>JANVCZ010000030.1:9577261-9622875 GCA_032357785.1 Periparus ater
CAGCTCAAAAATCAGCTCAAAATTATCCCAAAAATATCCCAAAATCAGTCCTGAATTCTCCAAAAAATATCCCAAAATTCAGCCCAAAAATCAGCCCAAAATTAGCCCAGAATTATCCCAAAATCAGCTCAAAATTATCTCAAAATCAGCCCAAAATCAGCCCAAAAATCAGCCCAAAATCAGCTCAAAATTATCCCAAAATTATCCCAAAATTAGCCCAAAAATCCACCCCCAAAATTATCCCAGAATTATCCCAAATTTATCCTTAAAATATCCCAAAATTAGCCCAGAATTATCCCAAAATTATCCCAAAAAATCAGCCCAAAATTATCTTGGAATTATCCCAGAATTATCCCAAAATTCAGCCCAAAATCAGCTCAAAATTATCCCAAAATTATCCTTGAATTATCCCAAAATCAGCCCAAAAATTATCCCAAAATCAGTCCTGAATTATCCAAAAAATATCCCAAAATTCAGCCCAAAAATCAGCCCAAAATCAGCCCAGAATTATCCCAAAATCAGCCCTGAATTATCCTAAAATCAGCCCAAAATCAGCCCAAAAATCAGCCAAAATCAGCTCAAAATTATCCCAAAATTATCCTTGAATTATCCCAAAATTATCCCAAAAATCAGCTCAAAATCAGCTCAAAATTATTATCCCAAAAATCAGCTCAAAATCAGCTCAAAATTATCCCCAAATTTATCCCAAAATTATCCCAAAATTCAGCCCAAAATCAGCTCCAAATTATCCCAAAATTATCCCAAAATTTATCCTTAAAATATCCCAAAATTATCCCAAAATTATCCTGGAATTATCCCCAAATTAATCCTTAAAATATCCCAAAATTAATCCTTAAAATATCCCAAAATTATCTTGGAATTATCCCAAAATTATCCCAAAAATCCCCCCCAAAATCAGCTCCAAATTATCCCAAAATTATCCCCAAATTTATCCTTAAAATATCCCAAAATTATCCCCAAATTTATCCTTAAAATATCCCAAAATTATCCTGGAATTATCCCCAAATTAATCCTTAAAATATCCCAAAATTATCCTGGAATTATCCCAAAATTATCCCAAAATTCAGCCCAAAATTATCCCAAAATCAACTCAAAATTATCCCAAAATTTATCCTTAAAATATCCCAAAATTATCCCAAAATTATCCTGGAATTATCCCCAAATTAATCCTTAAAATATCCCAAAATTATCTTGGAATTATCCCAAAATTATCCAAAAATCCCCCCCAAAATCAGCTCCAAATTATCCCAAAATTATCCCCAAATTAATCCTTAAAATATCCCAAAATTAATCCTTAAAATATCCCAAAATTATCTTGGAATTATCCCAAAATTATCCCAAAAATCAGCCCAAAATCGGCTCCAAATTATCCCAAAATTATCCCCAAATTAATCCTTAAAATATCCCAAAATTATCCCAAAATTTTCTCAAATTTATCCCCAAAAATCCCCCCAAATTCCCCCAAATTCCCCCAAAAAAATCCCCAAAAATCCCAGATTTTCCCCCAAACCCCTCCTGGCATTCCCAGCATTCCCAGCATTCCCAGAATTCCCGGAATTCCCGGAAAATTCCGGGATTTTACCTCCTGGCACCAGCTCAGGGCGAGGAGCCGCTCGTGTTGGGCCGTGGGGAGCCCCGAACTCAACGACCTCGAGGCTCTGGAAGGGAACAGAAATTTGGGAAAAAATCCCGGGAATTTGGGAAAAAATTCCGGAAAAATCCCGGGAAAAATCCCTGGAAAAATCCCTGGGAAAATTCCTGGAAAAATCTCCGGGAATTTGGGAAAAAATTCCTGGAAAAATCCCTGGAAAATGGGAAAAAAAACCTGGAAAAATCTCTAGAAATTTGGGAAAAATTCCAGGAAAAATCCCTGGAAAAATCCCTGGAAAAATCCCCAGAAATTTGGAGGAAAAAACCGGGAAAAATCCCTGGAATTTGGGAAAAAAACACGAAAAAATCCCTGGAAAAATCCCCAGGAATTTGGGAAAAATCCCTGGAAAAATCCCTGGAAAAATCCCTGGAAATTTGGGAAAAATCTCTGGAAAAATCCCTGGAAAAATCCCTGGGAAAATCCCCAGGAATTTGGGAAAAAATTCCCGGAAAAATCCCGGGAAAAATCCCTGGAAATTTGGGAAAAACCCCTGGAAAAATCCCTGGGAATTAGGGAAAAATCCATGGAAAATTCCCTGGAAAAATCCCCAGGAATTTGGGGAAAAATCCCGGGAAAAATCCCTGGAAAATTGGGAAAAATCCCTGGGATTTTGGGAAAAAAAACCCAGAAAATTCCCTGGAAAAATCCCTGGAAAAATCCCCGGGAATTTGGGAAAAAAACCCAGAAAAATCTCTGGGAATTTGGGAAAAAATCCCTGGAAATTTGGGAAAAAATTCCTGGAAAAATCCCTGGAAAAATCCCCGGGAATTTGGGAAAAATCCGCTGGAATTTTGCTGGAATTTGGCTCCAAATTCAGCCCAAAAATCCCCAAAAAATCCCCAAAAAATCCCAAATTCACTCAAAACCTCCCCAAATCCCTCAAACCTCCCCCAGAATTCCCAAAAATCCACCCAGAATTCCCAAAATTCCACCCAGAATTCCCAAAATTCCAGCCAGAATTCCCAAAAATCCCCAAAAAATCCCCAAAAAATCCCAAAAAATCCCAAAAAATCCCCAAAAAATCCAAAAAAAATCCAAAAAAATCCCCAAAAAATCAAAAAAAAAATCCAAAAAAATTCCCCAAAAAATCCCAAATTCCCCCAAATCCCTCAAACCTCCCCCAGAATTCCCAAAATTCCCAAAATTTCGGGAATTCTCCCCAAATTTACCGGGATAAAACCACGACCATGGCGTAGATGTCGATGGCGGCGTCGGCCACGCGTTTCAGGGCGAATTGTTCCTCTGATTTTTGAGAGAATTTTGGGTTTAGGAACATCAAAATCCACCCCAGAAACCCCAAAATTTGAATTTTTCACCCCAAAAAACCCCAGGAGCCCCAAAATCCCCAAAAATTTGGGTTAAAAACGACCAAAAACGGGAAAAAAGTGAAAAATTTGACCTCAAAATCCCAATTTTTTGCCCCAAATCCCCCAAAATTCAACCCAAGAAGCCCCAAAATTGAATTTTTCGTCCTCAAAATCCACCCCAGAAACCCCAAAATTTGAATTTTTCACCCCAAAAATCCCCAGGAGCCCCAAAATCCCCAAAAATTTGGGTAAAAAATTGGAAAAAATGGAAAATTCGACCCCAAAATCCAAATTTTTTGCCCCAAATCCTCCCAAAATTCAACCCAAGAAGCCCCAAAATCCAATTTTTTGTCCTCAAAAATCCCCAGAAACCCCAAAATTTGAATTTTTCACCCCAAAAATCCCCAGGAGCCCCAAAATCCCCAAAAATTTGGGTTAAAAATGGGAAAAAATGGAAAATTCGACCTCAAAATCCCAATTTTTTGCACCAAATCCTCCAAAATTCAACCCAAGAAGCCCCAAAATTGAATTTTTTGTCCTCAAAAATCCCCAAGAACCCCAAAATTTGAATTTTTCGCCCCAAAATCCCCAAAAATTTGGGTTAAAAACAACCAAAAATGGGAAATTTGACCTCAAAATCCAAATTTTTTGCCCCAAATCCCCCCAAAATTCAACCCAAGAAGCCCCAAAATTGAATTTTTCATCCTCAAAAATCCCCAGAAACCCCAAAATTTGAATTTTTCGCCCCAAAAAACCCCAGGAGCCCCAAAATCCCCAAAAATTTGGGTTAAAAACGACCAAAAATGGAAAATTCGACCTCAAAATCCGAATTTTTTGCCCCAAAATTCAACCCAAGAAGCCCCAAAATTGAATTTTTCATCCTCAAAAATCCCCAAGAACCCCAAAATTTGAATTTTTCACCCCAAAAATCCCCAGGAGCCCCAAAATCCCCAAAAATTTGGGTTAAAAACGACCAAAAATGGAAAATTTGACCCCAAAATCCCAATTTTTTGCCCCAAATCGCCCCAAAATTCAACCCCAGAAACCCCAAAATCCAATTTTTCATCCTCAAAAATCCCCAGAAACCCCAAAATTTGAATTTTTCGCCCCAAAAATCCCCAGGAGCCCCAAAATCCCCAAAAATTTGGGTTAAAAACAACCAAAAATGGAAAATTTGACCCCAAAATCCAAATTTTTTGCCCCAAATCCCCCAAAATTCAAGCCAAGAAGCCCCAAAATTGAATTTTTCATCCTCAAAAATCCCCAGAAACCCCAAAATTTGAATTTTTCACCCCAAAAATCCCCAGGAGCCCCAAAATCCCCAAAAATTTGGGCTAAAAACGACCAAAAATGGAAAATTCGACCTCAAAATCCGAATTTTTTGCCCCAAAATTCAACCCAAGAAGCCCCAAAATTGAATTTTTCATCCTCAAAAATCCCCAAGAACCCCAAAATTTGAATTTTTCACCCCAAAAATCCCCAGGAGCCCCAAAATCCCCAAAAATTTGGGTTAAAAACGACCAAAAATGGAAAATTTGACCCCAAAATCTGAATTTTTTGCCCCAAATCCCCCAAAATTCCCCCCAAAAATCTCAAATTTTGGGTAAAAATCCCAAATTTGGGTTAAAAATGGGAAATTTTGGTTAAAATTCAACTCAGAATTCCCAAAATTCCAGGAAAATTTGGGAATTTTGGGATTTCCCAACTCCCCCCTTTAAATTTGGGACCCAAAAATTGGATTTTAATCCCCAAAAATGAGAAAAAAATTAAAAATTTAATTTAAATCTTAAAAATTTCCCCAAAATTTGGGATTTTTGGGGTTTTTTGGTTTTGTCTGAGTTCAGGATTTTTTTGGGAATTGTCCCAAAATTTGGGAATTGTCCCAAAATTTGGGAATTGTCCCAAAATTTGGGATTTTTAGCCCAAAAATTCTCACCCACGATTTTTTTTGCCGTGTTTGAGCAGCAGAGCCTCGGTGGTTTCGGAGAAGAGTTCAAGGCATTGCATGGTCTGCAAAAAAATACCCAAAATTGGTTAAAAATGAGCCAAAATTGGTTAAAAATTGACCCAAAATCCACTGAAATTCACCCAAAATTCAGCCCCAAAAATGGCTCAAAAGTTGACCCAAAAATGGCCAAAATTGACCCAAAAATCAGCTTAAAAATGGCCCAAAATTGGCTCAAAATTGACCCAAAATTGGCCCAAAAATCAGCTTAAAAATGGCCCAAAATTGGCTCAAAATTGACCCAAAATTGGCCCAAAAATCAGCTTAAAAATGGCCCAAAATTGGCTCAAAATTGGCCCAAAAATCAGCTGAAATTGACCCAAAATTGACTCAAAAACGACCAAAATTGACCCAAAAATGGCACAAAAATTGACTCAAAATTGGCCAAAATTGACCCAAAATTGGCCCAAAAATCAGCTTAAAAATGGCCCAAAAATTGACCCAAAAATGACCAAAAGTGACTCAAAAATCAGCCCCAAAATCAGCCAAAATTGACCCAAAAATGGCCCAAAAATTGATGCAAAAATGGCCAAAATTGACCCCAAAATCAGCCCCAAAATCAGCCAAAATTGACCCAAAATTGACCCCAAAATCAGCCAAAATTGACCCAAAATTGACCCCAAAATCAGCCAAAATTGACCCAAAATTGACCCCAAAATCAGCCAAAATTGACCCAAAATTGGCCCCAAAAATCAGCCAAAAATGGCCAAAAATGGCCCCAAAAATCAGCCCCAAAATCAGCCAAAATTGACCCAAAAATGGCCCAAAAATGGCCAAAATTGGCCCAAAAATGGCCAAAATTGGCCCCCAAAATTTGCCCCCAAAATCACCCAAAATTGACCCCAAAATCAGTCAAAATTGACCCAAAAATGAGCTTAAAAATGGCCCAAAAATGACCAAAAGTGACCCAAAAATGGCTTCAAAAATCAGCCCCAAAATCAGCCAAAATTGACCCAAAATCAACGAAAATTGACCCAAAAATGGCCCCAAATCGACCCCAAAATCGCCCAAATTCACCCCAAATTCAGCTCCAAAATCACCCAAAAATGACCCAAAATGACCCAAAATTGACCAAATTTGACTCAAATTCAGGTGAAATTCACCCAAAAATTTGGGTTTTTTCGGGATCCCAAATCCAATTTTGGGATTTTTGGGTGAATTTTGTCATTTTTGGGATCCCAACTCAAATTTTGGGGTTTTTTGGGGTGAATTTTGCCGTTTTTGGGGTGAAATTTGAGATTTTTGTGATGAAATTTGAGATTTTTGGGGTGAATTTGGGGGATTTTGGGTCAAATTTTGAATTTTTGGGGTGAATTTTTGATATTTTTGGGATAAATTTTGGGATTTTTGGGTGAATTTTGTCATTTTTGGGATCCCAAATCAAATTTTGGGGTTTTTTGGGGTGAATTTTGCCGTTTTTGGGGTGAAATTTGGGGATTTTGGGTCAAATTTTGAATTTTTGGGGTGAATTTTTGACGTTTTTGGAGTGAATTTTGGGTGAATTTTGGGATTTTTGGGTGGAATTTGGGGTTTTTTGGGCTCCCAAATCCGATTTTGGGGTTTTTGGGGCCGAATTTTGTCGTTTTTGGGGTGAATTTTGGGTTTTTTGGGGTCAGGACTCACCTGCTGAGCTCCGTCCTTGAGCTGGGGGTGCACCAGGTGCTGCAGGGAGAGCCCCGAGCCCAGCCCGGCTTTCCTGGGGGGAAAATCCCGGAAAATTCCGGAAAATCCCGGAAAATTCCAGAGAATTCCGGAGAATTCCGGAGAATTTGGGGTCGGGGGAGGGGAAAAATGGGATTTGGGGGGGAAAAATGGGATTTTGGGGGGAAAAAATGGGATTTTTGGGGGGGAAAATTGAATTTTTTGGGGAAAAAATGGGATTTTTTGGGGGGAAAATGGAATTTTTTGGGGGGAAATTGGGATTTTTTGGGGGAAAATTTGGGAATTTGGGGGGAAATTGGGAATTTTGGGGGGAAATTGGGAATTTAGGGGAAAAATTTGGGAATTTTGGGGGGAAAATTGGGAATTTTTGGGGGGAAATTTGGGAATTTTGGGGGAAAATTGGGAATTTGGGGGGAAAATTGGGAATTTTGGGGGGAAAAATGGGAATTTTAGGGAAAAAAATGGGAATTTTGGGGGAAAATTGGGAATTTTGGGGGGGAAATTGGGAATTTTGGAGGGAAATTGGGAATTTTGGGGGAAAATTTGGGAATTTGGGGGGGAAAATTGAATTTTTTGGGGGGAAAATTGGGAATTTTGGGGGAAAAATGGGAATTTTAGGGAAAAAAATGGGAATTTTGGGGGAAAATTGGGAATTTTGGGGGGGAAATTGGGAATTTTGGAGGGAAATTGGGAATTTTGGGGGAAAATTTGGGAATTTTGGGGGGGAAATTGGGAATTTTGGGGGGGAAATAAATGGGATTTTTGAGGATAAATTTGGGAATAATTTTGGGATAAATTTGGGAATATTTTGGGGTAAATCTGGGATAATTCTGGGGATATTTTTGGGATATTTTGAGAATAATTCTGGGATAAATTTGGGATAATTTGGGATAAATTTGAGAGTAAATGAGGAATAATTTGGAGATAATTTGGGGATAAATTCAGGATAAATTTGGGATAAATTTGGGAATATTTTGGGATAAATTCAGGATAAATTTGGGATAAATTCGGGATAAATTTGGGATAAATTCCTGATAATTTTGGGAATATTTTGGGATAAATTTGGGATAAATTCAGGACAATTTTAGGAATATTTTGGGATAAATTTGGGAATGTTTTGGGAATATTTTGGGATAAATTCACGATAATTCTGGGATAAATTTGGGAATATTTTGGGATAATTTTGGGAATATTTTGGGATATATTTGGGATAAATTTGGGAATATTTTGGGAATATTTTGGGATATTTTGGGAATGTTTTACCTGCGGATTCTCTTGGCCACCTCCCCCGTCAGGACCCCGACGTTGCCCAGGGGGTCCCTGAGAGCCGCCTGAACCCCCCGGAGCTGCAGCCCCAAAACCTGCGGGGAAAATTCCCAAAATTCCGGGAAAAATTCCCAAAAATCCTGGAAAAATCCTGGGAAAAATCCCCCAAAACCTGCGGGAAAAATTCCCAAAATTCCTGGGAAAAATTCCCAAAAATCCTGGGAAAATCCCGGGAAAAACAGCCCAAAATTCCTGGGAAAAATTCCCAAAAATCCTGGGAAAATCCCGGGAAAAACAGCCCAAAATTCCCGGGAAAAATCCTGGGAAAAATCCCCAAAAATCCTGGGAAAAACACCCCAAAACCTGCGGGAAAAATTCCCAAAATTCCTGGAAAAATCCCTGGAAAAATCCCCCAAAACCTGCGGGAAAAATTCCCAAAATTCCTGGGAAAAATTCCCAAAAATCCTGGAAAAATCCTGGGAAAAATCCCCCAAAACCTGCGGGAAAAATTCCCAAAATTCCTGGGAAAAATTCCCAAAAATCCTGGGAAAATCCCGGGAAAAACAGCCCAAAATTCCTGGGAAAAATTCCCAAAAATCCTGGGAAAATCCCGGAAAAACAGCCCAAAATTCCCGGGAAAAATCCTGGGAAAAATCCCCCAAAAATCCTGGGAAAAACACCCCAAAACCTGCGGGAAAAATTCCCAAAATTCCTGGAAAAATCCCTGGAAAAATCCCCCAAAACCTGCGGGAAAAATTCCCAAAATTCCGGGAAAAGTTCCCAAAATTCCTGGGAAAAATCCCCCCAAACCTGTGGGAAAAAATCCCAAAATTCCCGGGAAAAATTCCCAAAATTCCCGGGAAAAATTCCCAAAATTCCTGGGAAAAATCCTGGGAAAAACACCCCAAAACCTGCGGGAAAAATTCCCAAAATTCCTGGGAAAATCCCGGGAAAAACACACCAAAATTCCCGGGAAAAATTCCCAAAATCCCGGGAAAAATCCCCCAAAAATCCTGGGAAAAATCCTGGGAAAAATCCCCCAAAAACCTGGGAAAAATCCTGGGAAAAACACCCCAAAACCTGCGGGAAAAATTCCCAAAATTCCTGGAAAAATCCAGAGAAAAACACACCAAAATTCCCGGGAAAAGCACACCAAAATCCCGGGAAAAATTCCCCAAAATCCTGGAAAAATCCTGGGAAAAACACCCCAAAAATCCCGAGAAAAATGCCCCAAAACCTGCGGAAAAAATTCCCAAAATTCCTGGGAAAATTCCCAAAAATCCTGGGAAAATCCTGGGAAAAACACACCAAAATTCCCAGGAAAAAGACACCAAAATTCCTGGGAAAAATTCCCAAAAATCCCGGGAAAAATCCCCCAAAAATCCTGGGAAAAAACCCAGGGAAAATCCCCCAAAACCTGCGGGAAAAATTCCCAAAATTCCCGGGAAAAATTCCCAAAATTCCTGGGAAAAATTCCCAAAATTCCTGGAAAAACCCCGGGAAAAATCCCCCAAAAATCCCGGGAAAAAACCCCAAAAATTCCCAGTCCATCCCAGTTCCCTCCCAGTGGCTCCCAGTCCATTCCAGTCCCTCCCAGTTTGTCCCAGTTTGTCCCAATCCATTCCCAGTGGCTCTCAGTCCATCCCAGTCCATTCCCAGTCTGTCCCAGTCCCCTCAAATTCCCTCCCAGTCCATCCCAGTCCATTCCCAGTTGCTCCCAGTCCATCCCAGTCCGTCCCAGTCCCTCCCAGTTCCCCGAAATCCCCTCCCAGTTCCCTCCCAGTCCATTCCCAGTCCATCCCAGTCCCTCCCAGTCCCTCCCAGTCCATCCCAGTCCATCCCAGTGACCCCCAATCCCATCCCAGTCCCTTCCAGTCTGTCCCAGTCCCCTCAAATCCCCTCCCAGTCCATCCCAGTCCCTCCCAGTTCCATCCCAGTCCCTCCCAGTCCCTCCCAGTCCATTCCCAGTCCCTCCCAGTCCATCCCAGTTCCCTCCCAGTCCATCCCAGTCCATTCCCAGTCCCTCCCAGTCCATCCCAGTTCATTCCCAGTCCATCCCAGTCCCTCCCAGTCTGTCCCAGTCCCCTCAAATCCCCTCCCAGTCCCTCCCAGTCCCTCCCAGTCCCATCCCAGTCCATCCCCAGTGACCCCCAATCCCATCCCAGTCCCTCCCAGTCCCTCCCAGTTCCCTCCCAGTCCTTCCCAGTCCTTCCCAGTCCCTCCCAGTCCGTCCCAGTCCGTCCCAGTGTGACCTGGCAGCCCTGCAGAGCCAGGAACAGCCTGAGGACGTCGTTGGTTCCCTCGAAAATGCGGAAAATCCTCAAATCCCGCAGGACGCGCTCGACACCCGGCTCCTGATCCGGGGGAAAAACGGGAATGAGACAGCGGGAAAAAACAGGCGGAAAAACCGGGAAAACAGCCGGAAAAACAACGGGAAAACAGCCGGAAAAACAGGGGGAAAAACCGGGAAAACAGCCGGAAAAACAACGGGGAAAACAGCCGGAAAAACAGGGGGGAAAACCAGGAAAACAGCCGGAAAAACAACGGGAAAACAGCCGGAAAAACAGGGGGGAAAACCGGGAAAACAGCCGGAAAAACGGGGGAAAAACAGTGGGAAAACAGCTGGAAAAACAGGGGGAAAACAGCCGGAAAAACGGGGGAAAAACCGGGAAAACAGCCGGAAAAACAGCGGGGAAAACAGCTGGAAAAACAGGGGGAAAAACAGCGGGAAAAACGGCGGGAAAACAGCTGGAAAAACAGGGGAAAAACCGGGAAAACAGCTGGAAGAACAACGGGAAAACAGGGCGAAAAACAGGGGGAAAAACCGGGAAAACAGCCGGAAAAACAGGCGGAAAAACTGGGAAAACAGGGGGAAAACAGCCGGAAAAACAGCAGGAAAACAGCTGGAAAACAGCGGGAAAACAGCCGGAAAAACAGGGGGGAAAACCGGGAAAACAGCCGGAAAAACAGGTGGAAAAACTGGGAAAACAGGGGGAAAACAGCCGGAAAAACTGGGAGAACAGCCGGAAAAACACCTGGAAAACCGGGAATGAGACAGGGAAATACTGGGAATGGGACAGGGAAAAAACAGCTGGGAAAAACTGGGAAAACAGCAGGAAAAACAGGGGGAAAAACCGGGAAAACAGCCGGAAAACAGTGGGAAAACAGCTGGAAAAACCGGGAATGAGACAGGGAAAAAAACTGGGAAAACAGCGGGAAAACAGCTGGAAAAACGGGAATGAGACAGGGAAAAAACAGGTGGAAAAACCGGGAAAGCAGCTGGAAAAACAGCCGGAAAAACAGCTGGAAAAACCGGGAAAACAGCCGGAAAAAAACAGGAAAACAGCCGGAAAAACTGGGAATGAGACAGGGAAAAACTGGGAATGGGATGGAAAAATCTGGGATTTGGAAAATCTGGGAATGGGATGGAAAATGTGGGAATGGGATGGAAAAACTGGGAAAAGAGCGGGAAAAACTGGGAATGGGATGGAAAAACTGGGAATGGGATGGGAAATCTGGGAATGGGACGGGAAAATGTGGGAATGGGATGGGAAAAACTGGGAATGGGGCGGGAAAATGTGGGATTTGGAAAATCTGGGAATGGGGTGGAAAAACTGGGAATGGGACGGGAAAATCTGGGAATGGGGTGGGAAAATCTGGGAATGGGATGGAAAAACTGGGAATGGGGTGGGAAAAATTGGGAATGGGATGGAAAATGTGGGAATGGGATGGAAAATGTGGGATTTGGAAAATCTGGGAATGAGGCAGGGAAAAACCGGGAATGGGATGGGAAAAATTGGGAATGGGATGGAAAAACTGGGAATGGGATGGGAAAATCTGGGAATGGGATGGGAAAATCTGGGAATGGGATGGAAAAATGTGGGATTTGGAAAATCTGGGAATGAGGCAAGGAAAAACTGGGAGAACAGCAGGAAAAACTGGGAATGGGATGGGAAAATCTGGGATTTGGAAAATCTGGGAATGAGGCAGGGAAAATCTGGGAATGGGATGGAAAAACCGGGAATGGGGTGGGAAAATCTGGGATTTGGAAAATCTGGGAATGAGGTAGGGAAAAACCGGGAATGGGGTGAAAATGTGGGAATGGGATGGGAAATCTGGGAAAAGAGCGGGAAAAACTGGGAATGGGATGGAAAATCTGGGAATGGGATGGGAAAATCTGGGAATGGGATGGGAAAATCTGGGAATGGGATGGGAAAATCTGGGAATGGGATGGAAAATGTGGGAATGGGATGGGAAAATCTGGGAATGGGGTGGGAAAAATTGGGAATGGGGTGGGAAAATCTGGGATTTGGAAAATCTGGGAATGGGATGGGAAATGTGGGATTTGGAAAATCTGGGAATGAGGCAGGGAAAATCTGGGAAAACAGCGGGAAAATCTGGGAATGGGATGGAAAATGTGGGAATGGGGTGGAAAATCTGGGAATGGGGTGGGAAATCTGGGAAAAGAGCGGGAAAAACTGGGAATGGGATGGGAAAAATTGGGAATGGGGGAATGGGATGGGAAAATCTGGGATTTGGAAAATCTGGGAATGGGGTGGAAAAACCGGGAATGAGACAGGGAAAAACTGGGAATGGGATGGGAAAATCTGGGATTTGGAAAATCTGGGAATGAGGCAAGGAAAATCTGGGAATGGGATGGAAAAAACCGGGAATGGGATGGAAAAAACCGGGAATGGGATGGAAAATGTGGGATTTGTAAAATCTGGGAATGGGGTGGGAAAAACTGGGAATGGGATGGGAAAATCTGGGATTGGGGTGGGAAAAACCGGGATTTGGAAAATCTGGGAATGGGGTGGGAAATGTGGGATTTGGAAAATCTGGGAATGGGATGGGAAAATGTGGGATTTGGAAAATGTGGGAATGGGGTGGGAAATGTGGGATTTGGAAAATCTCACCTCCATGAATCCCATCCCCCCCATGACCTGGATGCACTCGTCGGCCACGGCCCAGGCGGCTTCCTGGAATTCCAAGGAAAATCCGGGAATTCCGAGGGAAATCCGGGAATTTTGGAAGGAAATCCGGGAGTTTTGGAGGAAAATCCGGGAGTTTTGGGGAAAAAAGGGAAAAATTTGGGTTAAAAACCACCCTGGAAAAGGCCAAAATTCCCAAAGTTGCCTCAAATTCCTCCCAAAGTTCCCAAAAAATTCCCTCAAATCCCAGAAAATTCCCTCGAATTCCCAAAAACTTCCCCAAAATCCCAGAAAATTTCCTTCAGAATTCCCAAAAAATCCCCCCAAAATTCCAAAAATTCCCGAAAAAATACCCAAAAATTCCCCAAAAAAATCCCCAAAAAATCCAAAAAATCCCCAAAAATCCCCAAAAAAATCCCCAAAAAATACAAAAAATTCCCTAAAAAAATCCCCCAAAAATCCAAAAAAATCACAAAAATTCCCCAAAAATCCCCAAAAATCCAAAAACCCAGAAATCCCCCAAAAATCAAAAAAGATTCCCCAAAATCCCTTCCAAAATCCCCCAAAAAATCCCCAAAAATCCAAAAATTCCCCCCAAAAAATCCCCAAAAAATCCAAAAAAAATCCCCAAAAATCCCCAAAAATTCCCAAAAATTCCCCAAAAAATCCCTAAAAATTCCCAAAAAAATCCAAAAAAAATCCCCAAAAATTCCCAAAAAATTCCTAAAAAATGCCCCAAAAAATCCCAAAAAATTCCCAAAAATTCCCAAAAAATCACAAAAATTCCCCAAAAAAAATCCCCAAAAAATCCCCAAAAAATCAAAAAAAAATCCCAAAAAATTCCAAAAAAATCCCTAAAAAATCCCCCAAAATCCCCAAAAAATCCCCAAAAAATCCCTAAAAAATCCCCAAAATCCCCAAAAAATCCCCAAAAAATCCCCAAAAATCCCAAAAAATTCCCAAAAAAATCCCCAAAAATTCCCCAAAAAATCAAAAAAATCCCCAAAAATTCCCAAAAAATCCCCAAAAATCCCCAAAAAATCCCCAAAAATCCCCAAAAATCCCCAAAAAATCAAAAAAATCCCCAAAATCCCCCAAAAATTCCCAAAAATCCCCAAAAATCCCCAAAAAATCCCCCAAAATTCCCCAAATTCCCCTGCAGCCCCTCCCCAATCCCAGGAATTTTGGGAATTTCCTCACGGATCCGAAGATTTTGCTGATGGCCGCCTCGATCTGGAAGTCGGGATCTCCCCTGTCCATGTTGGCGCTGATCAGGAAAGCCATGGACTGGAATTTTGGGAAGAAAAATCGGGAATTTGGGACATTCCCGGAATTCCTGGACGGCCCCCGAGGTCGTTCCCGGGGTTTTCCGGAAAAAAAAGCCGGAATTTTGGCGGGAAACGGAGGAAATTCTGGGAAAATTCACCCCAAAATCGACCTCGGATTCAAATTCCTGAGGAAATTTGGGAATTTGAGGAGATTCCCGAAAAATTCCGGAGGTTTTTTAAGGAGTTTTGGTGGAATTCCGGCAAAATTTGGGGAATTTTGAGGAATTTCAACCCCCAAATCCATAAAAAAGTCCGGGAATTTGGGGAATTCCGGAAAATTCCTGAAAATCTGAAGGGTTTGACCCAAATTTTTGGGATTTTTTCCGGATTTTTGGGAATTTTCCTGAATTTTTGGGATTTTTTCCCCCCAAAATTCCCAATTTTTTCGGGATCTCTTCCCAAAATTCGCTCCCAAATTCTCCAAAATTCCCAAAAAATCCCCAAATTCCCCCAAAAATTCCCAATTTTTTCAGGATCTTTCCCAAAATCCCCTCCCAAATTCTCCAAAATCCCCAAAATCTTCCCAAATTCTCCAAAATTCCCAATTTTTTCAGGATCTCCTCCCAAAATTCCCTCAATTCTTGGAATTTCCCCCGAATTCCCTCCAAAATTCCCAAAAATTCCCCCAAATTTCCCAAAAAATCCCCAAAATTCCCCAAAATCCCCAAATTCCCCCGAAATTCCCCCCAAAATTCCCCAAAATTCCCAATTTTTTCCCCATAAATCCCAAAAATTTCCCAAAATTCCCAAAATTCCCAATTTTTTCCGCATAAATCCCCAAAATTCCCTCCCAAATCCCCCAAAAATTCCCCAAAATTCCCAAAAATTCCAATTTTTTCCCCATAAATCCCCAAAATTCGCTCCCAAATCCCCAAAATTCCCCAAAATTCCCAAAAATTCCATTTTTTTCCCCATAAATCCCCAAAATTCCCCCCAAAATTCCCCAAAATCCCCAAAATTCCCCAAATTCCCCCCAAAAATCCCAATTTTTTCCGCATAAATCCCCAAAATTCCCTCCCAAATTCCCCAAATTCCCTCCAAAATTCCCAATTTTTTCAGGATCTCTTCCCAAAATTCCCTCAATTGTTGGAATTTCCCCCAAATTCCCTCCAAAATCCCCAAAAAATCCCCAAATTCCCCCCAAAATTCCCAATTTTTTCAGCATAAATCCCCAAAATTCCCTCCCAAATTCTCCAAAATCCCCAAAAAATCCCCGAATTCCCCCCAAAATTCCCAATTTTTTCAGGATCTTTCCCAAAATTCTTCCAATTTCCCCCCAAAATTCCCAATTTTTTCCGCATAAATCCCCAAAATTCCCAATTTTTTCAGCATAAATCCCCAAAATTCCCTCCCAAATTCTCCAAAATCCCCAAAATCCCCCCAAATTCCCAAAATTCCCAATTTTTTCCCCATAAATCCCCAAAATTCCCTCCCAAATTCCCAAAAATTCCCCCAAAATTCCCAATTTTTTCCCCATAAATCCCCAAAATTCCCTCCCAAATTCTCCAAAATTCCCAAAAATCCCAATTTTTTCAGGATCTTTCCCAAAATTCTTCCAATTTCCCCCAAAAATTCCCAATTTTTTCAGGATCTTTCCCAAGTTTCCCACAATTCTTGGAATTTCCCCCAAATTCCCTCCAAAATTCCCCAAATTCACCCCAAAATTCCCAATTTTTTCAGGATTTTTCCCAAAATTCCCTCCCAAATTCTCCCAAATTCCCCCCAAAATTCCCAATTTTCCCGGAATTCCGGGAATTCACCTCGGTGACGTAATGCAGCATCGCCATCCTTCCCAATTTTTCCTGGATGGCTCCGAATTCGTGGATTTTGGCTCCGAACTGGGTGCGGTTGGCAGCGTGGGAAACCTGGAAAAAATTCCCAAAGTTTGGAAGGATCCCGGAAAAAATCGGGAATGGGAGGGGAAAGAGGGAATTTGGGGGATTTTTAGGGAATTTTGGGGATTTTTTGGGAATTTTTGGGGATTTTTTGGGGATTTTTAGGGAATTTTGGGGATTTTTTGGGGATTTTTTGGGACATTTTGGGATTTTTAGGGAATTTTTGGGGGAATTTTAAGTAATTTTGGGGGGATTTTTGGGAAATTTTGGGATTTTTAGGGAATCTTTGGGGATTTTTAGGGAATTTTGGGGATTTTTGGAGATTTTTAGGGATTTTTCAGGGATTTTTTGGGAAATTTTGGGAATTTTGGGGGATTTTTAGGGAATTTTTAGGGAATTTTGGGGATTTTTTGGGAATTTTGGGGGATTTTTAGGGAATTTTTGGGGATTTTTTGGGAATTTTGGGGATTTTTGGGGAATTTTGGGGAATTTTGGGGGATTTTTTGGGAATTTTTAGGGAATTTTTGGGGATTTTTTTTTAATTTTTAGAGATTTTTAGGGAATTTTTGGGGATTTTTAGGGAATTTTGGGGATTTTTGGGATTTTTAGGGAATTTTGGGGGATTTTTAGGGAATTTTGGGGATTTTTAGGAATTTTTGGGGATTTTTTGGGAATTTTTGGGGAATTTTTTGGAATTTTGGGGATTTTTTTTGGAATTTTGGGGATTTTTTGGGAATTTTTGGGGATTTTTAGGGAATTTTTGGGGATTTTTTGGGAATTTTTAGGGAATTTTGGGGGATTTTTAGGGAAATTTTGGGGATTTTTTGGGAATTTTTAGGGATTTTTAGGGAATTTTTAGGGAATTTTCGGGGATTTTTTTGGAATTTTGGGTATTTTTTTGGGGATTTTTGAGTGAATTTTGGGGGATTTTTAGGGAATTTTGGGAATTTTTAGGGAATTTTGGGGGATTTTAAGGAATTTTTAGGGAATTTTTTTGGATTTTTAGGGAATTTTGGGGATTCCCGTGGGAATTTCTCACGTGATTTTCCTGGGATTTTTCCCCAATTTTTCTGAGTTTTTTCCCAGATTTTCTCCAGGATTTTTCCTGAATTTTCCCAGATTTTCTCTCGGATTTTTCCCAATTTTTCCCCGATTTCTCTGGGATTTTTCCCTGATTTTTTCTGGATTTTTCCCCAATTTTTCTCCGATTTTCTCCGGGATTTTTCCTGAATTTTCCCCGATTTTTTCCAGGATTTTTTCCTGAATTTTCCCAGATTTTCTCTGGGATTTTTCCCAAATTTTTCCCTGGATTTTTCCCTGACTTTTCCCCGTTTCTCCCCCGAATTTTCCCCGATTTTCTCCGGGATTTTTCCCAGCTATTCCCGATTTTCTCTGGGATTTTTCTGGGATTTTCTCCGGGATTTTTCCCCGATTTTTTCTGGGATTTTTCCCCGATTTTTTCCGGGATTTTTCCCAGCCATTCCCAGATTTTCTCCCGGATTTTTCCAGGACTTTTTCCAGGATTTTTCCGGGATTTTTCCCAGCTCCTCACCGCCTGCTCCATGAGTCCCCGGATGGTTCCGGCCATGACAGATTTTCCCTGATTTTTTCTGGGATTTTTCCTGAATTTTCCCCGGTTTTTTCCAGGATTTTTCCTTGAATTTTCCCCAATTTTCTCCGGGATTTTTTCCTGAATTTTCCCCGATTTTTTCTGGGATTTTTCCTTGAATTTTCCCTGATTTTTTCTGGGATTTTTCCCCAATTTTTCCATAAATTTTTCCCGATTTTCTCTGGCATTTTTCCCCCAATTTTTTCCTGTTTTTCTCAGGGATTTTTCCCCGATTTTCCCCCGATTTTGTCCAGGATTTTTCCTGAATTTTCCCTGTTTCTCCCCAAATTTTCCCGATTTTCTCCGGGATTTTTCCAGGACTTTTCCCAGCCATTCCAGATTTTTTCTGGATTTTCCCAGCTCCTCACCGCCTGTTCCATGAGTCCCCGGATGGTTCCGGCCATGGCGGCGGCCATTCCGAAGCGGCCGTTGTTGAGGATGGCCATGGCCACTGTTCCCATGGATTATTCCCAGATGTTCCCATGGATTATTCCCAGATATTCCCATGGATTATTCCCAGATTTTCCCATGGATTATTCCCAGATTTTCCCATGGATTATTCCCAGATATTCCCAGGATCCTCACCGTGTGTTCCGTGGCGCTTTTCTCCCAGACTTCCCGGGATTTTTCCCCAATTTTCTCCAGGATTTTTCCCCAATTTTTCAGAGGTTTTTCTCAGATTTTCTCTGGGATTTTTCCCAATTTTTCCCCGATTTTCTCTGGGATTTTTCCCTGATTTTTTCTGGGATTTTTCCTGAATTTTCCCTGATTTTCTCTGGGATTTTTCCCAAATTTTTCCATGGATTTTTCCCTGACTTTTCCCCGTTTCTCCCCCCGAATTTTCCCCGATTTTCTCCGGGATTTTTCCCAGCTATTCCCGATTTTCTCTGGGATTTTTCTGGGATTTTCTCCGGGATTTTTCCCCGATTTTTTCTGGGATTTTTCCAGGACTTTTCCAGGATTTTTCCGGGATTTTTCCGGGACTTTTCCCAGCCATTCCCAGATTTTTCCCGGGATTCTCACCGCCTGCTCCATGAGTCCCCGGATGGTTCCGGCCATGACAGATTTTCCCTGATTTTTTCTGGGATTTTTCCTGAATTTTCCCCGTTTCTCCCCCAGATTTTCCCCGATTTTCTCCGGGATTTTTCTGGGATTTTTTCTGGATTTTTTCCAGGATTTTTCCAGGATTTTCCCAGCTCCTCACCGCCTGCTCCATGAGTCCCCGGATGGTTCCGGCCATGGCGGCGGCCATTCCGAAGCGGCCGTTGTTGAGGATGGCCATGGCCACCTTGAATCCCGATCCCGCGTTCCCAGAACGTTCCCGGCGGGAATTCGGACGTCGGAGAAGTGAACGGAGGTGGTGTTGGAAGCGCGGATTCCCAGCTTCTTCTCGGGGGGACCGCTGGGAAAAACCAGGGGAAAAAATTGGGAAAAGGAGGGGAAAAGATTGGGAAAATAATGGGAAAAAATTGGGAAAAAATTGGGAAAAGGAGGGGAAAAAATTGGGAAAAAAATGGGAAAAGATTGGGAAAAATTGGGAAAAAATTGGGAAAAAAAATGGGAAAAAATTGGGAAAAGATTGGGAAAATTATGGGAAAAGATTGGGAAAATTATGGGGAAAAAATGGGAAAATTATGGGAAAAAAAGGGGAAAATGGGTGCAAAAATGATGGGAAAATTATGGGGGAAAGGATGGGAAAATGATGGAGAAAATGAGGGGAAAAGAGGTGGGAAGATGGTGGGAAAATAATTGGAAAATTATTGGAAAATTATTGGAAAATTATGGGAAAAGAGGTGGGAAAAGGAGGGGAAAAAATTGGGAAAATGATGGGAAAAGATTGGGAAAAAATGGGAAAAGATTGGGAAAAAAATGGGAAAATTATGGGAAAAGGAGGGGAAAAGGATGGGAAAAGATTGGGAAAAAATTGGGAAAAAAATGGGAAAAGATTGGGAAAAAGGGAAAAAAATGGGAAAAGGAGGGGGAAAAAATTGGGAAAAGATTGGGAAAATGGGGGGAAAATGGGATGGGAAAAAGGGGGGAAAATGGGAGAAAAAGAAGGGAAATGAGGGGGGAAAAGGGATGGAAAAAAGGGAAAAAAATGGGAATAAAAAGGAGAAAAAATGGGAATAAAAAGGAGAAAAAATGGGGATAAAATGGGAAAAAAATGGGGATAAAAAGGAGAAAAAATGGGAATAAAAAGGAGAAAAAATGGGAATAAAAAGGAGAAAAAATGGGAATAAAAAGGAGAAAAAATGGGAAAAAAAAGGAGAAAAAATGGGAATAAAATGGGAAAAAAATGGGGATAAAAAGGAGAAAAAATGGGGATAAAAAGGAGAAAAAATGGGAACAAAAAGGAGAAAAAATGGGGATAAAAACGAGAAAAAATGGGGATAAAATGGAGAAAAAATGGGAAAAAAAGGGAGAAAAAATGGGGATAAAATGGAGAAAAAATGGGAAAAAAAGGAGAAAAAATGGGAATAAAAAGAACAAAAATGGGAAAAAAAAGGAGAAAAAATGGAATAAAAAAGAGAAAAAATGGGGAAAAAAAAGGAGAAAAAATGGGAAAAAAATGGGAAAAAAATGGGGGATAAAAAGGAGAAAAAATGGGAATAAAAAGGAGAAAAAATGGGAATAAAAATGGGAAAAAAATGGGAAAAATAAGGAGAAAAAATGGGAATAAAAAGGAGAAAAAATGGGAAAAGAAAGGAGAAAAAATGGGAAAAGAAAGGAGAAAAAATGGGGAAAAAGGAGAAAAATGGGGAAAAAAAGGAGAAAAAATTGGGATAAAAAGGAGAAAAAATGGGGATAAAAAGGAGAAAAATGGGGATAAAAAGGAGAAAAAAATGGGAATAAAATGGAGAAAAAATGGAATAAAAAGGAGAAAAAATGGGAATAAAAAGGAGAAAACATGGGAAAAAAGGGAGAAAAAATGGGGATAAAATGGGAAAAAAATGGGAATAAAAAGGAGAAAAAATGGGGAAAAAATGAGAAAAAAAAGGAGAAAAAATGGAATAAAAAGGAGAAAGAATGGGAATAAAAATTCCTTAAAATTCCCATCCCAACAGCCCCAGGAATTCCCGGAATTCCCGGAATTCCGGCACTCACTGCGTGACGCCGCCGAATCCTCGCTCCACGATGAAGGCCGTGATTTTTTCCTTGGATTCTCCGGTTTTTTCGTCTTTGATCGGAGTTTTGGCAAAAACCGTGAAGAGCTCGGCGATGCCGCCGTTGCTGCCGGGAAAAATCGGGAATTTTGGGGGAAAAATTGGGAATTTTGGGGGAAAATTGGGAATTTTGGGGGGAAAATTGGGATTTTGGGGGGATTTTGAGGGTTTTATTTGGAATTTTTTGGGATTTTTTGGGATTTTTTAGGAATTATTTGGAATTTTTTTGGGTTTATTTGGAATTTTTAGGGATTTTTTTAGGATTTATTTGGAATTTTTGGGATTTTTTGGGATTTATTTCGAATTTTTTTAAGAAGTTTTTTGAATTTTTTAGGAGTTTATTCTGAATTTTTAGGGATTTTTTGGAATTTTTTAGGGATTATTTGGAAATTTTAGGGATTTTTTGGGATTTTTTTGGGTTAATTCGGAATTTTTAGGAATTTTTTGGAATTTTTTTAGGTTTATTTGGAATTTTTAGGAATTTTTTTGGATTTTTTGGGATTTATTTGGAATTTTTAGGGATTTTTTTACGGATTTTTAGGAATTTTTTGGAGGGTTTATTTGGAATTTTTAGGGATTTTTTGGAAACCCCCCCAAATCCCCAATCCCACAATCCCAAAATTCCCAAAATTCCCAAAAAACCGAAAACCCCTTCAAAAATCCACTATTCCCGACCAAAAAATCCAATTTTTCCCCTTAAAATTCCAATTTTTCCCCTTAAAATTCCAATTTTTCCCCTTAAAATTCCAATTTTTTCCCCAAATTTCCACTCCACATCACCCAAAATTCCCAAAATTCCCGGAATTCCCGACCTGATCCAAAGTTTTTCCCCTTCCAAGGTCCAGAAGGTTCCGCAGGGGCTGGGGGTGGCTCTGGTCCGGATGGAGGCGGCGTCGGAGCCGCTGCCGGGTTCGGTCAGGCAAAAAGCTGCCACCCATTCCCCTAAAAAAAATGGGAATTTTGGGGAATTTTGGGAATGTTTGGGGATTTTGGGGATTTTTTGGGATTTTTTTGGGATTTTTTGGGATTTTTTTGGGATTTTTTTGGAATTTTTGGGGATTTTTTTGGGATTTTTTTAGGAATTTTTGGGGATTTTTGGGGATTTTTTGGGATTTTTTGGGGGATTTTTTGGGATTTTTTGGGGGATTTTTGGGGATTTTTTGGGGGATTTTTGGGGATTTTTTGGGATTTTTTTAGGAATTTTTGGTGATTTTTTGGGGATTTTTTTGGAATTTTTGGGGGAACTTGGAGGTTTTTCGGGAATTTTTTGGGGATTTTTTGGGATTTTTTGGGGATTTTTTTAGGAATTTTTGGTGATTTTTTGGGGATTTTTTAGGGATTTTTGGGATTTTTTGGGGGATTTTTGGGGTTTTATTTGGGAATTTTTGGGGAGATTTTTTTGGGGATTTTTTAGGAATTTTTAGGAATTTTTGGGGATTTTTTGGGAATTTTTTGGGAATTTTTTTGGGATTTTTGGGGATTTTTTGGGATTTTTTGGGGATTTTTTGGGATTTTTTTGGGATTTTTTTGGAATTTTTGGGGATTTTTTTGGGATTTTTTTAGGAATTTTTGGGGATTTTTGGGGATTTTTTGGGATTTTTTGGGGGATTTTTTGGGATTTTTTGGGGGATTTTTGGGGATTTTTTGGGGGATTTTTGGGGATTTTTTGGGATTTTTTTAGGAATTTTTGGTGATTTTTTGGGGATTTTTTTGGAATTTTTGGGGGAACTTGGAGGTTTTTCGGGAATTTTTTGGGGATTTTTTGGGATTTTTTGGGGATTTTTTTAGGAATTTTTGGTGATTTTTTGGGGATTTTTTAGGGATTTTTGGGATTTTTTGGGGGATTTTTGGGGTTTTATTTGGGAATTTTTGGGGAGATTTTTTTGGGGATTTTTTAGGAATTTTTAGGAATTTTTGGGGATTTTTTGGGAATTTTTTGGGAATTTTTTTGGGATTTTTGGGGATTTTTTGGGATTTTTTGGGGATTTTTTTGGAATTTTTGGGATTTTTGGGGATTTTTGGAAATTTTTTGGGATTTTTTAGGGATTTTTGGGATTTTTTGGGGGATTTTTGGGGGATTTTTTGGGATTTTTTGGGGATTTTTGGGGTTTTATTTGGGAATTTTTGGGGAGATTTTTTTGGGGATTTTTTTAGGAATTTTTAGGAATTTTTGGGGATTTTTTTGGAATTTTTGGGGATTTTTTTGGGATTTTTGGTGATTTTTTGGGGATTTTTAGGGAATTTTTGGGATTTTTTGGGGATTTTTTGGGGAATTTGGGGGGATTTTTTTGGGGATTTTTGGTGATTTTTTGGGATTTTTTGGGGATTTTTAGGATTTTTTTAGGAATTTTTGGGGATTTTTTGGGATTTTTGGGGGATTTTTTGGGATTTTTTGGGGATTTTTTGGGGATTTTTGGAAGATTTTTTTTGGGAATTTTTTGGGAATATTCTGGGAATATTCTGGGAATTTTTTGGGAATATTTTGGGAATATTCTGATAATTTTTTGGGAATATTTTGGGAGTTTTTTTGGGGGGGATTTTTTGGGAATTTTCTGGGAATATTTTGGGAATTTTCTGGGAATATTCTGGTAATTTTTTGGGAATATTTTGGGAGTTTTTTTGGGGGGATTTTTTGGGAATTTTCTGGGAATATTTTGGGAATTTTTTGGGAATATTTTGGGAATTTTCTGGGAATATTTTGGGATTTTTTTGGGAATTTTTTGGGAACATTTTGGGAATATTTTAGGAATATTTTGGGAACATTTTGGGAATCTTTTGGGAATTTTTTAGGAATTTTTTGGGAATTTTTTCGGGGTATTTTGGGAACAATTTGGGAATGTTTTGGGAATATTTTAGGAATTTTTTGGGAATATTTTGGGAATTTTTTAGGGATATTTTGAGAAATTTTGCAGGGTATTTTGGGAACATTTTGGGAATATTTTAGGAATTTTTTGGGAATTTTTTAGACATTTTTTAGGGGTATTTTGGGAACAATTTGGGAATTTTTTGGGAATATTTTGGGAATATTTTGGGAACATTTTGGGAATTTTTTAGGAATATTTTGGGAACATTCTGGGAATATTTTGGGAATTTTTTGGGAATATTTTGGGAATATTTTGGGAATATTTTAGGAATATTTCGGGAACATTTTAAGAATATTCTGGGAATATATTGGGAAAATTTTGGGAATTTTTTAGGAATATTTTAGGAATTTCTTGGGAATATTTTGGGAATTTTTTGGGAATGCTTTAGGAATTTTTTGGGAATATTTTGGGAGTTTTTTAGGAATTTTTTGGGAATATTTTGGGCTGATTCCAGGGCTCACCCGTGGCCAGGCGGGGCAGGTATTTCTCCTTCTGCTCGCGGTTCCCGAAGAGCAGCAGCCCCTTGAAGCCGATGGACTGGTGGGCTCCGAGCGTGATCCCCACCCCAAGGTCGTGCTGGCCCACGATCTGCACCAGCCGAGCGTACTGGGAGCACTGGGAGTTACTGGGAGGGCACTGGGAGAGCACTGGGAGCCACTGGGACCCCAACTGGGGCGAGATCGGGGGGTCCCGGAGGGTCCCAGGGGGGTTTCAGGGGGATTTGAAAGGGATTTGAGGGGATTTGGGGAGGATTTGAGGGCACTGGGAGTTACTGGGAGGGCACTGGGAGTTACTGGGAGGCACTGGGAGGGACTGGGAGGGCACTGGGAGCCACTGGGACCCCAATTGGGGGGAGATCGAGGGGTCCCGGGGGGTCCCAGGGGGGTTTAAGGGGGATTTGAAAGGATTTTGAGGGGATTTGGGGAGGTTTGAGAGCACTGGAAGTTACTGGGATGGACTGGGAGGGCACTGGGAGGGACTGGGATTTACTGGGAGGCACTGGGAGGGACTGGGAGTTACTGGGAGGCACTGGGAGGGCACTGGGAGGGACTGGGAGCCACTGGGACCCCAATTGGGGGGAGATCGGGGGGTCCCAGGGGGGTTTGAAAAGGATTTTTGGAGGTTTGGGGAGGATTTGGGGGCACTGGGAGGGACTGGGAGGGACTGGGAGGGCACTGGGAGGGACTGGGAGGGCACTGGGAGGGCACTGGGATTTACTGGGAGGCACTGGGAGGGACTGGGACCCCAATTGGGGGGAAATCGGGGGGTCCCAGGGGGTCCCAGGGGGTTTGAAAGGGATTTGAGGGGATTTGGGGAGGATTTGGGGGCACTGGGATGGACTGGGAGGGACTGGGAGGGACTGGGATTTACTGGGAGGGCACTGGGAGTTACTGGGAGTTACTGGGAAGGACTGGGACGAACTGGGAAAGGATTTGAGAAGATCTGGGGGGAATTTGGTGAATCCTGGGAGGATTTTGGGCGAATTTGAGTGGAATTTTTGGGGGTTTGGGGCAAAATTTTTTGGAACTGGGATTTACTGGGATTTACTGGGAGTAACTGGGACTTACTGGGAGTTACTGGGAGTTACTGGGATGAACTGGGAAAGGATTTGAGAAGATCTGGGGGGAAATTGGGGGAATTTGATGAATCCTGGGAGGATTTTGGGCGAATTTGAGTGGAATTTTTGGGGGTTTGGGGCAAATTTTTTGGAACTGGGATTTACTGGGAGTAACTGGGAGTAACTGGGAGTTACTGGGAGTTACTGGGAGTTACTGGGAGTTACTGGGAAGAGATTTGAAAAGATTTTGAGGGAATTTGGGGGAATTTGGGGAATTCTGGGAGGATTTTGGGCGAATTTGAGTGGAATTTTTGGAGGTTTGGGGCAAAATTTTTGGAACTGGGATTTACTGGGAGTAACTGGGAGCAACTGGGAGTTACTGGGAGGGGATTTTGGGGTCCCCCAACCTCACCTGGGTGTTGTTGAGACCCAAACCCCCAAATTCGGGGGGCACCTGGAGCCCGAACGCCCCCAACTCCTTTAACCCTTTCATGGTCTCGTCCTCCACCTTCCCCAGGGCGTCGTTTTTGGCGGGGTTGTTCACTTCCTGCCCGGAAATTTGGGAATTTTTTGGGATTTTGGGGATGATTCCCGGAATTCCTGAGGTTTTTGGGGATGGTTGGGAAGGTGGGAAAAGGGGGAATTTGGGGTTTTTTTTTTTACCTTAAAGAAGCGGCTGAGGGGAGTCACGAGTTCCTGGAGGGTTTGTTCTTCTTCTTCGGTCAGGACTGGGGAGGGGAAAAAAGAGGGAAAATTATCCCAAAAAATATCCCAAAATTATCCCAAAATTGTCCTGGAATTGTCCCAAAATTATCCTGGAATTATCCCAAAATTGTCCTGGAATTATCCCAAAAAATATCCCAAAATTATCCTGGAATTATCCTGGAATTCTCCAGAAATTATCCTGAATTTATCCTGAAATTATCCCAAAAAATGTCCCAAAATTACCCCAAAATTATCCTGGAATTATCCCAAAATTATCCAAAAAATATCCCCAAATTATCCCAGAATTATCCTGGAATTGTCCTGGAATTACTCCCAAATTATCCCCAAATTATGCTGGAATTGTCCCAAAATTATCCTGGAATTGTCCCAAAATTATCCTGGAATTGTCCTGGAATTATCCCAAAAATATCCCAAAAAATATCTCAAAATTATCCCAAAAAAATCCCAAAATTATCCTAAAATTATCCCAGAATTATCCCAAAATTAACTTGGAATTATCCTGGAATTGTCCTGAAATTATCCCCAAATTATCCTGGAATTGTCCCTAAATTATCTTGGAATTATCCCCAAATTATCCTGGAATTGTCCCAAAAATATCCCAAAATTATCCTGGAATTCTCTAGAAATTATCCCAAATTTATCTTGGAATTATTCCCAAATTATCCTGGAATTGTCCTAAAATTATCCTGAAATTATCCCAAAATTATCTCGGAATTATCCCAAAATTATCCTGGAATTGTCCCAAAAATATCCCAAAATTATTCTAAAATTATCCCAGAATTATCCTGGAATTATCCTGAATTTATCCTGAAATTGTCCTGGAATTATCCTGGAATTATTCCCAAATTGTCCTGGAATTATCCCAAAATTATTCCCAAATTATCCCCAAATTATCCTGGAATTGTCCCAAAATTATCCCAAAAATTCCATCCCAAATTCCACCAAAATTATCCCCCAAATTTCCCTCAAAATTCCTTAAAAATTCCCCAAAAATTCTCCCAAAATTCCCCCAAAATTCCCAAAAAATTCCCCAAAAATTCCCCAAAAATTCCCCAAAAATTCCTTTAAAATTCCCTCAAAATTCTCCCAAATTTTCCCGGATTGCTCCCGAATTTCCCTGGATTTTGGGGGTGTCCTCACCTGAGGGATAAGGGAACACCTGCTCCACGTTCAGGCGCCCCAAAAACATCCCCACGGCGAAAGATTTGGATTCCTGAGGGTGGAAAAGGTTTTAGGGGAGCCCCAAAAACCCCAAAATCACCCAAAAATCTTTTTGTGTCCACAGGAATCCCCAAAATCCCAAAATTCCTCCCAAAATCTCATCCAGGATCCCCAAATCCTCCCCAGGAGCCCCAAAATCCTCCCCAGGAGCCCCAAATTCTTCCCCAGGACCCTCAAAATCCCCAAATTCCCCCCAAAATCCTCCCCAGGACCCCCAAAATCCCCAAATTTTCCCTAAAATCTCATCCAGGACCCCAAAATCCTCCACAGGAACCCTAAAAATCCCCAAATTCCCCCCAAAATCTCATCCAGGACCCCCCAAATCCCCCCAAAATTCACAAATTCCTCCCAAAATCCCCTCCAGGACCCCCCAAAATCCCTCCAAAATCCACAAATTTCCCCCAAAATCACCAAATTTCCCCCAAAATCCCCCCAGGACCCCCCAAAATCCCCTCAAAATTCACAAATTTGCCCCAAAATTGCCTCCAGGACCCCCCAAATCCCCCCAAAATTCACAAATTTCCCCCAAAATTACCAAATTTCCCCCAAAATCCCCCCAGGACCCCCCAAAATCCCCTCAAAATTCACAAATTTGCCCCAAAATTGCCTCCAGGACCCCCCAAATCCCCCCAAAATTCACAAATTTCCCCCAAAATTACCAAATTTCCCCCAAAATCCCCCCCAGGACCCCCCCAAAATCCCCCCAAAATTCACAAATTCGCCCCAAAATTGCCTCCAGGACCCCCCAAATCCCCCCAAAATTCACAAATTTCCCCCAAAATTACCAAATTTCCCCCAAAATCCCCCCCAGGACTCTCCAAAATCCACAAATTCCCCCCAAAATCCCCTCCAGGACCCTCAAAATCCCCCCAGAACCCCCCAAGTCCCCACAAAATTCAAAAATTCCTCCCCAAAATCCCCTCCAGGACCCCCAAAATCCCCCCCAGGACCCCCAAAATCCCCCCCAGGACCCCAAAATCCCCCCAGAACCCCCCAAATCCCCCCAAAATTCAAAAATTCCCCCCAAAATCCCCCCCAGGACCCCCCACTCACCTCGAGGCTGCTCCGGGTTTTTGGGGGGGCTGCAGTGGCCGTGGAGGTCCCGGTTTTGGGGAGCACAGCCTGGAAAAAAATCCCAAAAAAATCATCAGAGACCCCCCAAAATCATCCCCCAAAATCCTCTAAGCCCTCCAGGACCCCCAAATTCCAACTCAGGACCCCCAAATTCCACCCCAAAATCTTCAAAGTTCCCTCAGGATCCCCAAAATTCCCTCAGGACCCCTAAAATTCCCTCAAAACCCCTCAGGACCCCCAAAATCCCCCAAACCCCCTCAGAACCCCCCAAAATCTCCCCCAAACCCCTCAGGACTCCCAAAAATCTCCACAAAACCCCAAAAATCTTCCCCAAATCCCCTCAGGACCCCCCAAAATCTCCCCCAAAACCCCCTCAGGACCCCCCAAAATCTCCCCCAAACCCCCTCAGGAGCCCCAAAATCCCCTCAGGACCCCCCAAAAATCCCCTCAAAAACCCAAAAATCTTCCCCAAATCCCCTCAGGACCCCCAAAAATCCCCTCAAAAACCCCTCAGAGCTCCCCCAAACTCTCTCAGAACCCCCCAAAATCTTCCCCAAATCCCCTCAGGACCCCCTAAAATCCCCTCAAAACCCCTCAGAGCTCCCCAAACCCTCTCAGGAGCCCCCAAAATCTCCCCCAAACCCCCTCAGGAGCCTCAAAATCCCCTCAGGACCCCCCCAAAATCCCCTCAAAAGCCCAAAAATCTTCCCAAATCCCCTCAGGACCCCCTAAAATCCCCTCAGAGCTCCCCCCAAACTCTCTCAGGACCCCCCAAAATCTCCCCCAAACCCCCTCAGGACCCCCAAAATCCCCTCAGGACCCCCCAAAATCCCCTCAAAACCCCAAACATCTTCCCCAAATCCCCTCAGGACCCCCTAAAATCCTCTCAGAGCTCCCCCAAACCCTCTCAGGACCCCCCAAAATCTCCCCCAAACCCCTTCAGGACCCCCCTAAATCCCCTCAAACCCCAAAAATCTTCCCGAAATCCCCTCAGGACCCCCAAAATCTCCCCCAAACCCCTCAGGACCCCCAAAATCCCCTCAAAACCCCAAAAATCTTCCCCAAATCTCCTCAGGACCCCCTAAAATCCCCTCAAAACCCCTCAGAGCTCCCCCAAATCCCCTCAGGACCCCCCAAAATCCCCTCAAAACCCCAAAAATCTTCCCCAAATTCCCTCAGGACCCCCCAAAATCTCCCCCAAACCCCTCAGGACCCCCCAAAATCTCCCCCAAACCCCCTCAGGACCCCCGAAAATCCCCTCAAAACCCCAAAAATCTTCCCCAAATCCCCTCAGGACCCCCTAAAATCCCCTCAGAGCTCCCCCAAACTCTCTCAGGACCCCCCAAAATCTCCCCCAAACCCCCTCAGGACCCCCAAAAATCCCCTCAAAACCCCTCAGAGCTCCCCCAAACCCTCTCAGGAGCCCCCAAAATCTCCCCGAAACCCCCTCAGGAGCCTCAAAATCCCCTCAGGACCCCCCAAAATCCCCTCAAAACCCCTCAGGACCCCCAAAAATCTCCACAAAACCCCAAAAAGCTTCCCAAATCCCCTCAGGACCCCCCAAAATCTCCCCCAAACCCCCTCAGGACCCCCCAAAATCCCCTCAAAACCCCAAAAATCTTCCCCAAATCTCCTCAGGACCCCCTAAAATCCCCTCAAAACCCCTCAGAGCTCCCCCAAACCCTCTCAGGACCCCCCAAAATCTCCCCCAAACCCCCTCAGGACCCCCAAAATCCCCTCAGGACCCCCCAAAAATCCCCTCAAAACCCCAAAAATCTTCCCCAAATCCCCTCAGGACCCCCTAAAATCCCCTCAGAGCTCCCCCAAACTCTCTCAGGAGCCCCCAAAATCTCCCCCAAACCCCTCAGGACCCCCTAAAATCCCCTCAAAACCCCAAAAATCTTCTCCAAATCCCCTCAGGACCCCCCAAAATCTCCCCCAAACCCCCTCAGGAGCCCCAAAATCCCCTCAAGACCCCCCAAAATCCCCTGAAAACCCCAAAAATCTTCCCCAAATCCCCTCAGGACCCCCTAAAATCCCCTCAAAACCCCTCAGGACCCCCCAAAATCTCCCCCAAACCCCTTCAGGACCCCCAAAAATCCCCTCAAACCCCCCAAAAATCTTCCCCCAAATCCCCTCAGGACCCCCAAAAATCCCCTCAAAACCCCTCAGAGCTCCCCCAAACCCTCTCAGGAGCCCCCAAAATCTCCCCCAAACCCCTCAGGACCCCCAAAAATCTCCACAAAACCCCAAAAATCCCCCCCAAACCCCTCAGGACCCCCCAAAATCCCCTCAAAACCCCTCAGAGCTCCCCCAAACTCTCTCAGGACCCCCCAAAATCTCCCCCAAACCCCTCAGGACCCCCCAAAATCCCCTCAAAACCCAAAAATCTTCCCCAAATCCCCTCAGGACCCCCCAAAATCCCCCCCAAATCCCCTCAGGACCCCCCAAAATCTCCCCCAAACCCCTCAGGACCCCCAAAAATCTCCACAAAACCCCAAAAATCCCCCCCAAACCCCTCAGGACCCCCCAAAATCCCCCCCAAATCCCCCCCAATCCCCTCCCCTTGACCTTTCCCCCAGTTTCCACTTCCCGCCCTTTGCCCCAGTTCTGACGTCACGCGCGTGAGGGAAGGGCGGGGTTTTCCTTGGGATCCTTTTTAAAAGGAGATTTGGAAAAGATTTGGGAAGGATTTGGGGCTGGAATTTTGTGGAATTCTGTGGAATTTTGGGGAATTTTCTGGAATTTTGGAGGTTTTCTTACCTGCGCCTCGTGCGTGCTCTGCAGCCGGGACGCCCCAATTCTGTGAATTGAAGGGGTTTTAAAAAATGATCTCCCAAAAATAAACAACTCTGAGACCCCCCTCCCCCCCCAAAAATTCCCATTCCCCATCTCCTCAAATTCTGGGGGTTCCCCAAAATCCCCACAAAATTTGGGATCCCCCCCAAAAGCTCCCCTCAAACTCCTCAATCCGAACCCCTAAACTTCCAGAACCTTCAAAACCCCAATTCCGAGACCCCCCCCAAAAAAAACCCTAAAAAAACCCCAAAAAATCCCAGCGCCCCCAAAACCGCAGGACCCCCCAAACTTCCAGAACCTTCCGAGAATCCCCCTCCCCACAAAACCCCAAATTTTGCTGTTCCCCCCCCCACTCAAATCCTCACCCGGGCGGGATCCGCCGCAGCAGCCGCAGCCCCGCTCCCATCCCCAGCCCGGCCATGTCGCCGCTGTCGCCGCTGTCGCGATAAATCCGGGGGTGTCCCCGGGGTGTCCCCAAGCCCCCCCCCCCTTCCCCTCACACAAGGTCACGGCCGTGGGCGTGGCCTCGGCGCGCGGGGCACGCTGGGAAACGTAGTGAACCCGCCCAATCCCCTATGCTAATCTATGCTAATTTATGCTAATGACGCGAGGTTATATTACGCCCCCGCGTTGTTGCCGGGGTGATGGTTGATGTGGGCGTGGCCTGGCGTGAGGGGAGGGGTTTAAAGGCTCGGAGGCGCCGCCGAAGGAGTTTGAACTGAGGTAAATCCTTATTTTTCATTTTGTTGAGGTTTCATTTTAGGGATCGCTTTTTCTAAATTTAAATCTGATTTATTTGGGTTAAAATTTAAAGATAATCCCGGCTTTTTCGCGCTGTTTTTAAGGTTTAGTTTTACGGGAGACATCCCCCCCAAACTATTAGGTGATTTTTAGGTATTTGAGTTTAGAAGCAAGTCTGGTTTCTACACCGTTTTTAGAGCTTAAATTAACCCAAAATAACAGGTGGTGTTAGAGATTTAAAATTTGAAGAGAAACGTGGTTTTATTCGCAGTTTTTAGGGTTTCGCTTTAGGGGATCCACCCCCCACACCAAAGTAATGGGTGATTTTCAGCATCTTCAGTTTAAATAAAATCATGGGTTTATTAAAATGTCTCCGCCCTTTCCCCCTCACCTTTTCCCCCCTTTTTCCCCTCACGTTTCCCACCTTTCTCCCTCACGTTTTCGCCATCTTTCCCCCATCACATTTCCCACCCTTTTCCCCTTGCATTTCTACCACCTTCTCTCCTCACATTTCTTGCCCTTTTTTCCCCTCACATTTTCCACTTCATACCTGTTTCTTGTTGGTTTTTGCCCTCACTTTTCCAACCATTTTCTCTTAACATTTCCCACTATTCCCCCTCACATCTCCCAATTTTTCCTGCCCTTTTCCCCCTCACATTCACCACTCACATTTTCCCCTCACGTTTCCCACTCTTTTTCTCCCCTCACATTTTAACCCCCAATTTCTCCCCTCACGATTTCCGCCCTTTTCTCCCCTCACGTTTCCCCGCTCTTTTCCTCCCTCACATTTCCCCCCATTTTCCTCTCATTTCCCCATTTTCTCCCCTCACGTTTCCCACCCTTTTTCTCCCCTCACATTTTCCCATTTTACCCTCGTTTTCCGCTTTTTTTTCCCCTCACATTTTCTCCCATTTTCCCCTCACGTTTCCCGCTCTTTTCTCCCCTCACGTTTCCCGCTCTTTTCTCCCCTCATATTTTCCCCCATTTTCCCCTCACGTTTCCTGCTTTTCTCCCCTCACATTTTCCCACATTTTCCTCTCATTTTCCCTTTTTCTCCCTTCACGTTTCCCCCCCATTTTCCCCTCACATTTTCCCCCATTTTCCCCTCACATTTCCCGCTCTTTTTCTCCCCTCACATTTTCCCCCATTTTCCCCTCACATTTTCCCCCATTTTCCCCTCACATTTCCCCCCATTTTCCCCTCACATTTCCCCCCCATTTTCCCCTCACGTTTCCCCCCATTTTTCCCTCACATTTCCCGCTCTTTTTCTCCCCTCACATTTTCCATTTTCCCCTCATGTTTCCCCCATTTTCCCCTCACGTTTTCCCCCATTTTCCCCTCACATTTCCCCCCATTTTCCCCTCACGTTTCCCCCATTTTCCCCTCACATTTCCCCCCATTTTCCCCTCACGCTTCCCGCCCTTTTCTTCCCTCACATTTTCCATTTTCCCCTCACGTTTCCCGCCCTTTTCTCCCCTCACATTTTCCATTTTCCCCTCACGTTTCCCGCCCTTTCTTCCCCTCACATTTCCCCCCATTTTCCCCTCACGTTTCCTGCTTTTCTCCCCTCACATTTTCCCCCATTCTCCCCTCACATTTTCCCCTCACATTTTCCCCATTTTCCCCTCACGTTTCCCCCCATTTTCCCCTCACATTTTCCCCCATTTTCCCCTCACATTTTCCCCCATTTTCCCCTCACATTTTCCCCCATTTTCCCCTCATATTTTCCCCTCACGTTTCTCGCCATTTTCCCCTCACGTTTCCCCCCATTCTCCCCTCACATTCCCCCATTCTCCCCTCACATTTCCCCCCCATTTTCCTCTCACGTTTCCCCATTTTCCCCTCACGTTTCCCCCCCATTTTCCCCTCACGTTTCCCCCCATTTTTCCCCTCACGTTTCCTGCTTTTCTCCCCTCACATTTTCCATTTTCCCCTCACGCTTCCCCCCATTTTCTCCCCTCACATTTTAACCCCCAATTTCTTTTCCCTCACGTTTTTTGGGGCTCCTTTCGGGCTTTTTGGGTGCAGCAGACGGACAGACAGACGCCAACCCCGCGCAGGTACGAAGCAACGGCGCCGTTTATTTACAACAGGGGGTTGGGGTGAGGGGGCTGCAGCCCCCCCCCAAAAAAAATCCAAAATATTATCCTTCAAACAAAGAGGGGAAGGGAATAAAGGTGTAGGAGGGAGATGGAGGGGGGAGGACCCCAAAAATTCCAACTGGGGGAGCTTTAAGGGGAGGAAATCCCCCAAATCCTCTCCTTAAACTCCTCCCAAAACCGGGAATTTTTGGGGGTGCCCCCTCCCCCATTTTGATGCTCTAAACACCCCCCCAAAAAACTCGGGAGAAGCCCCCCCCCAAAAAAAGTGGGGTGCAGGGAAACACGTTTAGAAAAAATAACACACGTGTGAAAAAACTCGGTTTCCAAAACCTCGGAGTTTGGGGTGAGGGAAAACCCCCCCCAAATTCCCCTCTTTCCCCCCCCCCCAAAAAAAAAATCTACAGGAGACACCCCAAAAACTTCACGAATTGGGGTACAGGACCCCCCCCCTCCCCAAATTTCGTGCCCTGGGAGAGGGAAGGGGTTAAAAAAACCCCAAAACTCCTTGAACTTCGTGGGGTCCCCCCCCAAAATTTTAACTGGGACCCCAAAACCTCCTAACACGGGGCAGGGAACCCCAAAATTCTCTTTTTTTTCGGGGTAGGGAACCCCAAAACCTCCTCTTTTAGGGGAGTTTTCCCCCAAAAAAATCTTAGTTTTGGGTGCGGGGCTCCCGAATTTTTCCTTTTCCGGGGGGTGGGACACCCCAAAATCTCATGATTTGGGGCAAAGAACACCCCAAAAATCTCCCTATTTTAGGGAGATTCCCCCAAAATCTCATTATTTGGGGTAGGATCCCCCCAAAATTCCCCTATTTAAAGGGGGTTCCCCAAATCTTAATTTGGGGTAAGGGAAACCCCCCCAAATCTTCCCATTTTAAGGGTGGAGAACCCCCAAAAAATTCAAGATTTGGGTAAGAAAAACCCAAATCTTCTACCCCAAAACCCTCCTGTCCTGCAGATGAGGGACCCAAAAACCTCCCCCAAAATTTAACCAGAACCCCAAAACCTCGCAATTTACGGGCAAAACACCCCCCAAAACTCCCCATTTTTGAGGGGAGAAAACCCCAAAATCTCACAATTTTCAGGGTTTTAAAAACCCCAAACCCTCATCATTTATGTGGAAGGGGATTCCAACCTCAAAATCTCTCGATTCGAGGTGAAAATCCCCCAAAAAATCCTCATTTTTAGGTGCTCTAAAATATCCCAATTTCCAGGGGAGGTTTCAAAACCCCAAAATCTTTTTAATTTGGGTTCACCTCCAAACCCCACAATTCCAAAATAAATTTTCCAAACCCCCTAAAAAAAAATAAAAAATAAATCTTAAATTCTGGGTTTTTCCCAATCCTTCAAAACCTCCCAATTTCACCCAAAAACTCATTCCAGGCTTGCTCCAAAACACCCCAAAAAATTCAATTTTTAACAACCACCCCCTAAAACATTTTTGTTTTTTAGGGAGAGGAGCGTCGAAACCTCAACGAGAAAAATCTCAAAGGTTAAAAATAATCCAATTTCAAGTTTTTAACCCCCCAAAAACGAGGTCGGGGAGGGGTTTTTAGGGGTCCCCCGTGGTTCTGGGGGTGGCGGGGGTGGCCCTGCGGGGTCCCTCGCGGCATTTTTGGCAATAAAAGACGTCGGGGGACGTTGTTTTTCTTCACCTTGGCGCAGGAAAGGTGAATCCAGGTTCCACATTGGCTGCACTCGATCATGGGCCGGCCAGCAAAAGGTTTTTGGCAGTAGCAGGTGATTAAATCCCAAGAATCGTCGCCTAAAAATGTAAAAATAAGAATTAAAATGATATAAAAATTATCAGGGGTGAGAAAAGGAAAAATAAAGAGGTAAAAATTCAAAGTTTTTGGGTTTTTTGGGGGGTTTAAAGGTGATTAAAATGTTTTGGGGATGTGATGTTGGGAGGTTTCGGGAGGGGGAAGTGGCAGAGCTTTAAAATTTTGGGATTTGTTGCCAAAATCCAATCAAAATTATTGTAGGACCCCCAAAATCCTGGAATTTTCCCTCAAACCCCCTCAAAATTTTCCCAGGACCCCCAAAATCCCCGAATTTCCCCCAAAATTTCCGGATTTCCCCCAAACCCCCCCCCAAACTCCCTCAAAATTTTCCCAGGACCCCAAAACCCCCAAATTTCCCCCGAAAATCCCAAAATTTCCCCCCAAACCCCCCAAATCTTCCCCCAAACTCCCTCAAAATTTTCCCAGGACCCCCAAAGCCCCCCAAAATTCCCAATTTTCTCCCCAAACCCCCCCAAAATCCCCAAATTTCCCTCCAAACCCCCTCCAGGACCCCCAAAATCCCCCAATTTCCCCCCAAAATCCCCAAAATTCCCCCAAAATCCCCAAATTTCCCCCCAAACCCCCCTAAAACTACCCTCAAAATTTTCTCAGGACCCCAAAATCCCCAAATCTCCCCCCAAAATCCCCAAATTTCCCCCCAAACCCCCTCCAAATTTTTCCAGGACCCCCAAAGCCCCCAAAATTCCTGATTTTCCCCCCAAAATCCCCAAATTTTCCCTGAAAAATCCCAGAATTTCCCCCCAAAATTCCCCCAAACCCCCCCCCCAAATTACCCCCAATCCCCCCCAAAATTCCCAATTTCCCCCAAAATCCTCAAATTTCCCCCCAAACCCCCCTAAAACTCCCTCCAAATTTTCCCAGGACCCCCAAACCCCCAAATTTCCCCCCAAAATCCCCAAATTTCCCCCAAACCCCCTCCAGGACCCCCCAAAATCCCCAAATTTCCCCCCAAACCCCCCTAAAACTCCCTCAAATTTTCCCAGACCCCCAAAATCCCCAAATTTCCCCCCAAACCCCCCCAAAATTCCCAAATTGCCCCCCAAAGCCCCCCAAAATTCCCAAATTGCCCCCCAAAGCCCCCAAATTTCCCCCAAAATCCCAAATTTCCCCCCAAACCCCCCTAAAACTCCCTCAAAATTTTCCCAGGACCCCCAAACTCCCCGAATTTCCCCCCAAACCCCTTCCAGGACCCCCAAACCCCCCAAATTTCCCCCAAAACCCCCGATTTCACCCAAAACTCACCCGACTCCACCATGATATCCTCGTCCATCACCCTCCCGTCGCTGTCGCTGCCGTCTCCGTCCCTGCTCGTCTCCGTGCTCCCCCCTTCCTTCCCCACCCCCAAAACCCCCCCGGGACCCCCCAAAACCCCCAAATTTCCCCCCTCGTGGGGGAGGGGAGGGGGCGGCGCCGCCGCCGGGGGAGGGGAGGGCGGCTCTTCCTCTGAATCCGTCTCCTCGCTGGGGGACCCCCTCCCCAAAATGCCCCTCTCCCCTTTTTTCCAGCGCCTTTTTTTGCTCTTTTTCACCCGAATCCTGGAATTCTCCCGGCTCCCTCTGGAGCCTCCCCCCATCCCCCGCGTCCCCCCGGCGGTTCCGGCGCTCCCGGCGTTTTTGGGGGGGTGGTCCCGGGGTGTTTTGTGGGGAGGGGAGGTCGAACAGGGAGTCTTTGAGGCGCATTTTGTCCAAAATCGTAGATTCCGACGGCGCCAAGGAGCGTTTTTTGGAGGATTTGGCTTTTCTGACGAAGGTTTCGATGGTTCGGAGAGCGGCCGGCGCCGAACCCCAAGCGTCGCCCGAGGGGGGACGGGGAGAGCTGGGACCGCTGGAGGCCCAGGGAGGGTCCTGGAAAGGTAAAAAAATGGGGCTGGGGTCTTGAAATTTAGTGGAATTTCCCTAAAATTTGGGTTAAAATGGTGGAATTCCCCTAAAATTCCCATAAAATTTGAGTTAACATGGTGGAATTCCCATAAAATTCCCATAAAATTCCCATAAAATTTGGGTTACAATGGTGGAATTCCCATAAAATTCCCATAAAATTTGAGTTAACATGGTGAATTCCCATAAAATTCCCATAAAATTCCCATAAAATTCGGATTAAAATGTTGGAATTCCCATGAAATTCAGGAACCGCTGGGACCGCTGGAGGCCCAGGGAGGGTCCTGGAAAGGTAAAAAAATGGGGCTGGGGTCCTGAAATTTAGTGAATTTCCCTAAAATTTGGGTTAAAATGGTGGAATTCACATAAAATTTGGATAAAATGGTGGAATTCCCATGAAATTCCCATGAAATTCCCATAAAATTCCCATAAAATTCCCATAAAATTCCCATAAAATTCCATAAAATTCCCATAAAATTTGAGTTAACATGGTGGAATTCCCATAAAATTCCCATAAAATTCCCATAAAATTTGGGTTACAATGATGGAATTCCCATAAAATTCCCATAAAATTCCCATAAAATTCGGATTAAAATGTTGGAATTCCCATAAAATTCAGGAACTGCTGGAGGCCCAGGGAGGGTCCTGGAAAGGTCAAAAAATGGGGGCTGGGGTCTTGAAATTTAGTGGAATTTCCTTAAAAATTTGGGTTAAAATTGTGGAATTCCATAAAATTCGGGTTAGAATGGTGGAATTCCCATAAAATTCCCATAAAATTCCCATAAAATTTGGGTTGAAATGGTGGAATTCCTCTAAAATTTGGGTTGAAATGGTGGAATTCCCATAAAATTTCCCTAAAATTTGGGTTAAAATGGTGGAATTTTCCCTAAAATTTGGGTTGAAATGGTGGAATTCCCATAAAATTTGGGTTAAAATGGTGGAATTCCCATAAAATTCAGGAACTGCTGGAGGCCCAGGGAGGGTCCTGGAAAGGTAAAAAAATGGGGCTGGGGTCTCGAAATTCAGTGGAATTTCCCTAAAATTTGGGTTTGAAACGGTGGAATTCCCATAAAATTTGGAGAAAATGGTGGAATTCCCATGAAATTCCCATGAAATTCCCATAAAATTCCCATAAAATTCCCATAAAATTCCCATAAAATTCGGGTTGAAATGGTGGAATTCCCATAAAATTCCTCTAAAATTTGGGTTAAAATGGTGGAATTCCCATAAAATTTGGGTTAAAATTTGGGATGTGGGGTGTGGGTGGGTGAGGGGAGGGGGGAGTTTACCCCAAAAATTCATCTCAGGACCCCAAAATCCAGCCCAGGACCCCAAATTCCACCTCAGGACCCCCCAAATTCAACTCAAGAACCTCAAATTTACCTCAGGACCCCGCAAATTTACCCCAAAATTCACCTCAGGACCCCCCAAAATCCAACCCAGGACCCCAAAATCCAGCCAGGACCCCAAAATTCACCTCAGGACCCCCCAAATTCAACTCAAGAACCTCAAATTTACCTCAGGACCCCCCAAATTTACCCCAAAATTCACCTCAGGACCCCCCAAATTGAACCCAGAACCCCAAAATTCAACCCAGGACCCCAAAATTCAACCCAGGACCCCAAAATCCAACCCAGGACCCCAAATTCACCCAGGACCCCCCAAATTCAACTCAAAAACCTCAAATTTACCTCAGGACCCTCAAATTCACCCCAAAATCCTCAGGACCCCCCAAATTCAACCCAGGACCCCAAAATTCAACCCAGGACCCCCCAAATTCAACCCAGGACCCAAAATCCAACCCAGGACCCCAAAATCCAACCCAGGACCCCCCAAATTCAACTCAAAAGCCTCAAATTTACCTCAGGACCCCCCAGATTTACCCCAAAATTCACCTCAGGACCCCCCAAAATCCCCCCCAAACGAACCCCGGTTCCAACATGGCGCCCGCCCCGCAAGGCCCGCCGGGAATTGTAGTTCCCACCCCGAGCACCGCCTACAGCTCCCAGCATCCCACGCGGCGCGCGGGGGGCGTGGCCACGCAAAACGCGCCGCTATTGGTCGCCGCCAGTGGGCGGGGCTTCCCCCTCAAGGATCCACCCGCGGTGGGCGTGGTTTAGGGCGTGAAGCCACGCGATTGGCTGAGCGCGGGAAGGGGCGGGGTTTAGCGCGCTGTCAATCACGCGGGGGCCGCGCGGGGCACGCCGGGAGCTGCCGGGGCGGCGGCGGGGCCGGGGGGAACGGGGGGGGGGGGAGGGGAGGGGGTTAAAAAACCGGGGATTCCCCCCCCGTTTAAAAACCTCCCGCTCCTTTCAAACCTCGTCCGCTGCCTCCCCGCCAGCTCCCGGTGCCCGTCCGGTACCTCCCGGTAACTCCCGGTGGCCCCTCCGGTACCGACCGCTAGGCCTTAAGCGCCCTCCCGTTCTCCCGCGAGCCCTCCCGGTGCCCTCCCGGTGCCTCCCCGGTTACCTCGGCGGCCGCCGGGATGTAGCCGGCGTAGGCCAGCACGAAGCTGCAGAACTTATTGAAGTCCTCGATCGTTCTCCGCCGCTTTTCGGGGGCTGCCGGTACCGGGAACCGAGCGGGGGGAGTGGGGGTGAACACCGTGAACAGCGGGGAACCTCCCCCAAAACTCCCGGGACCCCTCTCGGGAACACCGGGAAGGGTCAAAGGATTGACCGGAGGGGAAATCCCCGTTCCCCGCACCCCTCCCGGTGCCTCCCCGGTGCCTCCCCGGTGCCCCCCGCCTCACCTGCGGTTCGGTTTTCAGCGGCCCCAGCGCTTCTGTGGAACGGGAAGGGACGGGGGGGTCACACCGGTACCGGGAGGCACCGGAGCCGCAGCGGTACCGGCGCTTTGGAGGCTCCAAACCCCTCCGGTTCTACCGCCGGTAGCGGCTCCGAAACCCCGCCGGTAGCGGCTCCAAAACCCCGCCGGTAGCGGCTCCGAAACCCCGCCGGTAGCGGCTCCGAAACCCCGCCGGTAGCGGCCCCAAAACCCACCCGGTAGCGGCTCCAAAACCCCCCGGTAGCGGCTGCAAAACCCCCGCCGGTACCGGCTCCAAAAGCTCTCCGGTAGCGGCTTCAGATCGCCCCGGTAGCGGCTCCAAAACCCCTCCGGTACCGGTTCCAAAACCCCCCGGTAGCGGCTGCAAAACCCCGCCGGTAGCGGCTCCAAAACCCCTCCGGTACCGGCTCCAAAACCCCGCCGGTACCGGCTCCAAAACCTCTCCGGTACCGGCTCCCAAACCCCGCCGGTACCGGCTCCAAACCCCCCCGGTACCGGCTCCAAAAGCTCTCCGGTACCGACTCCAGCTCGCCCCGGTAGCGGCTCCAAGCCCGCCTCGGTCCCGGCGCTCTGAGCGCTCCGAACCCCCCCGGTACCGGCGCTCTGAGAGCTCCGCACGCCCCTCCCGTTTCGGCCTCAGAACCGCGCCGGTTCCGCCGCTCTCAGATCTCCGCTCCCGCCACTCCCCGGTATCCCCCCCCCCCCCCCGTCCATTACCGGGACCCCCAACCCGCCGCTCCCGCGACTTTGGCGGCTCCGACCCCGCCGCTCCCGGGACTCTCCCGCTGTCGCTGCTCCCCCCGTTCCCGTTCCCCGCTGTCCCGGTACCTCCGGGCTCGGCCATGGCCGCGGCCCCGCCGGGCCCCCCCCGGTTCCGCGCCCGCTCCGTCCGGTGCCGCCTCGTTCCGCGCCGCCCCCGCCAGGCCCCGCCCCCGCCGCGCTGGCCCCGCCCCTTCCCCTCAGCGCGCACGCGCAGACCACGCCCCTCCCCAAACCCCGCCCCTTTCCCCGCGCCGAGCGCTCCTCCCACACCCATTTCGCGTTACGCGCATGCGCACAACCCTAATTATGCAAACCACGCCCCTTACTTTACATCCCATACCTCATTATACAAACCACGCCCATTCCCCGTCCTAATTGCTCGCACGCATGCGCGCTGCGCGTTATGCAAATCACGCTCCGCTTATTATTCAAGCCACGCCCCAACTCGCCGCGCGCCTCATTATGCAAACCACGCCCTCATATTAAATCAGGCGGTGAGGCGCGCCTTATTATGCAAACCACGCCCCCCAGCGCGCTGCGCATGCGCGTTTCCCGTCAAGCCACGCCCACTTCCGGTCCAGGCCCTGAGGCGGCTCCGTCGCTTTTATTTGAGGGGGGAGGAAGGGGGGGCAAAAAAACGGGAAAAAACCGGGAAAAAACCGGGAAAAAAACGGGGAATTTGGGATCGGGAAAGGCGGGAGGAGCGGGAGAAGGCGGCTTCAGGCTCCGTAGACGCTCTCGTCGCTGTAGGCGATGTAAAGGAAGAAATCCTCCTCGTGGTGTTCCTGAGGGGAGGAATGAGTTAAAAACCGGGAATTCAAGGGTTAAAATCCGGGAATATCAATCCCGGTTTGGAGCTTTTGCTCGTGCCCCCGATTGGATTTGGGTTCGGGATTGAGAAATCCCAAAAATTCCCGAGTTTTTCCCCTCAGGGATCGCGCTGGAATTTTGGGTTCCCCAACCCCCAAAAATTCCCAAAATATTTAAGTTTTTTTTTTCCCGGGATTTTGAGGTTTTTTTTTCCCTCCCCATCCCAAATTTCCCCCTCCAAATCCCAAATTTCTCCCCTCATCCCAAATTTTTCCCCCTCCCAAGGGTTTTTGGGAACTCCCCAATCCCAAATTTCCCTTTTTTCCATCCCAAATTCCCCCTTTTCCATCCCAAATTCCCCTTTTCATCCAAATTTCCCTTTTTTCCATCCCAAATTCCCCTTTTCCATCCCAAATTCCCCCTTTTCCATCCCAAATTCCTCCCCCATCCCCAAATTCCCCAAACCCTCCCAAATTTTATTTTCCAGGACTTTCAAACCCTTTTTTTTTTTAAATTTTTCCACTTTTTTTTGCCTTTTTTTTGCGTTTTTTTCACTTTTTTTTGATTTTTTCGGGACTTTTTGGAGCTTTTTTTTCCCCCCGTTTTTTCTGGGATGTTCCCGATTTTTTCCTGGAATTTTTTGGGGGTGTTTTTGGGGTGTTTTTGGGGGATTTTGGACCTGGTAGAGCTGTCCCATGGTGGCGCTGGTCGGGGGGATGACGTTGTTGACGAGAGAAGAACAAAGCGTCCTCGGCCCGCAGGTGAATCCTCTTCCTGATCAGGAAATAAAACTGCCCCACTGGAAAAGGGAAAAAATTCCCAAGAATCCGTGAAAAACAACGGGAAAAAAAACGGTTTGGAATAATCCCAAAAAATCCCGGAGAAAATTGGGCGGAAATGGGGAAAAATCGGGTTAAAAATGGGAGAGAAACGGCACAAAAAATTCAAATATTCTCAAAAAAAAAACCCCAAAATCAGTCCTCAAAATCAGCTCCAAAAATCCAAAATAATCCCAAAAAAACCCTAAAATAATCCCCAAAAAAACCCCCAAAATCAGCTCCAAAAAATTCCCAAATTTCCAAAATTCCGCCTTAAAAACTCCCAAAAATTTGGATTAAAGCCCACAAAATTCCAACAAAAAAAAGCCTCAAATTTAGACAAAAAAAAAGCCCCAAAATTCCCCAAAAGATCCTCAATCCCCCCCCAAAATTCTCAAAATTCCAGAGAGCAATCCCAAAAATTCACCCAAAAAATTCCCAAATTTGCCTCAAAATTCCACCGGAAAAATTCCAAAATTCCACAAAAAAAACCCCAAAAATTCAAAAAAAAATCCCAAAAATGCCCCAAAAAAACCCAAAAATGCCCCAAAAAATCCCAAAAATTCCCCAAAAATTCCCAAATGCCTCAAAAAATTCCAAAATTCCCGAAATCCACCTGTCAGGTCGGAGGGCACCAGGTATTTCTTCTTGTCCAGGTCCCCAATTCGAGCCTTGGCGCCTTTTCCACGATCACCTAAATTAGGGAAAAAAAATGGGAAAATCCATTAAATTTTTTGGGAAAAAATTCCTTAAATTCGGGGGAAAAAAACTGGATTTAGAGAGGGAAAAATTCCTTAAATTTAGGGGGGAAAATTCTGGATTTGGGGGGATAAAAATTTGATTTTGAGGATAAATCCCTTCGGGTTTTGGGGGAAAAAAAATCCTGGATTTGGGAAGAAACTTCCTCGAATTTTGGGGCAAAATCTCTGGAATTTTGGAGAAACTCCCTGATTTTTTTTTTAAGGAAAAACTTCCCTGAATTCTGTGGGAAAATCCCTTAAATTTTAGGAAAATCGCCAGAATTTTAGGAAAAAAATAAAATAAAACAACAAAAAATGAGGGAACGCCTCCCAAAATGAGCCCAAAATTTGGGAATTTAGGAGATTTTGGGATTTCGGGGTGGATTTTTTGGAATTTTTGGGATTTCTGGAGTGAATTTGGGATTCCCAGGGGGGAATTTGGGATTTCGGGAGAATTTTTGGGATCTCGAGGAGAATTTTGGATTTTAGGGTGGATTTGAGCTGAATTTGGGATTTTGGGGATGAATTTGGGCTGAATTTTGGGATTTTGGGTGAATTTTTGGCCTCCCCGGGTGAATTTTGGGCTCCCTGAGGGAATTTTTGGGATTCCCGGGGATGGATTTGGGCTGAATTTTAATATTTTGGGGTGAATTTTGGGCTCCCTGAGGGAATTTTGGGATTCCCGGGGATGGATTTGGGCTGAATTTTAAGATTTTGGGGTGGTTTTGGGCTGAATTTTAAGATTTTGGGGTGGTTTTGGGCTGAATTTTGGGATTTTGGGGTGTATTTTTGGCCTCTCGGATTGGATTTTTTTGCTCCCTGGGTGAATTTTTGACCTCCCCGGGTGAATTTTGGTCTCTCGGGTTGGATTTTTGGCCTCCCCGGTTGGATTTCGGGCCTCCCCGGTTGGATTTTGGGCCTCCCCCGCCTCACCGGGACTCGGTCCGGGTACTTTTTCCGGATTTTCTCGCCCTCGCAGCGACGTTTCTCGAACGGATGCTCCTCCTTGTACAGGAACTTCATGGCCGGCCGGGCCGGGGGCCGAGGCCCGGGGCCTGCTGAGGGCCGGGGCCTTCTCGGGGCCTTCACGGGACCGGGGCCTGCTCGGAACCGGGACCGGCACCGGAGGCTTCGGCCGCGCGCAGGGATCCGGGCCCGCCCCACTGCGCCTGCGCCAACGGCGTGCGCTACGCAAACAGCGTAAGCGCCTCCCCTGCACCGGAATGACGCGGCGCCACGGAAATGGCGTAAAGGTGGGGGTGGGGGAATAGCCTCAGCGCTACGCAAATGGCGTAAGGGAGCGGGGAGTGCCCTCAGCGCTACGCAAGTGGCGTAAGGGCCTTGCCCTCAGCGCTACGCAAATGGCGTAAGGGAGCGGGGACTGCCCTCAGCTCTACGTAAGTGGCGTAAGGGCCTTGCCCTCAGCGCTACGCAAATGGCGTAAGAACCTCGTCCTCAGTGTTACGCTACTCCCAGTTCATCCCAGTTCATCCCAGTTTATCCCAGTTCATCCAGTTCATCCCAGTTTATCCCAGTTCCTCCCAGTTTCCTCTGCCGCTTCCCAGTGCCGCTCCCAGTGCATCGGGAAAGCCACGGCGGCGCCCTCAGCGCTACGCAAGTGGCGTAAGGGGGTGAGGAGCGCCCTCAGCGTTACGCAAACGGCGTAAGGGCCTTGCCCTCAGTGTTACGCTCCTCCCAGTTCCTCCCAGTTCATCCCAGTTTCCTCTGGGGAATAAAGTTTATCCCCGTCGCTTCCCAGTGCCTTTCCCAGTTGGCTCCCAGTGCATCGGGAAAGCCACGGCGGCGCCCACAGCGCTACGCAAATGGCGTAAGGGCCTCGCCCTCACTGTTACGCTCGTCCCAGTTTATCCCAGTTCATCCCAGTTCATCCCAGTTCCTCCCAGTCCCGGTAACGGGGAGGCCCCGGGCGGAGGCGCGGAAGGATCCGGGCGGTGCTGCGGCCCCTCATGTGACTGACGTCATGTGACTGACGTCACCGCGCGGGGAGAGTCACGTGAGGGGCGGGGTTTGGGGAGGGGAACGTAAACACGGCGGTCACGTGACGGAGAAGGGGCGTGGCCAAGGCGGGGCGGGCGAAACCATTCGGGGACCGCGGGGGGGGGGGGAAGAGTCCCAAACCGAGTAACTC
>JANVCZ010000030.1:9623375-9650111 GCA_032357785.1 Periparus ater
GGGTGATTTTTGAGGTTTTTAGGGTACTTTTGGGGTGTTTTGGGGTTTTTTGGTGGTGTTTTGGGGGTTTTTTTGGGGTGTTTTTGGGTTTTTTGGGGTGTTTTTGGGGGTTTTTGGGCTCACCTCTCCCTCACAGAAGGGCTCAGCCCCCTCTGGAATTCCTCCTGCGTCACCTCCAGGAGCACCACGAGCACCTGCTCGTCCCTGAGGGGCGTTTGGAGCCTTCGAGACCCCCAAAACCCCAAAAACCACCCTAAAAAACCCCAAACACAACCCAAAAAAACCCCAAAAACCACCCCAAAAAAACCAAAACCACCCCAAAAAACCCCCAACCCCCCAAAACCTCCACACAAAACCCCCAAACCCCACAAAACCACCCCAAAAATCCCCCAAACTTCCCCCAAACCTCCCCAAAACCCCCCCCAGATCTCTCCAGAACCCCCAAAATCCCCTCAAAACCCTCCCAGACCCCCAAAATCCCCTTTAAAACCCCTTCCAAAATTCCCAAATTTCCCCAAATCCCACCCCAGGCCTCTCAAACCTCCCAAATCCCACCCGAGGACCCCCCAAATCCCCCTCAAAACACCCCGAAATTCCCAAATTTCCCCAATTTTTCCCTCAGAAATCCTCACCTTGCCCACGGCCTCGCTGACGAGCGCCCGCAGGAGGCTCCGACCCTCGGACTCGGCGGTGTCTGAGGGGGAAAAAAAAAAACCCTGGAGAACCTCCCGGAATTCCCGAACCCTCGAATTCCCGAAAAAATCCCGGAAATCCCGAAATATTCCCCAAAAAAATTCCCGCCAAATCCCCCTCACCCCTCACGAGCAGGAGCCCCCCCCGGGCCCAGCGCCTCCAGCATCGTCGCGCGGCGCCTGCTGATGACGTCACGCAACGGCAGCGGGCGCCGCCATTTCCCCTCAGCGCTGTACGGCAACGGGCGCCGCCATTGCTGCGGCGGCGCGCTTTTGATGACGTCAACGCTGGCGCCGCGGATATGACGTAATCGTACGGCAGAGCGCGCGCCATGTCGGGTGAGGGGAAAATTTGGGAATTTTTTTTGTTTTTTTGGGAATTCTGAGGGAATTTTTGGGATTCCCGCCTTGGGTTTTGCCTCAAATCCTCCGGTTTTGACCTAAAAAAGGAGAAGAGGAGGAAAAAAGCGGCCTCGGAGAGCGCTGGGCGCCGCCATTACCGATGAGGGCGAATTCCGTGGAATTCTCTGGAATTCCCATCGGAAATCCGGGAATTCCCTTTTTTTCTTAAACCCTTTTTCCACGTTTATCCCAGGATTCCCCCAATGAAATCGCGGCTACTCGGAATTCCCAAAAAAAATCCCCCAAAAATTCCATTTTATGGTTCAAAATCCCCAAATTTCCTCCCCAAATCCCCAAAATTCCCCAAAATTCCCCAAAAATTCGAGGATTCGGGGTCGTTTTGGCGTCGTTTTAATTTGGGGAGGGTCTCCAGGAGTGTCCAGAGGGTCTCAGCCTCATCTCCGTGGTCTCACATCCCAAAAATTCCCAAAAATCCCCAAAAAATCCAAAAAAATCCCCCAAAATCCACAAAAATCAAATTTGTCCAATTTTCTTCCTGATTTTTCCATTCCAGGTGTTTCCAGGTGTGCCCAGGTGTGTCCAGCCCACATTTCCACCGTGTCAAACCCCAAAAATTCCCAAAAATTCCTCCCAAAATCCCCAAAAAAACCCAAAAATCACCAAAAAATTCCAAAAAATCACCAAAAAATCCATTTTTTTTCCGGATTTTTCCATCCCAGCTGTGCCCAGGTGTGTCCAGGTGTGCCCAGGTGTGTCCAGGTGTGTCCAGCCACATCTCCATGGTCTCACACCCCAAAAATTCCCCAAAAAATTCCCAAAAAATTCCAAAAAAATCCCAAAAAATCACCAAAAATCTCCAAAAATTCCAATTTTACCCAATTTTTTCCGGATTTTTCCGCTCCAGCTGTGCCCCAGCTGTGGCCAGGTGTGCCCAGGTGTGTCCCAGGTGTGTCCAGCCACATCTCCATGGTCTCACACCCCACAAAATTCCCCAAAAATTCCCAAAAAATCACCAAAAATCTCCAAAAATTCCAATTTTACCCAATTTTTTTCCGGATTTTTCCGCTCCAGCTGTGCCCAGCTGTGCCCAGGTGGTATCCAGATGTATCCCAGGTGTGTCCCAGGTGTGTCCAGCCACATCTCCATGTTCTCACACCCCAACAATTCCCCAAAAATTCCCAAAAAATCACCAAAAAATTCCAAAAAATCACCAAAAATTCCAATTTTACCCAATTTTTTTCCGGATTTTTCCGCTCCAGCTGTGCCCAGCTGTGCCCAGGTGTGCCCAGGTGTGCCCCAGGTGTGTCCCAGCCACATTTCCACTGTGTCAAACCCCAAAACTTCCCAAAAATTCCTCCCAAAATCCCCAAAAAACCACCAAAAAATTCCATAAAATCACCAAAAAATCCATTTTTTTTCCGGATTTTTCCATCCCAGCTGTGTCCAGCTGTGCCCAGGTGTGTCCAGGTGTATCCAGGTGTGTCCCAGGTGTGTCCAGCCACATCTCCATGGTCTCACACCCCCCAAAAATTCCCAAAAAAATTCCCAAAAATTCCAAAAAATCACCAAAAATCACCAAAAATCACCAAAAATTCCAATTTTACCCATTTTTTTTCCGGATTTTTCCACTCCAGCTGTGCCCAGCTGTGGCCAGGTGTGCCCAGGTGTGTCCAGCCACATCTCCATGGGCCTCACACCCCAAAAATTCCCCAAAAAATCACCAAAAATCACCAAAAATTCCAATTTTACCCAATTTTTTTCCGGATTTTTCCGCTCCAGCTGTGCCCAGCTGTGTCCAGGTGTGCTCCCAGGTGTGTCACTGCTCCAGCATCAGCTCGCAGGCGCGGGCCAGCTCGGCCAGGCGCCGCCGGGCGTAGTCCAGCCGGTTCAGCGCCAGCTGGCAGCTCTTGCGCGCGGCGTAGCTCGAGCCCCTCGTGGGGCTGCCCCGTGGCCACCTGGGCGGGGGAGAAAAAGCACCTGAGACACCCAAAACTCACCTGGGACACCCAAAATACACCTGGGGACACCCAAAATACACCTGGGGAGCCCAAAAAACCCCCAAAATCCACCTGGGGACACCCAAAACTCACCTGGGGAGCCCAAAAAAAACCCCAAATTCCACCTGGGGACACTAAAACGCACCTGAGACACCCAAAATACACCTGGGGGGCCCAAAATACACCTGGGACACCCAAAACTCACCTGGGACACCCAAAAAACCCCCAAATTCCAGCTGGGGACACCTAAAACACACCTGAGACACCCAAACTCACCTGAGACACCCCAAAATCTACCTGGGGACACCCAAAATACACCTGGGGAGCCCCAAAAAACCCCCAAATTCCACCTGGGGACACCCAAAAACACACCTAAGACACCCAAAATCCACTCGGGGGACCCAAAACTCACCTGGGACACCCAAAAAACCCCCAAATTCCACCTGGGGGACACCTAAAACTCACCCTGGGGACACCCAAAACTCACCTGAGCAGGGGAGAAAACGCACCTGAGACACCCAAAACTCACCTGGGGGACCCCAAATCTCACCTGAGGGACCCCAAAAGCCCCTAGGACCCCTCAAACCTCACCTGGGGGACCCAAAATCCACCTGGGGGACCCCAAACCTCACCTGGAACCCCAAACCCCACCTTGGGGACCCCCAAATCTCACCCTGAGGGACCCCAAAACCCCCCCTAGGGACCCCTCAAACTTCACCTGGGGGATCCAAAATCCACCTGGGACCCCTCAAACCTCACCTGGGACCCCCCAAACCTCACCTGGGGGACCCCAACCTCACCTGGGGGATCCAAAATCCACATGGGACCCCTCAAACCTCACCTGGGGGACCCCAAACCTCACCTGAGGGACCCCAAAACCCCCCTAGGACCCCTCAAACTTCACCCTGGGACCCCCCAACCCCACCTGGGACCCCCAAAATCCCCCTGGGGGACCCCAAACCTCACCTGGGACCCCTCAAACCCCACCTGGGACCCCCCAAACTTCACCTGGGGGACCCCAAACCCCACCTGGGGGATCCAAAATGCACCTGGGACCCCTCAAAACCTCACCTGAGGGACCCCAAACCCCACCTGGGACCCCCCAAAATCCCCCTGAGGGACCCCAAACCTCACCTGGGACCCCCCCAAACTTCACCTGGGGGACCCCCAAACCTCACCTGGGGGATCCAAAATGCACCTGGGGGACCCCAAACCCCCACCTGGGACCCCCCAAACCTCACCTGGGGGATCCAAAAAGCACCTGGGGGGACCTCAAACCCCACCTGGGACCCCCCAAACCTCACCTGGGACCCCCCAAACCTCACCTGGGAACCCCAAACCTCACCTGGGGGATCCAAACCTCACCCTGGGACCCCCCAAACCTCACCTGGGACCCCCCCAAACCTCACCTGGGGACCCCCAAACCTCACCTGGGACCCCCCCAAACCTCACCTGGGACCCCTCAAACCTCACCTGGGTCAGGTACCGGATCTGGGCCGAGAGCTCGGCCTCCACCTTGGCCACGGCGGCTCCGAACTGGGCGGCTGACGGTCGGTGTCGCTCCTGGGGGCTTCTCCTTGGACAATTCCAGGATCACCAGACCTAGAAAAACACCTGGATCACACCTGGACACACCTGGGAACACCTGGATCCACCTGGATCACACCTGGACACACCTGGCCACGCCCCCATGACCTCTGACCCCCCATTTCGCGCTCTCCCATTGGTCCCCTTAACGCTGGCCCCGCCCCCTCCAACCCCGCCAATCACCGCCCCGCTCCCCCAATCACTATGGCAACCAAGCCCCGCCCACCACCAACCGGAAGCGCTTTCCCCCAAGCTCCTCCCCTTTTCCGCGCAAGTTCCGCCCCCTGAGGGAGGCCCCGCCCACCCGCGCTCTGCAGGGAGGCGCCGATTTCCCGCTCCAGCTCCTCCAGCGCCCGCAGCCTCTCGTTGGCCACGCCGAACCCCGCCATGGCTCCCGCGCCGCTTCCGGTTCTTCTCCCGCCCGCTTCCGGTTGTTCTCCCTCCGGTTCTGCTTCTCCTCCCGCCGCTTCCGGTTCTCCTCCCGCCGCTTCCGGTTCTCCTCCCGCCTCTCCCCCTCTTCACCAATGGCAGCGCGGCATTCGCGTCACGTGACAGGAAGCGCCCACCTGTGGGGACGCTCTAGACGCAACTCGGTGGTGGCGCCGCCTCCTCTTGCGGCGTCTCGGTGGTTTTGGGTCCTCCAAAGCCGCTCAGCGTCGCAAATGTTGCCGGAATCGCCTCAAAATATCTGCGCGCTCTCCATAAAGACATAACAGAAAGTTTATTCACCACAAATATCCCCACAGCCACCTCAGACTCACCTCCGGAGGAGGGATTTTATCGCGTTTTAAAGCAATAAAACGGCCTAGGAGGAATTTCATCGCGTTTGTAGCGCTGCTCTGCAGGCCGCGGCCCTCATTACCTGCTTTGGAACCGCTTTGATCCAGGCCGCGCCTCTCGTTGTCTTTTACAGCGCTGATTTTACGCGGGCCACGCTTTTTATTTTAGTTTTATAAAACATTTGCTTTGGCTCGCGGCTTTTTATAGAGATTTATCCAGGCCGCGCCCCCTCACTGCATATTTATAAGCGGCTTTGTTTCAGGCCACGCCCCTTCATTGCCTTTTATGGAGCAGCGTTTGCTAAGCCACGCCCATTATTGCCTTTTATGGATATACCCTCCCTCTAAGCCACGCCCCTCGTTGCCTTTTATAGCTGTGCTCCCTTAGGCCACGCCCTTTATTTCCTTTTATGGCGCTTCCCGCGAAGCTCCGCCCACTCCCCCCTCACGCAGACCCCGCCCCGTTTTTTCCCGCGCTGTGACGTCAGCGGTGCGCGCCGGAGAAGAAGCAGCGATGGCGGCGGTGGCGGCTCCGCGGGCCCCTCCGGCCGCGCCGCTGCTCGAGGCGCTCTCGGCGCTCTCGGCGCTGCCCCCGCACCGCCGCGCGATCCCGGGGCTCGTCCGGGGCCTCCGCGACAGCGCCGGGACTCAGGTAAAGGCGGGAGCGGGGGAACGTTCCCCCTCAGAAATGGCGGCTCCGCCTGAGGGAGCGCGAGTTGCCCCCCCCCCCCATCCTCCTCAGGGATCGGCGGGGAAAAAACGGGGTTTCCCTCAGGGGTCGTGAGGGGAAAAGGGCGGGAACTCCCTCAGGGGTCGGGATCCTTTCCTGGAAATCAGGAATTCCCTCAGGAATTGGGATCTTTCCTGAAAATCGGGAATTCCCTCAGGAATCGGGATCTTTCTTGAAAATCGGGAATTCCCTCAGGAATTGGGATCTTTCCTGAAAATCGGGAATTCCCTCAGGAATTGGGGTCCTTCCCGAAAATCGGGATCCTCTCAGGGATCGGGATCCTTCCCAAAAATCGGGATCTGTCCTGAAAATCGGGAATTCCCTCGGGAATTGGGGTCCTTCCCGAAAATCGGGATCCTCTCAGGGATTGGGATCCTTCCCAAAAATCGGGATCTGTCCTGAAAATCGGGATCTTTCCCGAAAATCGGGAATTCCCTCAGGAATCGGGATCTGTCCTGAAAATCGGGATCTTTCCTGAAAATCGGGATCCCCTCAGGGATCTGGCCTCCAGAAAAGCGGGAATTTCCTCAGGGATTGGAATTCTCTCCAAAAATCAGGATCCTTCCTTAAAAACGGGATCCCCTGAGGGATCAGGATCCTTCCCAAAAATCGGGAATTCTCTCAGGGATCCGGATCCTTCCCAAAATTCGGGATCTTTCCCAAAATTCGGGATCCCCTCAGGGGTCAGGACCCCAAAACACGGGAATTTCCCCAAATCTGAAGCCCCGCCCACAGCTCACACGTGACTTCCGGCCACGCCCACCTGACCTTTGACCTCCCAGTGACCCTTCGGGAGTGTTTGGTGACCCCTCAGTGACCCCTGACCCCCTCAGTGACCCCTCAGTGACCTCTGTGTGACCTCTGACCCCTCACTGACCCCTGAATGACCCCTCAGTGACCTTTGACCCCTTCAGAGACCCCTCGGTGACCACTCAGTGACCTCTGAGTGACCCCTGAGTGACCCCTGACCCCCTCAGTGACCCCTCAGTGACCTCTGTGTGACCTCTGACCCCTCAGTGACCCCTGAATGACCCCTCAGCGACCCCTCAGTGACCTTTGACCCCTTCAGAGACCCCTCGGTGACCTCTGAGTGACCCCTGACCCCCTCAGTGACCTCTGTGTGACCTCTGACCCCTCAGTGGCCCAGAGTGACCCCTCAGTGACCCCTGAATGACCCCTCAGCGACCCCTCAATGACCTTTGACCCCTTCAGAGACCCCCTCGGTGACCACTCAGTGACCTCTGAGTGACCCCTGGGTGACCCCTGACCCCTCAGTGACCCCTCAGTGACCTCTGTGTGACCTGACCCCTCACTGACCCAGAGTGACCCCTGAATGACCCCTCAGCGACCCCTCAGTGACGTTTGACCCCTTCAGAGACCCCTCGGTGACCACTCAGTGACCTCTGAGTGACCCCTGAGTGACCCCTGACCCCCTGAGTGACCCCTCAGTGACCTCTGTGTGACCTCTGACCCCTCAGTGACCCAGAGTGACCCCTCAGTGACCCCTGAATGACCCCTCAGCGACCCCTCAGTGACCTTTGACCCCTTCAGAGACCCCTCGGTGACCACTCAGTGACCTCTGAGTGACCCCTGGGTGACCCCTGACCCCTCAGTGACCTCTGTGTGACCTCTGACCCCTCACTGACCCAGAGTGACCCCTGAATGACCCCTCAGTGACCTTTGACCCCTTCAGAGACCCCCTCAGTGACCCCTCAGTGACCTCTGTGTGACCTCTGACCCCTCAGTGACCCCTCAGTGACCCCTGAATGACCCCTCAGCGACCCCTCAGTGACCTTTGACCCCTTCAGAGACCCCTCGGTGACCACTCAGTGACCTCTGAGTGACCCCTGGGTGACCCCTGACCCCTCAGTGACCCCTGAGTGACCCCTGACTCCTGGGTGACCCCTGACCCCTCAGTGACCCCTGAGTGACCCCTGGGTGACCCCTGACCCCTCAGTGACCCCTCAGTGACTCCTGAGTGACCCCTGACCTCTCAATGACCCCTGAGTGACCCCTGTGTGACCTTTGACCCCCCAGGCCGCCCTCGGGGGTCTCCTCGGCGTCACCAGCGCCCGCCTGAGCTCCATGAAGACGCGGTGAGTGACAGCTCCGCCGGCCAATCACAGCCCGGGGCCTTCCTCTGCCACCACCTCATTGGTTCTTGCCGTGGGGTGGGCGGGGCTGAGCGCCGGCCAATGGGAACGCGGCGTGGGGGGGCGTGGCGGGGTCGTAACCAATCAGAATCGTCCTCTGGATGTGGAGGAGCCAATCAGGAGGAGGGGGCGGGGGCCAATTGAGCTTCCCTAATTGCCTTGTTTATTGTGGGTGGGGTTTTGCATGGTTAATTAAGGTGGGTGGGGCTTTGCATAATTAATTAAGGTGGGTGGGGCTTGCTGATTGGGTGTGGGGTGGGCGTGGCTTCATCACAGCCAATCAGAGTCCAGGATTGAGCCACGCCCTGCTCTGAGCTGCCCTTATAAGGGAAAAGGGGCGGAGCTTGGAGCTCTCAGCAGCCAATGAGGGTGCAGGGTGTGGCCTGGTGGGCGTGGCTTCATCCAAACCAATCAGATTCCAGAACTAAGCCACGCCCTGCCACAGGATGTTCTTATAAGGGAAAGGGGGCGGGGTTTGGAATTCCATCGAGCAGCCAATGGGGGCGGGGCAACGGGGGGCGTGTCCCGGCTCAGCCAATGGCGTGTCCCGGTTCGGTGGGCGTGTCCCAGTTTAGCCAATGGGATGTCCTGTTTCTGGGGGCGTGTCCCATCTCAGCCAATGGGATGTCCCGGTTGAGTGGGCGTGTCCCATCTCAGCCAATGGGATGTCCTGGTTCTGGGGGCGTGTCCCAGCTCAGCCAATGGCGTTGCAGGTTCGAGGGGCTGTGCCTGCTCGGGGGGCGTGTCCCAGCTCAGCCAATGGCGTGTCCCGGTTCTGGGGGTGTATCCCAGCTCAGCCAATGGGATGTCCCGGTTCGGGGGGCGTGTCCCAGCTCAGCCAATGGGATGTCCCGGTTTGGTGGGCGTGTCTCGGCTCAGCCAATGGCGTGTCCCAGTTCTGGGGGCGTGTTCCATCTCAGCCAATGGGACGTCCCGGTTCTGGGGGCGTTTTCAGTCTCAGCCAATGGGATGTCCCGTTTCTGGGGGCGTGTCCTGGCTCAGCCAATGGCGTTGCAGGTTCGAGGGGCTGTGTCTGCTCGGGGGGCGTGTCCCAGCTCAGCCAATGGCGTGTCCCGGTTTGGTGGGCGTGTCCCGTCTCAGCCAATGGGGTTTCCCGTTTCTGGGGGCGTGTCCCAGCTCAGCCAATGGGATGTCCCGGTTCGGTGGGCGTGTCCCGGCTCAGCCAATGGCGTTGCAGGTTCGAGGGGCTGTGCCTGCTGGGGGGGGGTGGGCGTGTCCCGGCTCAGCCAATGGGATGTCCCGGCTCTGGGGGCGTGTCCCATCTCAGCCAATGGCGTTGCAGGTTCGAGGGGCTGTGTCTGCTCAGGGGGCGTGTCCCGGTTTGGTGGGCGTGTCCCGGCTCAGCCAATGGGATGTCCCGGTTTGGTGGGCGTGTCCCGGCTCATCCAATGGCGTGTCCCGGTTTTATGGGCGTGTCCCAGCTCAGCCAATGGGATGTCCTGGTTTTATGGGCGTGTCCCGGCTCAGCCAATGGGATGTCCTGGTTTTATGGGCGTGTCCCGGCTCAGCCAATGGCGTTGCAGGTTCGAGGGGCTGTGCCTGCTGGGGGTGTGGGCGTGTCCCGGCTCAGCCAATGGGATGTCCCGGTTCTGTGGGCGTGTCCCGGCTCAGCCAATGGGATGTCCCGGTTTTATGGGCGTGTCCCAGCTCAGCCAATGGCGTTGCAGGTTCGAGGGGCTGTGTCTGCTCGGGGGGTGTGTCCTGGCTCGGCCAATGGGATGTCCCGGTTCTGTGGGCGTGTCCCGGCTCAGCCAATGGCGTTGCAGGTTCGAGGGGCGTGTCCCATCTCAGCCAATGGCGTGTCCCGGTTCTGGGGGTGTATCCCAGCTCAGCCAATGGGATGTCCCGGTTCGGGGGGCGTGTCCCAGCTCAGCCAATGGCGTGTCCCGGTTTGGTGGGCGTGTCCCGTCTCAGCCAATGGGGTTTCCCGGTTCTGGGGGCGTGTCCCAGCTCAGCCAATGGGGTTTCCCGCTTTTGGGGGCGTGTCCCAACTCAGCCAATGGCGTGTCCCGGCTCTGTGGGCGTGTCCCGGCTCAGCCAATGGCGTTGCAGGTTCGAGGGGCTGTGCCTGCTCAGGGGGCGTGTCCCGGTTTGGTGGGCGTGTCCCGGCTCAGCCAATGGGATGTCCCAGTTGAGTGGGCGTGTCCCAGCTCAGCCAATGGGATGTCCCGGTTTGGTGGGCGTGTCTCGGCTCAGCCAATGGGATGTCCCGGTTCTGGGGGCGTGTCCCGGCTCAGCCAATGGTGTGTCCTGGTTCTGGGGGTGTGTCCCAGCTCAGCCAATGGGATGTCCCGGTTTGGTGGGCGTGTCCCAGCTCAGCCAATGGTGTTGCAGGTTCGAGGGGCTGTGCCTGCTCGGGGGGCGTGTCCTGGCTCAGCCAATGGCGTGTCCCGGTTGAGTGGGCGTGTCCCGGCTCAGCCAATGGGATGTCCCGGCTCTGTGGGCGTGTCCCGGCTCAGCCAATGGCGTTGCAGGTTCGAGGGGCTGTGTCTCCTGTCCCTGCTGGTGAGCGAGAGCCCGACCGAGGCCTTCCAGCAGCACTGCCTGGGCTGGCTCCGCCTCCTGCAGCACCTGCTCCAGGTGAGAGCACCTGGGGGGACGTGGGGACACCTGGGGGGACATGGGGACACACCTGGGGACACCTGGGGACACACCTGGGGACACCTGGGGACACTTGGAGACACACCTGGGGACACCTGAGGACACCTGGGGACATCTGAATACACCTGGGGACACACCTGGGGACACCTGAGGGGACATGGGGACATCTGGAGACACCTGGGGACACCTGGGAACAGCTGGGGACACCTGAGGGGATGTCGGGACACCTGGGGGGACATGGAGACACACCTGGGGACACCTGAGGGGATGTGGGGACATCTGGGAACACCTGGGGACACCTGGGGACACCTGAGACACACCTGGGGACATCTGGGAACAGCTGGGGACACCTGGGGCCACACCTGGGGACACCTGGGGACACTTGGGGGGACATGGGGACACACCTGGGGACATCTGGGGACACCTGAGACACACCTGGGGACATCTGAATACACCTGGGGACACCTGGGGACATCTGGAGACACCTGAGACACACCTGGGGACACCTGAGGGGACGTGGGGACAACTGGAGACACCTGGGGACACCTTGAGACACCTGGGGACACCTGAGGGGACGTGGGGACATCTGGAGACACCTGGGGGGACACCTGGGAACAGCTGGGGACATCTGGGGACACCTGAGACACACCTGGGGACACCTGAGGGGACGTGGGGACACCTGGGGACAGCTGAGGACACCTGAGGGGACACCTAGGGACACAAGAGACACACCTGGAGACATCTGGAGACACCTGAGACACACCTGGGGACACCTGAGGGGACGTGGGGACAACTGGAGACACCTGGGGACACCTTGAGACACCTGGGGACACCTGGGACAGGTGGGGGGACATCTGGAGACACCTGGGGGGACATGGGGACACCTGGGGACAGCAGGGCGGGGTCAGGGACACACCTGGTGACATTTGGGGACACTTGGGAGGGTCACAGAGACACCTGGGAACATCTGGGAACACCTGGAGGGCTCATGGGGACATCTCCAGACCTTGGGGACACCTGGGGGACATTTGGGGACACCTGGGGACACCTGGGCGGGGTCAGGGACACACCTGGGGACACCTGGGACACACCTGGGGACACCTGGGGGACATTTGGGGACACCTGGGGACACCTGAGGGCATCTGGGGACACCTGGGACACACCTGGGGACACCTGGGGGACATTTGGGGACACACCTGGGGCTCTTTGTGCTCTTCCATTTTCCCCTATTTTTGGGGTTTTTTTTGGGTCTATTTCCATCAGGACAATTTTGGGTGGGGGTCTCCAATTTGGGGAGGGGTCCTGACGAGTTTTGGGGTCCCCCCAGTCCCAGGACCCCCTCCCACGGGGTCTTTGGGGGGTCCCACACCCAATTTTTGGGTGATTTTCCCTCATTTTTGGGTTTTATTTCCATATTTTTGGGTCTATTTCAATCGGGACAATTTTGGGTGGGGGTCTCCAATTTGGGGAGGGGTCCTGACGAGTTTTGGGGTCCCCCCAGTCCCAGGACCCCCCTCCCACGGTGTCCCTGAGCCTCTTTTGGGGGTCCCACACCCGATTTTTGGTCATTTTTTATCCATTTTTTACCCATTTTTGGGGTTTTTTTGGGTCTATTTCAATCAGGACAATTTTGGGTGGGGGTCTCCAATTTGGGGAGGGGTCCTGACGAGTTTTGGGGTCCCCCCAGTCCCAGGACCCCCCTCCCACGGGGTCTTTGGGGGGTCTCAGACCCAATTTTTGGTCATTTTTTATCCTTTTTTTGACCATTTTTGGGGTTTTTTTTGGGTCTATTTCCATCGGGACAATTTTGGGTGGGGGTCTCCAATTTGGGGAGGGGTCCTGACGATTTTTGGGGTCCCCCCAGTCCCAGGACCCCCCTCCCACGGGGTCTTTGGGGGGTCCCACACCCATTTTTTAACCAATTTTTATCCATTTTTTGGCCATTTTTGGGGTTTTTTTGGGTCTATTTCAATCAGGACAATTTTGGGTGGGGGTCTCCAATTTGGGGAGGGGTCCTGATGAATTTTGGGGTCCCCCCAGTCCCAGGACCCCCCTCCCACGGTGTCTTTGGGGGTCTCGGTGCTGCGGGAGCTGCTGCGGTTCTCGGCTCAGCTGCCGGAGCTGGCTCGGGACATCGGCACCAACCACATCCCGGGGATCCTCACCTCCCTGCTGGCCCTCAGGCCCGAGGTGAAATGGGTCTGGGGGCTGAAATGGGTCTGGGGGCTTCGGGGGGGTGGGGATTGGGATAAAACATGGAAAAAACGGGGTGAAAATTGGAAAAAATGGGAAAAAACTGGGTTAAAATGGGGTTAAAATGGGGTTAAGGTGGGAAAAGAAAGGGTTAAAAAGGGGTTGAAATGGGTCTGGGGGCTGAAATGGGTCTGGGGGCTTCGGAGGGGTGGGGATTGGGGTAAAATGTGGAAAAAACGGGGTTAAAATTGGAAAAAATGGGAAAAACTGCATTAAAATGGGGTTAAAGTATCGAGGAATGAGATTAAAATGGGAGGAGAAAGGGTTAAAAAGGGGATGAAATGGGTCTGGGGGCTGAAATGGGTCTGGGGGCTTCGGGGGGAAGGGGTGGGGGGTAAAACACGGAAAAAACGGGGTGAAAATTGGAAAAAATGGGAAAAACGGGGTTAAAATGGGAATAAAAAGGGTTAAAACAGGAGCAGAAAGGGTTAAAAAGGGGCTGAAATGGGTCTGGGGGCTTCGGGGGGAATTTGGGGAGGGGTCTCCGGGAATTTGGGGAGGGGTCTCCAGGAATTTGGGGAGGGGTCTCCAGGAATTTGGGGAGGGGTCTTAGGAATTTGGGGAGGGGTCTCCATGGACTTCCCCCCCAAATTGGGCATCTTTGGCTTCATTTTTTGGGAATTTTTGGGGGATTTTTGGGAATTTTTCGGGAATTTTGGGGTGGGGTCTCCAGGAATTTGGGGAGGGGTCTCCAGGAATTTGGGGAGGGGTCTCCAGGAATTTGGGGAGGGGTCTTTGGGAATTTGGGGAGGGGTCTCCGGGAATTTGGGGAGGGGTCTCCATGGATTTCCCCCCCAAATTTGGCATTTTTGGCCTCGTTTATTGGGAATTTTTGGGGAATTTTGGGGAGGGGTCTTTGGGAATTTGGGGAGGGGTCTTTGGGAATTTGGGGAGGGGTCTCCAGGAATTTGGGGAGGGGTCTCAACCCTTTCCCTTCCTCTTCCTCAGTGCGAAGTCTCCACCCTGGAGGGGATCAAGTCCTGCCTCTCCTTCTACCCCGGCGCCTGCGGCTCCATGAGGGTGAGACCCCTCCCCAAATTATTTCGGGGGGTTCCCCGAGACCCCTCCCCAAATTCTGAGCTCTCCCTGAGACCCCTCCCCAAATTCTGAGCTCTCCCTTGAGCCCCCTCCCCAAATTCTGAGCTTCCCCTGAGACCCCTCCCCAAATTTTGGGGCTTCCTTTGAGACCCCTCCCCAAATTTTGGGTTTTTTTTTGAGCCCCCTCCCCAAATTTTGGGGCTTCCTTTGAGCCCCCTCCCCAAATTTTGAGGTTTCCATGAGCCCCCTCCCCAAATTTTAGGGTTTTCTTGAGCCCCCTCCCCAAATTTTAGGGTTCCTTTAAGACCCCTCCCCAATTCTGGAGTTTCCCCAGATCCCCCTCCCCAATTCTGGAGGTTCCCCTGAGCCCCCTCCCCAAATTTTAGGGCTCCCCTTTGAGCCCCCTCCCCAAAATTCAAAGGTTCCACAAGCCAAATTCTCAACTTTGGGCTTTCCCCGAGCCCCCTCCTCAAATTTTGAGGTTCCCCTGAGCCCCCTCCCCAATTCTGGAGTTTCCCCAGATCCCCCTCCCCAATTCTGGAGGTTCCCCTGAGCCCCCTCCCCAAATTTTGGGGCTCTCCTTTGAGCCCCCTCCCCAAATTCCAGAGTTTCCCTGAGCCAAATTCTCAACTTTGGGCTTTCCCCGAGCCCCCTCCCCAAATTCTGAAGTTCCCCCGAGCCCCCTCCCCAATTCTGGAGTTTCCCCAGATCCCCCTCCCCAATTCTGGAGGTTCCCCTGAGCCCCCTCCCCAAATTTTGGGGCTCTCCTTTGAGCCCCCTCCCCAAATTCCAGAGTTTCCCTGAGCCAAATTCTCAACTTTGGGCTTTCCCCGAGCCCCCTCCCCAAATTCTGAGCTTCCCCCGAGCCCCCTCCCCAATTCTGGAGTTTCCCCAGATCCCCCTCCCCAATTCTGGAGGTTCCCCTGAGCCCCCTCCCCAAATTTTGGGGCTCCCCTTTGAGCCCCCTCCCCAAAATTCAAAGGTTCCACAAGCCAAATTCTCAACTTTGGGCTTTCCCCGAGCCCCCTCCCCAAATTTTGAGGTTCTCCTGAGCCCCCTCCCCAATTCTGGAGTTTCCCCAGATCCCCCTCCCCAAATTTGGGTGGAATTTGGGGAGGGGTCTCGAGCCTGGGACCCCCCCAAACCCTCCCCAATTCCTCAGGGGAAGCTGGCGGCGCATTTCCTGGCGCGCATCGACAGCGAGAGCCCGCGGCTGCAGCAGGTGCCGATTTTTGGGGGGAATTTGGGATTTTTTGGGGGGAATTTGGGCGGATTTGGGATTTTTTGGGGGGAATTTGGGATTTTGGGGCTTTCCTGGAGTTTTTTTTGGGGAAAATTTGGGGTTTTTTAGGGGAGAATTTGGGATTTTTAGGGTTTTTTTTGTGAGGGATTTGAGGTTTTTGGGGTTTTTTTGGGATTTTTGGGGCGATTTCTTGGGATTTTGGGGTTCCTGAACCCATTTTTGGGATCCCTGATCCCATTTTTTCCCCATTTTCCCCATTTTTTCCCATTTTTCCCCTATTTTTAGTTGACCTCAGAGCCCCACATGCTGCTTCCAATGCAGTTTTGGGTCAATTCTGGTGGATTTTGGGTCAATTTGGTGGATTTTGGGTTAATTCTGGTGTTTTTTGGGTCAACTCTGCTGGATTTGGGTCAATTTTGGTGTTTTTTGGGTCAATTCTGATATATTTTGAGTCAATTTGGTGGATTTTGGGTCAATTCTGGTGTTTTTTGGGGCCATTCTGGTGTTTTTTGGGGCCATTCTGGTGGATTTTGGAGCCATTTTAATGGATTTTGGGGCCATTCTGGTGGATTTTGGGTTAAATTTGGTGGTTTTGGGTCAATTTTGGTGGATTTTGGGTCAATTCTGGTGTTTTTGGGTCAATTCTGGTGGATTTTGGGTCAATTCTGGTGTTTTGGGGTCAATTCTGGTGTTTTTTGGGTCGATTTTGGTGTTTTTTGGGGCCATTTTAATGGATTTTGGGGCCATCTTAATGGATTTTGGGTCAATTCTGGTGTTTTTGGGGTCAATTTTGGTGGGTTTTGGGTCAATTCTGGTGGATTTTGGGTCAATTCTGGTGTTTTTTGGGTCAATTCTGGTGGATTTTGGGGCCATTTTAAAGGATTTTGGGGCCATCTTAATGGATTTTGGGTCAATTCTGGTGTTTTTGGGGTCAATTTTGGTGGATTTTGAGTCAATTCTGGTGTTTTTGGGGTCAATTTTGGTGGATTTTGAGTCAATTCTGGTGTTTTTTGGGTCAATTTTGGTGTTTTTTGGGGCCTGGTGGATTTTGGAGACATTTTAATGGATTTTGGGGCCATTCTGGTGGATTTTGGGTTAAATTTGGTGGATTTTGGGGCCATTTTAATGGATTTTGGGGCCATTTCAGTAGATTTTGGGGCACTTCTGGGGGTTTTTGGGGGTCCTGGACCCATTTCCGCTGCCCCTGACCCCGTTTTTCCCCGTTTTTCCCCGTTTTCTCCCCGTTTCCAGCTGGCCTGCGAGTGCTACGCGCTGCTGCCGGGGCTGGGCCGCGGTTTCTCGCAGGGGCTGCGGCACACGGAGTGCTGGCACCAGCAGCTGCAGGGGGTGCTGGCCACGCTCCACGGCATCCTGGGGAGCCTCTTCGAGGGATCTGAGACAGGTTTGGAATATTCCCAAAATTTGGGATCATTTTGGGGACATTTGGGATTTTTTTGAGGATTTTTTGGGGATTTTTTGGGATTTTTTTGGATTTTTTTTGGATTTTTTGGGGGTTTTTGGGGGTGCTGGCCACGCTCCACGGCATCCTGGGGAGCCTCTTCGAGGGATGTGAGACAGGTTTGGAATATTCCCAAAATTTGGGATCGTTTGGGATCATTTTGGGGACATTTTGGGTCATTTTGGGGGTTTTTTGGGGATTTTTTGGGGATTTTTGGGAATTTTTTTTTATTTTTTTGGGAATTTTTGAGGATTTTTTGGGGATTTTGGGGATCCTGGGGGAGCCTCTTCGAGGGATGTGAGACAGGTTTGGAATATTCCCAAAATTTGGGATCATTTGGGATCATTTGGGTCATTTTGGGTCATTTTGGGGCTGTTAAAGGGATTTATTTTATTTCTTTTGGATTTTTTTGGGGATTTTTTTGGGATTTTTTTGGGGATTTTGGGGCTTCTTGGGAGCCTCTTCGAGGGATGTGAGACAGGTTTGGAATATTCCCAAAATTTGGGGTCATTTGGGATCATTTGGGATCATTTTGGGGGGATTTGGGTTGGTTTGAGGTTGTTGAAGGGAATTTTGGGATGATTTTGGGAGATTTTGGGATAATTTGGGGGATTTTGGGCTGATTTTGGGTTGTTAAAGGGAATTTTGGATGATTTTTGGGAGATTTTGGGATAATTTAGGGGAGTTTGAGGTGATTTGTGCTGTTTTGGGATGATTTTGGGGGATTTTGGGCTGATTTTGGCTGATTTTGGCTCATTTAGGGTTGGATTTGTGCTGTTTTTGGGTTGTTAAAGGGAATTTTGGATGATTTTTGGGAGATTTTGGGATGATTTTGGGAATTTTGGGCTGATGTGGGCTGATTTTGGCTTATCTTTGGTGAGATTTGTGCTGATTTTGGGGAATTTTGGGGTGATTTTGGGGGATTTTGGGATGATTTTGGGGTGATTTTGGGGGATTTGGGGCTGATTTTGGGGAATTTTGGGCTGATTTTGGCTGATTTTGGGTGAGATTTCTGCTGATTTTGGGGGATTTTGGGGTGATTTTGGGGAATTTTGGGTTGATTTGGGCTGATATTGGGTGAGATTTCTGCTGATTTTGGATTTTGGGGTGATTTTGGGGGATTTTGGGATGATTTTGGGGAATTTTGCGCTGATTTTGGCGGATTTTGGGGGGATTTTGGGGTGATTTTGGGGGATTTTGTGCTGATTTTGGGGAATTTTGGGCTGATTTTCGCTGATTTTGCCTCATTTTGGCTGAGATTTCTGCTGATTTGACCCAATTTTGGCTGATTTTGAGCCGCTTTTTCCCCATTTCCGGTGGGATTTTCTTTCATTTCTTTGCCTTTTTGCTGCTCTTGTAAAGAATTAAATTTTTTGGGGTAAATTTTGATGTTTTTGGGTCTCAGATCCTCTCCCTTACGAGGGTCCCGGGGTGGAGCTGCTGCTGCCCCCGGCCCAGGACGGCGACGCCGGGGGGATCCTGACCCTGCACTCGAGATTTTCGGGGCTCTGCCGCGTCCTCAGGCTCCTCCTCAGGTACCAAAAACCCCCAAATTCACCCCAAAACCCACCCCAAAACCCCCAAACCTCCAAAATATCCAAAATTCCCCAAATCTGCCCCAAAATCCCCCCCAAAATCCCCAAAATCCACCCCAAAATCTCTCAAATTCACCCCAAAATCCACCCTGGGATCTCTCAAATCCCCAAAATCCCCCAAATTCACCCCAAAATCCCCCAAAATTCACCCCAAAATCCACCCCAAAATCCCCCAAATTCACCCCAAAATCCACCCCAAAATCATCAAATATTCGAAATATCCAAAATTCCCAAGATCTGCCCCAAAATCCCCCAAATTCACCCCAAAATCCCCCCCCAAATCCCCCAAATTCACCCCAAAATCCACCCCAAAATCATCAAATCTCCAAAATTCCTCAATTCATCCCCAAAATCCCCCCCAAAATCCCCCAAATTCACCCCAAAACCCACCCAAAACCCCCAAACCTCCAAAATTCCCCAAATTCCCCAAATCTGCCCCAAAATCCCCAAAATCCACCCCAAAATCCCCCAAATTCACCCCAAAACCCACCCCAAAACCCCCAAACCTCCAAAATATCCAAAGCTCCCAAAATCTGCCCCAAAATCTCCTGAATTCATCCCAAAATCCCCCCCCAAATCCCTCAAATTCAGCCCAAAATCCCCCCCAAAATCATCAAATCTCCAAAATCCCTCAATTCATCCCCCAAATCCCCCCCAAAATCCCCCAAATTCACCCCAAAATCCATCCCAAAACCCCCAAATCTTTAAAATCCCCAAAATCCCCCAAATTCACCCCAAAATCCCCCCCAAAATCCCCAAAATCCACCCCAAAATCCCCAAAATCCACCCCAAAATCCACCCTGGGATCTCTCAAATCCCCAAAATCCCCCAAATTCATCCCCAAAATCCCCCAAATTCACCCCAAAATCCATCCCAAAACCCCCAAATCTTTAAAATCCCCCAAATCCCTCGAATTCACCCCAAAATCCCCCGAATTCACCCCAAAATCCCCACCCTGGGGGGATCCTGACCCTGCACTCGAGATTTTCGGGGCTCTGCCGCGTCCTCAGGCTCCTCCTCAGGTACCAAAAACCCCCAAATTCACCCCAAAACCCACCCCAAAATCATCAAATATTCAAAATATCCAAAATTCCCCAAATCTGCCCCAAAATCCCCCCCAAAATCCCCAAAATCCACCCCAAAATCCCTCAAATTCAACCCAAAATCCACTCTGGGATCTCTCAAATCCCCAAAATCCCCCAAATTCATCCCCAAAATCCTCCAAATTCACCCCAAAATCCACCCCAAAATCATCAAATATTCAAAATATCCAAAATTCCCCAAAATCCACCCCAAAATCCCCCAAATTCACCCCAAAATCCCCACCCTGGGGGATCCTGACCCTGCACTCGAGATTTTCGGGGCTCTGCCGCGTCCTCAGGCTCCTCCTCAGGTACCAAAAACCCCCAAATTCACCCCAAAACCCACCCCAAAACCCCCAAACCTCCAAAATTCCCAAAATCCCTCAAATTCACCCCAAAATCCCCCCCCAAATCCTCAAATTCAGCCCAAAATCCCCCCCAAAATCATCAAATCTCCAAAATTCCTCAATTCATCCCCAAAATCCCCCCCAAAATCCCTCAAAATTCACCCCAAAATCCATCCCAAAACCCCCAAATCTTTAAAATCCCCCAAAATCCCTCGAATTCACCCCAAAATCCCCCCCAAAATCCCCAAAATCCACCCCAAAATCCCCAAAATCCACCCCAAAATCCCTCAAATTCACCCCAAAATCCACCCTGGGATCTCTCAAATCTCCAAAATCCCCCAAATTCACCCCCAAAATCCCCCAAATTCACCCCAAAATCCACCCCAAAATCATCAAATATCCAAAATATCCAAAATTCCCAAATCTGCCCCAAAATCCCCCAAAATTCACCCAAAAATTCACCCTGGGAACTCTCAAACCCCTCCCAGTTCATCCCAGTCCTTCCCAGTCCCTCCCAGTTCATTCCCAGTTCCTCCCAGTCTGTCCCAGTCCCTCCCAGTCCATTCCCAGTTCCCTCCCAGTTCCCTCCAGTCCCTCCCAGTTCCTCCCAGTCCATCCCAGTGACCCCAAATCCCTTCCCAGTCCCTCCCAGTTACCCCCAGTCCCTCCCAGTCCATCCCAGTTCCTTCCCAGTTCCCTCCCAGTGCTCCCAGTTCCCCCCAAATCCCCTCCCAGTCTCTCCCAGTCCCCCCAGTTACCCCCAGTCCATCCCAGTGACCCCAAATCCCCTCCCAGTCCATCCAGTTCCATCCCAGTTCCCTCCCAGTCCCTCCCAGTCCCTCCCAGTGACGTCCCAGTCTCTCCCAGTAAGGATTTCGTGGCCCCAGTGACCCCAAACCCCCTCCCAGAACCTCCCAGTTCCCTCCCAGTCCCTCCCAGTCCCTCCCAGTCCATTCCAGTCCCCTCCCAGTCCATTCCCAGTCCCTCCCAGTCCATCCCAGTTCCCTCCCAGTCCCTCCCAGTAAGGATTTCGTGGCCCCAATGACCCCAAACCCTCTCCCAGTCCTCCCAGTCCGTCCCAGTCCCTCCCAGTTCCCTCCCAGTTCCTTCCAGTCCATCCCAGTTCCCTCCCAGTGACCCCAAATCCCATCCCAGTCCCTCCCAGTTCCTCCCAGTCCATCCCAGTCCATCCCAGTCCCTCCCAGTTCCTCCCAGTCCATCCCAGTCCCTCCCAGTCCCTCCCAGTCCATTCCCAGTCTCTCCCAGTAAGGATTTCGTGGCCCCAGTGACCCCAAACCCCCTCCCAATTCCCTCCCAGTCCCTCCCAGTCCCTCCCAGTGACCCCAGATCCCCTCCCAGTTCCTCCAGTCCATCCCAGTCCATCCCAGTTCGCTCCCAGTGACCCCAATCCCCTCCCAGTCCCTCCCAGTTCATTCCCAGTCTCTCCCAGTAAGGATTTCGTGGCCCCAGTCACCGTCCCAGTTCAGGACATTTTGGATTTCGTTTGCCGCGCCCTCAACATCACCAGCAAGAACCTGGTGAGTGACCCCGAAACACCCAAAAACACCCCAAAAACACCAAAAAACACCCCAAAAACACCCAAAAACGACAAAAAACACCCCAAAACACCCCAAAAACACCCAAAAAACCCCAAAAAACACCCAGAAACACCAAAAAACACCAAAAAACACCCAAAATTCACCGAAAAACACCCCAAAAACACCCGAAATTCACCCCCAAAATCACCCCAAAAATAACCCCAAAAACACCCAAAAAACACCCAAAATTCACCCCAAAAATTACCCCAAAAATCCACAAAATTCACCCCAAAAACACCCGAAATTCACCCTAAAAACACCACAAAAATCCCAAAAATTTACCCCAAAAATCACCCCAAAAAAACCCCAAAATTCACCCCAAAATCCACAAAATTCACCCCAAAAATCCTTCAAAATCCAGTTTATCCCCATTATAAACCAGTTTGTCCCAGTTTAATCCAGTTTACTCCCGTTACAAACCGGTTTATTCCAGTTTAAACCAGTTTATCCCCATTTCAAACCGGTTTATTCCCAGTTTAAACCAGTTTAAACCAGTTTATCCCCGTTATAAACCAGTTTATTCCCAGTTTAAACCAGTTTAAACCAGTTTATCCCCATTATAACCCAGTTTATTCCCATCACAAACCAGTTTATCCCAGTTTAAACCACTTTATTCCCAGTTTAAACCAGTTCACCCCCATCACAAACCAGTTTATCCCAGTTTAAACTGGTTTATTCCCATTCAAACTGGTTTATCCCAGTTTAAACCAGTTCACCCCCATCACAAACCAGTTTATCCCAGTTCAAACCAGTTCACCCCCATCACAAACCGGTTTATTCGCATTTCTCACGCCCCAAACTGCTCTGTACTGGTCCAAACTGGTTTGAACTGGTTTATACTGGTTTATACTGGTTGATACTGGTTGATACTGGTTTATACTGGTTTGTACTGGTTTGCAGGGCTGGTTTGGGGAGGGGCCCCTGCGGGGGCTGCTCCTGCCCCAGGTGCACCTGGACACCCTGGACGTGCTGGGAGCGCTGGTGCTGGCGTGAGACAAACTGGTTTATACTGGTTTATACTGGGAGGGACTGGGAACGGGACTGGGAGGGACTGGGGGGTCACTGGGATGGACTGGGATGGACTGGGACAAACTGGGAGTTACTGGAGGGGATTTGGGGGTGACTGGGACGTGCTGGGAGCGCTGGTGCTGGCGTGAGACAAACTGGTTTATACTGGTTTATACTGGGAGGGACTGGGAACGGGACTGGGAGGGACTGGGATGGACTGGGAGTTACTGGGATGGACTGGGAGGAACTGGGATGGACTGGGATGGACTGGGAGGGGATTTGGGGTGACTGGGATGGACTGGGAGCGCTGGTGCTGGCGTGAGACAAACTGGTTTATACTGGTTTATACTGGGAGGGACTGGGAATGGGACTGGGAGGGACTGGGAGTTACTGGGATGGGACTGGGATGGACTGGGAGTTACTGGGAGGGGATTTGGGGTCACTGGGACGTGCTGGGAGCGCTGGTGCTGGCGTGCGTGAGACAAACTGGTTTATACTGGTTTATACTGGGAGGGACTGGGAACGGGACTGGGAGGGAACTGGGATGGACTGGGAGGGACTGGCAATGGGATTTGGGGTCACTGGGATGGACTGGGATGGGACTGGGATGGGACTGGGAGGGACTGGGAGGGAACTGGGAGGGGATTTGGGGTCACTGGGATGGACTGGGAGCGCTGGTGCTGGCGTGAGACAAACTGGTTTATACTGGGATGGACTGGGATGGACTGGGAGTTACTGGGATGGGACTGGGAGGGGATTTGGGGTCACTGGGGGTGACTGGGATGGACTGGGAGGAACTGGGAATGGACTGGGATGGACTAGGGGGGAACTGGGACAAACTGGGAATGGACTGGGAGCAACTGGGAGGGACTGGGATGAACTGGGAACAAACTGGGAGGGACTGGGAATGGACTGGGAGTTACTGGGATGGACTGGGACAAACTGGGATGAACTGGGAGGGGACTGGGAACAAACTGGGACAAACTGGGATGAACTGGGAATGGACTGGGAATGGACTGGGTTAAACTGGGAGTTACTGGGATGGACTGGGACAAACTGGGAACAAACTGGGAATGGACTGGGATGAACTGGGACAAACTGGGATGAACTGGGAGTTACTGGGGGGGAAATTGGGGGAATTTTGGGGGGAATTTTTGGGATTTTGGGCAAATTTTGGTCATTTCCGGGCGGGTTTTTTCGGGAATTTTGCCGGAATTTCGGGAATTTCGCCGGAATTTCGGGAATTCCGATGGAATTTTCGGGAATTCCAGGTTTGGGGCCCGTCTGGTCCCTCCTGGGGGGGATTTTGGGGGGAATTTCTGGGATTTTGGGGAATTTTGGGTGAATTTTGGTCATTTCTGGGCGGATTTTTTCGGGAATTTCGCCGGAATTTCGGGAATTTCACCGGAATTTTGGGAATTCCGATGGAATTTTCTGGAATTCCAGGTGTGGAGCTCGTCTGGTGCGCTGGGGGGGATTTTGGGGGAAATTTTTGGGATTTTGGGCAGATTTTGGGTATTTTGGGGCGGATTTTTTTGGGAATTTCACCGGATTTTGGGAATTTCGGGAATTCCGATGGAATTTTCGGGAATTTCAGGTGTGGAGCTCGTCTGGTGCGTTGGGGGTCCCTCCTGGGGGGGATTTTGGGGTGAATTTTTGGGATTTTGGTGAATTTTGGGTGGATTTTGGTCATTTCTGGGCGGATTTTTTTGGGAATTTCACCGGAATTTCGGGAATTTCGCCGGAATTTCGGGAATTCTGATGGAATTTTCGGGAATTCCAGGTTTGGGGCTCGTCTGGTCCCTCCTGGGGGGGATTTTGGGGGAAATTTTTGGGATTTTGGGGGGAATTTCTGGGATTTTGGGCAGATTTTGGGTATTTTGGGGCGGATTTTTTCGGGAATTTCGCCGGAATTTCGGGAATTTCGGGAATTCCGATGGAATTTTTGGGAATTCCAGGTTTGGGGCTTGTCTGGTCCCTCCTGGGGGGGATTTTGGGGGGAATTTTTGGGATTTTGGGTCGATTTTGGTCATTTCTGGGTGGATTTTGGTCATTTCTGGGCGGATTTTTTTGGGAATTTCACCGGAATTTTGGGAATTTCGCGGGAATTTCGGGAATTCCGATGGAATTTTCTGGAATTTCAGGTGTGGAGCTTGTCTGGTTCGCTGGGGGTCCCTCCTGGGGGGGATTTTGGGGGAAATTTTTGGGATTTTGGGGGGAATTTCTGGGATTTTGGGCAGATTTTGGGTATTTTGGGGCGGATTTTTTTGGGAATTTCGCCGGAATTTCGGGAATTTCGGGAATTCCGATGGAATTTTCTGGAATTTCAGGTGTGGAGCTCGTCTGGTTCGCTGGGGGTCCCTCCTGGGGGGGATTTTGGGGGGAATTTCTGGATTTTGGTGAATTTTGGGCAGATTTTGGGTATTTTGGGGCGGATTTTTCGGGAATTTCACCGGAATTTTGGGAATTTTGGGAATTCCGATGGAATTTTGGGAATTCCAGGTTTGGGGCCCGTCTGGTCCCTCCTGGGGGGGATTTTGGGTGAATTTTTGGGATTTTGGTGAATTCTGGGCGGATTTTGGTCATTTCCGGGCGGATTTTTTTGGGAATTTCACCAGAATTTCGGGAATTTCGCCAGAATTTTGGGAATTCCGATGGAATTTTTGGGAATTCCAGGTTTGGGGCCCGTCTGGTCCCTCCTGGGGGGGATTTTGGGGGGAATTTTTGGGATTTTGGTGAATTTTGGGTGGATTCTGGGTGGATTTTGGTCGGATTTTGGTCATTTCTGGGCGAATTTTTTCGGGAATTTCGCCGGAATTTTGGGAATTTCGGGAATTCCGATGGAATTTTTGGGAATTTCAGGTGTGGAGCTCGTCTGGTTCGCTGGGGGTCCCTCCTGGGGGGGATTTTGGGGGGAATTTCTGGGATTTTGGTGAATTTTGGGTGGATTTTGGTCATTTCTGGGCGGATTTTTTTGGGAATTTCACCGGAATTTTGGGAATTTCGGGAATTCCAATGGAATTTTTGGGAATTCCGATGGAATTTTTGGGAATTTCGATGGAATTTTTGGGAATTCCGATGGAATTTTTGGGAATTCCAGGTTTGGGGGCCCGTCTGGTCCCTCCTGGGGGGGATTTTGGGGGGAATTTTTGGGATTTTGGTGAATTTTGGGTGAATTTTGGTCATTTCTGGGCCGATTTTTTCGGGAATTTCACCGGAATTTCGGGAATTTCGCCGGAATTTTGGGAATTCCGATGGAATTTTCGGGAATTCCAGGTTTGGGGCCCATCTGGTCCGTCCTGGGGGGGATTTTGGGGGGGAATTTCTGGGATTTTGGGTCGATTTTGGTCATTTCTGGGCGGATTTTTTCGGGAATTTCACCGGAATTTTGGGAATTTTGCCGGAATTTCGGGAATTCCGATGGAATTTTCGGGAATTCCAGGTTTGGGGCCCTTCTGGTCCCTCCTGGGGGGGATTTTGGGGGGAATTTTTGGGATTTTGGGTCGATTTTGGTCATTTCTGGGTGGATTTTGGTCATTTCTGGGCGGATTTTTTTGGGAATTTCACCGGAATTTTGGGAATTTCGGGAATTCCGATGGAATTTTCTGGAATTTCAGGTGTGGAGCTCGTCTGGTTCGCTGGGGGTCCCTCCTGGGGGGGATTTTGGGGTGAATTTTTGGGATTTTGGGCAAATTTTGGTCATTTCTGGTGGATTTTTTCGGGAATTTCACCGGAATTTCGGGAATTTCGCCGGAATTTCGGGAATTCCGATGGAATTTTCTGGAATTTCAGGTGTGGAGCTCGTCTGGTTCGTTGGGGGTCCCTCCTGGGCCGTCTCTTCCCGCAGGTTTTGAGCTCCTGGAGCTGCTCCCGGGATCCCCGCCCCGGGGCAGGAGAGACCATTCGGGTGCGGAAAAACGGGAGAAAAATCCCAAAAAACGGGAAAAATGGGGAAAAATGGGAAAATTGGGGAAAATTGGGAGAAAAATGGGGGAAAATGGGGAAAAAAATGGAAGAAAATTGGGAAAAATTGGGAGGAAAATGGGAAAAATTGGGAGAAATTGCAGAAAAATTGGGGGAAAATGGGGAAAAAATGGGGAAAAATTGGGGAAAATTGGGAGAAATTGGGGAAAATGGGAAAAAATTGGGGAAAAAATGGGAAAAATTGGGGGAAATTGGGGAAAAATGGG
>JANVCZ010000030.1:9650611-9713185 GCA_032357785.1 Periparus ater
CCCAAAAAACACCCCAAAAACACCCAAAAACACCCAAAAACACCCCAAAATAACCAAAAACACCCGAAAACCAGCCCAAAATACCCCAAAAACACCCGAAAATAGCCCAAAAACACCCAAAAATAGCCCAAAAACACCCGAAAATAGCCCAAAAATACCCAAAAAACAGCCCCAAATACCCCAAAAGTACCCAAAAAACAGCCCAAAATACCCCAAAAACACCCAAAAAACAACCGAAAATAGCCCAAAAACACCCAAAAAACACCCAAAAACCACCTACAAATACCCCAAAACAGGCTTAAAATACCCCAAAAACACCCCAAAAACACCCAAAAACCACCCAAAAAACAGCCGAAAATACCCCAAAAACACCCAAAGTACACCCAAAAAATCCCCAAAAAACACCCAAAAACACCCCAAAAACACCCCAAAATACCCCAAAACACCCAAAAAACACCCCAAAATACCCCTAAATACCCAAAATATCCCAAAAATAAACCGAAAGATCTTGAAATGTCCCAAAATGCCCCAAAAAAATTCCCAAAAATCCCCAAAAATTTAAAAAAAAATCCCCAAAAATTCCCAAAAATTCCCCAAAAAATCCCAAAAAAATCCCCAAAAATTTTCTAAAAATTCCCAAAAATCCCCAAAAAAATTCCCCAAAATTCCCAAAAAAATCCCAAAAAATCCCCAAAAAAATCCCCAAAAATCCCCAAAAATTCAAAAAAAATCCCCAAAAATTCCCCAAAAATCCCAAAAAAATCTCCAAAAAAATCCCCCAAAATTCCAAAAAAAATCCCCAAAAATTCCTGAAAAAATCCCCAAAAATCCCCAAAAAATTCCCAAAATTCCCGAAAAAATCCCCAAAAAAATTCCCAAAAATCCCCCAAAATTCCCAAATAATCCCCTCAAAAATTCCCCAAAATTCCCAAAAAATCCTGAAAAATCCCCAAAATTCCAAAAAAAATCCCCAAAAATTCCCGAAAAAATCCCAAAAAATCCCCCAAAAATTCCCAGAAAATCCCCCAAAATTCCCAAATAATCCCCTCAAAAATTCCCAAAAAATCCAAAAAAAATCCCAAAAAAATCCTTAAAAATTAAAAAAAAAATTAAAAAAAAATCCCAAAAATTCCCAAAAAATCCCAAAAAATTCCCAAAAAATCCCCAAAAATCCCCCAAATCCCCCAAAATTCCCAAAATTCCCAAAAAACCTTTGGAATTTGCAGAGTACGGGCGTTTCGAGGCCAAAATCCACGACCTTCGCGAGCAGCTCCTGAGCAGCAGCCTCGGCTCCGGCAGCGCCTCCCTCCGCAGCGACCCCAAACGAGGCTTCTACGTCCGGTGGGAAAAAAGTTTGGGAATTTTTTTGGGGATGGGGAAATTGTTGGGAATTTTTGGGGATTTTTTGGGAATTTTTTGGGATTTTTTGGGGATTTTTGGGATTTTTTTTCGATTTTTTGGGGATTTTTTTCAGGTTTTTTGGGGGCTTTTTTTGGGGACACTGCAAGTTTTGGGCTGTACTGGGATGAACTGGGATGGACTGGGATGAACTGGTTCATACTGGGATGAACTGGGAGTGCCTGAGGGGTGACCCAGGGAAGGTGACAAAGGTGACAAACAGGTGACAAATGGTGACAAAAAGGTGACAAAAAGGTGACAAAAAGGTGACAGAACACCCAGGTAGAGCACCAAGGCCAAGTCGGGAATGGGGACACTGTGAGTTTTGGGCTGTACTGGGACGAACTGGTTTATACTGGGATGGACTGGGATGGACTGGGAATGCCTGAGGGTGACCCAGGGAAGGTGACAAAGGTGACAAACAGGTGACAAATGGTGACAAAAAGGTGACAAAAAGGTGGCAAAGTCGACAAAGTCAAGGGGGACAAAAGTGGACATGAATGAAACGGGGACACTGCGAGTTTTGGGCTGTACTGGGACGAACTGGTTCATACTGGTTCATACTGGGATGGACTGGGAGTGCCTGAGGGTGACCCAGGGAAGGTGACAAAGGTGACAAACAGGTGACACAGGTGACAAAAAGGTGACAAATGGTGACAAAAAGGTGACAGAACACCCAGGGTAGAGCACCAAGGCCAAGTCGGGAATGGGGACACTGCGAGTTTTGGGCTGTACTGGGACGAACTGGCATGAACTGGTTCATACTGGGATGAACTGGGAGTGCCTGAGGGTGACCCAGGGAAGGTGACAAAGGTGACAAACAGGTGACACAGGTGACACAAAGGTGACAAAAAGGTGACAAAGTCGACAAAGTCAAGGGGGACAAAAGTGGACACGAATGAAACGGGGACACTGCGAGTTTTGGGCTGTACTGGGATGAACTGGTTCATACTGGTTTATACTGGGATGAACTGGGAGTGCCTGAGGGTGACCCAGGGAAGGTGACAAAGGTGACAAACAGGTGACACAGGTGACACAGGTGACAAAAATGTGACAAAGTCAACAAAGTCAAGGGGGACAAAAGTGGACACTGGAATGAAACGGGAACACTGCAAGTTTTGGGCTGTACTGGGATGGACTGGTTTATACTGGGATGGACTGGGATGAACTGGGAGTGCCTGAGGGTGACCCAGGGAAGGTGACAAAGGTGACAAACAGGTGACACAGGTGACAAAAAGTTGACAAAACACCCAGGGTAGAGCACCAAGGCCAAGTCGGGAATGGGGACACTGCGAGTTTTGGGCTGTACTGGGATGGACTGGTTTATAATGGGATGGACTGGGATGAACTGGGAGTGCCTGTGGGTGACCCAGGGAAGGTGACAAAGGTGACAAACAGGTGACAAATGGTGACAAAAAGGTGACAAAAAGGTGGCAAAGTCGACAAAGTCAAGGGGGACAAAAGTGGACATGAATGAAACGGGGACACTGCGAGTTTTGGGCTATACTGGGATGAACTGGTTCATACTGGTTCATACTGGGATGAACTGGGAGTGCCTGAGGGTGACCCAGGGAAGGTGACAAAGGTGACAAACAGGTGACACAGGTGACAAACAGGTGACAAAAAAGTGGCAAAGTCGACAAAGTCAAGGGGGACAAAGGTGGACACTGGAATGAAACGGGGACACTGCAAGTTTTGGGCTATACTGGGATGAACTGGTTCATACTGGTTCATACTGGGATGAACTGGGAGTGCCTGAGGGTGACCCAGGGAAGGTGACAAAGGTGACAAACAGGTGACACAGGTGACAAACAGGTGACAAAAAAGTGGCAAAGTCGACAAAGTCAAGGGGGACAAAAGTGGACATGAATGAAACGGGGACACTGCAAGTTTTGGGCTATACTGGGATGAACTGGTTCATACTGGTTCATACTGGGATGAACTGGGAGTGCCTGAGGGTGACCCAGGGAAGGTGACAAAGGTGACAAACAGGTGACAATGCCACCCCAGGGCCCTGTTTGACTACGACAAAGCCAAGGACGTCGGCTTCCTGAGCCAGGCCCTGAGCTTCCGTTTCGGGGACGTTCTGCACGTCCTGGACGCCTCTGATGAAGAGTGGTGGCAGGCCAGGCTGGTGCTGCCCCCCCAGCAGCCCCCCGACATCGGCTTCGTGCCCAGCAAGCGCCGGTGAGCCACTGGTTTATACTGGTTTGTACTGGTTTTTACTGGTTTGTACTGGGAGCGAGTTTGGAGCGGTTATAATGGGGTTTAATGGGACTGGGAGGGCACTGGGAGCCACTGGGAGGGCACTGGGAGCCACTGGGAGCCACTGGGAGGAACTTTAGGATCATCAGGAGGTGTCTGGGACTCACTGGAATAGACCAGGAGTCACTGGGAGTCACTGGTTTATACTGGTTTATACTGGTTTATACTGGTTTGTACTGGGAGCGAGTCTGGGGGCAGCCGGAGCTGATTTTAAGGGGTTATAATGGGGTTTAATGGAACTGGGAGGGCACTGGGATTAACTGGGAGCCACTGGGAGGAGCTTGAGGGTCACTGGGAGGTGTCTGGGAGTCACTGGAATAGACCAGGAGTCACTGGTTTATACTGGTTTATACTGGTTTGTACTGGGAGCGAGTTTAGAGGGGTTATAATTGGGTTTAATGGAACTGGGAGGCCACTGGGACCTTACTGGGATTAACTGGGAGCCACTGGGAGGAGCTTGAGGGTCACTGGGAGGTGTCTGGGGACTCACTGGAATAGCCCAGGAGTGACTGGTTTATACTGGTTTATACTGGTTTATACTGGGAGTTGATACCAGGGGGTTCCAATGGGGTTTAATGGAACTGGGAGGCCACTGGGGCCTTACTGGGATTAACTGGGAGCCACTGGGAAGGAACTGGACCCATCCCAGTGGCTACTGGGAGGGGACTGGTGGCAACTGGGCTGGTCCAGACTGGTCCAGACTGGTCTAAACTGGTCTGGACTGGTCTGAACTGGTCTGGACTGGTCTGAACTGGTCTGAACTGGTCCAAACTGGTCCAAACTGGTTCCAGTGTGGAGCGCCGGGAGTGGACGCGGCTCAAGGCCAAGGATCGGGGGCCGGGAGGTCAAGGTGGGATCCCCAAAATTCCCAAATTTCCCCCCAAAATTCCCAAATTTCTCCCCAAAATTCCCAAATTTCCCCCCCCAGAATTCCCAAAAACCCCAAAATTCCCAAAAAACCCCAAAATTCCTCCCCAAAATCCCAAATTTTTCCCCCCAAAATCCCCCAAAACTTCAATTTTTCCTCCCAAAATTCCCAAATTTCCTCCTCAAATCCCTTCAATTCCATAATTTTCCCTCGAAATTCCCGAATTTTCCCCCCAAAATCCCCAAATTTTCCCTTGAAATTCCCAAATTTCCACCCAAAATCCCCAAAATTCCCTATTTGCCCCCCAAAATTCCCCAATTTCCCCCAGAATTCCCGATTTTTCCATGATTTCCCTCCCCAAATTCCCAAATTTCCCCCCAAAATTCCCAATTTTCCCCCAAAATCTCCCCTCAAATCCCTCAAAATTCCCAAATTCTCCCCAAAATTCCCAATTTTCCCCCCAAAATTCCCAATTTTCCCCCCAGAATTCCCAATTTTCCCCGAAAATCTCCCCTCAAATCCCCAAAAATTCCCAATTTTCCCCCCAAAATTCCCAAATTTTCCCCCAAACCCCCCAAAATTCCCCAATTTCCCCCCGAATTCCCAATTTTCCCCCAAAATCTCCCCTCAAATCCCTCAAAATTCCCAAATTTCCCCCCAAACCCCCCAAAATTCCCAATTTTCCCCCCAAAATTCCCAAATTTTCCCCCAAACCCCCCAAAATTCCCAATTTTCCCCCCAAAATTCCCAATTTTCCCCAAAAATCTCCCCTCAAATCCCCAAAAATTCCCAAATTTTCCCCCAAACCCCCCAAAATTCCCAATTTTCCCCCCAAAATTCCCAAATTTTCCTCCCAAACCCCCCAAAATTCCCAATTTTCCCCCAAAATCTCCCCTCAAATCCCTCAAAATTCCCAAATTCTCCCCAAAATTCCCAATTTTCCCCCCAAAATTCCCAATTTTCCCCCCAGAATTCCCAATTTTCCCCGAAAATCTCCCCTCAAATCCCCAAAAATTCCCAATTTTCCCCCCAAAATTCCCAAATTTTCCCCCAAACCCCCCAAAATTCCCCAATTTCCCCCCGAATTCCCAATTTTCCCCCAAAATCTCCCCTCAAATCCCTCAAAATTCCCAAATTTCCCCCCAAACCCCCCAAAATTCCAATTTTCCCCCCAAAATTCCCCAATTTCCCCCAGAATTCCCGATTTTTCCATGATTTCCCTCCCCAAATTCCCAAATTTCCCCCCAAATTCCCAAATTTTCCCCCCAAACCCCCCAAAATTCCCAATTTTCCCCCCAAAATTCCCAATTTTCCCCCCAAATCTCCCCTCAAACCCCCCAAAATTCCCAATATTCCCCCCAAAATTCCCAATTTTCCCCCCAAAATTTCCAAATTTTCCCCCAAACCCCCCGAAATTCCCAATTTCCCCCCAAAATTCCCAAATTACTCCCAGAATTCCCAAATTTTCCATGATTTCCCTCCCCAAATTCCCAAATTTCCCCCAAAATTCCCAAATTTCCCCCCAAAATTCCCAATTTTTCCCCCAAACCCCCCAAAATTCCCCAATTTCCCCCCGAATTCCCGATTTTTCCATGATTTCCCTCCCCAAAATTCCCGAATTTCCCGGCCAGGCCGCGAGGACGCCGTGCTGAGCTACGAGACGGTGACGCAGATGGAAGGTGAGGTTTTCCCGGGAATTCGGGGGAAATTCGGGAATTTCGGGGGGAAAATCGGAATTTTGGGAAAAATCGGGGGTTTGGGGGGAAAATTGGGAATTTTTTTGGGGGGAAAATTGGGAATTTTGGGGGAATTTTGGGGAGAAATTGGGAATTTTTTTGGGAAATTTGGGGATTTTGGGGAAAAATTGGGAATTTTGGGGAAAAATTGGGAATTTTGGGGGAAAAAAATGGGAATTTTGGGGAAAAATTTGGGAATTTTTGGGGAAAAATTCGGAATTTTATGGGAAAACTGGGAATTTTGGGAGGAAACCCGGGAATTTTTTGGGGGAAAATTAGGAATTTTTGGGAAAAAAATGGGAATTTTTTGGGAAAAACGGGAATTTTTTTGGGGAAAAGCCGGGGGTATTGGGGAGTTCTGTGAATTTTTGGGGATTTGGGAATTCCGGGGATTGGGGGATTTTGGGAATTTTGGGAATTTTGGGAATTTGCCCCCTCCCCAGTTCATTACGCGCGGGCCGATCATCATCCTGGGCCCCACCAAGGATCGCGTCAACGACGACCTCCTGTCGGAATTCCCGGGAGAAATTCGGATCCTGCGTCCCCCGTGAGTCACCTGGGCACACCTGGGGACACCTGGGGACACCTGGGGACACCAAAACCTCACCTGGGGACATCTGGGGACACCTGGGGACACCTGGGGACACCTGGGGACACCAAAACCACACCTGGGGACACCTGGGGACACCTGGGGACACCTGGGGACACCAAAACCTCACCTGGGGACACCTGGGGACATCAAAAACTCACCTGGGGACACCTGGGGACACCTGGGGACACCTGAAACACACCTGGGGACACCTGAAACACACCTGGGCACACCTGGGGACACCTGGGGACACCTGGGGACATCAAAACCTCACCTGGGGACACCTGGGGACACCTGGGCACACCTGGGGACACCTGGGCACACCTGGGGACACCAAAACCACACCTGGAGGTATCAGAAACACACCTGGGGACACCTGGGGACACCAAAACCTCACCTGGGGACACCTGAAACCACACCTGGGGACACCTGGAGACACCTGAAGACACCAAAACCACACCTGGGGACACCTGAAACACACCTGGGGACACCTGGGACAAACCTGGGGACACCTGAAACACACCTGGGGACACCTGGAGACAGCTGGGGACACCAAAACCACACCTGGGGACACCAAAACCACACCTGGGGACACCTGGGGACACCAAAACCTCACCTGGGACACACCTGGGCCCCGTTTTCAGCCATTTCAGGGCTGTAGGTGCTCCAGTTTTTTTCCAGGTGTTGTGTACCTGTTCCAGGTGTTGTGTACCTGTCTCAGGTGTGTCTCACCTGTCCACCTGCAGACACGACGCGGCCCAAGCGCGAGTACGAGGTGGACGGGCGCGATTATCACACCTGGGGACACCAAAACCACACCTGGGGACACCTGGGGACACACCTGGGGACACCTGGAGACACCAAAACCTCACCTGAAACACACCTGGACACACCTGAAACACACCTGGGGACACCTGGGACACACCTGGGGACACCTGAAACACACCTGGGGGTACCTGGGGACATCTGGGGACACCTGAAACACACCTGGGGACACCAAAACCTCACCTGGGGACACCTGGGTGTACCTGAAATACACCTGGGGACACCTGGAGACACCTGGGGGTACCTGGGACACACCTGGGACACACCTGGGTCCCGTTTTTCAGCCGTTTCAAGGCTGTTCCTTGCCCCAGGTGTTCCAGTTTTTTTCCAGGTGTTGTGTACCTGTTCCAGGTGTTGTGTACCTGTCTCAGGTGTGTCTCACCTGTCCCACCTGCAGACACGACGCGGCCCAAGCGCGAGTACGAGGTGGACGGGCGCGATTATCACACCTGGGGACACCTGAAACACACCTGGGGACACCTGGGACAAACCTGGGGACACCTGAGATACACCTGAGCACACCTGGACACACCTGAAACACACCTGGGGACACCTGGAGACAGCTGGGGACACCAAAACCACACCTGGGGACACCAAAACCACACCTGGGGACACCTGGGGACACCAAAACCTCACCTGGGACACACCTGGGCCCCGTTTTTCAGCCATTTCAGGGCTGTAGCTGCTCCAGTTTTTTTTCCAGGTGTTGTGTACCTGTTCCAGGTGTTGTGTACCTGTCTCAGGTGTGTCTCACCTGTCCCACCTGCAGACACGACGCGGCCCAAGCGCGAGTACGAGGTGGACGGGCGCGATTATCACACCTGGGGACACCTGAAACACACCTGGGGACACCTGGGGACACCAAACCACACCTGGGGGTATCAGAAACACACCTGGGGACACCTGAAACACACCTGGGGGTACCAAAACCTCACCTGGGGACACCTGAAACACACCTGGGGGTACCTGAGATCCACCTGGGGACACCTGGGGACACCAAAACCTCACCTGAAACACACCTGGGGGACACCTGGAGACACCAAAACCACACCTGGGACACACCTGGGCCCCGTTTTTCAGCCGTTTCAAGGCTGTTCCTTGCCCCAGGTGTTCCCAGTTTTTTTCCAGGTGTTGTATACCTGTCTCAGGTGTGTCTCACCTGTCCCACCTGCAGACACGACGCGGCCCAAGCGCGAGTACGAGGTGGACGGGCGCGATTATCACACCTGGGGACACCAAAACCTCACCTGGGGACACCTGAAACACACCTGGGGGTACCTGGGACACACCTGGATCCACCTGGGGACACCTGGGGACACCAAAGCCACACCTGGGACACACCTGGGGGTACCTGGGACACACCTGGAGACACCAAAACCACACCTGGGCCCCGTTTTTCAGCCGTTTCAAGGCTGTTCCTTGCCCCAGGTGTTCCCAGTTTTTTTCCAGGTGTTGTGTACCTGTCTCAGGTGTGTCTCACCTGTCCCACCTGCAGACACGACGCGGCCCAAGCGCGAGTACGAGGTGGACGGGCGCGATTATCACTTTGTGGCGTCGCGGGAGCGGATGGAGAAGGACATCCAGGGCCACAAGTTCATCGAGGCGGGGCAGTACAACAGTCACCTGTACGGGACCAGCGTGCAGTCCGTCAGGGAGGTGGCTGAACAGGTAAATACACCTGGGGACACACCTGGACACAGCTGGGGACAGCTGGGATACACCTGGACACACCTGGGATACACCTGAGTACACCTGGATACACCTGGATACACTTGAGATACACCTGGGGGTACCTGGGGACACCTGAGGTACACCTGGATATACCTGGGGACACCTGGATACACCTGGGGGTACCTGGGATACACCTGGATACACCTGGGATACACCTGGATACACCTGAGATACACCTGGGGGTACCTGGGATACACCTGGGGACACCAAAACCTCACCTGGGGACACCTGAGATACACCTGGATACACCTGAGATACACCTAGACACACCTGGATACACCTGGGGGTACCTGGGATACACCTGGGGACACCTGGGATACACCTGGGGGTACCGGGGATACACCTGGACACACCTGGGGCGGGGCAGTACAACAGTCACCTGTACGGCACCAGCGTGCAGTCCGTCAGGGAGGTGGCTGAACAGGTAAACTCACCTGGGGATACACCTGGATACACCTGAGATACACCTGGATACACCTGGGGATACCTGGGGACACACCTGAGCACACCTGGACACACCTGGATACACCTGAGATACACCTGAGTACACCTGGGGGTACCTGGGATACACCTGGGGACACCTGGAGATACCTGGGGACATCTCTGGGGACACCTGGATACACCTGAGATACACCTGAGTGTACCTGGATACACCTGGGGACACCTGGGGACAGCTGGGATACACCTGGGTCACACCTGAGCACACCTGGGATACACCTGGACACACCTGAGATACACCTGGACACACCTGAGATACACCTGGACACACCTGGGATACACCTGAGCACACCTGGACACACCTGAGATACACCTGAGCACACCTGGACACACCTGGATACACCTGGGGACACCTGAGATACACCTGGATACACCTGGGGGTATCTGGGTCACACCTGAGCACACCTGGGGACACCTGGACACACCTGGGGCGGGGCAGTACAACAGTCACCTGTACGGGACCAGCGTGCAGTCCGTCAGGGAGGTGGCTGAACAGGTGAGGACACACCTGGACACACCTGGGGGTACCGGGGATACACCTGGACACACCTGGATACACCTGGGGGTATCTGGGATACACCTGGATACACCTGAGATACACCTGAGTACACCTGGATACACCTGGATACACTTGAGATACACCTGGGGGTACGTGGGGGGTACCTGGGATACACCTGGGATACAACTGGATACACCTGGGGGTATCTGGGATACACCTGAGATACACCTGAGCACACCTGGATACACCTGAGCACACCTGGGTGTACCTGGATACACCTGGGGACACCAAAACCTCACCTGGGGACACCTGAGATACACCTGGACACACCTGGATACACCTGAGTGTACCTAGATACACCTAGACACACCTGGATACACCTGGGGGTACCTGGGATACACCTGGACACAGCTGGGGCGGGGCAGTACAACAGTCACCTGTACGGCACCAGCGTGCAGTCCGTCAGGGAGGTGGCTGAACAGGTAAACTCACCTGGAAACACCTGGGGGTACCTGGGGTACACCTGGATACACCTGAGATACACCTGGATACACCTGGGGATACCTGGGGACACACCTGAGCACACCTGGACACACCTGGATACACCTGGGGGTATCTGGGATACACCTGGATACACCTGAGATACACCTGAGCACACCTGGATACACCTGGATACACTTGAGATACATCTGGGGACACCTGGGTCACACCTGAGCACACCTGGACACACCTGGATACACCTGGGGGTACCTGGGATACACCTGGGATACACCTGGGGACACCTGAGCACACCTGGAGATACCTGGGGACATCTCTGGGGACACCTGGATACACCTGAGATACACCTGAGTGTACCTAGATACACCTAGACACACCTGGATACACCTGGGGACACCTGGGGACAGCTGGGATACACCTGGGTCACACCTGAGCACACCTGGGATACACCTGGACACACCTGAGATACACCTGAGCACACCTGGACACACCTGGACACACCTGGATACACCTGGGGACACCTGAGATACACCTGGATACACCTGGGGGTATCTGGGTCACACCTGAGCACACCTGGGGACACCTGGACACACCTGGGGACACCTGGGTCACACCTGGGGCGGGGCAGTACAACAGTCACCTGTACGGGACCAGCGTGCAGTCCGTCAGGGAGGTGGCTGAACAGGTAAACTCACCTGGAAACACCTGGGGATACACCTGGACACAGCTGGGATACACCTGAGTACACCTGGATACGGCTGGGGGTATCTGGGTCACACCTGGGGACACCTGGATACACCTGAGATACACCTGGGGGTACCTGGGATACACCTGGGATACACCTGAGCACACCTGGATACACCTGAGATACACCTGGGGACACCTGAGGTACACCTGGATACACCTGGGGGTACCTGGGATACACCTGGGGACACCTGGGATATACCTGGACACACCTGGACACACCTGAGATACACCTGAGCACATCTGGATACACCTGGGATACACCTGGGGACACCTGAGTCACACCTGACCTCACCTGTGTCACCTGGGGGACACCTGTGTCACACCTGGGGACACCTGGACACACCTGGGGGTACCTGGGTGTCACCTGTGTCACACCTGTGTCACACCTGGACACACCTGAGCTCACCTGTGTCACACCTGGACACACCTGGACACACCTGAGCTCACCTGTGTCACACCTGGACACACCTGAGCTCACCTGTGTCCCACCTGTCCCACCTGCAGGGCAAGCACTGCATCCTGGACGTGTCGGCCAACGCCGTGCGGCGCCTACAGCGGCTCAGCTACACCCGATCGCCATCTTCATCCGGCCCAAATCCCTGCAGAACGTGCTGTGAGTCACCTGGGCACACCTGAGATACACCTGAACACACCTGAGATACACCTGAACACACCTGAACACACCTGGGATACACCTGGGGGCACTGGGGTACACCTGGGGGGGCTCAGCTACACCCGATCGCCATCTTCATCCGGCCCAAATCCCTGCAGAACGTGCTGTGAGTCACCTGGACACACCTGAGATACACCTGGGGACACCTGGGAACACCTGGGATACACCTGAACACACCTGAACACACTGGGATACACCTGGGCACACCTGGACACACCTGAGATACACCTGGGATACACCTGAGATACACCTGAACACACCTGGGATACACCTGGACACACCTGAGATACACCTGGACACACCTGGGAACACCTGGGGTACACCTGAACACACCTGAGATACACCTGGGGGCAATGGGGTACACCTGGGGGGGCTCAGCTACACCCGATCGCCATCTTCATCCGGCCCAAATCCCTGCAGAACGTGCTGTGAGTCACCTGAACTACACCTGGACACACCTGAGATACACCTGAACACACCTGGGCACACCTGGGATACACCTGAACACACCTGGGATACACCTGGGATACACCTGAACACACCTGGGGGCACTGGGGGTACACCTGAACACACCTGGGATACACCTGAACACACCTGGGGGCACCTGGGACACACCTGGGGGCACTGGGAGTACACCTGGACACACCTGGGGGGGCTCAGCTACACCCGATCGCCATCTTCATCCGGCCCAAATCCCTGCAGAACGTGCTGTGAGTCACCTGAACTACACCTGGGCACACCTGGGCACACCTGGGTACACCTGAACACACCTGAGATACACCTGGGGGCAATGGGGTACACCTGGACACACCTGGGGGGGCTCAGCTACACCCGATCGCCATCTTCATCCGGCCCAAATCCCTGCAGAACGTGCTGTGAGTCACCTGAACTACACCTGAGATACACCTGGGCACACCTGGGCACACCTGGGATACACCTGGACACACCTGGGATACACCTGGACACACCTGGGTACACCTGAACACTCCTGAGATACACCTGGACACACCTGGGATACACCTGGGCACACCTGGGCACACCTGGGTACACCTGGACACACCTGGGTACACCTGAACACACCTGGGTACACCTGGACACACCTGGGCACACCTGAGATACACCTGGGCACACCTGGGTACACCTGGGGGCACCTGGGATACACCTGAGATACACCTGGGGACACCTGAAATACACCTGGGCACACCTGGCTTGTGGGCGTGGCCAAGCGAGATGACCATATATGGAATTGTGGGCGTGGCCAGTGTCCATATAAGGATTTGTGGGCGTGGCCAATCACAGTGGGCATGACCAGGGATTCCATATATGGATTTGTGGGCGTGTCCCAGTGTTCCATATAAGGATTTGTGGGCGTGGCTGGTGTCCATATAAGGATTTGTGGGCGTGGCCAGGGAGTCCATATAAGGATTTGTGGGCGTGGCCAATCACAGTGGGCGTGTCCAGGGATTCCATATAAGGATTTGTGGACGTGGCCAGTGTCCATATAAGGATTTGTGGGCGTGGCCACTCACAGTGGGCGTGGCCAGTGATTCCATATAAGGATTTGTGGGCGTGGCCAGTGTCCATATAAGGATTTTTGGGCGTGGCCCGTGACCATATAAGGATCTGTGGGCGTGGCCGGTGTCCATATAAGGATCTGTGGGCGTGGCCAGGGATTCCATATATGGATTTGTGGGCATGGCCAGTGTCCATATATGGATTTGTGGGCGTGGCCAGTCTCAATGGGCGTGGCCAGGGATTCCATATATGGATTTATGGGCGTGGCCAGGGATTCCATATAAGGATTTGTGGGCGTGGCCAGTGTCCATATAAGGATTTGTGGGCATGGCCAATTACAGTGGGCATGTCCTGATATTCCATATAAGGATTTGTGGGCGTGGCCAATCACAGTGGGCGTGGCCAGGGAGTCCATATAAGGATTTGTGGGCGTGGCCAGTGTCCATATATGGGATTGTGGGCGTGGCCAGTCACACTAGGCGGGTCTTGGGGTCCCATATAAGGATTTGTGGGCATGGCCAGTCTCAGTGGGCGTGTGTCCCAGTGTTCCATATATGGATTTGTGGGCGTGGCCGGTGTCCATATATGGATTTGTGGGCGTGGCCAGTGATTCCATATAAGGATTTATGGGCATGGTCGGTGTCCATATAAGGATTTGTGGGCGTGGCCAGCTTGGTGGGTGTGTCCCAGTGTTCCATATATGGATTTGTGGGTGTGGCCAGGGATTCCATATGTGGATTTGTGGGCGTGGCCGGTGTCCATACATGGATTTGTGGGCGTGGCCAGGGATTCCATATAAGGATTTGAGGGGCGTGGCCGGTGCCCATATAAGGATTTGTGGGCGTGGCCAGTTCTGGGGGGCGTGTCCTGATGTGGCCCCGCCCCCCAGGGAGATCTCCAAGCGCGTTGAGCGAGGAGCAGGCGAGGAAGGCGTTCGACAGAGCCACCAAACTGGAGCAGGAGTTCACCGAGTGCTTCTCAGGTGAGCCCCAAAATCACACCTGGGGGGGCCAAAAATGCACCTGGGACACCCGAAATGCACCTGGGACACCCAAAATCACACCTGGGGACACCCAAAATTACACCTGGGGGGCCCAAAATACACCTGGAGGGGTCTGAAATCACCTGGGACACCCAAAAACTCACCTGGGGGGCCCAAAAAACTCACCTGGGACACCCAAAAACTCACCTGGGGGGGCCAAAATGCACCTGGGGGGCCCAAAAACTCACCTGGGACACCCGAAATGCACCTGGGACACCCAAAAACTCACCTGGGACACCCAAAATTACACCTGGGGGGCCTAAAATGCACCTGATACACCCAAAAACTCACCTGGGACACCCAAAATCACACCTGGGGGGCCTAAAATGCACCTGGGGGGGGCAAAATTACACCTGGGACACCCAAAATTACACCTGGGGGGCCCAAAATGCACCTGGGACACCCAAAAACTCACCTGGGGGACCTAAAATTACACCTGGGGGGCCCAAAATGCACCTGGGACACCCAAAAACTCACCTGGGGGGCCCAAAATCACACCTGGGGGGCCTAAAATGCACCTGGGGGGCCCAAAAACTCACCTGGGGGGCCTAAAATGCACCTGGGACAACCAAAATTACACCTGGGACGCCCAAAAATTCACCTGGGACACCCAAAAACTCACCTGGGACACCCAAAATTACACCTGAGGGGTCCCAAAATACACCTGGAGGGGTCTGAAATCACCTGGGACACCCAAAATTACACTTGGGACACCCAAAATTACACCTGGGACACCCAAAAAATTCACCTGGGACACCCAAAAACTCACCTGGGACACCCAAAAATACACCTGGGACACCCAAAATTACACCTGGGACACCCAAAATTACACCTGGAGGGGCAAAATCCACCTCTACCCCACCCCAAACCCCTCCAAAAATTCCCAAAAAATTCCCAAAAAATTCCCAAAATCCCTAAAATCCTTTTTTTTATTTATAAACATTTCTACCCACCCAAAACCCCCAAAATTTGCCAAAATTCACCAAAAATCCACATTTTTTTCACATTTACCCCCAAAAAAACCCCTCAAAAATTCCAGAAAAAAATCCCCAATAAAATTCCAAAAAATCCCTAAAATTCCCAAATCCCCTAAAATCCCTTTTTTTTTATATTTATAAACATTTCTACCCACCCAAAACCCCCCAAATTTGCTACAATTCGCCAAAAATCCACATTTTTTTCACGTTTACCCCAAAAAAACCTCTCAAAAATTCCCGAAAAAATCCCAAAAAATTCCCAAAAAATCCCCAAAAAATTCCCCAAAATTCCCAAAATCCCTAAAATCCATTTTTTCTTTCTATCTGCATTTCTACCCACCCCAAATTCACCAAAATTCACCAAATAATCCACATTTTTTTCACATTTACCCCAAAAAACCCTCAAAAATTCCCGAAAAAATCCCAAAAAAAATTCCCAAAAATCCCAAAAAGTTCCCAAAATTCCCTAAAATCCCTTTTTTTGGTTCCACCTGCATTTCTACTCACCCAACCCTCCCAAAACCCCCCAAAACTCGCCAAAAATCCTCATTTTTTTCACGTTTACCCCCAAAAAACCCCTCAAAAATTCCCCAAAAAATCCCAAAAAATTCCCAAAATTCCCAAAATCCCTAAAATCCTTTTTTTTTTATTTATAAACATTTCTACCTCCCCAAGCCTCCCAAAATCTCCCCAAAATTCGCCAAAAATCCACATTTTTTTCACATTTACCCCCAAAAAAAACCCTCAAAAATTCCCGAAAAAATCCCAAAAAATTCCCAAAAATTCCCTAAAATTCCCAAATTCCCTAAAATTCCCAGTTTTTTCCCTCCCCAGCCATGGTGGAAGGCGACAGCTTCGAGGAGATTTACCACAAAGTCAAACGAGTCATCGAGGACCTTTCAGGACCTTTCATTTGGGTCCCGGCCCGCGAACGGCTTTAGGGGAGGGGTCCCCCAAAAAAAAAATAATAATTCCCCTCCCCCTCCTCTCCCAAAATTCCCAAAATTCCATCAGGAATTGGGGGGGGGGGGGAGGGGGAACGGGAAAAAAAAAAAGGAAAAAAAAAAAATTCCCCCAAAAAAACCAAAATTTGGGGCAATTTTGGGGTTTTTGGGGAGGATTTTTTTTTTTTTTTTTTTTTTTTGGAGGGGTGGGGGAGGGGTTTTGGGGGTGAAGCCCCTCCCCCCCACCCCTCAAACCCCTCCCCCACCCCTCCAAAAAAAAAAAAAAAGAAAAAAAAAAAGAAAAAATTTGGATTTTTTTTTAAAATTTGGATTTTTTTTTTTTTTTTTGTATATATTTAAACTCTATATTTGTAACGCCCGGTGGGGAGGGGGGAGGGGCGGGGTGGGGGTGGGGGAGGGGTTTTTGGGGGAATTTTTTGGGGGGGGGGGTTGGGTGGGGGTGGGGGGAGGGGGGGGGGTGGGAAAAAAAAAAAAAAAATCTCTCCCAAAAAAAAAAAAAAAAAAAAATCGGCCTCTTTCCCGGTCTTGGAAATTTTTGGGAAGGGAGGGGGAAAATTTGGGAAAAAATAATTTAAAAAAAAAAAAAATAAAATGATGCTTAAAAAAAAAAAAAGAAATAAAAATTTTAAAAAAATAAAATTAAAAATAAAGGGGGTGGGGGGAGGGGGTTTTTTTGGGGCGGGGATTGAAATTTTGGGGGGTTTTGGGGTGAAACGAGGAGATTTTGGGGGTTTTTGGGGTGAAACGAGGAGATTTTGGGGGGTTTTGAGGGCGGGAAAGGAGCGTGGGAAACGGCGAGGGAGCGGCAGCCAATCAGAAGCGAGAACGGGCGGAGGGGGCGTGGCCAAAGCGGGTTTGAATGGCGGGCGGGAAATATGAATGGGGCGAAGTTGTAAAGGGGCGTGGCTTGTAAAAAAGGCGGGAATTATGAATGGGGGACGGTTGTAAAGGGGCGTGGCTTCCAAAAAGGCGGGAATTATGAACGGGGGACGGTTGTAAAGGGGCGTGGCTTGCAAAAAAGGCGGGAATTCTCAATGGAGAGCGTGGTTTATGAATGGGGCGGGGTCCCCCCACCTCAGCACCCCTCCCCCCACCCTAATTACCGTTAATTAGCGACCGCAATTAATTAATTAACCACCAAAAAAGGGGGGGGGAGGCCCCACAGGAATGGGGGGACCCCAAATTTATTTTGGGGAGGGGGAGGGGCGCTCTGGCCACGCCCATTTTTTGTTTTTGGGGGGGGGCAGCCCCTCCCCCACCTTGGTCCGAGGGATTTTTGGGGGAAATTTGGGAATTTTTGGGGGGAATTTGGGAATTTTGGGAAAATTTGGGAATTTTTGGGGGTCCCTGAGGTTTTGGGAGGATCCCAGGAAGGATTTTTTGGGAGAATCCCCAAAAAATTTCGGGATCGTCGTTCCCAAAAATCCTCCCCTTTAAAAAAAAATCCGATTTTTAACCCCAAAAAAATCCCAATTTTGGGATTTTTCACCCCAAAATGATTTTTTTTTTAATGGGGTGGGGGGAGGGGAAATCCTGATTTTTTTTTGTGGGAATTTTTTTTAGGGTAAAATCCCATAAAATTGAAATTTATTTTTTCCACGATTTTTATTTTTGGTCCCGTCCTTTAATCCTTAAAAAAATTCAATTTTTGGGATTTTTTCACGGGGTTTTTTGGGATTTTGGGGTTTTTTTGGGGAGGTTTTGGGGTTTTTTGGGATGCTGGGAATTTTGGGATCATTCTTTTTTGGGATGGGGATCCTGGAACCCCCTCAAAATCAACACATGGGTCAGCAGGACCCCGTTACAGGCGGCCGAGGCTGCGAAGGTCGAGGCCAAAAGGAGATCCCCGGTTTCCTGTAGGGGAGGTTTGGGAAAAATTGGGGGAATTTTTGGAATTTTGGGAATTTTGGGAAATTTTGGGAATTTTTGGGGGAATTTTTGGGGTTTTTTGGGGAATTTTTGGGGTTTTTTTGGGATTTTTTTTGTTTTAATGGGAATTTTTGGGTGATTTTTGGAATTTTTTTGGGGTGTTTTGGGTTTTTTGGGAATTTTGGGGGATTTTTGGAATTTTTTGGGGTGTTTTGGGTTCTTTGGGAAATTTTGGGGGGATTATTGGGAATTTTTGGGTTTTTTTGGAATTTTTGGGTTTTAATGGAATTTTTGGGGGATTTTTGGGGAATTTTGGGGGGATTTTTGGATTTTTTTGGGGTGTTTTTGGTTTTTTGGGAATTTTGGGGGGATTTTTGGGAATTTTTTGGGGTTTTTTTGGGAATTTTTTGGGTTTTTTTGGGAATTTTTGGAGGTTTTCTGGGATTTTTTTTGGAATTTTTGGGGATTTTTGGGGGATTTTGGGGATTTTTTTGGGAATTTTTGGGGTTTTAATGGGAAATTTTGGGGACTTTTGGGTTTTTTGGGAAATTTTGGGGGTCCTGGAAGGGATTTGAGGAAAAATTTGGGGTTTAAAAAAGATTTTTGGGGTTTTTTTTTGGAATTTTTGGGTTTTTTGGGGAATTTTGGGGTTTTTTTGGGAGTTTTTGGGTTTTTTTGGGAATTTTTGGGGGTTTTGAGAGAATTTGAGGGAAAATTTGGGAATTTTTAGGAATCTTGGAAGGATTTTGAGGGGTCTTGGGTGAATTTTTGGGATTTTTTGGGGTTTTGAGAGAATTTGAGGGAAAATTTGGGATTTTTTTGAGAATCCTGGAGGGAATTTGGGGCAATTTTGGGGTTTTGAGAGAATCTGGGAATTTTTTTGGGAATCCTGGATGGAATTTGGGTGAATTTTGGGGGGTCCTGGGTGATTTTTTAGGATCCAGGAATTTTTTGGGGAGGGGGTCTCACCTCGAGTGACGAATCCTGAGCCAATTTTGGGTGAATTTCAACCGATTTTGAGTAAAAATTTGAGGTTTTTTGGGGGGGTTTCGAAATCCAGGATTTTTTTGGGGAATTTTTGGGGGGATTTGAGGGGTTTTTGGGGAGGGGTCTCACCGTCAGGGGAGGTGAAAATTCGGGCCAGGGGCCCCCCCCAAAAAGGAGCCCGGTGGAGACCCCCGAGAGCTGCCCCGTGTGGCCCTGCCGGGCGTTGGTGACGATCTGGAGAAGCTGCAGGAGGGAAAAATTGGGAATTTTGGGGGAAAATTTGGGAATTTTGGGGAAAATTTGGGAATTTTGGGGATTTTTGGGGATTTTTGGGGTTTTTTTGGGGATTTTTTGGGGATTTTTGGGGATTTTTCGGGGATTTTTTGGGGATCCAAATAAATCAGGGAGGTGGAAAAGGTTGGGATCGGCCCCAAATTCCATCCAGGAGACCCCAAATCCCCTCAGGACCCCCCAAAATCTCCCCAGGACCCCCCAAATCCCATCCAGGATCACCCAAATCCTCCCAAAATCCCCCCCAAACTCCCCAGGACCCCCAAATTCCTCCCCAAATTCCCCCCAAAACCTCCAAGGACCCCTCAAATCCCATCCAGGAGCCCCCAAACCCCCTCAGGACCCCCCAAATCCTCCCCAAATCCCCCCAAACCCTCCTCAGGACCCCCCAGATTCCCCCAGGACCCCCAGATCCCCCCAAACCCCCTCAGATCCCCCCAAAATCCCCTCAGGACCCCCCAAATCTCCCCAGGACCCCCCAAACCCTCCCAAATCCCATCCAGGACCCCCCAAATGCCCTCAGGACCCCCCAAACCCTCCCCAGGACCCCCCAGATCCACCCCAGGACCCCCCAGATCCCCCCAAATCCTCCAAAATCTCCCCAAATCCCATCCAGGACCCCCCAAATCCCCTCAGGAACCCCCAAACCCTCCCCAAACCCCCTCAGATCCCCCCAAATCCTCCCCAAATCCCCCCAAACCCTTCCCAAATCCCATCCAGGACCCCCAAAACCCTCCCAAAATTCCCCCAAAATCTCCCCAGGACCCCCCAAATCCCCTCAGGACCCCCCCAAACCCCCCCCCACCCTGCTGAGGATGATGATGGGCAGGTTCAGGGCCTGCAGGGCGGTGACGAAGCTCAGCGGCGTCAGCGGAGACACCAAAACCCCCAAAAACGCCCCAAAAACGGCCACAAACGCCAGCCCTGGTGAGGAAGGGACAAAAATGGTTCAAGAGATCCCAAAAAACCCCAAAAACATCCAAATCACAATCCCCCCAAAATCCAAGACAAACCTCGGCCCGTGCGGCCCCCCGAAGTGCAGGATGAGGAAGAGGAGGGTGAGAGTCTGGAGGAGGAGGAAGAGCGACTCCCCCCCAGGCGCTGGAGGAATTTTTTGGGGGGTCAGGAGAGGTCGGGAACCCCCAAAAATGGATTTGGGAGGTCCCAAAACCCCCCCAGGAGGGGAAAAATAACGGGGAAAATGAAGGGGAAATGGGTCAAAATCGCCTCAAAAGTTCCTAAAATCCACTCAAAACTTCACAAATCCCCCCAAAAGTTCCCAAAATCCCCTCAAAACTTCACAAATCCCCTCAAAACTTCCCAAAATCCCTCCCAAAATTCCCCAAATCCCTCCCAAACATCCCAAAACTCCCCCAAATCCTTCCCAGATCCCCAAAACGTCCCAAAATCTCTCCCAAACTTCCCAAAATTCCCCAAAATCCCTCTCAGATCCCCCAAACGTCCCAAAATCTCTCCCAAACTCCCCAAAATTCCCAAAATTCCCCAAAATCCCTCCAGATCTCCCAAATGTCCCAAAATCCCTCCCAAAATCCCTCCCAGATCCCCAAAACTCCCCAAAATCTCTCCCAAACTTCTCAAAATTCCCTAAAATCCCTCTCAGATCCCCCAAACGTCCCAAAATCTCTCGCAAATTTCCCCAAATCCCTCCCTGAACCCCAAATGTCCCAAAATCCCTCCCAGATCCCCCAAAACTCCCCAAAATCTCTCCCAAACTTCCCAAAATCCCTCCCAAACATCCCAAAACTCCCCAAATCCTTCCCAGATCCCCAAAACGTCCCAAAATCTCTCTCAAACTTCCCAAAATTCCCCAAAATCCCTCTCAGATCCCCAAAACTCCCCAAAATCCCTCCCAAACTTCCCAAAATTCCCCAAAATCCCTCCCAGATCTCCCAAATGTCCCAAAATCTCTCCCAAAATTCCCCAAAATCTCTCCCAAACTTCCCAAAACTCCCCAAAATCCCTCCCAAAATTCCCCAAAATCCCTCTGATCCCCAAAACGTCCCAAAATCCCTCCCAAAATCCCTCTCAGATCCCCAAAACTCCCCAAAATCTCTCCCAAACTTCCCAAAAATCCCTAAAATCCCTCTCAGATCCCCAAAACTCCCCAAAAATTCCCCAAAATCCCTCTCAGATCCCCCCCAAAGTCCCCAAATCCCTCTTAGAACCCCCCAAACCCCTCCCAAAAATCCCAAAACTCCCCCAAACCCCTCCCAGACCCCCCCAAACCCTCTCAGATCCCTCCCAAACCTCCCAAAAGCCCCAAAACCGCCCGGATTTGCCCCAAAAAAACCTGAAGGGGAAGCTCCTGGCGCAGCCGTAGCCCACGGAGCCCCCCAGGGCCAGCAGCTCCAGCAGCACCGCGGGCAGGCTGAGCCCCCCACCGCTGCGGGACCCCCAAACCTTCAGCAGCTGCGGGACCTTCACTGGGAGGGAGAAATGGGGTCAAAAACCAAAAAAAGCACCCCAAAATACCCCAAAACCCCCCTCAAAATACCCCAAAATCCTTCAAAATTACCCCAAAATACCATAAAATCACTTAAAATTGCCCCAAAATTCACCCCAGGGACCCCCAAACCTTCAGCAGCTGCGGGACCTTCACTGGGAGGGAGAAATGGGGTCAAAAACCAAAAAAAAGCACCCCAAAATACCCCAAAACCACCCCAAAATCCTTCAAAATTACCCCAAAATTGCTCCTAAAACCCCCCCAGGGACCCCCAAACCTTCAGCAGCTGCGGGACCTTCACTGGGAGGGAGAAATGGGGTCAAAAACCAAAAAAAACACCCCCAAAATACCCAAAAACCACTTAAAATTACCCCCAAATACCCCAAAATTACCCCAAGATTCCACCCCAGGGACCCCCAAACCTTCAGCAGCTGCGGGACCTTCACTGGGAGGGAGAAATGGGGTCAAAAACCAAAAAAAGCACCCCAAAATACCCCAAAACCCCCTCAAAATACCCCAAAATCCTTCAAACTTACCCCAAAATCACTTAAAATTGCCCCAAAATTCACCCCAGGGACCCCCAAACCCTCAGCAGCTGTGGGACCTTCACTGGGAGGGAGAAATGGGGTCAAAAACCAAAAAAAGCACCCCCAAAATACCCCAAAACCCCCTCAAAATACCCAAAACCGCTTTAAATGACCCCAAAATACCCCAAAATCACTTAAAATTGCCCCAAAATTCACCCCAGGGACCCCCAAACCTTCAGCAGCTGCGGGACCTTCACTGGGAGGGAGAAATGGGGTCAAAAACCAAAAAAAAGCACCTCAAAATACCCCAAAACCCCCTCAAAATACCCCAAAATCCTTCAAAATTACCTCAAAATACCATAAAATCACTTAAAATTGCCCCAAAATTCACCCCAGGGACCCCCCAAACCCTCAGCAGCTGCGGGACCTTCACTGGGAGGGAGAAATGGGGTCAAAAAACCAAAAAAAAACCAAAAAAATCCACCTCAAAATACAAAAAAAAATGCTTTAAATTACGCCAAAATACCCCAAAATTACCCCAAGATTCCACCCCAGGGACCCCCAAACCTTCAGCAGCTGCGGGACCTTCACTGGGAGGGAGAAATGGGGTCAAAAACCAAAAAAACCACCCCAAAATACCCCAAAATACCTTAAAACCACCCCCAAAATACCAAAAAATCACTAAAATACACAAAAACGGCTTTAAAATACCCCAAGATTCCACCCCAGGGACCCCCAAACCTTCAGCAGCTGCGGGACCTTCACTGGGAGAGAGAAATGGGGTCAAAAACCAAAAAAAGCACCCCAAAATACCCCAAAACCACCCCAAAAATACCCAAAAACCACTTTAAAATACACAAAAAATGGCTTTAAAATACCCCCAAAATTCACCCCAGGGACCCCCAAACCTTCAGCAGCTGCGGGACCTTCACTGGGAGGGAGAAATGGGGTCAAAAACCAAAAATAAACCCAAAGAAACCACCCCAAAACACCTCAGAAATATCTTAAAACCAGAAAAAAATGCTTTAAATTACCCCAAAATACCCCAAAATTCACCCCAGGGACCCCCAAACCTTCAGCAGCCGCGGGACCTTCACTGAGAGGGGAAAAACCCAAAAAAAAAAAAATCCCAAAATTATCCCAAATTGTCCCAAAAATAATTTGAGACTTTTAAATCCTCAAATTCCTCCCAAAATCTCCTCAGATTCACCCCAAAATCTCCTCAGGCCCTCACCCAGGACGGATCCCGCCACGATGCCGTAGCCCAAAACTTTGCTCAGGAGGATTTTCAAGCACGGAACTGCGGAGAAAGAACAAAAGCGACATCAAAATTCCCAAAATTTTAACAAAATCCCTCAAAAATTTCTTAAAATATTCCCCAAAATTTGAAATATTCCCCCAACACCCAAAACAAAGATGGCGGCAGCGTCGCCCTCACAGCCAAAACAAAGATGGCGGCGCTTCCTTTTTCCCGCGCCCACAACCAAGATGGCGGCGCCCATTCGCAATTCCCGCCCTTAACCAAAATGGCGGCCGCCCCCACAGCGCTGAAAGACGCCCCAAAATCGCCCTTAAAACCCCCCGAAAAGCCCCGAAAAGCCCCAAAATCGCTCCCCGCGGCCCCTGCGGCACCATCGAGGAGATGAAAGCGCAAGAAGAATTGGTCGAAGCAATGCTCGGGCAGCAGGAACGGGACGAGCCAAGGCCGGAGAGGCTCCATGGCGGCTCCCGCGCTGAGCGGAAAACGGCGGGAAAAGCCTCGAGCGCGTTCTGATTGGCTGAGCCGCCAGAAAATCCCGCCTCTCTAAGCCCGCCCCGCAATTCGATTGGTTAGGATTCAGGAGTGCCCTGTCAATCAAAGCATGAAGCGCTCGGCGATTGGTTAATGCTCCATTGCGCAACGCGATTGGCTGAGTGGGCGTAAAGCTCCGCCCCTCTCTGGCGCGGCGGGCTCTGATTGGTCAGATTAACCTAAATTAAATTAATTCATTTAATTAATTAAAATTAACGCGATTAAAGTTTTAAATCCCTCAGAATCCCACAGAATTCCCCCAAATTTGCATCCCCCAAAAAATCCCTTTAAATCCTCCCTTTAAAGCCTGAAATGTGGGTCACGAGCACAGATTTGAGGGAACTTGAGTGTTTCGGCTTTGGGGGATTCCAGAGGGGTTCGGGCTCCGAATTTGGGGGAATTTGAGGGGGTCGGGCCCCGAATTTGAGGGAATTTGAGGGAATTTGAAAGAATTTGAGGGAATCGGAGGGTCCAGGATCAGATCTCGAGGCTCCAGAGGGGGTCACAGACCCTCTTTTCGGCCGGTAAAACCCTCTTTTAGCATTTCACACGGAATTCCTGTACTCTCACACAGATTCTGAGGAGGCTCAACCCCTCCTGCTCAAAATTTTGTCCTTTCCAACCCCTCAAAAAACCCCAAATTTTGGGAATCGGGAACGTCCAAAATGAACTTTTTTCTTTTCCCCTCTGCGCATGCGCAGCGGCGACGCTGACGTCACCACGCGCCTCAGCGCCTCCGTGCGGCTCCGCGCGTGCGCACAAACGCTCAATGGGCGCCGCCATTTTGGATACGGCCGCATTGCGGCTCCGTCGTTCGTTGCGCATGCGCAGTGCGCGCCAATGGGCGCCGCCATGTTTACCGGCGTTGCCGTACGCCTCCATCGGGCCGCACCCGGAAGCTCCGAACGGGCCCGGACCGGAGCCGGGACCCCCACCCGGGACCCCCCCGGGACCCCTCGATCCCCCTCAGGATCCCCCCCGGTAACCGCGGATCAGGCCCGGGATCCCCTTTCCGGTAACCCCCGGCCCCCCCTCCGGTAATCCCGGGACCCCCTCAGGATCCCCTCAGGATCCTCCCGGTAACCCCGGATCAGGCCCGGGATCCCCTCAGGATCCCCCCGCGTTATCCTGACGGTATTCCCGGTTTTTTTTTCCGGGATTTAAACCTCAAAATTCCTGCGGTTTTATCCCCCCCTCACATCCCTCGTTATCCTCACGGGATTTAAATCCCGGTTTCCCCTCACGATTTCCGGGATTCCCTCAGGATTTCAACCCCCAATATTCCCCAAAAATTCCCGATTTTTCCTTGGGATTTAACCCCCTTTATCCCCCTCAAAATTCCCGAATTTTCCTTGGATTTAACCCCCTTTACCCCCCTCAAAATTCCCGATTTTTCCTTGGATTTAACCCCCGTTATCCCCCTCAAAATTCCCGATTTTTCCTTGGATTTAACCCCCTCTTTCCCCCTCAAAATTCCCGATTTTTCCTTGGATTTAACCCCCTTTATCCCCCTCAAAATTCCCGAAATTCTGCCGGGATTTAAACCCGATAATTCCCGAAAATTCCCTCGGGATTTAATTCCCATTTTCCCCCCTCAGAATTCCCGAATTTCTCCCGGGATTTAAGGCCCCAAATCCCCTCGATATTCCCGGAATTCCAACGGGATTAAACCCCCAAAAATTCCCGAAATTCCCTCAGGATTTAACCCCGAAATTCCCCTCAAAATTCCCGGAATTCCTTCAGGAATTCAACCCTTAATTCTCAGATTTTTTTTTTCCCCTTTCGCTTTTTCCCATTTCCCCCCAATTTTTTCCCAGATTTTCCTGAAATTTTCCCGATTTTTTTCCCGCTTTTTCCCCGTTTTCTTCACGATTTTTTCCCGGTTTTTTTTCCTGATTTTTTCCCGCTTTTTTCCCAATTTTTTCCCCGATTTTTCCCCAATTTTTTCCTGATTTTTTCCTGATTTTTTCCCAATTTTTCCCCGATTTTTCCTGATTTTTTCCCGATTTTTTGCTAATTTTTTTCCCACTTTCTTCCCGATTTTCCGCGGATTTTTCCAGATTTTTCCTCGTTTTTTCCCCGCTTTTTTCCCAATTTTCTCTGGATTTTTCCCCAATTTTTTCCTAATTTTTCCTGATTTTCTCCCCATTTTTTTTCCCGTTTTTTTTCCCATTTTCCCCCAATTTTTTTCCCGTTTTTTTCCCCATTTTTCCCCAATTTTTTCCCAATTTTTCCTGATTTTCTCCCCATTTTTTTCCCGTTTTTTTTCCCATTTTCCCCCAATTTTTTTCCCGTTTTTTCCCCATTTTTCCCAATTTTTTCCCAATTTTTCCTGATTTTCTCCCCATTTTTTTCCCGTTTTTTCCCCCATTTTCCCCCAATTTTTTCCCCGTTTTTCCCCCATTTTTCCCAGTTTTTTCCCAGTTTTCCCCCCATGGAATCCCAATGCGATTATTCCATGTATTTCCCCGCCGTCCCCTTCCCTCCCCGGGAATTCCTGGCCGGAGAATCCTCGGGATATCGATCCCTGCCCCGCCGGAATCACCTTTACCTGGGCGAAACCGTGCGATTCCTGCTGGTCCTGAGGAAAAACCCCGGGAATTCCGACAAAAAACCCCGGGAATCCCGACAAAAACCCCGGGAATCCCGACAAAAACCCCGGGAATCCCGACAAAAACCCCGGGAATCCCGACAAAAACCCGGGAAAAACCCCCTGGATCCAGTTGGCTTCGTCTTTATCCGCCTTGGCCACCGTCACCTGCGGCGACAACGCCGGGAAAAACCGCGATGAGGAGGAAGAAAACGACGGAAATCCCGGGAATTTCGGGAATGGCGAGCCAGAGGATCCCAAGGAGCCGCCGGTTTTCCGGGAATGCCGAGCTCTGCTGACCCATTCCAGGGGGACCGCCGGGATCCGCCGGAGCCGGGGTGAGGACGGGGGAAATTTGGGAATTCTGAGGGGTGGGGCCAGGGAAAAATTGGGAATATCGGGGATGGGGGAAATTCCCGTTTTTTCCTGGTTTTTTCCCGCTTTTTTCCTGTTTTTTTTCCCATTTTTTTCCCATTTTTTCCCATTTCCCCCCGATTTTTCCCCATTTTCCCCCGATTTTCTCCCATTTTCCCCCAACTTTTCCCTTTTTTCCCCATTTTTTCCCCATTTTTTCCCATTTCTCCCCATTTTCCCAATTTTTTCCCCATTTTCCCCAAATTTTTTCCCATTTCCCCCAATTTTTTCCCATTTTCCCCCAATTTTTCCCATTTCCCCCCCATTTTTCCCCCATTTCTCCCCCAATTTCTCTCAATTTTTTCCCCACTTTTCCCATTTTTTCCCATTTTTTCCCCATTTTTCCCATTTCCCCACCATTTTCCCCAATTTCCCCCCAGTTTTTCCCCCATTTTTCCCAATTTCCCCATTTTTTTGCCCCATTTTCCCCCCATTTTCCCCAATTTTCCCCCGTTTTTTCCCATTTTCCCCCATTTTTCCCATTTTTTTCCCATTTTTCCCCCGTTTTTTTCCCATTTTTTTCCCGTTTTTTCCCATTTTCCCCCGTTTTTTCCCAATTTCCCGTTTTTTTTGCCCCATTTTCCCCCATTTTTTTCCCATTTTTTTCCCATTTTTTTCCCATTTTTTCCCATTTCCCCCCGTTTTTTCCCATTTTTTCCCATTTTTCCCAATTTCCCCGTTTTTTTGCCCCATTTTCCCCCGTTTTTTTCCCATTTTTTTCCCATTTTTTTCCCATTTTTTTCCATTTCCCCCCGTTTTTTTCCCAGTTTTTCCCATTTTTTCCCAATTTCCCGGTGTTTTGCCCCATTTCCCCCGTTTTTTCCCATTTTTTCCCATTTCCCCCCCGTTTTTTCCCATTTCCCCCCCGTTTTTCCCATTTCCCCCCCATTTTTTTCCCATTTTTCCGCCATTTTTCCCATTTCCCCACCGTTTTTTTCCCATTTTATTCCCATTTTTTTCCCAATTTCCCCATTTTTGCCCCATTTCTCCTGTTTTTTTCCCATTTTTTCCCATTTCCCCCCATTTTTCCCATTTTTCCTCCGTTTTTTCCCATTTTCCCTTATTTTTTTCCCATTTTTTTCCCATTTTTTCCCATTTTTCCCCCCGTTTTTTCCCATTTTTTTCCCATTTTTTTCCCATTTTTTTCCCATTTTTTCCCGTTTTTTCCCGTTTTTTCCCATTTTTTCCCAATTTCCCTGTTTTTTGCCCCATTCCAGCTGCCCGTGGACGACCCCATCGTCTCCTCGGACGAGATCATCTTCCCGCTCACCGTGGCCCTCGACCGGCTCCCGCCCGCCACCGCCAAGGCCAAGGTGGGGACACCTGGGGACACCAAAAACACACCTGGGGACACCTGGGGACACCAAAACTTCACCTGGGGACATCAAAAACACACCTGGGGACACCTGGGGACACCTGGGCACACCTGGGGACACCAAAAACACTCCTGGGGACACCAAAAACACACCTGGGGACACCTGGGGACATCAAAAACACACCTGGGGACACCTGGGGACACCAAAAACACACCTGGGGACATCCTGGGGACACCTGGGGACACCTGGGGACATCTGGGGACACCTGGGGACACCAAAAACACACCTGGGGACACCAAAACTTCACCTGGGGACATCAAAAAACACTCCTGGGGACACCTGGGGACATCCTGGGGACACCAAAAACACACCTGGGGACACCAAAACTTCACCTGGGAACATCAAAAACACACCTGGGGACACCTGGGGACACCTGGGGACACCAAAACCACACCTGGGGACACCTGGGGACACCAAAAACACACCTGGGGACACCTGGGGACACCTGGGGACACCAAAAACTCACCTGGGGACACCAAAACTTCACCTGGGGACATCAAAAACACACCTGGGGACACCTGGGGACACCTGGGGACACCAAAAACACACCTGGGGACACCTGGGGGGACACCAAAACCTCACCTGGGGACACCTGGGGACACCTGGGGACATCAAAACCACACCTGGGGACATTTGAGGACACCAAAAACACACCTGGGGACACCTGGGGACATCAGAAACACACCTGGGGACACCTGGAGACATTTGGGGACATCCTGGGGACACCTGGGGACACCTGGGGACATGCTGGAGACATCCTGGGGACATCAAAAACACACCTGGGGACACCTGGGAACACTTTGGGGACACCTGGGGACATCAAAACTTCACCTGGGGACGCCTGGGGACACCTTGGGGACACTTTGGTGACCCCGTTGTCCCCCGGTTGTCCCCAGATCGTGGTGACCTTGGTGACCCTGTGGTGACCTTGGTGACCCTGTGGTGACCTCAGTGACCCCATGGTGACCCCGTTGTCCCCTCATTGTCCCCAGATCGTGGTGACCGTGTGGCAGCGGGACACTGTGGTGACCTTGGTGACCCCATGGTGACCTCAAGGACACCTTGGGGACCTTGGTGACCCAATGGTGACCTCAGTGACCCCATGGTGACCCCGTGGTGACCTCAGTGACCCCATGGTGACCCCGTGGTGACCCCGTGGTGACCCCGTGGTGACCCCGTTGTCCCCTGATTGTCCCCAGATCGTGGTGACCGTGTGGCAGCGGGACACGGAACCACCGGAGCTACAGGAGGAGGTGACGGCGCCACCCCAGGTGACAACAGCCACACCTGGCCAGGTGACAACGCCACCCCAGGTGACGACAACACCCGGACAGGTGACAACAACACCCGGACAGGTGACAACAACACCCGGACAGGTGACAGGGCCACCACCGGTGACAATGACGGGGACAGGGGGGTACCTGAGGCTCCTCCAGGGCCGCGCCCCCGGCCAGGTGTTCCGGCAGCAGCACGGGGCCTTCAAGGCACAAGGTGAGGTCCCCAGGTGTCCCCAGGTGTCCCCAAATGTCCCCAAATGTCCCCAAATGTCCCCAGGGCCACCCAGGTGTCCTCAAGTGTCCCTAGAACTGTCCCCAAGGCCACCCAGGTGTCCCCAACCCCTGTGGTGCCACCCCCAGGTGTCCCCATGGGGCCTTCAAGGCACAAGGTGAGGTCCCCAAGTGTCCCCAAGTGTCCCCAAGTGTCCCCAAATGTCCTCAAGTGTCCCCTGAGTGTCCCCAAGGCCACCCAGGTGTCCCTAGAACTGTCCCCAGGTGTCCCCAAGGCCACCCAGGTGTCCCCAACCCCTGTGGTGCCACCCCCAGGTGTCCCCACGGGGCCTTCAAGGCACAAGGTGAGGTCCCCAAGTGTCCCCAAGTGTCCCCAAGGGTCCCCAAATGTCCCCAAGGCCACCCAGGTGTCTCTAGAACTGTCCCCAAGGGTCCCCAAGGCCACCCAGGTGTCCCCAAGTGTCCCTTCCCCTGTGGTGCCACCCCCAGGTGCCACCCCCAGGTGTCCCCACGGGGCCTTCAAGGCACAAGGTGAGGTCCCCAAGTGTCCCCAAGTGTCCCCAAGTGTCCCCAAGGCCACCCAGGTGTCCCCAAGTGTCCCTAGAACTGTCCCCAAGGCCACCCAGGTGTCCCCAACCCCTGTGGTGCCACCCCCAGGTGTCCCCACGGGGCCTTCAAGGCACAAGGTGAGGTCCCCAAGTGTCCCCAAGGGTCCCCAAGTGTCCCCAAGGGTCCCCAAGGCCACCCAGGTGTCCCCAAGGCCACCCAGGTGTCCCTTTCCCCTGTGGTGCCACCCCCAGGTGTCCCCACGGCGCCTTCAAGGCACAAGGTGAGGTCCCCAAGTGTCCCCAAGTGTCCCCAAATGTCCCCAAGTGTCCCCAAGGCCACCCAGGTGTCCTCAAGTGTCCCTAGAACTGTCCCCAAGGCCACCCAGGTGTCCCCAACCCCTGTGGTGCCACCCCCAGGTGTCCCCACGGCGCCTTCAAGGCACAAGGTGAGGTCCCCAAGTGTCCCCAAGTGTCCCCAAATGTCCCCAAGTGTCCCCAAGGCCACCCAGGTGTCCTCAAGTGTCCCTAGAACTGTCCCCAAGGCCACCCAGGTGTCCCCAACCCCTGTGGTGCCACCCCCAGGTGTCCCCACGGGGCCTTCAAGGCACAAGGTGAGGTCCCCAAGTGTCCCCAAGGGTCCCCAAGTGTCCCCAAGGGTCCCCAAGGCCACCCAGGTGTCCCCAAGGCCACCCAGGTGTCCCTTTCCCCTGTGGTGCCACCCCCAGGTGTCCCCACGGCGCCTTCAAGGCACAAGGTGAGGTCCCCAAGTGTCCCCAAATGTCCCCAAGTGTCCCCAAGGCCACCCAGGTGTCCCTAGAACTGTCCCCAAGTGTCCCCAAAGCCACCCAGGATGTCCCCAAGGCCACCCAGGTGTCCCCAAGTGTCCCCAAGGCCACCCAGGTGTCCCTTTCCCCTGTGGTGCCACCCCCAGGTGCCACCCCCAGGTGTCCCCACGGGGCCTTCAAGGCACAAGGTGAGGTCCCCAAGGGTCCCCAAGTGTCCCCAAATGTCCCCAAGGCCACCCAGGTGTCCCTAGAACTGTCCCCAAGGGTCCCCAAGGCCACCCAGGTGTCCCTAGAACTGTCCCCAGGTGTCCCCAAGGCCACCCAGGATGTTCCCAAGGCCACCCAGGTGTCCCCAAATGTCCCCAAGTGTCCCCAACCCCTCCCAGGACCACCAGGGATTGTCCCCAACCCCGACTCGGGGACGCTTTTGGTGCCACCGAGGTGGGACAAAGCCATCCCCCAAGGCCACCCAAATGTCCCCAGATGTCCCCAAGGCCACCCAAATGTCCCCAAATGTCCCCAAATGTCCCCTGAGAGTCCCCAAATGTCCCCAAATGTCCCCAAATGTCCGAAATGTCCCCAAATGTCCCCAGAGTGTCCCCAAATGTCCCCTGAGAGTCCCCAAATGTCCCCAGATGTCCCCAAGGCCACCCAAATGTCCCCAAATGTCCCCTGAGAGTCCCCAAATGTCCCCAAATGTCCCCAAATGTCCCCAAATGTCCCCAAATGTCCCCTGAGAGTCCCCAAATGTCCCCAAATGTCCCCTGAGAGTCCCGAAATGTCCCCAAATGTCCCCAAATGTCCCCAAATGTCCCCAAGGCCACCCAAATGTCCCCAAATGTCCCCTGAGAGTCCCCAAATGTCCCCAAATGTCCCCAAATGTCCCCAAATGTCCCCGCAGTGTCCACTCTGCTGACGGTGCTGCCACCGCCCCGTGTCCGCTGCCGCCAGGTGACCGTGTCCGGAAAATACCTGACCGTGCTGAAAGGTGACACTTGGGGACACCTGGGGGGACATGGGGACACCTGGGGACACCTGGGGGGACATGGGGACACCTGGGGGGACATGGGGACACACCTGGGGACACCTGGGGACACCTGGGGACACGTGGGGGGGGTTGGGGGACACTTGGGGACACCTGGGGACACCTGGGGACACCTGGGGGGGGGTTGGGGACACCTGGGGACACCTGGGGTGGGTTGGGGACACATCTGGGGACACTTGGGGGACACCTGGGGACACTTGGGGGGGTTGGGGACACCTGGGGACATCTGGGGACACCCGGGCAGGGTTGGGGACACATCTGGGGACACCTGGGGACACCTGGGGGACACATCTGGGGACACCTGGGGGGACACCTGGGGACATCTGGGGGGGTTGGGGACACACCTGGGGACACTTGGAGACACCTGGGGACAGCTGGGGACACGTGGGGGGGGTTGGGGGACACTTGGGGACACCTGGGGACACCTGGGGACACCTGGGGACACCTGGGGACACGTGGGGGGGGTTGGGGACAATTTTGGGGGGGACAAAACGGGTGGGATGAAGGGGGGGAGGGTCAAAATATAAATGTCCCCAAATGTCCCCAAATGTCCCCAAATGTCCCCAAATGTCCCCAATGTCCCCAAATGTCCCAAATGTCCCCAAATGTCCCCAGTGCTGAATGGCAGCTCTCAGGAGGAGCTCTCGGTGTGGGACGTTCAGATCCTGCCCAATGTCCCCAATGTCCCCAATGTCCCCAAATGTCCCCAAATGTCCCCAAATGTCCCCAGTGCTGAATGGCAGCTCTCAGGAGGAGCTCTCGGTGTGGGACGTTCAGATCCTGCCCAATTTCAACGCCAGTTACCTGCCCGTGATGCCCGACGGCTCCGTCCTGCTGGTGGACGACGTGTGGTGAGTGGGGACACCTGGGGACACCTTGGGGACACCTTGGGGACAGCTGGGGACACCTTGAGAACCTTGGGGACACCTGGGGACAGCTGGGGACACCTGGGGACACCTTGGGGACAGCTGGGGACACCTTGGGGACACCTTGAGAACCTTGAGAACATTTTGAGAACCTTGGCGACACCATGGGGACACTTTGGTTACCTTGAGGACACCATGAGAACCTTGGGGACACCTTGGGGACCTTGAGGACACCATGGGGACACCTTGGGGACACCTGGGGACTCTTTGAGGACCTTGGGGACACCTTGAGAACCTTGGGGACACCATGGGGACACTTTGGGGACCTTGAGGACACCATGAGAACCTTGGGGACACCTTGAGAACCTTGAGGACACCTTGAGGACACCATGGGGACACACCTGGGGACACCTTGGGGACAGCTGGGGACACCTTGGGGACACCTGGGGACACCTGGGGGACACCTGGGGACACCTGGGGACACCTTGGGGACACCTGGGGACAGCTGGGGACACCTTGGGGACACCTTGAGAACCTTGGGAACCTTGGGGACACCTTGAGGACACCATAGGGACACCTTGGGGACACCTTGAGGACACCATGGGGACACACCTGGGGACAGCTGGGGACATCCTGGGGACACCTTGGGGACAGCTGGGGACACCATGAGAACCTTGGGGACACCTTGAGAACCTTGGGAACCTTGGGGACACCTTGAGGACACCATGGGGGACACACCTGGGGACACCTGGGGATACCACAAGAACCTTGGGGACACCACGAGAACCTTGGGGACACCATGGGGACACCTTGGGGACACCTTGAGGACACCATGGGGACACACCTGGGGACACCACGAGAGCCTTGAGGACCCTTTGAGAACCTTGGGGACACCATGAGAACCTTGGGGACACCTTGAGAACCTCGGGGACACCTTGAGAACCTTGAGAACATTTTGAGAACCTTGGCGACACCATGGGGACATTTTGGGGACCTTGAGGACACCATGAGAACCTTGGGGACACCTTGGGGACCTTGAGGACACCATGGGGACACCTTGGGGACACCTGGGGACACCATGAGAACCTTGAGGACACCACAAGAACCTTGGGGACACCTTGAGAACCTTGGGGAGACCTTGAGAACATTTTGAGAACCTTGGGGACACCATGGGGTCACCTTGGGGACCTTGAGGACCCTTTGAGAACCTTGGGGACACCATGAGAACCTTGAGGACACTTTGAGAACCTTGGGGACACCACAAGAACCTCAGGGACACCTTGGGGACACCTTGGGGACAGCTGGAACCCGTCTAGAACCGAGTCTAGAACCGAGTCTAGAACCGAGTCTAGAACCGATCTAGAACCGAGTCTAGAACCGAGTCTAGAACCGATCTAGAACGTTCTAGAACAATCTAGAACCGAGTCTAGAACCCGATCTAGAACCGATCTAGAACCTAGTCTAGAACCGCTCTAGAACCCGATCTAGAACGTTCTAGAACCGAGTCTAGAACCGAGTCTAGAACCTAGTCTGGAACACACCTGGGGACACCTGGGGACACCTGGGGACATGGGGAGAGATGGGGACACCATGAGAACCTTGGGGACACCTTGGGTTTAATGTGGGGACCTTGGGGACACCTTGAGAACCTCGGGGACACCTTGAGGACACCTTGAGAACATTTTGAGAACCTCGGGGACACCTTGAGAACCTTGAGGACACCTTGGGGACCTTGAGGACACATTGGGGACACCTTGGGGACACCTTGAGGACACATTGGGGACACCTTGAGGACACCTTGAGGACACCTTGGGGACCTTGAGGACACATTGGGGACACCTTGGGGACACCTTGAGGACACATTGGGGACACCTTGAGGACACCTTGAGGACACCTTGGGGACCTTGAGGACACATTGGGGACGCCTTGAGAACCTCGGGGACACCATGGGGACACCTTGAGAACATTTTGAGAACCTTGGGGACACCTGGGGACACCTTGAGAACCTTGGGAACACCATGGGGTCACCTTGGGGACACCTTGGGGACACCTTGGGGACCTTGAGGACACCATGGGGACACTTTGGGGACCCTTTGAGAACCTTGGGGACACCACGAGAACCTCAGGGACACCATGGGGACACCCTGGGTACACCTTGGGGACCTTGGGGACACCTTGAGAACCTTGGGAACACCATGGGGTCACCTTGGGGACCTTGAGAACCTTGGGAACCTTGGGGACACCTCGGGGACACCTTGGGGACACCTTGAGAACCTTGAGGACCCTTTGAGAACCTTGGGGACACCTTGGGGACACTTTGAGGTCCTTGGGGACACCACAAGAACCTTGGGGACACCTTGAGGACACCATGAGAACCTTGGGGACACCATGGGGACACCCTGGGGACACCTTGAGGACACCACAAGAACCTCAGGGTCACCATGGGGACACCCTGGGGAAACCTTGGGGACACCTTGGGGACACCTTGGGGACACCTTGAGAACCTTGGGGACACCTTGAGAACCTTGAGGACACCTTGAGAACCTTGGGGACACCTTGAGAACCTTGGGGACACCTTGAGGACACCTTGAGGACACCTTGAGAACCTTGGGGACACCTTGAGGACCTTGGGGACACTTTGAGAACCTTGGGGACACCACAAGAACCTCAGGGACGCCTTGGGGACACCCTGGGGACACCTTGGGGACACCACAAGAACCTTGGGGACACCTTGAGAACCTTGGGGACACCTTGGGGACACCATGAGAACCTTGGGGACACCACAAGAACCTTGGGGACACCATGGGGACACCATGGGGACACCACAAAAACCTCTGGGGACACCTTGAGAACCTTGAGGACCCTTTGAGAACCTTGGGGACACCTTGAGGACACCTTGGGAACCTTGAGGACACCACGAGAACCTCGGGGACACCTCGGGGACACCTTGGGGACACCATGGGGGCACCTTGGGGACACCTTGAGAACCTTGAGGACCCTTTGAGAACCTTGAGAACACCATGGGGACGCCTGGGGACACCTTGGGGACACCTTGGGGACCTTGAGAACCTTGAGAACCTTGGGGACACCATGGGGGCACCATGGGGACCTTGGGGACACCTTGAGAACCTCGGGGACACCATGGGGACACCTTGAGAACATTTTGAGAACCTTGGGGACACCTTGGGGACACCTTGAGAACCTTGGGGACACTATGGGGACACCTCGGGGACACCTTGAGAACCTTGAGGACCCTTTGAGAACCTTGGGGACACCTTGGGGACACCATGAGGACACTTTGGGGACCTTGAGGACCCTTTGAGAACGTTGGGGACACCATGAGAACCTTGGGGATACCTTGGGGACACCATGGGGACACCTTGGGGACCTTGGGGACACCTTGGGGACATCTTGAGAACCTTGAGGACCCTTTGAGAACCTTGGGGACACCTTGGGGACACCTGGGGACACCATGGGGACACTGTGGGGACCTTGAGGACACCATGAGAACCTTGGGGACACCTTGAGAACCTCGGGAACACCTTGGGGCCACCTTGAGAACCTTGAGGACACCATGGGGACACCTTGGGGACCTTGAGAACCTTGGGAACCTTGGGGACACCATGGGGGCACCATGGGGACCTTGGGGACACCACAAGAACCTTGGGGACACCATGAGGACACTGCGGGGATCTTGAGGACCCTTTGAGAACGTTGGGGACACCACGAGAACCTTGGGGATACCTTGGGGACACCTTGGGGACCCTTTGAGAACCTTGGGGACACCTTGAGGACACCACGAGAACCTCAGGGACACCTTGGGGACACCCTGGGGACACCTTGGGGACACCTTGAGAACCTTGGGAACCTTGGGGACACCTTGGGGACACCACAAGAACCTCGGGGACACCATGGGGACACCTTGGGGACACCTTGAGGACACCTTGAGGACACCTTGAGAACCTTGGGGACACCTTGAGGACCTTGGGGACACTTTGAGAACCTTGGGGACACCACAAGAACCTCAGGGACGCCTTGGGGACACCCTGGGGACACCTTGGGGACACCACAAGAACCTTGGGGACACCTTGAGAACCTTGGGGACACCTTGGGGACACCATGAGAACCTTGGGGACACCACAAGAACCTTGGGGACACCTTGGGGACACCATGGGGACACCACAAAAACCTTGGGGACATCTTGAGAACCTTGAGGACCCTTTGAGAACCTCGGGGACACCTTGGGGACACCTTGGGGACACCACGAGAACCTTGGGGACACCATGGGGACCTTGGGGACACCTCTGGGGACATCTTGAGAACCTTGAGGACCCTTTGAGAACCTTGGGGACACCTTGGGGACACCACGAGAACCTTGGGGACACCTTGGGGACACCTCTGGGGACATCTTGAGAACCTTGAGGACCCTTTGAGAACCTTGGGGACACCTCGGGGACACCACAAGGACCATTTTCCCCTCATCCCCACCGCTGTCCCCAACGATGTCCCCAACGATGTCCCCAACGATGTCCCCTCGTCCCTGATGTCCCCAACGACGTCCCTGATGTTTCCAATGATGTCCCTGATGTCCCCACCGCTGTCCCTGATGTCCCCAATGATGTCCCCACCGCTGTCCCTGATGTCCCCACCACTGTCCCCAATGATGTCCCCTCATCCCTGATGTCCCCACCGCTGTCCCTGATGTCCCCACCACTGTCCCCAATGATGTCCCCTCATCCCTGATGTCCCCACCGCTGTCCCTGATGTCCCCAATGATGTCCCCGATGTCCCCAGTGATGTCCCCAACGATGTCCCCAAGGATGTCCCTGATGTCCCCAAGGATGTCCCCAATGATGTCCCCAAGGACGTCCCTGATGTCCCCAATGATGTCCCCGATGTCCCCACCGCTGTCCCCGATGTCCCCAAGGATGTCCCCTCGTCCCTGATGTCCCCACCGCTGTCCCTGATGTCCCCAAGATGTCCCTGATGTCCCCAATGATGTCCCTGATGTCCCCACCGCTGTCCCTGATGTCCCCAAGGACGTCCCTGATGTCCCCACCGCTGTCCCTGATGTCCCCAAGGACGTCCCCGATGTCCCCAATGATGTCCCTGATGTCCCCAACGATGTCCCCTCGTCCCTGATGTCCCCAATGATGTCCCTGATGTCCCCACCACTGTCCCCAATGATGTCCCCTCATCCCTGATGTCCCCACCGCTGTCCCTGATGTCCCCAAGGACGTCCCTGATGTCCCCAACGATGTCCCCACCGCTGTCCCCAATGATGTCCCCTCATCCCTGATGTCCCCAATGATGTCCCCGATGTCCCCAAGGACGTCCCCGATGTCCCCAATGATGTCCCTGATGTCCCCAATGATGTCCCCAAGGACGTCCCTGATGTCCCCAACGCTGTCCCCTCGTCCCTGATGTCCCCAACGATGTCCCCAATGATGTCCCCTCGTCCCTGATGTCCCCTCGTCCCTGATGTCCCCACCGCTGTCCCCTGCAGCCACCACTCCGGGGAGGTCCCCGTGGGCGCCTTCTGCCGCGTCCCCGGTGGCCACGCGGGGTGGCCGTGTCCCCTCAGCGCCCTGGAGGAGCAGAACTTCCTGTTCCAGCTGCAGGCGCCCGAGAGACCCCCCTGTGACAGCAAGGAGGTGAGGGGACACCTGGGGGGACATGGGGACACCTGGGGACACCTGGGGGGACATGGGGACACCTGGGGACACCTGGGGACACCAAAAACACACCTGGGGACACCTGGGGACACACCTGGGGACACCTGGGGGGACATGGGGACACCTGGGGACACACCTGGGGACACCAAAAACTCACCTGGGGACATCAAAACCACACCTGGGGACACCTGGGGGGACATCTGGGGACACCTGGGGACACCAAAAACACACCTGGGGACACCTGGGGGGCCATGGGGACACCAAAAACACACCTGGGGACATCTGGGGACACCTGGGGGGACATGGGGACACCTGGGGACACCAAAAACACACCTGGGGACACCTGGGGACACCTGGGGACACACCTGGGGACACCTGGGGACACCTGGGGACACCTTGGGGACACCTGGGGGGACATGGGGACACCTGGGGACACCAAAAACACACCTGGGGACACCTGGGGACACACTTGGGGACATCTGGGGACACCTGGGGACATCAAAACCTCACCTGGGGACACCTGGGGGGACACCTGGGGACACCTGGGGGGACATGGGGACACACCTGGGGACACCAAAAATACACCTGGGGGGACATGGGGGGACATGGGGACACCTGGGGACATCAAAAACACACCTGGGGACACCTGGAGGGGACAGGGACACACCTGGACACTCCTGGGGACATCACCAGGGGACACCTGGGGGACACCAAAAACACACCTGGGGACACCTGGGGACAGCTGGGGGGACATGGGGACATCTGGGGACACCTGGGGACACCTGGGGGGACATGGGGACATCAAAAACACACCTGGGGGGACACCTGGGTGGCCTTGGGGACACCTGGGGACATTTGGGGACACCTGGCAGGGTCTGGAGGTGCCCCTGGTGGCCGTGGTCCGGTGGTCGACGCCCAAGCTGGGGACACCTGGGGACACCTGGGGACACCTGGAGACATCTTGGGGACACCTGGGGACACCTTGGGGACACCTGGGTGGCCTTGGGGACACCTGGGGACACCTTGGGGACACCTGGGGACACTTTGGGGACACTTTGGGGACATCTGGGGACACCTGGCAGGGTCTGGAGGTGCCCCTGGTGGCCGTGGTCCGGTGGTCGACGCCCAAGCTGCCGTTCACCAACAGCATCGTCACCCACTACAGGTGAGTGTCACCTCAATGTCACCCGTGTGTCACCTGTGTCACCTGTGTGTCACCTCAATGTCACCTGTGTCACCTTAATGTCACCTCGGTGTCACCTCGGTGTCCCCAAGCCCTCCAGAACCTTCTGGATCTCCATCTGAGGTGTCCCCACGATGTCCCATCCATGTCCTGGTGCCACCACATCCCCAGAACCTTCTGGAACTTCTCCAGAGCTCCATCCGAGGTGTCCCCATGATGCCACCTCAATGTCCCTGATGTCCTCATGATGTCCCCAAGCTCTCCAGAACCTTCTGGCTTCTCCTCCATGTGCCACCACCTCCCCAGAACCTTCTGGAACTCCTCCAGAGCTCCATCCGAGGTGTCCCCTCGATGTCCCCACGATGTCCCATCCATGTCGTGGTGCCACCACCTCCCAAGAACCTTCTGGAACTTCTCCAGAGGTGTCCCCATGATGTCCCCACGATGTCCCCAAGCCCTCCAGAACCTTCTGGATCTCCATCTGAGTTGTCCCCATGATGCCACCTCAATGTCCTGGTGCCACCACATCCCCAGAACCTTCTGGAACTCCTCCAGAGCTGTCCCCATGATGTCCCCATGATGTCCCATCCATGTCCTGGTGCCACCACATCCCCAGAACCTTCTGGAACTTCTCCAGAGCTCCATCCAAGGTGTCCCCAAGATGCCACCTCAATGTCCCTGATGTCCTCATGATGTCCCCAAGCTCTCCAGAACCTTCTGGCTTTTCCTCCATGTGCCACCACCTCCCCAGAACCTTCTGGAACTCCTCCAGAGGTGTCCCCATGATGTCCCCACAATGTCCCCAAGATGTCCCATCCATGTCCTGGTGCCACCACATCCCCAGAACCTTCTGGAGCTCCGTCCGAGGTGTCCCCAAGATGCCACCTCAATGTCCCATCAATGTCCTGGTGCCACCACCTCCCCAGAACCTTCTGGAACTCGTCCAGAACTCTTCCAGAACTGTCCCCATGATGTCCCCAAGCCCTCCAGAACCTTCTGGATCTCCATCTGACGTGTCCCCATGATGCCACCTCAATGTCCTGGTGCCACCACATCCCCAGAACCTTCCAGAACTCCTCCAGAGCTGTCTCCACGATGTCCCCACGATGTCCCATCAATGTCCTGGTGCCACCACCTCCCCAGAACCTTCTGGATCTCCATCTGAGGTGTCCCCATGATGCCACCTCGATGTCCCCACGATGTCCCATGAATGTCCTGGTGCCACCACATCCCCAGAACCTTCCGGAACTCCTCCAGAACTCCTCCAGAGATGTCCCCATGATGTCCCCAGGCCCTCCAGAACCTTCTGGCTTCTCCTCCGTGTGCCACCACCTCCTGTCCCAGTGCCACCACCTCCCCAGAACCTTCTGGAACTTCTCCAGAGCTGTCCCCAAGATGTCCCCAAGATGTCCCATCAATGTCCTGGTGCCACCACATCCTCAGAACCTTCTGGATCTCCATCCAAGCTGTCCCCACGATGTCCCCTCGATGTCCCCATGATGTCCCATCAATGTCCCGGTGCCACCACATCCCAAGAACCTTCTGGATCTTCATCCGAGGTGTCCCCATGATGCCACATCAATGTCCCATCAATGTCCTGGTGCCACCACCTCCCCAGAACCTTCTGGAACTCCTCCAGAGCTCCATCCGAGGTGTCCCCACGATGTCCCCATGATGCCACCTCAACATCCCAGTGCCACCACATCCCCAGAACCTTCTGGAACTCCTCCAGAGCTGTCTCCTCGATGTCCCCTCGATGTCCCCACGATGTCCCCGATGTCCCCGATGTCCCCTCAGGTTGCCCAGCATCCGTCTGGAGCGGCCGCGTTTCGTGATGACGGCCACCTGCGAGTCACCCGTGGTGGCCCTGCAGCGTTTCAGCGTCACCTACACCCTGCTCAACGACCTGCAGGACTTCCTGGCCGTGAGGCTCGTCTGGACACCCGAGGCCACCGCTGGTGGGGACATTGGGGACATCTGGGGATGTTGGGGACATTTGGGGACATTGGGGACATCCAGGGGATTGGGGACATTGGGGACATTGGGGACATTGGGGACATTTGGGGACATTGGGGACCTGCAGGACTTCCTGGCCGTGAGACTGGTCTGGACACCCGAGGCCACCGCTGGTGGGGACATCGGGGACATCTGGGGACATTGGGGGGGTTGGGGACATTGGGGACATTGGAGACATTGTGGGGATTGGGGACATTGGGGACATTGAGGACATTTGGGGACATTGGGGACCTGCAGGACTTCCTGGCCGTCAGGCTGGTCTGGACACCCGAGGCCACCGCTGGTGGGGACACTGGGGACATTGGGGACATTGGGGACATCTGGGGACATTGGGGACATTGGGGACATTGGGGACGTTGGGGACATTGGGGACCTGCAGGACTTCCTGGCCATCAGGCTCGTCTGGACACCCGAGGCCACCGCTGGTGGGGACACTGGGGACATCTGGGGACATTTGGGGACATCTGAGGACATTGGGGGGGTTGGGGACATTGGGGACATTGAGGGGATTTGGGGGGATTGGGGACATTGGGGACATTGGGGACATCCAGGGGTTTGGGGACATTGGGGGGATTGGGGACATTGGGGACATTTGGGGACATTGGGGACATTGGGGGGATTGGGGACATTGGGGGATTTGGGGACATTTGGGGACATTTGGGGACATCTTGGCCGTGTCCCCTCATTTTTTTTCCAAAGAAATTTTCCCCCAGAAAACTCAAAAAAATTCCAAAAAAATTTAAAAATATCCCCAAAAAATCCCAAAAATTCCAAAAAAAAATTAAAAAAAAAAATCCCCCAAAAATTCCAAAAAATTCCAAAAAAAAATCCCCAAAAATCCCAATAAATCCCCAAAAAATTCCAAAAAATTCAAAAAAAAATTCCAAAAAATCCCCAAAAAATCCCCCCAAAAATCCTAAAAAATCCCCCAAAATGCCCAAAAAAGTCCCAAAAAATTCCCCAAAAAATCCAAAAAAATCCCCAAAAAATCAGAAAAAAATCTGAAAAAAATCCAAAAAAAATCAAAAAAAATTCCAAAAAAAATCCAAAAAATTCCCAAAAAAATCCCCAAAAATTCCAAAAAAATCCCCCAAAATTCCCAAAAAAATCAAAAAAAATCCCTAAAAAAATCAGAAAAAAATCAGAAAAAAATCAGAAAAAAATCCAAAAAAAATCCAAAAAAAATTCCAAAAAATTTCCAAAAAATTCCCCAAAAATTCCCAAAAAATTCCCGATTTTTTTTCCCCAAATTCCGGGCTCATTCCCGGATTTTCCAGGGAAATCCCGTGGCTCTCTGGACTCCGTGGTTTGTCACACTCCCCTCACCAACCTGGGCTATTCCCGCAAGGGCAGCGCTCGAACGTTCAGCGTCGCCTTCCAGGCCCTGCGCGCCGGACTCTTCGAGGTATTCCCAGTGCTCCCAGTATGCCCAGTTCCCAGTGTTCCCAGTGTTCCCAGTTCCCAGTATGCCCAGTTCCCAGTTTGCCCAGTATTCCCAGTTCCCAGTTTGCCCAGTATTCCCAGTTCCCAGTTTGCCCAGTATTCCCAGTTCCCAGTTTGCCCAGTTCCCAGTTTGCCCAGTTCCTGGTGTTCCCAGTTTTCCCAGTTCCCAGTATTCCCAGTTCCCAGTTTGCCCAGTTCCTGGTGTTCCCAGTATTCCCAGTATTCCCAGTTCCTGGTGTTCCCAGTTTGCCCAGTTCCCAGTATTCCCGGTGTTCCCAGTTCCCAGTGTTCCCAGTTCCCAGTATTCCCGGTGTTCCCAGTTCCCGGTATTCCCAGTTCCCAGTATTCCCAGTATTCCCAGTTCCCAGTGTTCTCAGTTCCCAGTATGCCCAGTTCCTGGTGTTCCCAGTGCTCCCAGTATTCCCAGTTCCCAGTTTGCCCAGTTCCTGGTGTTCCCAATATTCCCAGTTCCCCGTATTCCCAGTGTTCCCAGTTCCCAGTATGCCCAGTTCCCAGTATTTCCAGTTCCCAGTATTTCCAGTTCCCGGTGTTCCCAGTTCCCAGCTTGCCCAGTTCCCAGTGTTCCCAGTTCATTCCCAGTTACCTGGGCCACTTCCAGGCCCTGCGCGCCGGACTCTTCGAGGTATTCCCAGTGTTCCCAGTATGCCCAGTTCCCAGTTCCCAGTATTCCCAGTTCCCAGTATTCCCAGTTCCCGGTATTCCCAGTTCCTGGTGTTCCCAGTATTCCCAGTTCCCAGTTCCCAGTGTTCCCAGTATTCCCAGTTCCCAGTATTCCCAGTTCCCAGTGTTCCCAGTTCCCAGTGTTCCCAGTTCATTCCCAGTTACTGGTGCCATCCCAGTCCCTCCCAGTTCCCCCAAATCCTCCTCCCAGTCCATCCCAGTTCATCCCAGTCCATCCCAGTGCCCCTAAAACTCCATCCCAGTCCCTCCCAGTGCCCTCCCAGTGCCTCCCAGTGCCCTCCCAGTGCCTCCCAGTGCCCCCAAACCTTCTCCCAGTGCCCCCAAACTCCATCCCAGTCCATCCCAGTAATTCCCAGTTGCCTCCCAGTTGTCCCAGCACATGAAGCTGAAGCTCCAGTTCACGGCCAGTGTGACCAGTGCCCCCCCCGAGGCCCTCCCAGTTCATCCCAGTCCATCCCAGTGCCCCCAAATCCTCTCCCAGTGCCCCAAAACCCCATCCCAGTCCCTCCCAGTGCCCTCCCAGTTCATCCCAGTCCATCCCAGTGCCCTCCCAGTCCATCCCAGTTCATCCCAGTGCCCCCAAATCCTCTCCCAGTGCCCTCCCAGTCCCTCCCAGTGCCCCCAAACCTTCTCCCAGTGCCCCCAAACCTTCTCCCAGTGTCTCCCAGTGTCTCCCAGTAATTCCCAGTTGCCTCCCAGTTGTCCCAGCACATGAAGCTGAAGCTCCAGTTCACGGCCAGTGTGACCAGTGCCCCCCCCGAGGCCCTCCCAGTTCATCCCAGTCCATCCCAGTGCCCCCAAAAACCCCATCCCAGTGCCCCTAAAACTCCATCCCAGTCCCTCCCAGTCCATCCCAGTCCATCCCAGTTCATCCCAGTGCCCTCCCAGTCCATCCCAGTTCATCCCAGTGCCCCCAAATCCTCTCCCAGTGCCCTCCCAGTTCATCCCAGTCCCTCCCAGTGCCCCCAAACTTTCTCCCAGTGCCTCCCAGTGCCCTTGCAGCTGCTCCCAGTGTCTCCCAGTAATTCCCAGTTGCCTCCCAGTTGTCCCAGCACATGAAGCTGAAGCTCCAGTTCACGGCCAGTGTGACCAGTGCCCCCCCCGAGGCCCTCCCAGTTCATCCCAGTCCATCCCAGTGCCCCCAAAACCCCATCCCAGTGCCCCTAAAACTCCATCCCAGTCCCTCCCAGTCCATCCCAGTCCATCCCAGTTCATCCCAGTGCCCTCCCAGTCCATCCCAGTTCATCCCAGTGCCCCCAAATCCTCTCCCAGTGCCCTCCCAGTCCCTCCCAGTGCCCCCAAACCTTCTCCCAGTGTCTCCCAGTGTCTCCCAGTAATTCCCAGTTGCCTCCCAGTTGTCCCAGCACATGAAGCTGAAGCTCCAGTTCACGGCCAGTGTGACCAGTGCCCCCCCCGAGGCCCTCCCAGTTCATCCCAGTCCATCCCAGTGCCCGTAAAACTCCATCCCAGTCCCTCCCAGTGCCCTCCCAGTTCATCCCAGTGCCTCCCAGTGCCCTCCCAGTCCATCCCAGTGCCCCTAAAACTCCATCCCAGTCCCTCCCAGTGCCCTCCCAGTTCATCCCAGTCCATCCCAGTGCCCCCAAAACTCCATCCCAGTCCCTCCCAGTGCCTCCCAGTGCCTCCCAGTGCCCTCCCAGTGCCCTCACAGTTCATCCCAGTGCCCCCAAATCCTCTCCCAGTGCCCTCCCAGTGCCCTCCCAGTCCCTCCCAGTGTCCTTGCAGCTGCTCCCAGTGTCTCCCAGTGTCTCCCAGTAATTCCCAGTTGCCTCCCAGTTGTCCCAGCACATGAAGCTGAAGCTCCAGTTCACGGCCAGTGTGACCAGTGCCCCCCCCGAGGCCCGCCCAGTTTCCAGGAAGAGCAGTCCCAGTTCCCCGGCCGTGCGGGAACTGGTGGCCGGACTGGGACGGTCCCAGAGCTTCTCCCACCAGCAGCCGGCCCGGAGCCACCTGATGAGGTAACTGGGAGCACTGGGAGGCACTGGGAGGCACTGGGAGGGACTGGGAGGGGATTTGGGGGAACTGGGAGGGACTGGAGTGAACTGGGAGGGACTGGGAGGGGATTGGGAGGGGATTGGGAGGGACTGGGAGGGACTGGGAGCACTGGGAGGGACTGGGAGGGGATTTGGGGGGAACTGGGAGGGACTGGGAGGGGATTTGGGGGGAACTGGGAGGGACTGGGAGGGGATTGGGAGGGGACTGGGAGGGACTGGGAGGGACTGGGAGGGGATTGGGAGGGGATTTGGGGGGAACTGGGAGCACTGGGAGGGACTGGGAGGGACTGGGAGGGGATTGGGAGGGACTGGGGTGAACTGGGAGGGACTGGGAGGGGATTGGGATGGACTGGGAGGGACTGGGAGCACTGGGAGGGGACTGGGAGGGGACTGGGAGGGACTGGGGTGAACTGGGAGTTACTGGGAGGCACTGGGAGGAACTGGGAGGGGACTGGGAGGGGATTTGGGGGGACTGGGAGGGAACTGGGAGTTAGTGGGAGGGAACTGGGATGTGACAAAGGGACCTGGGAGGGGTCACTGGAGGTGACACAGGGACACTGTAGGTGGCACTGAGGTCACACAGGTGACACAGGTGACACAGGGAGGTGACAGGTGACACACAGGTGACACAGGTGACGCTGTAGGTGACACAGGGACACTGTAGGTCACACACAGGTGACACAGGTGACACAGGTGACACAGGTGACACTGTAGGTGACAGGGAGGTCACACAGGTGACACAGGGAGGTGACACAAGTGACACAGGGAGGTGACACAGGTGACACACAGGTGACACAGGTGTCACTGTCCCCAGGTCCGGCAGCGTGATGGAGCGCAGGGCCATCACCCCGGGGTTACACAGGGAGGTGACACAGGTGACACTGAGGTGACACAGGGAGGTGACACAGGTGACACAGGTGACACTGATGTCACTGTCCCCAGGTCTGGCAGCGTGATGGAGCGCAGGGCCATCACCCCGGGGTGACACAGGTGACACAGGGACACTGTGGGTCACACAGGGATGCTGTAGGTGACACTGTAGATGACACAGGTGACACAGGTGACACACAGGTGACACTGAGGTCACACAGGTGACACAGGTGACATTGGTGTCCCCAGGTCTGGCAGCGTGATGGAGCGCAGGGCCATCACCCCGGGGTGACACAGGGACACTGTGGGTGACACACAGGTGACACAGGGGTGCTGTAGGTCACACAGGTGACACAGGGAGGTGACACAGGTGACACTGAGGTCACACAGGTGACACAGGTGACATTGATGTCCCCAGGTCCGGCAGCGTGATGGAGCGCAGGGCCATCACCCCGGGGTGACACAGGGGTGCTGTAGGTCACACAGGTCACACAGGTGACACAGGTGACACAGGTGACACAGGGAGGTGACACAGGTGACACAGGTGACACTGATGTCACTGTCCCCAGGTCCGGCAGCGTGATGGAGCGCAGGGCCATCACCCCGGGGTGACACAGGGAGGTGACACAGGTGACACAGGGACACTGTGGGTCCCACACAGGTGACACAGGGACACTGTAGGTGACACAGGTGACACAGGGAGGTGACAGGTGACACACAGGTGACACAGGTGACACTGAGGTGACACAGGTGACACAGGTGACACTGATGTCACTGTCCCCAGGTCTGGCAGCGTGATGGAGCGCAGGGCCATCACCCCAGGGTGACACAGGGACACTGTGGGTGACACACAGGTGACACAGGGGTGCTGTAGGTCACACAGGTGACACAGGGAGGTGACAGGTGACACTGAGGTGACACAGGGAGGTGACACAGGTGACATTGATGTCCCCAGGTCCGGCAGCGTGATGGAGCGCAGGGCCATCACCCCGGGGTGACACAGGGATGCTGTAGGTGACAGGGAGGTGACAGAGGTGACACAGGGAGGTGACACACAGGTGACACTGAGGTGACACAGGTGACACAGGTGTCACTGTCCCCAGGTCCGGCAGCGTGATGGAGCGCAGGGCCATCACCCCAGGGTGACACAGGGACACTGTGGGTCACACAGGTGACACAGGGAGGTGACACAGGTGACACAGGTGACACTGATGTCACTGTCCCCAGGTCTGGCAGCGTGATGGAGCGCAGGGCCATCACCCCTCCCGTGGGGTCACCCGTGGGACGTCCCCTGTACCTCCCCGCGGGTGACAAAGCCGTGCTGGCCCTGGACAAGATCGCCAAGAGAGAGTGCAAGGTGCTGGTGGTGGCACCTGTCAAGTGACACCTGGGGACACCTGGGGACACCTGGGGACACCTGGGGACACCTCTGGGGACATCTGGGGACAGCTGGGGGGACATGGGGACACCTGAGGACACTGGGGACAGCTGGGGACACTTTGGGGACACTGGGGACACCTCTGGGGACACCTGGGGACACTTTGGGGACATTTGGGGACACCTGGGGACACTCTGGGGTCACCTGGGGGGACATGGGGACACCTGGGGGGGTCATGGGGACACCTGGGGGGGCATGGGGGGACACCTGGGGACACCTTTGGGGACACCTGGGGACACCTCTGGGGGGACTTTGGGGACACTTTGGGGACACCTGGGGACATTTGGGGACACCTCTGGGGACACTTTGGGGACAGCACTGGGGTGGCAGGGACAGCGCCAGGACACTGGGGACATTTGGGGACATTTGGGGACATTTTGGGACCATTTTGAGGACATTTGGGGACCATTTAGGGGCATTTTGGGACATTTTGAGGACATTTTGGGACCATTTAGGGACATTTTGGGGACATTGGGGACATTTTGGGACATTTTGGGGACATTTGGGGACATTTTGGGACCATTTGGGGACATTTGGGGGCATTTTGAGGACATTTGGGGACATTTTGGGACCATTTAGGGACATTTGGGGACATTTTGGAAACATTTGGGGACATTTGAGGACATTTTGGGGCCATTTAGGGACATTTTGGGGACATTTGGGGACATTTTGAGGACATTTGGGGACATTTTGGGACCATTTGGTGACATTTGGGGACATTTGGGGACCATTTAGGGACATTTGGGGACATTTCGGGACATTTTGGGACCATTTGGGGACATTTGGGGGCATTTTGAGGACATTTGGGGACATTTAGGGACATTTGGGGACATTTTGGGGACATTTTGGGACCATTTAGGGACATTTGGGGACATTTCGGACATTTTGGGGACATTTGGGGACATTTAGGGACATTTTGGGACATTTTGAGGACATTTTGGGACCATTTGGGGACATTTTGAGGACATTTGTGGACATTTTGAGGACATTTGGGGACATTTGGGACCATTTTGGGACCATTTGGGGACATTTTGGAAATATTTGGGGACATTTTGAGGACATTTTGGGACCATTTAGGGACATTTGGGACATTTGGGGACATTTTGGGGACATTTGGGGACATTTTGGGGACATTTTGGGACATTTGGGACCATTTAGGGACCATTTTGAGGACATTTGGGGACCATTTAGGGACATTTGGGACATTTTGGGGACATTTGGGACCATTTTGAGGACATTTGGGGACATTTAGGGACATTTTGGGGACATTTGGGGACATTTAGGGACATTTTGGGACATTTTGAGGACATTTGGGGACATTTTGGGAACATTTGGGGACATTTGGGGACCATTTGGGGACATTTTGGGGACATTTGGGACATTCTGGAAGTGTCCCCGAGCCAAAGGGGGGGGGGAGGGGGAGGGGCCTGCGGTGCCACCCCCAGGTTGGGGACATTTGGGGACATTTGGGGACATTTGGGGACATTTGGGACAAGGGTGGCACCTCTGTCCTCGTTATTTATTGCCAATAAAGAGCTGGATGTCACCTGCTGTCACCTGGATGGTCCCCAGGGGTGTCCTGGATGTCCCCTCGATGTCCCCAAGGGGTCCTGGATGTCCCCAAGGGGTCCTGGATGCCACCAGGGGTGTCTGGATGTCACCTGATGCCACCTGAATGCCACCAGGGGTGTCCTGGATGTCCCCTCGATGTCCCCAAGGGGTCCTGGATGTCCCCAAGGGGTCCTGGATGCCACCAGGGGTGTCTGGATGTCCCCTGGATGTCCCCAGGGATGTCCTGGATGTCCCCAGGAGTGTCTGGATGTCCCCAAGGGTGGCCTGGATGTCCCCAAGGGTGGCCTGGATGCCACCAGGAGTGTCTGGATGTCACCTGATGCCACCTGGATGTCCCCAGGGGGTGTCCTGGATGTCCCCAAGGGTGGCCTGGATGTCCCCAAGGAGGTTCTGGATGTCCCCAGGGGGGTCCTGGATGTCCCCAAGGAGGTCCTGGATGCCACCAGGAGTGTCCTGGATGTCTCCAAGGTGTCCTGGATGTCCCAAGGTGTCCTGGATGTCCCCTGGATGCCACCAGGGCTGTCCTGGATGTCCCCTCGATGTCCCCAAGGGGTCCTGGATGCCACCAGGGGTGTCCTGGATGTCACCAAGGAGGTTCTGGATGCCACCAAGGGTGTCTGGATGTCACCTGGATGTCCCCAAGGAGGTCCTGGGTGTCCCCAGGGGTGTCCTGGATGTCACCTGGATGTCCCCAAGGAGGTCCTGGATGTCCCCAAGGGTGTCTGGATGTCACCTGATGCCACCTAGATGTCCCCAAGGGGTTCTGGATGTCCCCAAGGTGTCCTGGATGTCCCCAAGGAGGTTCTGGATGTCACCTGATGCACACAGGGGTGTCCTGGATGTCCCCAAGGGGTCCTGGATGTCCCCAGGGGTGTCCTGGATGTCCCCAAGGAGGTCCTGGATGTCCCCAGGAGTGTCTGGATGTCCCCTGATGCCACCTGGATGTCCCCAAGGAGGTCCTGGATGTCCCCAAGGGTGTCTGGATGTCCCCTCAATGTCCCCAGGAGAGGTCCTGGATGTCCCCAAGGGGTCCTGGATGTCACCTGATGCCACCTGGATTGCCACCAGGGCTGTCCTGGATGTCCCCTCGCTGTCCCCCAAGGGGTCCTGGATGTCCCCAGGAGTGTCTGGATGTCACCTTATGCCACCTGGATGTCCCCAAGGGTGGCCTGGATGTCCCCAAGAAGGTCCTGGATGCCACCAGGGAGGTCCTGGATGTCCCCAGGGGTGTCCTGGATGTCCCCTGGATGCCACCAGGGGTGTCCTGGATGTCCCCAAGGAGGTTCTGGATGCCACCAGGAGTGTCTGGATGTCACCTGATGCCACCTGGATGCCACCAGGGGTGTCCTGGATGTCCCCAAGGGTGGCCTGGATGTCCCCAAGGAGGTTCTGGATGCCACCAGGGGTGTCCTGGATGTCCCCAAGGGTGGCCTGGATGTCCCCCAAGGAGGTTCTGGATGTCACCTGATGCCACCTGAATGTCCCAAGAAGGTCCTGGATGCCACCAGGGATGTCCTGGATGTCCCCAAGAAGGTCCTGGATGTCCCCAAGGGGTCCTGGATGTCCCCAAGGGGTGGCCTGGATGTCCCCAAGGTGTCCTGGATGCCACCAGGGGTGTCCTGGATGTCCCCTCGATGTCCCTAGGGATGTCCTGGATGCCACCAAGGGGTCCCTGGATGTCCCCAAGGGGTGTCCTGGATGCCACCAGGGGTGTCTGGATGTCCCCAAGGACGTTCTGGATGTCCCCTGGATGCCACCAGGGGTGTCCCCAGGGGTGTCCTGGATGTCCCCTGGGTGTCCCCAAGGGGTCCTGGATGTCCCCTCGATGTCCCCAAGGGGTCCTGGATGTCCCCAGGAGTGTCTGGAGGTCACCTGATGCCACCTGGATGTCCCCAGGGAGGTCCTGGATGTCCCCAAGGGTGTCTGGATGTCCCCTCGATGTCCCCAGGGAGGTTCTGGATGCCACCAGGGGTGTCCTGGATGTCCCCAAGGGGTCCTGGATGTCACCTGATGCCACCAGGGGTGTCCTGGATGTCCCCAAGGGGTCCTGGATGTCACCTGATGCCACCAGGGGTGTCCTGGACGTCCCCTGGATGTCCCCAAGGTGTCCTGGATGTCCCCAGGGATGTCCTGGATGTCCCCTCGATGTCCCCAAGGGGGTCCTGAATGCCACCAAGGGGTCCTGGATGTCCCCAGGGATGTCCCCAAGGAGGTCCTGGATGTCCCCTGGATGTCCCCAAGGTGTCCTGGATGTCCCCAGGGAGGTCCTGGATGTCACCTGATGCCACCTGGATGCCACCAGGGATGTCTGGATGTCCCCCTCGATGTCCCCAAGGGGGTCCTGAATGCCACCAGGGAGGTCCTGGATGTCCCCAGGGGTGTCCTGGATGTCCCCTGGATGTCCCCAAGGAGGTCCTGGATGTCCCCAAAGGGGGTCCTGGATGTCCCCCAGGAGTGTCTGGAGGTCACCTGATGCCACCTGATGTCCCCCAAGGGTGGCCTGGATGTCCCCAAGAAGGTCCTGGATGCCACCAGGGAGGTCCTGGATGTCCCCAGGGGTGTCCTGGATGTCCCCAAGGAGGTTCTGGATGTCCCCAAGGGTGTCTGGATGTCACCTGGATGTCCCCAAGGGGTCCTAGATGCGACCAGGGGTGTCCTGGATGTCCACAAGGGGTCCTGGATGCCCCCAGGAGTGTCTGGATGTCACCTGATGCCACCTGGATGTCCCCAAGGGTGGCCTGGATGTCCCCAAGAAGGTCCTGGATGCCACCAGGGAGGTCCTGGATGCCACCAGGGGTGTCCTGGATGTCCCCAAGGTGTCCTGGATGTCCCCAGGGTGTCCTGGATGTCCCCTCGATGTCCCTAGGGATGTCCTGGATGCCACCAAGGGGTCCTGGATGTCCCCAAGGGGTGTCCTGGATGCCACCTAGGGGTGTCTGGATGTCCCCAAGGACGTTCTGGATGTCCCCTGGATGCCACCAGGGGTGTCCCCAAGGTGTCCTGGGTGTCCCCTCGCTGTCCCCAAGGAGGTCACAAAGCACCGCAGGCCGCCCTCGGACGTCCTTTATTGTCCCCCACGCAGGGGAGGGGGGGGGGTGTGGGGGACAATTTGGGGACAATCTGGGGACAATTTGGGGACATTTTTCACACGGCCACCGGCTCCTGGACGTGGTGGTGGCGCTTGACCACGAAGAGTTTCTGTCCCGAGACGGTGACGAGGAGAGAGTGCTCGCCAAACACCACTGGGGACAACGGGGACACTGCCACCCTCGGGGTCCCCAGGGCCACCTCAGTGTCCCCAGGGACACCCCAGTGTCCCCAGTGCCACCCTCAGTGTCCCCAGGGCCACCCCAGTGTCCCCAGGGCCACCCTCAGGGTCACCAGGGCCACCCTCGGGGTCCCCAGGGCCACCCCCGAGGTCCCCAAAGTCCCCAGGGCCACCCTCAGTGTCCCCAGGGCCACCCTCAGGGTCCCCAGGGCCACCCTTGGGGTCCCCAGTGTCCCCAGGGCCACCCCTCGGGGTCACCAGGGCCACCCTCGGGGTCACCAGGGCCACCCTCGGGGTCCCCAGGGCCACCCCCAAGGTCCCCAAAGTCCCCAGTGCCACCCCCAGGGTCCCCAAGGCCACCTCAGTGTCCCCAAGGCTACCCCAGTGTCCCCAAGCCACCCTCGGGGTCACCAGGGCCACCCCAGGGCCACCCACAGGGTCCCCAATGTCCCCAGAGCCACCCTCGGGGTCCCCAATGTCCCCAGGGACACCCTCGGGGTCCCCAATGTCCCCAGGGACACCCTCAGGGTCCCCAGGGCCACCCTCAGTGTCCCAAATGTCCCCAGTGCCACCCCCGGGGTCCCCAAGGTCCCCAGGGCCACCCCCAAGGTCCCCAAGGCCATCTCTGGTGTCCCCAAAGCCACCCTCAGTGTCCCCAGGGCCACCCCCAGGGTCCCCAGGGCCACCCTCGGGGTCCCCAGGGCCACCCTCGGGGTCACCAGAGCCACCCTCAGGGTCCCAAGGCCACCCCCAGTGTCCCCAGGGCCACCCTCGGGGTCCCCAATGTCCCCAGGGCCACCCTCGGGGTCACCAGGGCCACCCCAGGGCCACCCACAGGGTCCCCAATGTCCCCAGAGCCACCCTCGGGGTCCCCAATGTCCCCAGGGACACCCCCCAGTGTCCCCAAGGCCACCCCAGTGTCCCCAGGGCCACCCTCGGGGTCCCCAGGGCCACCTCAGTGTCCCCAGAGCCACCCTCAGGGTCACCAGGGCCACCCCTGAGGTCCCCAATGTCCCCAGGGACACCCCAGTGCCACCCTCAGTGTCCCAAATGTCCCCAGGACCACCCTCAGTGTCCCCAGGGTCACCTCAGTGTCCCCAGGGCCACCCTCGGGGTCCCCAGGGCCACCTCAGTGTCCCCAGAGCCACCCTCAGGGTCACCAGGGCCACCCTCAGGGTCACCAGGGCCACCCTCAGGGTCACCAGGGCCACCCTCGGGGTCCCCAATGCCACCCTCAGTGTCCCCAGGGCCACCCTCGGGGTCCCCAATGTCCCCAGGGCCACCCCAGTGCCACCCCAGTGTCCCCAGAGCCACCCTCGGGGTCACCAGGGCCACCCCAGGGCCACCCCCGAGGTCCCAGGGCCACCCTCAGTGTCCCCAGTGTCCCCAAGGCCACCCAAGAGCCACCCTCGGGGTCACCAGGGACACCCCAGTGCCACCCATGGGGTCCCCAATGTCCCCAAGGCCACCCCAGTGTCACCCCCCAGGGTCCCCAAGGTCCCCAAGGGCCACCCCAGGGCCACCCCAGGGTCCCCAAGGTCCCCAGGGCCACCCCCAAGGTCCCCAAGGCCACCCCAGTGTCCCCAAAGCCACCCTCAGTGTCCCCAGGGCCACCCTCAGTGTCCCCAGGGCCACCCTCAGGGTCCCCAAGGTCGCAAAGCCACCCCTGAATTTGGGGACACTTTGGGGACACTTTGGGGACATTGGAGATCTCAGAACCCGCAAAAACCCCTCTGGGGACCCTTTTTGGTGCCACTTTTTGCCACTTTGTCCCCCCTGGGGACCCTCTGATGACCTTGGGGACACTTTTGGGACAATTTGGGGACATTTGGGGACAATTTTGGGACAATTTGGGGACAATTTGGGGACATTGGAGACCTCAGAACCCCAAAAAACCCCTCTGGGGACCCTTTTTGGTGCCACTTTTTGCCACTTTGTGCCCCCTGGTGACCCTCTGATGACCTTGGGGACACTTTGGGGACAATTTTGTGACAATTGGGGACATTTGGGGACACTTTGGGGACATTTGAGACCTCAGAACCCCCAAAAACCCCTCTGGGGACCCTTTTTGGTGCCACTTTTTGCCACTTTGTCCCCCCTGGGGACCCTCTGATGACCCTGGGGACACTTTTGGGACAATTTGGGGACAATTTGGGGACATTTGGGGACATTTTGGCCCCGTCCCTCACCCGAGAGGCGCCGGAAGGGCGGCTCGTGGCCCCTGGGCAAGCGAAGGCCCAAAGCCGTGGCCACCAAGCCCTGCAGGACGGTGGCCGTGTGCTCGTCGTTCTCCAGGTCCCCCGAGGACTTGGGGGGAAAAAAGGGAAAAAAATTTTGGGATTTGGGAAGAAAAAAATTTGGGGAATTTGAGGTGAAGATTCCCGAAAAAATCGGGAGAAGATGGGGGGGAAAAATCCCGAAAAATCCCCCCAAAATTACCCCAAAATCTGCACAAAATCATCACAAAATCACCCAAATCACCCCAAAATCTGCCCCAAATCACCCAAAACTTCCCAAAATCACCCAAAATCAGCCCAAAATCATCACAAAATCCCCCAAATCACCCAAAATCCCCAAAATCCCCCCAAAATCACCCAAAATCAGCCCAAAATCATCACAAAATCCCCCAAATCACCCAAAATCTGCCCAAAATTACCCAAAATCCCCCCAAAAATTACCCAAAATCCCCCAAATCATCACAAAATCACCCAAAATTCCCCAAAATCCAAAAAAAATCATCACAAAATCTCCCAAAAATTACCCAAAATCTGCCCAAAATCCCCCCAAATCAGCCCAAAATCATCACAAAATCCCCCAAAATCAGCCCAAAATCTGCCCAAAATCCCCCAAAATCAGCCTAAAATTCCCCAAAATCCCCCCCAAAATTACCCAAAATCCCCCAAATCAGCCCAAAATCATCACAAAATCACCCCAAATCCCCCAAAATCCCCCAAAATTACCCAAAATCACCCAAATATCAGCCCAAAATCATCACAAAATCACCCCAAAAATCAGCCCCAAAATTCCCCCAAATCACCCCAAAAAAGCAGCTGAAAACTCCTAAAAAAACCCTAAATTCCCAAAATTTTGGAGGATTTTCCCTGAAATTTTTGGGGGAATTTTGAGGTGAAGATTCCCCAAAAAAATCGGGAAAATCCGGGTGGGAAAAATCCCGAAAAACGGCACCGAAATCCCCTCAATTTTGGGACCCCTCCCCCATTTTTTGGGACCCCCTCCCCCATTTTTTGGGACCCCTCCCCCCATTTTTTGGGATCCCCTCCCCCATTTTTCGGCCCCTCCCCCCCCCCCCTCACCGCCAGCACGGCGCCGTCGCTGATGACGAGATACCCGGCCTGAGCCGGCAGCCGCTCCAGCCCCTGCGTCAGCGCCGACGTCTGCAACCAGTACGGACCAGTACAAACCAGTACAGACCAGTATAAACCAATATAAACCAGTATAAACCAGTATAAACCGTCCCAGTTCCCCGACCCGGTTCTCACCATGGCGACGCGCTCCTCCCGCCGCTCGCTTCCGGTCACGTGACCCGCCCTCAGCACCCCCCCCCCCCCCGCCGCCTCATTGGTTCGCTGCTTTTTCCGTCCGCCAATCAGAGCGCGCGGTGGGGATCACGTGGTGGGTAGAGCGGCAAACTCGATGGTTTGGCGGACCGGAAGTGACGCTCAGTCCTCCGGTGGGCTCTCTATGGTTAAGCCCACTGAACCGGAAGTGGCGCTCGGTCATCCAGCGCTCATCTCTATGGTTGCACCCGCCGGACCGGAAGTGACGCTCAGTCCTCCAGCGCTCATCTCTATGATCCCTCAGCCCCCCTCCAAAACCCGCGGAATTTGGGGAAAACGCCCCAAAAAAACCCGGAAAAAAAAAAAAACCGCTCGCCACGGTGGCCACCGGTGGCCAAAACCCCTCCCCCAGTAGCCAAACCCCTCCCCCAGTAGCCAAACCCCAATTCCCAGTAGCCAAACCCCCAATTCCCAGTAACCAAACCCCATTCCCAGTAGCCAAACCCCAATTCCCAGTGGCCAAACCCCTCCCCCAGTAGCCAAACCCCTCCCCCAGTAGCCAATCCCCAATTCCCAGTAGCCAAACCTTCATTCCAGTAGCCAAACCCCTCCCCCAGTAGCCAAAACCCCAATTCCCAGTAGCCAAACCCCAATTCCCAGTAGCCAAACCCCTCCCCCAGTAGCCAAACCCCAATTCCCAGTAGCCAAACCCCAATTCCCAGTAGCCAAACCCCAATCCCCAGTATCCAAACCCCTCCCCCAGTAGCCAAACCCCAATTCCCAGTGGCCAAACCCCAATTCCCAGTGGCCAAACCCCAATTCCCAGTAGCCAAACCCCTCCCCCAGTAGCCAAACCCCAATTCCCAGTAGCCAAACCCCTCCCCCAGTAACCAAACCCCAATTCCCAGTAACCACACCCCAATTCCCAGTAGCCAAACCCCAATTCCCAGTAGCCAAACCCCATTCCCAGTAGCCCAACCCCAATTCCCAGTAGCCAAACCCCAATTCCCAGTAGCCAAACCCCTCCCCCAGTAGCCAAACCCCAATTCCCAGTAGCCAAACCCCTCCCCCAGTAGCCAAAACCCCCAATTCCCAGTAGCCAAACCCAATTCCCAGTAGCCAAACCCCAATTCCCAGTAGCCAAACCCCTCCCCCAGTAGCCAAACCCCAATTCCCAGTAGCCAAACCCCAATTCCCAGTAGCCAAAACCCAATTCCCAGTAGCCAAACCCCAATTCCCAGTAGCCAAACCCCTCCCCCAGTAGCCAAACCCCAATTCCCAGTAGCCAACCCCAATTCCCAGTAGCCAAACCCCTCCCCCAGTAGCCAAACCCCAATTCCCAGTAGCCAAACCCCTCCCCCAGTAGCCAAACCCCAATTCCCAGTAGCCAAACCCCAATTCCCAGTAGCCAAACCCCTCCCCCAGTAGCCAAACCCCAATTCCCAGTAGCCAAACCCCAATTCCCAGTAACCAAACCCCTCCCCCAGTAGCCCAACCCCAATTCCCAGTAGCCAAACCCCTATTCCCAGTAACCAAACCCCTCCCCCAGTAGCCAAACCCCAATTCCCAGTAGCCAAACCCCAATTCCCAGTAGCCAAACCCTCCCCCAGTAGCCAAACCCCTCCCCCAGTAGCCAAACCCCAATTCCCAGTAGCCAACCCCAATTCCCAGTGGCCCAACCCAATTCCCAGTAGCCAAACCCCAATTCCCAGTAGCCAAACCCCAATTCCCAGTAGCCAAACCCCAATTCCCAGTAGCCAAGGAAACTTCCGGGTTTATTCAGCGGTTAAAACAAGAGCCCGTGGGGGGAGGGGATTTTTTTTTTGGGGGGGGTGGGGGAGGGGCTTGAGAGGGGGTGGGGGGGAGGGGGGGGTTTTGACCCCTCCCCCATCCCCCCCCACCCCTCCTTCCTCTTCCTCCCCCCCCCCCCCCGCCCGCCCCTCCCCCACCCCGGGATAAATCCATATTTATAATAATTTCATATTTATAATCGCAGTGGTCCTGCCCCTCCCCCACCCCCTCCTCCCCACCCCCCTCCCCAAAATAAAAAGCCCCTCCCCCACCCCGCCCCTCCCCCCCACCCCCTCCCCCACCCCCCGCCCCTCCCCCACACGCGGGGGGGGTCGATTTTTATTTTATTTTCATTTTTTTTTTGTTTTTTTTTTCTTTTTAAGTGGGGGGAGGGGGGGATTTTGGATGAGGGTGGGGGAGGGGCGAGTGGGGGGGATGGGGGGAGGGGTCTCTCCTCCCCCTCCCCCCACCCTTCAGTCGTCGATGCAGATCACCTCCCCCCCCCGGGGCTCCTTCCTCTGCTCCTCGGGCTCGCGCTCGCGCTTCACCAACACCGCGGGGCCGTTGGAGGCTGGGGGAGGGGCGGGGGGGGAGGGTCAGGGACCCCTCCCCCCACCCTGAGACCCCTCCCCATTTATTGGACCCCTCCCCCACCCGTGGGAACCGCTCCCATCCCATTAAACCCCTCCCCCATCCCACCCCTCCCCCCCTTCAGCAGCACCCAGGGGCCCCTCGGAGGGTGGGGGAGGGGCGGGGGGGGAGGGTCAGGGACCCCTCCCCCACCCCGGGACCCCTCCCCCACCCTGAGACCCCTCCCCCATTGAGAAAACCCCTCCCCCACCCCATTAAACCCCGCCCCTCCCCCCCTTTTGCGGCACCCAGGGGCCCCTCTGAGGGTGGGGGAGGGGTCCCTGACCTTCCCCCCCCCGCCCCTCCCCCACCCTCAGACCCCTCCCCCACCCTGAGACCCCTCCCCCACCCTCCGACCCCTCCCCCACCCTGGGACCCCTCCCCCATTGAGAAAACCCCTCCCCCATCCATGGAATCCCTGCCCCTCCCCCCCTTTAGCAGCACCCAGGGGACCTCGGAGGGTGGGGAGGGGGTCTGAGGGTGGGGGAGGGGTCCCTGACCTTCCCCCCCCGCCCCTCCCCCACCCTCAGACCCCTCCCCCACCCTGGGACCCCTCCCCCACCCTGGGACCCCCTCCCCATCCCATTAACCCCTCCCCCACCCGTGGGAACCCCGCCCCTCCCCCCCTTCAGCAGCACCCAGGGGCCCTCGGAGGGTGGGGGAGGGGCGGGGGGGAGGGTCAGGGACCCCTCCCCCACCCTCGGACCCCTCCCCCACCCTGAGACCCCTCCCCCACCCTGAGACCCCTCCCCCATTTCAGGGACCCCTCCCCCACCCCATTTTTAAGCCCCTCCCCCCCATTTTTGGGGTCCCCCTCCCCCATTTTTGGGACCCCTCCCCCAATTTGGGACCCCCCCCACCCATTTTTGGGGGTCCCTCACCCCAATTTGGGGACCCCCATCCCAATTTTGGGGTCCCCACCCCCAATTTTTTAAGCCCCTCCCCCCCATTTTTGGGGTCCCCCTCCCCCATTTTCCGACCCCTCCCCCATTTTTGGGGGTCCCCCACCCCAATTTTGGGGACCCCCACCCCAATTTGGGACCCCCCCCACCCATTTTTGGGGTCCCTGACCCAATTTTGGGGTCCCCAATCCCATTTTCGGGGTCCCCGATCCCATTTTTGGGGTCCCTGACCCGTTTTTGGGGGTCCCCAATCCCATTTTTGGGGTCCCTGACCCATCTTTGGGGTCCCTCACCCCCATTTTCAGACCCCCTCACCCCCATTTTTGGGGTCCCCACCCCCAATTCGGGTCCCTGACCCCATTTTCAGACCTCCCTCAACCCCATTTTCAGAGCCCCCCATCCCATTTTTGGGGGTCCCTGACCCATTTTCGGGGTCCCCAATCCCATTTTTGTGGTCCCTGACCCCATTTTCAGAGCCCCTCACCCCAATTTTAGGACCCCCCCACCCCATTTTTGGGGGTCCCTGACCCCATTTTCAGGACCCCTCACCCCATTTTCGGGGTCCCCAATCCCATTTTTGGGGTCCCCAATCCCATTTTCAGAGCCCCTCACCCCATTTTCGGGGTCCCTGACCCATTTCGGGGTCCCCAATCCCATTTTCGGGGTCCCTGACCCATTTTGGGGTCCACAATCCCATTTTGGGGTCTCCAATCCCCAATTTCTGAGCCCCCACCCCATTTTGGGGTCCCTGACCCATTTCGGGGACCCCAATCCCCATTTTCGGGGTCCCCAATCCCATTTTTGGGGTCCCTCACCCCAATTTCAGAGCCACTCACCCCATTTCGGGACCCCCACCCCATTTTCGGGGTCCCCAATCCCATTTTTGGGTCCCTGACCCATTTTTGGGGTCCCCAATCCCATTTTCGGGTCCCCAATCCATTTTTGGGGTCCCTGACCCATTTTTTTGGGGTCCCTGACCCATCTTTGGGGTCCCTCTCCCCCATTTTCAGACCCCCCCCACCCCATTTTCGGGGTCCCCAATCCCATTTTTGGGGTCCCCAATCCCATTTTTAGGGTCCCCAATCCCATTTTCGGGGTCCCCAATCCCATTTTTAGGGTCCCCAATCCCATTTTTGGGGTCCCTGACCCGTTTTTTGGGGTCCCCAATCCCATTTTCAGAGCCCCTCACCCCAATTTTGGACCCCCCCACCCATTTTTGGGTCCCCACCCCAATTTTTGGGGTCCCTGATCCCATTTTTGGGGTCCCTGACCCGTTTTTGGGGGTCCCTGACCCGTTTTTGGGGTCCCTGACCCGTTTTCGGGGTCCCCAATCCCATTTTTGGGGTCCCTGACCCGTTTTCGGGGTCCCTGACCCATTTTTGGGGGTCCCCAATCCATTTTCGGGGGTCCCCACCCCATTTTTAACCCCCTCCACCCCATTTTCAGAGCCCCTCACCCCAATTTCGGGGTCCCCGATCCCATTTTTGGGTCCCCAATCCCATTTTTGGGGTCCCCGATCCCATTTCGGGGGTCCCTGACCCATTTTCGGGGTCCCCAATCCCATTTTCGGGGTCCCCGATCCCATTTCGGGGGTCCCTGCCCCGTTTTCGGGGGTCCCTCACCGGAGATGAAGGAGCCCGGGGCATCTGGCTGTAGTTGGCTCCCC
>JANVCZ010000030.1:9713685-9756247 GCA_032357785.1 Periparus ater
ACTGTAGGTCACACACAGTGACACACAGGTGACACAGGTGACACTGTTGTCCCCAGGTCTGGCAGTGTGATGGAGCGCAGGGCCATCACCCCGGGGTGACACAGGTGATACTGTAGGTGACACACAGGTGACACAGGGGTGCTGTAGGTGACACAGGTGACACAGGGAGGTGGACACAGGTGACACTGTAGGTGACACAGGTGACACAGGGAGGTGACAGGTGACACACAGGTGACACTGAGGTGACACAGGTGTCCCTGTCCCCAGGTCTGGCAGCGTGATGGAGCGCAGGGCCATCACCCCGGGGTGACACAGGGACACTGTGGGTGACACACAGGTGATACAGGTGACACAGGGAGGTGACAGGTGGACACACAGGTGACACAGGTGACACAAGTGTCACTGTTGTCCCCAGGTCTGGCAGCGTGATGGAGCGCAGGGCCATCACCCCAGGGTGACACAGGTGACACTGTAGGTGACACACAGGTGACACAGGGACACTGTAGGTGACACAGGGAGGTGACAGGTGACACAGGGAGGTGACAGGTGACACACAGGTGACACAGGTGACACAAGTGTCACTGTTGTCCCCAGGTCTGGCAGCGTGATGGAGCGCAGGGCCATCACCCCAGGGTGACACAGGTGACACTGTAGGTGACACAGGGACACTGTAGGTGACAGGGAGGTGACACAGGTGACACAGGGAGGTGACAGGTGACACACAGGTGACACAGGTGACACTGATGTCACTGTCCCCAGGGTCCGGCAGCGTGATGGAGCGCAGGGCCATCACCCCGGGGTGACACAGGGACACTGTGGGTCACACAGGGATGCTGTAGGTGACACAGGTGGCACACAGGTGACACAGGGACACTGTAGGTGACAGGGAGGTGACATAGGTGACACTGTTGTCCCCAGGTCGGCAGCGTGATGGAGCGCAGGGCCATCACCCCGGGGTGACACAGGGGTGACACAGGGACACTGTAGGTGACACAGGGAGGTGACACAGGTGACACACAGGTGACACACAGGTGACACACAGGTGACACTGAGGTGACACAGGTGTCACTGTCCCCAGGTCTGGCAGTGTGATGGAGCGCAGGGCCATCACCCCAGGGTGACACAGGTGATACTGTAGGTGACACACAGGTGACACAGGGGTGCTGTAGGTGACACAGGTGACACAGGGAGGTGACAGGTGACACTGAGGTGACACAGGTGTCACTGTCCCCAGGTCTGGCAGCGTGATGGAGCGCAGGGCCATCACCCCGGGGTGACACAGGGGTGACACAGGTGACACAGGGACACTGTAGGTGACACTGAGGTCACACTGAGGTGACACAGGTGACACTGTTGTCCCCAGGTCCGGCAGTGTGATGGAGCGCAGGGCCATCACCCTGGGGTGACACAGGGACACTGTGGGTGACACACAGGTGACACAGGGAGGTGACAGGTGACACACAGGTGACACTGAGGTGACACTGATGTCACATTGTCCCCAGGTCCGGCAGCGTGATGGAGCGCAGGGCCATCACCCCTCCCGTGGGGTCACACAGGGGTGACACTGTAGGTGACACAGGTGTGCTGTAGGTGACACAGGTGACACTGAGGTCACACAGGTGACACAGGTGACACTGATGTCCCCAGGTCCGGCAGCGTGATGGAGCGCAGGGCCATCACCCCGGGGTGACACAGGGAGGTGACACAGGGACACTGTAGGTCACACAGGTGACACTGTAGGTGACACAGGTGACACAGGTGACACTGAGGTGACACAGGTGACACTGATGTCACATTGTCCCAGGTCTGGCAGTGTGATGGAGCGCAGGGCCATCACCCCAGGGTGACACAGGGGTGACACAGGGACACTGTAGGTGACACACAGGTGACACAGGTGACACAGGGAGGTGACACAGGTGACACACAGGTGACACAGGTGTCACTGTCCCCAGGTCCGGCAGCGTGATGGAGCGCAGGGCCATCACCCCTCCCGTGGGGTCACCCGTGGGACGTCCCCTGTACCTCCCCGCGGGTGACACAGGGGTGACACAGGGACACTGTGGGTGACACAGGTGACACAGGGAGGTGACACAGGTGACACACAGGTGACACTGATGTCCCCAGGTCCGGCAGCGTGATGGAGCGCAGGGCCATCACCCCGGGGTGACACAGGGACACTGTAGGTGACACAGGGATGCTGTAGGTGACACTGAGGTCACACAGGTGACACAGGGAGGTGACACAGGTGACACAGGTGACACTGATGTCACATTGTCCCCAGGTCCGGCAGCGTGATGGAGCGCAGGGCCATCACCCCTCCCGTGGGGTCACCCGTGGGACGTCCCCTGTACCTCCCCGCGGGTGACACAGGGGTGACACAGGGACACTGTGGGTGACACAGGTGACACAGGGAGGTGACACAGGTGACACAGGTGACACAGGTGTCACTGTCCCCAGGTCCGGCAGCGTGATGGAGCGCAGGGCCATCACCCCGGGGTGACACAGGTGACACAGGGACACTGTGGGTCACACAGGGATGCTGTAGGTGACACTGTAGATGACACAGGTGACACAGGTGACACACAGGTGACACTGAGGTCACACAGGTGACACAGGTGACATTGGTGTCCCCAGGTCTGGCAGCGTGATGGAGCGCAGGGCCATCACCCCGGGGTGACACAGGGACACTGTGGGTGACACACAGGTGACACAGGGGTGCTGTAGGTCACACAGGTGACACAGGGAGGTGACACAGGTCACACAGGTGACACTGAGGTCACACAGGTGACACAGGTGACATTGATGTCCCCAGGTCCGGCAGCGTGATGGAGCGCAGGGCCATCACCCCGGGGTGACACAGGGGTGCTGTAGGTCACACAGGTCACACAGGTCACACAGGTGACACAGGTGACACAGGTGACACTGATGTCACTGTCCCCAGGTCCGGCAGCGTGATGGAGCGCAGGGCCATCACCCCGGGGTGACACAGGGACACTGTAGGTGACACACAGGTGACACAGGGATGCTGTAGGTCACACAGGTGACACAGGTGACACACAGGTGACACTGAGGTGACACAGGTGTCACTGTCCCCAGGTCCGCAGCGTGATGGAGCGCAGGGCCATCACCCCCCCCGTGGGGTCACCCGTGGGACGTCCCCTGTACCTCCCCGCGGGTGACAAAGCCGTGCTGGCCCTGGACAAGATCGCCAAGAGAGAGTGCAAGGTGCTGGTGGTGGCACCTGTCAAGTGACACCTGGGGACACCTCTGGGGACATTTGGGGGGACACGGGGACACCTCTGGGGACATCTGGGGACACCTGGGGACAGCTGGGGACATCTGGGGGACACCTGAGGACACTGGGGACAGCTGGGGACACTTTGGGGACATTTGGGGACACCTGGGACACTTTGGGGACACTTTGGGGACACCTCTGGGACACCTGGGGGACATGGGGACACCTCTGGGGACACCTGGGGACAGCTGGGGACACCTGGGGACACTTTGGGGACACTGGGGACAGCTGGGGACACCTGGGGACACCTGGGGACATCTGGGGACACTTTGAGGACACCTGGGACACACCTGGACACCTGGGGACACCTGGGGACACTTTGGGGACACCTGGGGACACTTTGGGGACATTTGGGGACACCTGGGGACACTTTGGGGACACTTTAGGGACAGCACTGGGGTGGCAGGGACAGCACCAGGACACTGGGGACAGCTTGGGACATTTGGGACATTTTGGGACCATTTAGGGACATTTGGGGACATTTTGGGGACACCTGGGGACATTTGGAAACATTTGGGGACCATTTGGGACATTTTGGGACCATTTAGGGACATTTTGGGGACATTTTGGGACATTTTGGGGACATTTAGGGACATTTAGGACATTTGGGACATTTGGACCATTTGGGGACATTTTGGAAACATTTGGGGACATTTGAGGACATTTTGGACCATTTGGGGACATTTGGGACCATTTGGGGACATTTGGGGACATTTTGGAAACATTTGGGACATTTGGGGCATTTTGAGGACATTTGGGGACATTTGGGACATTTGGGGACATTTGGGGACATTTGGGGACCATTTGGGGACATTTTGGGGACATTTAGGGACATTTGGGGACATTTGGGACATTTGGGGACATTCTGGAAGTGTCCCCGAGCCAAAGGAGGGGGGGAAGGGAGGGGCCTGCGGTGCCACCCCAGGTTGGGGACATTTGGGGACATTTGGGGACAAGGGTGGCACCTCTGTCCTCGTTATTTATTGCCAATAAAAAGAGCTGGATGTCACCTGCTGTCACCTGCTGTCACCTGATGTCACCTGATGTCACCTGATGCCACCTGGATGTCCCCAGGGGGTCCTGGTGTCCCCAAGGTGTCCTGGATGTCCCCAGGAGTGTCTGGATGTCACCTGATGCCACCTGGATGCCACCAGGGATGTCTGGATGTCCCCTCGATGTCCCCAAGGGGTCCTGAATGCCACCAAGGGGTCCTGGATGTCCCCAAGGGTGGCCTGGATGTCCCCAGGGGTGTCTGGATGTCACCTGATGCCACCTGGATGCACCACGGCTGTCCTGGATGTCCCTCGATGTCCCCAAGGGGTCTGGATGTCCCCAGGAGTGTCTGGATGTCACCTGATGCCACCTGGATGTCCCAAGGAGGTTCTGGATGTCCCAAGGGTGTCTGGATGTCACCTGGATGCCACCAGGGATGTCCTGGATGTCCCCTCGATGTCCCCAAGGGGGTCCTGAATGCCACCAAGGGGTCCTGGATGCCACCAGGAGTGTCCTGGATGCCACCAAGGGTGTCTAGATGTCACCTGGATGTCCCCAGGGGTGTCCTGGATGTCCCCTCGCTGTCCCCAAGGAGGTCACAAAGCACCGCAGCCGCCCTCGGACGTCCTTTATTGTCCCAAGCGGGGGAGGGGGGGGGTTTGGGGACAATTTGGGGACAATCTGGGGACAATTTGGGGACATTTTTCACACGGCCACCGGCTCTGGACGTGGTGGTGGCGCTTGACCACGAAGAGTTTCTGTCCCGAGACGGTGACGAGGAGAGAGTGCTCGCCAAACACCACTGGGGACAACGGGGACACTGCCACCCTCGGGGTCACCAGGGCCACCTCAGTGTCCCCAGGGCCACCCTCAGTGTCCCCAGGGCCACCCCTGAGGTCCCCAGGGCCACCCTCGGGGTCCCCAAGGCCACGCCAGTGTCCCCAGGGCCACCCCCGAGGTCCCCAATGTCCCCAGGGACACCCAGTGCACCCTCAGTGTCCCCAAGGCCACCCTCGGGGTCCCCAGGGCCACCTCAGTGTCCCCAGGGACACCCAGTGTCCCCAGTGCCACCCTCAGTGTCCCCAGTGCCACCCCAGTGTCCCCAGGGCCACCCTCAGGGTCCCCAATGTCCCCAGGACACCCTCAGGGTCACCAGGGCCACCCTCGGGGTCCCCAGGGCCACCTCAGGGTCCCCAGGGCCACCCTTGGGGTCCCCAGTGTCCCCAGGGCCACCCCTCGGGGTCACCAGGGCCACCCTCGGGGTCCCCAGGGCCACCCCCAAGGTCCCCAAAGTCCCCAGTGCCACCCCCAGGGTCCCCAAGGCCACCTCAGTGTCCCCAAGGCTACCCAGTGTCCCCAAAGCCACCCTCGGGGTCACCAGGGCCACCCCAGGGCCACCCACAGGGTCCCCAATGTCCCCAGAGCCACCCTCGGGTCCCCAATGTCCCCAGGGACACCCTCAGGGTCCCCAGGGCCACCTCAGTGTCCCAAATGTCCCCAGTGCCACCCCCGGGGTCCCCAAGGTCCCCAGGGCCACCCCCAAGGTCCCCAAGGCCATCTCTGGTGTCCCCCAAGCCACCCTCAGTGTCCCAGGGCCACCCCCAGGGTCCCCAGGGCCACCCTCAGGGTCCCCAAGGCCACCCCCAGGGTCCCCAGGGCCACCCTCGGGGTCACCAGAGCCACCCTCAGGGTCCCCAAGGCCACCCCCAGTGTCCCCAGGGCCACCCTCGGGGTCCCCAATGTCCCAGGGCCACCCTCGGGGTCACCAGGGCCACCCCAGGGCCACCCACAGGGTCCCCAATGTCCCCAGAGCCACCCTCGGGGTCCCCAATGTCCCCCAGGGACACCCCCAGTGTCCCCAAGGCCACCCCAGTGTCCCCAGGGCCACCCTCGGGGTCCCAGGGCCACCTCAGGGTCCCCAAGGCCACCCTCAGGGTCACCAGGGCCACCCTGAGGTCCCCAATGTCCCCAGGGACACCCCAGTGCCACCCTCAGTGTCCCAAATGTCCCCAGGACCACCCTCAGTGTCCCCAGAGTCACCTCAGTGTCCCAGGGCCACCCTCGGGGTCCCCAGGGCCACCTCAGTGTCCCCAGAGCCACCCTCAGGGTCACCAGGGCCACCCTCAGGGTCACCAGGGCCACCCTCGGGGTCACCAAAGTCCCCCAGAGCCACCCACGGGGTCCCCAATGCCACCCTCAGTGTCCCAGGGCCACCCTCGGGGTCCCCAATGTCCCCAGGGCCACCCCAGTGCCACCCCAGTGTCCCCAGAGCCACCCTCGGGGTCACCAGGGCCACCCCAGGGCCACCCCCGAGGTCCCCAGGGCCACCCTCAGTGTCCCCAGTGTCCCCAAGGCCACCCAAGAGCCACCCTCGGGGTCACCAGGGACACCCAGTGCCACCCATGGGGTCCCCAATGTCCCAAGGCCACCCCAGTGTCACCCCCAGGGTCCCCAAGGTCCCCAAGGCCACCCCAGGGCCACCCCAGGGTCCCCAAGGTCCCAGGGCCACCCCAAGGTCCCCAAGGCCACCCCAGTGTCCCCAAAGCCACCCTCAGTGTCCCCAGGGCCACCCCAGTGTCCCCAGGGCCACCCTTGGGGTCACCAGGGCCACCCTCGGGGTCCCCAGGGCCACCCTTGGGGTCCCCAAGGTCGCCAAAGCCACCCCTGAATTTGGGGACACTTTGGGGACATTTGAGAGCTCAGAACCCCCAAAAACCCTCTGGGGACCCTTTTTGGTGCCACTTTTTGCCACTTTGGTGCCACCTTCCCCCCCTGGGGACCCTTTGATGACCCTGGGGACACCTTGGGGACAATTTTGGGACAATTTGGGGACATTTGGGGACATTTGGGGACATTTGGGGACAATTTGGGGACATTGGAGACCTCAGAACCCCAAAAAACCCCTTTGGGGACCTTTTTTGGTGCCACTTTTTGCCACTTTGGTGCCACCTTCCCCCCCTGGGGACCCTCTGATGACCTTGGGGACACTTTTGGGACAATTTTGTGACAATTTGGGGACATTTGGGGACCCTGGGGACACTTTTGGGACAATTTGGGGACACTTTGGGACATTGAGACCTCAGAACCCCCAAAAACCCCTCTGGGGACCCTTTTTGGTGCACTTTTTGCCACTTTGTCCCCCCTGGGGACCCTTTGATGACCTTGGGACACCTTGGGACAATTTTGTGACAATCTGGGGACATTTGGGACAATTTGGGGACAATTTGGGGACATTGGAGATCTCAGAACCCCCTAAAACCTCCCTGGGGACCCTTTTTGGTGCCACTTTTGCCACTTTGTCCCCCCTGGTGACCCTCTGATGACCTTGGGGACACTTTGGGGACCTGGGACAATTTTGGGACAATTTTGGGACAATTTGGGACAATTTGGGGACATTTGGGGACATTTGGGGACACTTTGGGGACATTTGAGATTTCAGAACCCCAAAAACCCCTCTGGGGACCCTTTTTGGTGCCACTTTTTGCCACTTTGGCTTGGGGACCCTCTGATGACCACCTGGGGGACACCTTGGGGACAATTTTGTGACAATTTGGGGACATTTGGGGACAATTTGGGGACATTTGAGATCTCAGAACCCCCAAAAAACCCCTCTGGGGACCTTTTTTGGTGCCACTTTTTGCCACTTTGTCCCCCCTGGGACCCTCTGATGACCCTGGGGACACTTTGGGACAATTTGGGGACACTTTGGGGACATTTGAGATCTCAGAACCCCAAAAACCCTTCTGGGGACCCTTTTTGGTGCCACTTTTGGCCACTTTGTCCCCCCTGGGGACCCTCTGATGACCCTGGGGACACTTTTAGGACACTTTGGGACAATTTGGGGGACATTTGGGGACATTTGGGGACAATTTGGGGACATTTGGGACCTCAGAACCCCCAAAAAACCCCTCTGGGGACCCTTTTTGGTGCCACTTTTTGCCACTTTGTCCCCCCTGGGGACCCTTTGATGACCTTGGGGACACTTTGGGGATCCTGGGGACACCTTGGGGACAATTTGGGGACAATTTGGGGACAATTTGGGGACATTTGAGATTTCAGAACCCCAAAAAACCCCTCTGGGGACCCTTTTTGGTGCCACTTTTTGCCACTTTGGTGCCACCTTCCCCCCCTGGGGACCCTTTGATGACCTTGGGGACACTTTTGGGACAATTTTGTGACAATCTGGGGACATTTGGGGACACTTTGGGGACATTTGAGACCTCAGAACCCCAAAAAACCTCCCTGGGGACCCTTTTTGGTGCCACTTTTTGCCACTTTGTCCCCCCTGGGGACCCTCTGATGACCTTGGGGACACTTTTGTGACAATTTGGGGACAATTTGGGGACATTTGGGGACATTTTTGGCCCCGTCCCTCACCCGAGAGGCGCCGGAAGGGCGGCTCGTGGCCCCTGGGCAAGCGAAGGCCCAAAGCCGTGGCCACCAAGCCCTGCAGGACGGTGGCCGTGTGCTCGTCGTTCTCCAGGTCCCCCGAGGACTTGGGGGGAAAAAAGGGAAAAAAATTTTGGGATTTGGGAAGAAAAAAAATTTGGGGAATTTTGAGGTGAAGATTCCCCGAAAAAATCGGGAGAAGATGGGGGGGAAAAATCCCGAAAAATCCCCCCAAAATTACCCCAAAATCTGCACAAAATCATCACAAAATCACCCAAATCACCCCAAAATCTGCCCCAAATCACCCAAAACTTCCCAAAATCACCCAAAATCATCACAAAATCCCCCAAATCACCCAAAATCACCCCAAAATCCCCTCAAAATCAGCCCAAAATTACCCAAAATCCCCCCAAAATTACCCCAAATCCCCCAAATCATCACAAAGTCACCCAAAATTCCCCAAAATACCAAAAAACCATCACAAAATCTCCCAAAATTACCAAAAATCCCCCAAATTCTCCCAAATTACCCCAAAATAACCCCAAATGACCCCAAAATCATCACAAAATCCCCCAAATCACCCAAAATCTGCCCAAAAATCACCCAAAATCATCACAAAATCACCCAAAATCCCCCCCAAATTACCCAAAATCCCCCAAAATTCCCCAAATCAGCCCAAAATCATCACAAAATTCCCCAAAATCCCCCAAAATTCCCAAAAATCCCCCAAAATTCCCCAAATCAGCCCAAAATCATCACAAAAACACCCAAAATTCCCCAAAATCCCCCAAAATTCCCCAAAATCCTCAAAAATCATCACAAAATCACCCAAAATTACCCCAAATTCCCCAAAATCCCCCAAAATCAGCCCCAAAATTCCCCCAAATCACCCCAAAAAAAGCAGCCGAAAACCCCTAAAAAAACCCTAAAATTCCCCAAATTTTGGAGGATTTTCCTCGAATTTTTTGGGGAATTTTTAGGTGAAGATTCCCCAAAAAAATCGGGAAAATCCGGGTGGGAAAAATCCCGAAAAATGGCACCGAAATCCCCTCAATTTTGGGACCCCTCCCCCAATTTTTGGGACCCCTCCCCCATTTCCGCGACCCCTCCCCCAATTTTTGGGACCCCTCCCCCATTTTTTGGGACCCCTCCCCCAATTTTTGGGACCCCTCCCCCAATTTTTGGGACCCCCTCCCCCATTTTTTGGGACCCCTCCCCCATTTTTTGGGACTCCTCCCCCATTTTTTGGGACCCCTCCCCCCCCATTTTTTGGGATCCCCTCCCCCATTTTTCGGCCCCTCCCCCCCCTCACCGCCAGCACGGCGCCGTCGCTGATGACGAGATACCCGGCCTGAGCCGGCAGCCGCTCCAGCCCCTGCGTCAGCGCCGACGTCTGCAACCAGTACGGACCAGTACAAACCAGTACAGACCAGTATAAACCAATATAAACCAGTATAAACCAGTAAAAACCATCCCAGTTCCCCGGCCCGGTTCTCACCATGGCGACGCGCTCCTCCCGCCGCTCGCTTCCGGTCACGTGACCCGCCCTCAGCGCCCCCCCCGCCGCCTCATTGGTTCGCTGCTTTTTCCGCCCGCCAATCAGAGCGCGCGATGGGGATCACGTGGTGGGTAGAGCGGCCGACTCGATGGTTTGGCGGACCGGAAGTGACGCTCAGTCCTCCGGTAGGCTCTCTATGGTTAAGCCCACTGAACCGGAAGTGGCGCTCGGTCCTCCAGCATTTATCTCTATGGTTGCATCCGCCGGACCGGAAGTGACGCTCAGTCCTCCAGCGCTCATCTCTATGATCCCTCAGCCCCCTCCAAAACCCGCGGAATTTGGGGAAAACGCCCCAAAAAAACCCGGAAAAAAAAAAAACCGCTCGCCACGGTGGCCACCGGTGGCCAAAACCCCTCCCCCAGTAGCCAAACCCCAATTCCCAGTAGCCAAACCCCAATTCCCAGTGGCCAAACCCCAATTCCCAGTAGCCAAACCTCAATTCCCAGTAGCCAAACCCCAATTCCCAGTAGCCAAACCCCAATTCCCAGTAGCCAAACCCCAATTCCCAGTGGCCAAACCCCTCCCCCAGTAGCCAAACCCCAATTCCCAGTAGCCAAACCCCTCCCCCAGTAGCCAAACCCCAATTCCCAGTAGCCAAACCCCTCCCCCAGTAGCCAAACCCCAATTCCCAGTAGCCAAACCCCAATTCCCAGTAGCCAATCCCCAATTCCCAGTAGCCAAACCCCAATTCCCAGTAGCCAATCCCCAATTCCCAGTAACCAAACCCCTCCCCCAGTAGCCAAACCCCAATTCCCAGTAGCCAAACCCCAATTCCCAGTAGCCAAACCCCTCCCCCAGTAGCCAAACCCCAATTCCCAGTAGCCAAACCCCTCCCCCAGTAGCCAAACCCCAATTCCCAGTAGCCAATCCCCAATTCCCAGTAACCAAACCCCTCCCCCAGTAGCCAAACCCCAATTCCCAGTAGCCAAACCCCAATTCCCAGTAGCCAAACCCCTCCCCCAGTAGCCAAACCCCTCCCCCAGTAGCCAAACCCCTCCCCCAGTAACCAAACCCCAATTCCCAGTAACCAAACCCCTCCCCCAGTAGCCAAACCCCAATTCCCAGTAGCCAAACCCCAATTCCCAGTAACCAAACCCCAATTCCCAGTAGCCAAACCCCTCCCCCCAGTAACCAAACCCCAATTCCCAGTAGCCAAACCCCAATTCCCAGTAGCCAAACCCCTCCCCCAGTAGCCAAACCCCAATTCCCAGTAACCAAACCCCAATTCCCAGTAGCAAAACCCCAATTCCCAGTAGCCAAACCCCTCCCCCAGTAGCCAAACCCCTCCCCCAGTAGCCAAACCCCAATTCCCAGTAGCCAAACCCCAATTCCCAGTAGCCAAACCCCTCCCCCAGTAGCCAAACCCCAATTCCCAGTAGCCAAACCCCAATTCCCAGTAGCCAAACCCCTCCCCCAGTAGCCAAACCCCAATTCCCAGTAGCCAAACCCCAATTCCCAGTAGCCAAACCTCAATTCCCAGTAGCCAAACCCCAATTCCCAGTAACCAAACCCCAATTCCCAGTAGCCAAACCTCAATTCCCAGTAACCAAACCCCAATTCCCAGTAGCCAAACCTCAATTCCCAGTAGCCAAACCCCAATTCCCAGTAGCCAAACCCTCCCCCAGTAACCAAACCCCAATTCCCAGTAACCAAACCCCAATTCCCAGTAGCCAAACCTCAATTCCCAGTAGCCAAACCCCAATTCCCAGTAACCAAACCCCAATTCCCAGTAGCCAAACCTCAATTCCCAGTAGCCAAACCCCAATTCCCAGTAACCAAACCCCAATTCCCAGTAGCCAAACCTCAATTCCCAGTAACCAAACCCCAATTCCAGTAGCCAAACCCCAATTCCCAGTAGCCAAACCCCTCCCCCAGTAGCCAAACCCAATTCCCAGTGGCCAAACCCCAATTCCCAGTAGCCAAACCCCAATTCCCAGTAGCCAAACCCCTCCCCCAGTAGCCAAACCCCAATTCCCAGTAGCCAAACCCCAATTCCCAGTAGCCAAACCTCAATTCCCAGTAGCCAAACCCCAATTCCAGTAACCAAACCCCAATTCCCAGTAGCCAAACCTCAATTCCCAGTAACCAAACCCCAATTCCCAGTAGCCAAACCTCAATTCCCAGTAGCCAAACCCCAATTCCCAGTAGCCAAACCCCTCCCCCAGTAACCAAACCCCAATTCCCAGTAGCCAAACCCCAATTCCCAGTAACCAAACCCCAATTCCCAGTAGCCAAACCCCAATTCCCAGTAGCCAAACCCCTCCCCCTAGTAGCCAAACCCCTCCCCCAGTAGCCAAACCCCAATTCCCAGTAGCCAAACCCCAATTCCCAGTAGCCAAACCCCAATTCCCAGTAGCCAAACCCCAATTCCCAGTGGCCAAACCCCTCCCCCAGTAGCCAAACCCCAATTCCCAGTAGCCAAACCCCTCCCCCAGTGGCCAAACCCCTCCCCCAGTAGCCAAACCCCAATTCCCAGTAGCCAAACCCCAATTCCCAGTAGCCAAACCCCCTCCCCCAGTAGCCAAACCCCAATTCCCAGTAGCCAAACCCCAATTCCCAGTAGCCAAGGAAACTTCCGGGTTTATTCAGCGGTTAAACAAGAGCCCGTGGGGGGAGGGGATTTTTTTTTTTGGGGGGGGGTGGGGGAGGGGCTTGAGAGGGGGTGGGGGGGGAGGGGGGGGTTTGACCCCTCCCCCATCCCCCCCCCCCCCCTCTTCCTCTTCCTCCCCCCCCCCGCCACGCCCCTCCCCCACCCCGGGATAAATCCATATTTATAATAATTTCATATTTATAATCGCAGTGGTCCTGCCCCTCCCCCACCTCCCCCCTCCCCCAAAATAAAAAGCCCCTCCCCCCACCCCCGCCCCTTCCCCCCACCCCCTCCCCCACCCCCGCCCCTCCCCCACACGCGGGGGGGGTCGATTTTTATTTTTATTTTCATTTTTTTTTTGTTTTTTTTTTCTTTTTTAAGGGGGAGGGGGGATTTTTTGGGGTGAGGGTGGGGGAGGGGCGAGTGGGGGGGGGATGGGGGGAGGGGCGGGGGTCTCTCCTCCCCTCCCCCACCCCTTCAGTCGTCGATGCAGATCACCTCCCCCCCCCCGGGGCTCCTTCCTCTGCTCCTCGGGCTCGCGCTCGCGCTTCACCAACACCGCGGGGCCGTTGGAGGCTGGGGGAGGGGCGGGGGGTCAGAGACCCCTCCCCACCCTGAGACCCCCTCCCCATTTATTGGACCCCTCCCCACCCGTGGGAACCGCTCCCATCCCATTAAACCCCCTCCCCCATCCCACCCCTCCCCCCCCCTTCAGCAGCACCCAGGGGCCCTCGGAGGGTGGGGGAGGGGTCCCTGACCTTCCCCCCCCCGCCCCTCCCCCACCCTGAGACCCCTCCCCCACCCTGGGACCCCTCCCCATTGCAGGGACCCCTCCCCCACCCCCTATTTAAACCCCTCCCCCACCCGTGGGAACCTCGCCCCTCCCCCCCCTTCAGCAGCACCCAGGGGCCCTCGGAGGGTGGGGGAGGGGCGGGGGGGGGGAGGGTCAGGGACCCCCTCCCCCACCCTGAGACCCCTCCCCCACCCCGGGACCCCCTCCCCCATTTCAGGGACCCCTCCCCCACCCCATTTTTGGGGGTCCCCCACCCCAATTTTTAAAGCCCCTCCCCCCCATTTTCGGACCCCCCCCCCCCCATTTTTGGGGTCCCAAATCCCATTTTTGGGGTCCCTGACCCCAATTTTGGGGTCCCCAATCCCATTTTGGGGTCCCTGACCCATTTTGGGGTCCCTGACCCATTTTTGGGGTCCCCAATCCCATTTTTGGGGTCCCTGACCCATTTTTGGGGGTCCCCAATCCCATTTTTGGGGGTCCCTGATCCCATTTTTTGGGGTCCCCAATCCCATTTTCAGAGCCCCCACCCCATTTTTGGGGGTCCCCCATCCCCATTTTTCGGGGTCCCCGACCCATTTTTGGGGTCCCAAATCCCATTTTTGGGGTCCCCAATCCCATTTTTGGGGTCCCCAATCCCATTTTTGGGGTCCCTGACCCATTTTCGGGGTCCCCCACCCCCGTTTTCGGGACCCCCCCACCCCATTTTTGGGGTTCCTGACCCATTTTTGGGGTCCCTCACCCCAATTTCAGAGCCCCTCACCCCATTTCGAGACCCCCCACCCCCATTTTTGGGGGTCCCTGACCCATTTTCGGGGTCCCCAATCCCATTTTCGGGGGGTCCCCGACCCGTTTTCGGGGGTCCCTCACCGGAGATGAAGGAGCCCGGGGGCATCTGGCTGTAGTTGGCTCCCCCGGGGGGGGGGAGGGCTCCGGCCGGGGGGGTCCCGAAGGCGCCCCCGAAACTCGGGGGGGTGGCGTAGGGTCCTGGCGGGAAACTCTGGGGACAGAGGGGACATTTGGGGACGTTTGGGGACGTTTGGGGACATTTTAGGGACATTCTGGGACATTTGAGGACATTTGGGGACACTTTGGGGGCGATTTGGGGAGATTTGGGGACAATTTGGGGACGTTTTGGGGTCGTTTGGAGACATTTGAGGACATTTTGGGACATTCTGAGGACATTTGGGGACATTTGGGGACAATTTGGGGACGTTTGGGGACATTTGGGGACATTTGGGGACATTCTGAGGACGTTTGGGGACGTTTGGGGGAGATTTGGGGACATTTGGGGACATTTGGGGACAATTTGGGAACAATTTGGGGACATTTTGGGGACGTTTGGGGACATTTGGGGACATTTTGGGGACATTTGGGGACAATTTGGGGACATTTGGGGACATTTGGGGACATTTGGGGACTTTGGGGACGTTTGAGGACAATTTGGGGACACTTGGGGACATTTTGGGGACATTTTAGGGACATTCTGGGACATTCTGGGACATTTGAGGACATTTGGGGACACTTTGGGGGAGATTTGGGGACATTTGGAGGACATTGGGGACATTCTGAGGGACATTTGGAACGTTTTGAGGATATTTTGGGGTCATTTGGGGACAATTTGGGGACACTTGGGGACATTATTGGGATATTTAGGGACATCTGGGGACATTTGGGACATTTGGGGACATTTGGGGACATTATTGGGACTTTGGGGGAGATTTGGGGACATTTCAGGGACGTTTGGGGACACTTGGGGGATGTTTGAGAACATTTTGAGGATGTTTTGGGAACATTTTGAGGACATTTTGAGGACATTTTGGGACATTTTGAGGATGTTTGGGGACACTCAGGGACATTTGGGGACATTTTTTGGGACATTTGGGGACATTCGTGGTCATTTGAGGTCGTTTGGGGACATTTGAGGACACTTTGGGGACATTTTGAGGACATTTGGGGACATTTGAGGACATTTTGGGACATTCTGAGGATGTTTGGGGACATTTGTGGTTGTTTGGGGACATTTGGGGACATCTGGGGATGTTTGGGGACATTTTTGGGACATTTGGGGACATCTGGGGATGTTTGAGGACATTTTGAGGACGTTTGAGGACATTTTGGGGACATTTTGGTGACATTTAAGGACATTTTAGGCACATTTGAGGACATTTGGGGACACTTTGAGGACACAGGAGGGGTGACAATGACCCGGGGGGTGACAGAGGTGACAGGGGAGGTGACACAGGTGACAATGACCCCAGGGAGGTGACACAGGTGTCACTCACGGGCGGGGGGTGGCTCTCGGTGCCCTTGCTGGCCAGCCGGCTGAGGATGGCACGGGGACACTGAGGCACGACGGTGACACAGGGTGACACAGGGAGGTGACAGTGACCCGGGGGGTGACAGGAGGGGTGACACAGGTGACAGGGGACGTGACACAGGTGACAATGACCCCAGGGAGGTGACACAGGTGGCTCTCGGTGCCCTTGCTGGCCAACCGGCTGAGGATGGCACAGGGACACTGAGGCACGACGGTGACACAGGGTGACACAGGGTGACAGAGGGAGGTGACAGTGACCCAGCGGGTGACAGGGGAGGTGACACAGGTGACACGGGTGTCACTCACGGGCGGGGGGTGGCTCTCGGTGCCCTTGCTGGCCAGCCGGCTGAGGATGGCACGGGGACACTGAGGCACGACGGTGACACAGGGTGACACAGGGTGACACAGGGAGGTGACAGTGACCCGGGGGGTGACAGAGGTGGTGACACAGGTGACAATGACCCCAGGGAGGTGACACAGGTGACACAGGTGTCACTCACGGGCGGGGGGGTGGCTCTCTGTCCCCTTGCTGGCCAGCCGGCTGAGGATGGCACGGGGACACTGAGGCACAACAGGGACACAGGGTGACAGAGGGTGACACAGGGAGGTGACAGTGACCCGGGGGGTGACAGGAGGGGTGACAGAGGTGACAATGACCCCAGGGAGGTGACACAGGTGGCTCTCTGTCCCCTTGCTGGCCAGCCGGCTGAGGATGGCACGGGGACACTGAGGCACGATGGTGACACAGGGTGACACAGGGTGGTGACAGTGACCCGGGGGGTGACAGGGGAGGTGACACAGGTGACAATGAGGTGACAGAGGTGTCACTCACGGGCGGGGGGTGGCTCTCGGTGCCCTTGCTGGCCAGCCGGCTGAGGGTGGCACGGGGACACTGAGGCATGACGGTGACAGGGGGTGACACAGGGTGACACAGGGTGACACAGGGTGACAGGGGAGGTGACAATGACCCCAGGGAGGTGACACAGGTGTCACAGGTGTCACTCACGGGCGGGGGGTGGCTCTCGGTGCCCTTGCTGGCCAGCCGGCTGAGGATGGCACGGGGACACTGAGGCACGACGGTGACAGACGGTGACACAGGGTGACACAGGGTGACAGAGGGTGGTGACAGTGACCCGGGGGGTGACAGGGGAGGTGACACAGGTGACAATGACCCCAGGGAGGTGACACAGGTGTCACTCACGGGCGGGGGTGGCTCTCTGTCCCCTTGCTGCCCAGCCGGCTGAGGATGGCACGGGGACACTGAGGCACGACAGTGACACAGGGTGACACAGGGAGGTGACAGTGACCCGGGGGGTGACAGGGGTGACAGGAGGGGTGACACAGGTGACACAGGTGACATTGGTGTCACTCACGGGCGGGGGGTGGCTCTCTGTCCCCTTGCTGCCCAGCCGGCTGAGGATGGCACGGGGACACTGAGGCACAACAGGGACACTGAGGCACGACGGTGACACAGGGTGACACAGGGTGACAGGAGGGGTGACACAGGTGACAGGGGAGGTGACACAGGTGACACAGGTGTCACTCACGGGCGGGGGGTGGCTCTCGGTGCCCTTGCTGGCCAGCCGGCTGAGGATGGCACAGGGACACTGAGGCACGACGGTGACAGGGGGTGACACAGGGTGACAGAGGGTGGTGACAGTGACCCGAGGGGTGACAGGGACGGTGACATTGGTGTCACTCACGGGCGGGGGGTGGCTCTCTGTCCCCTTGCTGGCCAGCCGGCTGAGGATGCTGCGCTCCGACATCTGCAGGCGGGCGGCGATGGGGGGGATGCGCGACAGCGTCGCCGGCAGCCGCGTCACGTCGGCCTTCATGTCGCTCAGCAGCTCCTCCAGCTGGTTCAGCACTGCCCGCGCCGCCCCGGAGACAAAAACGGCTTACTCACGGCTTACTCACGGCTTACTCATAGGTTACTCAGGGGTTACTCGGGGGTTACTCGTGTGAAAATGGGGGTTGGGGGGCGGCAAGCGCGGGGGGAGGGGATGGGAGTAGGCTGGGAGGGCTCGGGCGTTACTCAGGGCTTACTCATAGGTTACTCATGAGTTACTCATGGGTTACTCACAGGTTACTCATGGGTTACTCGTGTGAGAATGGGCATGGGGTGTTTGGGGGAGGGGCTGGGAGGGCTCAGGGGTTGCTCCTGGGTTACTCAGGGCTTACTCATAGGTTACTCATGGGTTACTCGGGGGTTACTCGTGTGATAATGGGGGTTGGGGGGGTGGCATGCGCGGGCAGAGGGGATGGGAGTAGGCTGGGAGGGCTTGGGTGTTACTCAGGGCTTACTCATAGGTTACTCATAGGTTACTTATAGGTTACTCATGGGTTACTCAGGGGTCACTCACGTGAGAATGGGCATGGGGGTGTTTGGGGAAGAAGCTGGGAGGGCTCAGGGGTTGCTCCTGGGTTACTCAGGGCTTACTAAGGGGTTACTCACAGGTTACCCAGGGGTTACTCAGGGGTTACTCATGGGTTACTCATGGATTACTCGGGGGTTACTCGTGTGATAATGGGGGTTGGGGGGGTGGCATGCGCGGGGAGAGGGGATGGGAGTAGGCTGGGAGGGTTCGGGCGTTGCTCAGGGCTTACTCAGAGCTTACTCAGGGGTTACTCAGGGGTTACTCGCGTGAGAATGGGCATGGGGGTGTTTGGGGAGGGGCTGGGAGGGCTCAGGGGTTGCTCCTGGGTTACTCAGGGCTTACTCATAGGTTACTCATGGGTTACTCAGGGGTTATTCGGGGGTTACTCGTGTGAGAATGGGGGTTGGGAGGGCGGCAAGCGCGGGGAGAGGGGATGGGAGTAGGCTGGGAGGGCTTGGGCGTTGCTCAGGGCTTACTCAGAGCTTACTCATAGGTTACTCAGGGGTTACTCAGAGCTTACTCATAGGTTACTCATGGGTTACTCAGGGGTTACTCATAGGTTACTCTAGGGTTACTCGCGTGAGAATGGGCATGGGGGTGTTTGGGGAAGGGCTGGGAGGGCTCAGGGGTTACTCACGGCTTACTCATGGGTTACTCATAGGTTACTCAGGGGTTACTCGGGGGTTACTCGCATGAGAATAGGCGTGGGGGGTGTTTGGGGGAGGGGCTGGGAGGGCTCAGGGGTTACTCTGGGGTTACTCATGGCTTACTAAGGGGTTACTCATAGGTTACTCATGGGTTGCTCATAGGTTACTCATGTCAGAATGGGGGTGGGGGTGTTTGAGGGGCGGCGTGCGCAGGGAGAGGGGCTGGGAGGGCTCGGGTGTTACTCAGGGCTTACTCAGGGTTTACTCACAGGTTACTCATGGGTTACTCATGGGTTACTCGGGGTTATTCATGTGAGAATGGGGGTTTGGGGGCGGCATGCGCGGGGGAGGGGCTGGGAGGGCTCGGGGCTTACTCCTGGGTTACTCCTGGGTTACTCGGGGGTTACTCATGGGTTACTCCTGGGTTTACTCCTGGGTTACTCCTGGGTTACTCAGGGTTTACTCCTGGGTTATTCAGGGGCTACTTCTGGGTTACTCTGGAGTTACTCAGAGGTTAGTACTGACTTACCCAGGGTTACTCAGGGCTTACTCCTGGGTTACTCTGGGGTTACTCCCGACTTACTCTGGGTTTACTCCTGAGTTACTTGGGGGTTACTCAGGGTTTACTCTTGATTTGCTCTGGGGTTACTCAGGGGTTACTCCTGATTTTCTCTGGGGTTACTCGGGCTTTACTCCTGGGTTATTCAGGGTTTACTCCTGGGTTCCTCAGGGTTTACTCCGGGTTTACTCCTGCCTTGCTCCGGGTGTAACTGGAGTTACTCCGGGTTTACTCCCGCCTTACTCCAGGTGTGCCTCAGCCACACCAGAGCTACTCGGGGCATCCTCATCCTTTACTCCGGGGTTACTCCGGGGTTACTCAGCTCCCCCCGAGTCCTCCAGCCTTACTCCAGCCTTACTCCAGCTTTACTCCAGCTTTACTCCCAGCATGCAGAAACAGCCCCGGGGGCAAGGAGGAGGAAGGGGAGGGAGGTGTAAACTACTCCAGCTTTACACACAGGACGGGGACATACTCCAGCTTTACACCAAGGTTACTCAGCAGAGCCAGCAGCGCCAAGCCACGACCCGGGAGCCCCTCGCGCGCCTCCCGCCTTACTCCCGCTTTACTACCACCTTACTACGGCCTTACTACAGCCTTACTACCACCTTACTACAACCTTACTACAACCTTACTATGGCTTTACTATGAATTAATGATGGCCTCACTACTACTTATGGCTTTACTATGACTTTACTACAACCTTACTACAACTTTACTACAACCTCATGGCTTTAGTATGACCTTACTACACCCTTACTATGAGTTTACTCTGACTTTACTCTGACCTTACTATGACTACTAAACTTACCATAAGTTTACTATGACTTTGCTACTACTCTACTATGACCTTACTACGGCCTGAGCTTTACTAAGGCTTTACTCTGGTTTTACTCCAAGTTTACTAAGACTTTACTCTAACTTTACTATTACTTTACTCCAACTTTACTATGACTTTAACTTTACTGTTACCTTACTCCAACTTTACTACTACTTTACTCCAACTTTACTCCAATTTTACACTGACTTTACTATGCCTTTACTCCCACTTTACCACTACTTCACTCTGACTTTACTATGACTTTACTCCAACTTTAGTATTACTTTACTACTACTTTACTCCAACTTTACTATTATTTTACTCCATCTTTACTATGACTTTACTCTGACTTTACTACTACTTTACTACAAGTTTACTATGACTTTACTCCAACTTTACTATTATTTTACTATTAATTTACTATTACTTTACTCCATCTTTACTATGACTTTACGCCAACTCTACTATGACTATACTCCAACTTTACTATGACTATACTCCAACTTCACTATTATTTTACTATTAATTTACTATTACTTTACTACTTTACTATTACTTTACTACTACTTTGCTATCGCTTTACTATGACTTTACTACAACTTTATTCAAACTTTACTATGACTATATTCCAACTTCACTATTATTTTACTATTAATTTACTATCACTTTACTCCAACTTTACTATTATTTTACTATTAATTTACTATTACTTCACTACAACTTTACTACGACTTTACTCCAACTTTACTATGAATTTACTACAACTTTACTATGGCTTTACTATGACTTTACTATGATTTTACTACAAGTTTGCTCCAACTTTACTATGACTATACTCCAACTTTATTATTTTACTATTAATTTAGTATTACTTTACTACTTTACTATGGCTTTACTACAACTTTACTACGACTTTACTGCAAGTTTACTATGACTTTACTACTTTACTACAACTTTATGCCAACTTTCCTATGACTATACTCCAACTTTACGAATAGTTTACTATTAATTTACTATTACTTTACTACAACTTTACTATTATTTTACTATTTACTATTACTTTACTCCAACTTTTCTATGACTACTATTATTTTACTATTAATTTACTATTACTTTACTCCATCTTTACTATGACTTTACTCCAACTTTACTATGACTTTACTACAAGTTTACTCCAACTTTACTATGACTGTACTCCAACTTTACTATGACTTTACTCCAACTTTACTCTGACTTTACTATGACTTTACTACAAGTTTACTCCAACTTCACTATGACTTTACTACGACTGTACTCCAACTTTACTATGACTTTACTCCAACTTTACTATTACTTTACTATGACTTTACTACAAGTTTACTCCAACTTTACTACGACTTTACTACGACTTTACTCCAACTTTACTCCAACTTTCCTATGACTTTCCTCCACCTTTCCTCCTCCACCTCCCCTCCCCCTCCCCCTCCCCCCCCTCCCCCCTCTCCTGTCTGTCTGTCTGTCCCCTCCCCCGCGCTCTCAAGGATTACACCGGGAGCCGTTCGGGGGCAGCACAAACCCCTCTTTTAATGTTTGCACAGCACAGCACCCGCGCGGGGGGGGAGGGGTCCGGGGGTGGGGGGTGGGGTCGGGGTGGGGGGAGGGGTCACATCCTCCGCGTCGGGGGAGGGGGAGGGGAGCGCATCCCGCGGCGCCCCCTAGAGGGGGGGAGGACGCGGGCGCCGGGCGCGCCGGCCGTGCCGCCGCCGCTTACCCTTGTGCAGGACGGCGTTGGCGGGTTTGTTGCCCGCCAGCGACTCCTTGGACAGGTGCTGGTGGCTCTCGGCCAGGCACTCGACCTCGGCGAAGCGCGTGTTGAGGGCCATGGCCGGGTGGCTGGGGTCCTGCGTCATGTTCAGGTAGGCGGCGCGGCGCAGCTGCTCCTCGATCACCAGAGCCTGCTCCAGCAGCTGCAGGGGGAGGGGGGAGGGGAGGGTCAGTGTTGGGGTGGGGGAGGGGTGAGGGGGATGGGGGGGTGACCCTCAACATCTGGAACGTCCAGGTGTTGGTGGGTCCATGACCTCATCAACAGCTGAAGGCTCCAGGTGGTTTTGGGTTCAACCTGGAAGCTCCAGGGGTTGGTGGACCTGACCCTGATCTGGAGGCTCCAGGTGGTTTTGGGTTCAACCTGGAGGCTCCAGGTGTTGGTGGACCTGACCCTGATCTGGAGGTTCCAGGTGTTTTTGGGTTCAACCGTGACCTCGTCAACATCTGGAGGCTCCAGGTGGTTTTGGGTTCAACCTGGAAGCTCCAGGTGTTGGTGGGTTGGGGGTGTGACCCTGATCTCAGGAACATCTGGAGAGTCCAGGTGTTGGAGGGTCTGACCCTGATCTGGAGGCTCCAGGTGTTGGTGGGTCCAACTGTGACCTCATCAACACCTGGTGGCTGACCCTGATCTCATCAACATTTGGAGGCTCCAGGTGTTGGTGGACCTGACCCTGATCTGGAGGCTCCAGGTGGTTTTGGGTTCAACCTGGAGGCTCCAGGTGTTGGTGGACCTGACCCTGATCTCATCAACATCTGGAGAGTACAGGTGTTGGTGGGTCCATGACCTCATCAACAGCTGAAGGCTCCAGGTGGTTTTGGGTTCAACCATGACCTCGTCAACATCTGGAGAGTCCAGGTGTTGGTGGACCTGAATACCTGATCTCATCAACATCTGGAGGCTCCAGGTGTTGGGGGGTCTGACCCTGATCTGGAGGCTCCAGGTGGTTTTGGGTTCAACCCTGATCTCGTGAACATCTGGAGGCTCCAGGGGTTGGTGGACCTGACCCTGATCTGGAGGTTCCAGGTGTTTTTGGGTTCAACCGTGACCTCGTCAACATCTGGAGAGTCCAGGTGTTGGTGGACCTGAATACCTGATCTCATCAACATCTGGAGGCTCCAGGTGTTGGAGGGTCTGACCCTGATCTGGAGGCTCCAGGTGTTTTTGGGTTCAACCTGGAAGCTCCAGGTGTTGGTGGGTTGGGGGTGTGACCCTGATCTCATCAACATCTGGAGCATCCAGGGGTTGGTGGACCTGACCCTGATCTCATCAACATCTGGAGAGTCCAGGTGTTGGTGGACCTGACCCTGATCTGGAAGCTCCAGGTGTTTTTGGGTACAACTGTGACCTCATCAACAGCCGGAGGCTCCAGGTGTTGGGGGGTGTGACCCTGATCTGGAGGCTCCAGGTGGTTTTGGGTCCAACCCCCATCTTGTCAACATCTGGAGGCTCCAGGTGTTGGTGGGTTGGGGGTGTGACCTTGATCTCATCAACATCTGGAGAGTCCAGGTGTTGGTGGACCTGACCCTGATCTCATCAACATCTGGAGGCTCCAGGGGTTGGTGGGTCCAGGTGTTGAGGGGTTCAGGTCTGAGGAAACCCAACAGCTGGAGGGGTTTGGGGGGGATGGGGGTGTGACCCTGATCTGGAGGCTCCAGGTGGTTTTGGGTTCAACCTGGAAGCTCGAGGTGTTGGTGGACCTGACCCTGATCTCATCAACACCTGGAGGCTCCAGGTGTTGGAGGGTGTGACCCTGATCTGGAGGCTCCAGGTGTTGGTGGGTCCATGACCTCGTCAACATCTGGAGGCTCCAGGTGGTTTTGGGTTCAACCCTGATCTCGTGAACATCTGGAGGGTTCAGGTGTTGGTGGACCTGACCCTGATCTGGAGGCTCCAGGTGTTTTTGGGTTCAACCTGGAAGCTCCAGGGGTTGGGGGGTCCAGCCCTGATCTCATCAACATCTGGAGGCTCCAGGTGGTTTTGGGTTCAACCTGGAAGCTCCAGGTGTTGGTGGACCTGACCCTGATCTGGAGGTTCCAGGTGTTTTTGGGTTCAACCGTGACCTCGTCAACATCTGGAGAGTCCAGGTGTTGGTGGACCTGAATACCTGATCTCATCAACATCTGGAGGCTCCAGGTGTTTTTGGGTCCAACCCCCATCTTGTCAACATCTGGAGAGTCCAGGTGTTGGTGGACCTGACCCTGATCTCGTCAACATCTGGAGGCTCCAGGGGTTGGGGGGTCTGACCCTGATCTGGAGGCTCCAGGTGGTTTTGGGTTCAACCTGGAGGCTCCAGGTGTTGGTGGGTTGGGGGTGTGACCCTGATCTCATCAACATCTGGAGAGTCCAGGGGTTGGTGGACCTGACCCTGATCTCCTCAACATCTGGAGGCTCCAGGTGGTTTTGGGTTCCACCCTGATCTCGTGAACATCTGGAGGCTCCAGGTGTTGGTGGACCTGACCCTGATCTGGAGGCTCCAGGTGTTTTTGGGTCCAACCCCCATCTTGTCAACATCTGGAGGCTCCAGGGGTTGGTGGACCTGACCCTGATCTCATCAACATCTGGAGTCTCCAGGTGTTGGAGGGTCTGACCCTGATCTGGATGGTCCAGAGGTGGTTTTGGGTTCAACCTGGAGGCTCCAGGGGTTGGTGGACCTGACCCTGATCTCATCAACATCTGGAGAGTCCAGGGGTTGGAGGGTGTGACCCTGATCTGGAGGCTCCAGGTGTTGGTGGGTCCATGACCTCACCAACATCTGGAGGCTCCAGGTGGTTTTGGGTTCAACCCTGATCTCGTGAACATCTGGAGGCTCCAGGTGCTGGTGGACCTGACCCTGATCTGGAGGTTCCAGGTGTTTTTGGGTTCAACCGTGACCTCGTCAACATCTGGAGGCTCCAGGTGGTTTTGGGTTCAACCTGGAAGCTCCAGGTGTTGGTGGACCTGACCCTGATCTCATCAACATCTGGAGGCTCCAGGTGTTGGTGGACCTGACCCTGATCTGGATGGTCCAGAGGTGGTTTTGGGTTCAACCTGGAGGCTCCAGGGGTTGGTGGGTTGGGGGTGTGACCCTGATCTCATCAACATCTGGAGCATCCAGGGGTTGGTGGACCTGACCCTGATCTCATCAACATCTGGAGGCTCCAGGTGGTTTTGGGTTCAACCTGGAAGCTCCAGGTGTTGGTGGACCTGACCCTGATCTCATCAACATCTGGAGGTTCCAGGGGTTGGGGGTGTGACCCTGATCTCATGAACATCTGGAGAGTCCAGGGGTTGGTGGACCTGACCCTGATCTCATCAACATCTGGAGGCTACAGGTGTTGGTGGGTCTGACCCTGATCTGGAGAGTCCAGGTGTTGGTGGGTCCATGATCTCATCAACATCTGGAGGCTCCAGGTGGTTTTGGGTTCAACCTGGAGGCTCCAGGGGTTGGTGGGTCTGACCCTGATCTCATCAACATCTGGAGGCTCCAGGTGGTTTTGGGTTCAACCCTGATCTCGTGAACATCTGGAGGCTCCAGGTGTTGGTGGACCTGACCCTGATCTGGAGGCTCCAGGTGTTGGAGGGTCTGACCCTGATCTGGAGGCTCCAGGTGTTTTTGGGTCCAACCCTGATCTCGTGAACATCTGGAGGGTTCAGGTGTTGGTGGGTTCAGGTATGAGGAAACCCAAGAGCTGGAGGCTCCAGGTGTTGGTGGACCTGACCCTGATCTCATCAACATCTGGAGAGTCCAGGTGGTTTTGGGTTCAACCTGGAGGCTCCAGGTGTTGGGGGTGTGACACTGATCTGGAGGTTCCAGGTGTTTTTGGGTTCAACCGTGACCTCGTCAACATCTGGAGGCTCCAGGTGTTGGGGGGTCTGACCCTGATCTGGAGGCTCCAGGTGGTTTTGGGTTCAACCTGGAGGCTCCAGGGGTTGGTGGACCTGACCCTGATCTCATCAACATCTGGAGAGTCCAGGGGTTGGAGGGTCTGACCCTGATCTGGATGGTCCAGAGGTGGTTTTGGGTTCAACCTGGAGGCTCCAGGGGTTGGTGGGTTGGGGGTGTGACCCTGATCTCATGAACATCTGGAGAGTCCAGGTGTTGGTGGATCCATGATCTCATCAACATCTGGAGGCTCCAGGTGGTTTTGGGTTCAACCTGGAAGCTCCAGGGGTTGGTGGACCTGACCCTGATCTCATCAACATCTGGAGGCTCCAGGTGTTTTTGGGTCCAACCCTGATCTCGTGAACATCTGGAGGCTCCAGGTGTTGGTGGACCTGACCCTGATCTGGAGGCTCCAGGTGTTGGAGGGTCTGACCCTGATCTGGAGGCTCCAGGTGTTTTTGGGTCCAACCCTGATCTCGTGAACATCTGGAGGCTCCAGGTGTTGGTGGACCTGACCCTGATCTGGAGGCTCCAGGTGTTGGAGGGTCTGACCCTGATCTGGAGGCTCCAGGTGTTTTTGGGTCCAACCCTGATCTCGTGAACATCTGGAGGGTTCAGGTGTTGGTGGGTTCAGGTATGAGGAAACCCAAGAGCTGGAGGCTCCAGGGGTTGGGGGGCGTGACCCTGATCTCATCAACATCTGGAGAGTCCAGGTGTTGGTGGACCTGACCCTGATCTCATCAACATCTGGAGAGTCCAGGTGTTGGGGGTGTGACCCTGATCTGGAGGCTCCAGGTGTTTTTGGGTCCAGCTGTGACCTCATCAACAGCCGGAGGCTCCAGGGGTTGGGGGTGTGACCCTGATCTCGTCAACACCTGGAGCCTCCAGGTGTCCAACCCTGACCTCACCCAACCTCCTTGTCACTCCTGATGTCCCCAGGTGTCCCCAGGTGTCCCCAGACCCCCCAGGTGTCCCCATGTCCCCCCAGGATGCCCCCAGGTGTCCCCAGCTGTCCCCAGGTGTCCCCAGGGGTGTCCCCAGAGGTGTCCCCAGGTGTCCCCATGTCCCCCCAGGTGTCCCAGGGGTGTCCCCAGGGGTGTCCCCATGTCCCCCCAGGTGTCCTCAGGTGTCCCAGGGGTGTCCCCAGGTGTCCCCAGGTGTCCCCATGTCCCCCCAGCTGTCCCCAGGTGTCCCCAGAGGTGTCCCCAGGTGAGGTTTTGGTGTCCCCAGGGGTGTCCCCAGATGTCCCCAGGTGTCCCCAGATGTCCCCAGATGTCCCCATGTCCCCCCAGGTGTCCCCAGGTGTCCCCAGGGGTGTCCCCATGTCCCCCCAGGTGTCCCCAGGTGTCCCCAGGTGTCCCCATGTCCCCCCAGGTGTCCCCAGGTGTCCCCAGGTGTCCCCAGCTGTCCCCAGCTGTCCCCAGGTGTCCCAGGGGTGTCCCCATGTCCCCCCAGGTGTCCCCAGGTGTCCCCAGGTGTGGTTTTGGTGTCCCCAGGTGTCCCCAGGTGAGGTTTTGGTGTCCCCATGTCCCCCCAGGTGTCCCCAGCCCTGCTCACCTTGAAGCGCCGCGCCAGGAATTTGTTTTTCATCTCCAGGAAGTTTCCCTTGGAGGCTTCGCCCTTGAAGGGTTCGTTGATGACCCCGAAGGCGCCGTCGTTCTGGATGTCGGTCCAGCGCGCGTAGCCGTGGCTGAGCGCTAAGGAACGTCACCGTGTCACCGTGTGTGTCACCCTGTCACCGTGTCACCGTGTCACCCTGACACCCTGTCACACTGTCACCCTGTCACACTGTCACCGTGTCACCCTGACCCCGAAGGCGCCGTCGTTCTGGATGTCGGTCCAGCGCGCGTAGCCGTGGCTGAGCGCTAAGGAACGTCACCGTGACACCCTGTCACCCTGACACCCTGTCACATTGTCACCGTGTCACCATGTCACAGTGTCACACTGTCACCGTGTCACCCTGACCCCGAAGGCGCCGTCGTTCTGGATGTCGTAGCCGTGGCTGAGCGCTAAGGAACGTCACCGTGTGTGTCACCGTGTCACCCTGACACCGTGTCACACTGTCACCATGTCTCATTGTCACCGTGTCACTGTGTCACCACCCCAGGTGTCACCAGGTTTGACCCCAAAGCCGTGGCTGAGCGCTAAGGAATGTCACCGTGTCACACTGTCACTGTGTCACTGTGTCACCCTGATATCCTGTCACATTGTCACACTGTCACACTGTCACCGTGTCACCCTGACCCCGAAGGCGCCGTCGTTCTGGATGTCGGTCCAGCGCGCGTAGCCGTGGCTGAGCGCTAAGGAACGTCACCGTGTCACACTGTCACTGTGTCACATTGTCACCGTGTCACTGTGTCACAGTGTCACACTGTCACCGTGTCACCCTGACCCCGAAGGCGCCGTCGTTCTGGATGTCGGTCCAGCGCACGTAGCCGTGGCTGAGCGCTAAGGAACGTCACCGTGACACCCTGTGTGTCACCCTGTCACCCTGACATCCTGTCACCCTGTCACACTGTCACACTATCACCGTGTCACCCTGACCCCGAAGGTGCCGTTGTTCTGGATGTCGTAGCCGTGGCTGAGCGCTAAGGAACGTCACCGTGTGTGTCACCGTGACACCCTGACACCCTGTCACACTGTCACCGTGTCACATTGTCACCGTGTCACACTGTAACTGCCCCAAGTGTCACCAGGTTTAACCCCAAAGCCGTGGCTGAGCGCTAAGGAACGTCACCGTGTGTGTCACCGTGACACCCTGTCACATTGTCACCGTGTCACCGTGTCAGCCTGACACATTGTCACTCTGTCACATTGTCACCGTGTCACTGTGTCACCACCCCAGGTGTCACCAGGTTTGACCCCAAAGCCGTGGCTGAGCGCTAAGGAACGTCACCGTGTCACGTTGTCACCGTGTCACCCTGACACCATGTCACCCTGTCACCGTGTCACCCTGACCCCGAAGGCACCGTCGTTCTGGATGTCGGTCCAGCGCGCGTAGCCGTGGCTGAGCACTAAGGAACGTCACCGTGTCACATTGTCACCTGTCACCGTGTCACCCTGTCACTGTGTCACACTGTAACTGCCCCAGGTGTCACCAGGTTTGACCCCAAAGCCGTGGCTGAGCGCTAAGGAACGTCACCGTGTCACCGTGTGTCACCGTGTCACCCTGACACCATGTCACTGTGTCACATTGTGTGTCACCCTGTCACACTGTCACTGGGTCATACTGTCACTGTGTCACTTCACAGGTCATCGTGTCACACTGTCACCATGTCACATTGTCGCCGTGTCACCACATCACCAGGTCACCGTGTCAACTCGTCACCGTGTCACGTTGTCACCGTGTCACGTTGTCACCGTGTCACGTTGTCACCGTGTCACCCTCCCGTTGCTGTCACTGTCACCAACGCAGGGAGGTCACAACCCCCGGCAGATGCTGGGGACACCCAAACCCCAACAGCAACACCCAAAATCCCACAAAGGACACCCCAAATCCCATGGGAACACCCCAAATTCCAACAAAAAACACCCCAAATCCAACAAAAACACCCAAATTCCAACAGGAACACCCCAAACCCTACCAAGAACAGCCCAAATCCAACAGGAACACCCCAAATCCCAACAAGAACACCCCAAATTCCAATGAGAACACCCAAAATTCCAAAGGGAACACACCGAATCCCAACAGGAACACCCCAAATCCCCATGGGAACACCCAAATTCCAACAGGAACACCCTGAATCCCACCAGGAACACCCTGAAACCCCCCAAAATTCCCCTGAAATTCCCCAAAATTCCCAAAAATTCCCAAAATTCCCGGAATTCCGGTTGTTTTTCCCGAGGATACAGGACGATGCCGGCCAGCAGCCAGCAGTCGTGGCGCCGGTGCCACCGCCCTGTCACCGTCCCCAACACCACCAAACCCCCCCAGGAACACCCTGAAACCCCCTGAAATTCCCAAAAATTCCCCAAAATTCCCCAAAATTCCCAAAAATTCCCAAAATTCCCGGAATTCCAGAGGATACAGGACGATGCCGGCCAGCAGCCAGCGGTCGTGGCGCCGGTGCCAGATCTCGGTGACGCTGTCACCATCCCCAGCCCCACCAAACCCCCCCAGAAACACCCTGAAACCCCCAAAAATTCCCAAAAATTCCCCAAAATTCCCAAAAATTCCCAAATTTCCCGGAATTTTCCGGAATTCCGGAGGATACAGGACGATGCCGGCCAGCAGCCAGCGGTCGTGGCGCCGGTGCCACCGCCCTGTCACCGTCCCCAACACCACCAAACCCCACCAGAAACACCCTGAATTTCCCAAAAATTCCCAAAAATTCCCAAAAATTCCCCTGAAATTCCCAAAAAATCCCAAAAATTCCCAAATTTCCCGGAATTCCGGAGGATACAGGACGATGCCGGCCAGCAGCCAGCGGTCGTGGCGCCGGTGCCACCGCCCTGTCACCGTCCCAACACCACCAAACCCCCCCAGAAACACCCTGAAACCCCCTGAAATTCCCAAAAATTTCCCAAAAATTCCCCAAAAATTCCCAAAAATTCCCAAAATTCCTGGAATTCCGGTTGTTTTTCCGGAGGATACAGGACGATGCCGGCCAGCAGCCAGCGGTCGTGGCGCCGGTGCCAGATCTCGGTGACGCTGTCACCGTCCCCAGCAACACCAAACCCCACCAGAAACACCCTGAAACCCCCAAAAATTCCCAAAAATTCCCCAAAAAATTCCTAAAAATTCCCAAATTTCCCGGAATTTCCCGGAATTCCGGAGGATACAGGACGATGCCGGCCAGCAGCCAGTAGTCGTGGCGCCGGTGCCAGATCTCGGTGACGCTGTCACCGTCCCCAGCACCACCAAACCCCACCAGAAACACCCTGAAACCCCCTGAAATTCCCAAAAATTCCCCTGAAACTCCCAAAAAATTCCCAAAAATTCCCAAATTTCCCAAAATTCCTGGAATTCCGGTTGTTTTTCCGGAGGATACAGGACGATGTCGGCCAGCAGCCAGCAGTCGTGGCGCCGGTGTCAGATCTTGGTGACGCTGTCACCGTCCCAACACCACCAAACCCCCCCAGAAACACCCTGAAACCCCCAAAAATTCCCAAAAATTCCCCCAAAAATTCCCAAAAATTCCCCAGAATTCCCCAAAATTCCCAAAAATTCCGGGAATTTTCCGGAATTCCGGAGGATACAGGACGATGCCGGCCAGCAGCCCCCAGCACCGGCGTCATCTTCACCGCGCTGTCACCGTCCCAACACCACCAAACCCCACCAGGAACACCCTGAAACCCCCAAAAATTCCCAAAAATTCCCAAAAATTCCCAAATTTCCCGGAATTTTCCGGAATTCCGGAGGATACAGGACGATGCCGGCCAGCAGCCCCCAGCACCGGCGTCACCTTCACCGCGCTGTCACCGTCCCCAACACCACCAAACCCCCCCAGGAACACCCTGAAACCCCCAAAAATTCCCCAAAAATTCCCAAAAATTCCCAAAAATTCCCAAAAATTCCCAGAATTCCCAAAAATTCCCGGAATTCCGGAGGATACAGGACGATGCCGGCCAGCAGCCCCCAGCACCGGTGTCACCCTCACCGCGCTATCACCGTCCCCAGCCCCACCAAATCCCCCCAGGAACACCCTGAAACCCCCAAAAATTCCCAAAAATTTCCTAAAAATTCCCAAAAAATTCCCAAAAAATTCCCCAAAATTCCCCAAAATTCCCGGAATTCCGGAGGATACAGGACGATGCCGGCCAGCAGCCAGCAGCACCGGCGTCACCTTCACCGCGCTGTCACCGTCCCCAACACCACCAAACCCCACCGGAAACACCCCAAATTTCCCAAAAATTCCCAAAAAATTCCCAAAATTCCCAAAGATTCCCAAATTTCCCGGAATTTCCCAGAATTCCCAAGGATACAGGACGATGCCGGCCAGCAGCCAGCGGTCGTGGCGCCGGTGCCACCGCCCTGTCACCGTCCCCAACACCACCAAACCCCACCAGAAACACCCTGAAACACCCCGAAATTCCCAAAAATTCCCAGAATTCCCGGAATTTCCCGGAATTTTCCGGAATTCCTGAGGATACAGGACGATGCCGGCCAGCAGCCAGTAGTCGTGGCGCCGGTGCCAGATCTCGGTGACGCTGTCACCGTCCCCAGCCCCACCAAACCCCCCAGGAACCCCCCAAATTTCCCAAAAATTCCCAAAAAATTCCCAAAAAATTCCCAAAATTCCCAGAATTCCCAAAAATTCCCGGAATTCCGGAGGATACAGGACGATGCCGGCCAGCAGCCAGCAGTCGTGGCGCAGGTGCCACCGCCCTGTCACCGTCCCCAACACCACCAAACCCCACCAGGAACACCCTGAAACCCCCAAAAATTCCCAAAAATTCCCCAAAATTCCCAAAAATTCCCAAAATTCCCAAATTTCCCGGAATTTTCCGGAATTCCGGAGGTTACAGGACGATGCCGGCCAGCAGCCAGCAGTCGTGGCGCCGGTGCCACCGCCCTGTCACCGTCCCAACACCACCAAACCCCACCAGGAACACCCTGAAACCCCCCGAAATTCCCAAAAATTCCCAAAAATTCCCAAATTTCCCAAAATTCCTGGAATTCCGGTTGTTTTTCCGGAGGATACAGGACGATGCCGGCCAGCAGCCCCCACCACCGGCGTCACCCTCACCGTGCTGTCACCGTCCCAACCCCACCAAACCCCCTGAAATTCACCCAAAATTCCCAAAAAATCCCAAAAATTCCCCAAAAAATTCCTAAAAATTCCCAGAATTCCCGGAATTTTCCGGAATTTTCCGGAATTCCGGAGGATACAGGACGATGCCGGCCAGCAGCCAGCGGTCGTGGCGCCGGTGCCAGATCTTGGTGACGCTGTCACCGTCCCCAGCACCACCAAACCCCCTGAAATTCACCCAAAATTCCCAAAAAATCCCAAAAATTCCCCAAAAATTCCCAGAATTTCTGGAATTCCCGGAATTTTCCGGAATTCCGGAGGATACAGGACGATGCCGGCCAGCAGCCAGTAGTCGTGGCGCCGGTGCCAGATCTCGTTGAGCTTCCCCGAGGAGATGGCGGCGCGCTCCTCGTTCTGCCACAGCGTGTGCAGCTCTGCGGGGGAGGGGACACACGTGGGACAACAGGTGGGACAACAGGTGTGACACCAGGTGTGAACCAGGTGTGACACAGGTACCCCCCAGGTGTGACCCCAGGTGTGTCCAGGTGTGACCGGGTGTGACCCAGGTGTGACCCCAGGTGTGAGCAGGTGTGACCCCAGGTGTGACCCAGGTGTGACCCCAGGTGTGTCCAGATGTGATTCAGGTACCCCCCTGGTGTGACCCAGGTGTGACCCAGGTGAGCCCAGGTGTCCCCAGGTGTGACCCCAGGTGTGACCGGGTGTGACCCAGGTGTGTCCAGGTGTGACCGGGTGTGACCCAGGTGTGACCCCAGGTGTGAGCAGGTGTGACCCCAGGTGTCCCCAGGTGTGACCCCAGGTGTGTCCAGATGTGATTCAGGTACCCCCCTGGTGTGACCCAGGTGTGACCCAGGTGAGCCCAGGTGTCCCCAGGTGTGACCCCAGGTGTGACCCCAGGTGTGTCCCAGGTGTCCCCATGTCCCTCCAGGTGTCCCCAGGTGTCCCCAGGTGTGATTCAGGTACCCCCCTGGTGTGTCCAGGTGTGACCCCAGGTGTGTCCAGGTGTGTCCAGGTGTGACCCCAGGTGTGACCGGGTGTGATTCATGTGAGCTTGGGTGTGCCCAGATGTGCCCCAGGTGTGTCCAGGTGTGACACAGGTACCCCCAGGTGTGTCCAGGTGTGACCCCAGGTGTGACCCAGGTGTGACCCAGGTGTGACAGGGTGTGACCCATGTGAGCTCAGGTGGGACTGGGTGTGACCCCAGGTGTGTTCAGGTGTGTCCAGGTGTGACCCCAGGTGTGACCCCAGGTGTGTCCAGGTGTGACACAGGTGTGACCCCAGGTGTGACCCAGGTGTGACAAAGGTACCCCCAGGTGTGACCCAGGCGTGACACAGGTGAGCTCAGGTGTGACCGGGTGTGACCCCAGGTGTGATTCAGGTACCCCTCTGCTGTGACCCAGGTGTGACCCAGGTGTGACCCCAGCTGTCCCAGGTGCCCCCATGTCCCCCCAGGTGCCCCCAGGTGTGACCCCAGGTGTGACCCCAGGTGTGACCCAGGTGTGACCCCAGGTGTGACCCAGGTGTGACCCCAGGTGTGATTCAGGTACCCCCAGGTGTGACCCCAGGTGTGTCCAAGTGTGACCCCAGGTGTGACCCAGGTGTGACAGGGTGTGACCCATGTGAGCTCAGGTGGGACTGGGTGTGACCCCAGGTGTCCCCAGGTGTGTCCAGGTGTCCCCAGGTGTGACCCCAGGTGTGACCCAGGTGTGTCCCCAGGTGTCCCCAGGTGTCCCTAGATGTGTCTCAGATGTGTCCCCATGTCCCCCCAGGTGTCCCCAGCTGTCCCAGGTGTGTCCCAGGTGTATCCACAGCTGTCCCCATGTCCCCCCAGGTATGTCCAGGTGTCCCAGGTGTGTCCCCATGTCCCCCCATGTCCCCCCAGGTGTGTCCCCAGGTGTCCCCAGGTGTCCCCATGTCCCCCCAGGTGTGTGCCCAGGTGTCCCCAGGTGTGTCCCATGTCCCCCCAGGTGTCCCCATGTCCCCCCAGGTGTCCCCAGGAGTGTCCAGGTGTGTCCCCAGGTGTCCCCATGTCCCCCCAGCTGTCCCCAGGTGTGTCCCCAGCTGTCCCCAGGTGTCCCCATGACCCCCATGTGTCCCCAGGTGTCCCCAGGTGTGTCCCCAGCTGTCCCCATGTTCCCCCAGGTGTCCCCAGGTGTCCCCAGGTGTGTCCCCAGCTGTCCCCATGTTCCCCCAGCTGTCCCCAGCTGTCCCCAGGTGTGTCCCAGCTGTCCCAGGTGTCCCAGGTGTGTCCCAGGTGTCCCAGGTGTGTCCCCAGGTGTCCCCAGGTGTGTCCCCACCTGTGAACCCCCCGTCGGCGATGTTGAACATGAATCTCGGTTTCTCGTCCCTGCGCCCGTTGGGCCTCGGCTCCGGGCGGGGCTCGCGCAGCTCCTCTGGGGCGGGGCCAGGGGTGAGTGACAGGGGAGGGGGCGGGGCCAGGGGTGAGTGACAGGGGAGGGGGCGGGGCCAGGGGTGAGTGACAGGCCAGGGGTGATTGACAGGCCAGGGGTGATTGACAGGCCAGGTGTGATTGACAGGCCAGCGGTGAGTGACAGGTGGGGGCGGGGCCAGCGGTGAGTGACAGGGGAGGGGGAGGGGCCAGGGGTGAGTGACAGGGGAGGGGGCGGGGCCAGGGGTGAGTGACAGGGGAGGGGGCGGGGCCAGGGGTGAGTGACAGGGGAGGGGGCGGGGCCAGCGGTGAGTGACAGGGGAGGGGGCGGGGTCAGGTATGATTGACACGTGAGGGGGAGGGGCCAGGTGTGACAGGTGAGGGGTGAGTGACAGGTGAGGGGGCAGGGCCAGGTGTGATTGACAAGCCAGGGATGAGTGACAGGGGAGGGGGAGGGGCCAGGGATGAGTGACAGGTGAGGGGAGGGGCCAGGGGTGATTGACAGGTGTGGGGGCGGGGCCAGGGGTGAGTGACAGGGGAGGGGGCAGGGCCAGGTGTGATTGACAGGCCAGGTGTGATTGACAGGAGTGGGGGAGGGTCCAGGTGTGATTGACAGGTGAGGGGGGAGGGGCCCCAAAACCCCCCCAGGACCCCCCAAAAACGCCCCTCAGGGGTGGCTCAAGCCCCGCCCACTCCGAATTAAGCCCCGCCCACTCCGCATTAAGCCACACCCCCTCTAAGACTTAATTACATTAATTACATTAAGCCACTCCCCCCTTATTAAGCACCGCCCACTCTGGAACAGACCACACCCCTTCCCTTAAGCCACGCCCCCTCTGTGGTTAAACCACGCCCCTTCCCTTAAGCCACGCCCCCTCTGGGGTCAAACCAATCCCTTTCCTTTAAGCCACGCCCCTCTGAGGGTTAAACCACGCCCCTTTATTTAAGCCACGCCCCTCCAGGATCAAACCACGCCCATTCACTTAAGCCACGCCCCCTCTGGGGTCAAACCACGCCCCTTCCCTTAAGCCACGCCCCCTCTGGGGTCAAACCAATCCCTTTCCTTTAAGCCACGCCCCCTCTGTGGGTTAAACCACGCCCCTTTCTTTAAGCCACGCCCCCTCCAGGATCAAGCCACGCCCGTTCCCTTAAGCCACGCCCCCTCTGGGGCCAAACCACGCCCCTTTCTTTAAGCCACGCCCCCTCCAGGATCAAACCACGCCCATTTCTTTAAGCCACGCCCCCTCTGGGTCAAGCCACGCCCCTTCCCTTAAGCCACGCCCTCTCTGGTGTCAAACCACGCCCCTTCCCGGGCCAAACCACGCCCCATTCTTTAAGCCACGCCCCCTCCAGGATCAAACCACGCCCATTCCCTTAAGCCACGCCCCCTCTGGGGTCAAACCACGCCCCCTTCTTCAAGCCACGCCCCCTCTAAGGTTAAACCCCGCCCCTTTTCCCCCAAACCAACATTCTCTGGGCGCAAACCACGCCCATTTCTTTAAGCCCCGCCCCTTCCGGGTTAAGCCCCGCCCCTTCCGGGTCAAGCCCCGCCCCCTTCCGGGTCAAGCCCCGCCCCCTTCCGGGTTAAGCCCCGCCCCCGGCACCTCTTTTGGGGTCGGGGTCCCCCGGGCGCTCCTTGGGCTCCTCCTCCGGAATTTTCTCCTCCCCCTTTCTCTGGCCCCGCCCCCTTCTCGGCCTCGGCACCTGCGGAATTTGGGGATTTGGGGAATTTCCGGGGATTTTGGGGGATTTTCCCGGGATTTTGGGAATTTTCCCGGGATTTTAGGGGGATTTTTCTGGGATTTTTGGGAATTTCCCGGGATTTTAGGGGGATTTCCCGGGTTTTTGGGAATTTTCCCGGGATTTTGGGGGGATTTTCTGGGATTCTGGGGACATTTCCCAGGATTTTGGGGAATTTCCGGGATTTTGGGGGGTTTCCTGGGATTTTTTGGGAATTTTCCTGGGATTTTGGGAATTTCACCGGATTTTCCTGGGATTTTGGGGGACTTTCCTGGGATTTTTGGGGGATTTCCTGGGATTTGGGGGTTCTGGGATTGGGAGTTTTCCTGGGATTTTGGGGAATTTCCAGGATTTTGGGGAATTTCCGGGATTTTGGGAATTTTCCCGGGATTTTAGGGGGATTTTTCCGGGATTTTTGGGGATTTCCCGGGATTTTGGGGGGATTTTCTGGGATTCTGGCGACATTTCCCAGGATTTTGGGGAATTTCCGGGATTTTGGGGGGTTTCCTGGGATTTTTTTGGGAATTTTCCTGGGATTTTGGGAATTTCACCGGATTTTGGGAATTTTCCTGGGATTTTGGGGGATTTTCCCGGGATTTTGGGGGATTTCCTGGGATTTGGGGGTTCTGGGATTGGGAGTTTTCCCGGGATTTGGGATTCCCAGGATTTGGGATTCCTGGGATTTGGGATTTCCCAGGATTTGAAATTCCTAGTATTGAAAATTCCCAGGATTTGGGATTCCCGGGATTTAGGATTTCCAGGATTTGGGATTTCCCGGGATTTGGGATTCCTGGATTTCAGATTCCCAGGATTTGGGATTCCCAGGATTTGGGATTTCTGGGATTTCTGGAATTCAGATTCCCAGGATTTGGGATTCCCAGGATTTGGGATTTCTGGGATTTCTGGAATTCAGATTCCCTGGATTTGGGATTCCCAGGATTTGGGGTCTCCAGGATTTTGGGGATTTTCCTGGGATTTCTGGGATTTCTGAGATTTGGGATTTCCCGGGATTTCTGGAATTCCCGGATTTGGGATTTCTGGGATTTCTGGGATTTGGGATTTCCGGGATTTCGGGGGATTTTCCTGGGATTTCCCAGGATTTCTGGGATTTCCCGGGATTTGGGGGATTTTCCTGGGATATTCCTGGGATTTCTGGGATTTCTGGGATTTGGGATTTCTGGGATTTCTGGGATTTGGGATTTGGGATTTCCTGGGATTTGGGATTTCCCGGGATTTCTGAGATTTGGGATTTCCCGGGATTTCTGGAATTCCCGGGATTTGGGATTTCCCGGGATTTGGGATTTCTGGGATTTCTGGGATTTGGGATTTCCCGGGATTTGGGGATTTTCCCGGGATTTCTGGGATTTAGGATTTGGGATTTCTGGGATTTGGGATTTCCCAGGATTCGGGATTCCTGAGATTTGGAATTCCCAGGATTTGGGATTTCTGGAATTCCCGGGATTTGGGATTTGGGATTTCTGGGATTTGGGATTTCCCGGGATTCGGGAGGGTCTCACCTGGCTGCTCCTCTCGGGCCGGGGCTCCTTCGGCCTCGGGGTCTCTGTGGCCGGGCCCTTCCTCCTCCTCCCCCTTCCGGGGCCCCTCGGCCTCGCTGCCATCGCCGGGGGACGGCGGCGCCTCGGGGACAGCGGCCTGGGGGGACAGCAGGACACCCTTGGGGACACCGGGACACCCTTGGGGACACCTTGGGGGACACCGGGACACCCTTGGGGACATCAGGACACCCTTGGGGACATCAGGACACCCTTGGGGAAACCCTGGGGACACTGGGACACCCTTGGGACACCTTGGGGACACCCCAGTCCTGAGAGTGACAATGGGGACACCTTGGGGACAGCGGCCTGGGGGGACACGAGAGCGGTGTCACCCTCGGGGACACCTTGGGGACACCTTGGGGACACCAGGACACCCTTGGGGACATCAGGACACCCTTGGGGACACCTTGGGACACCTTGGGGACACCAGGACACCCTTGGGGACATCAGGACACCCTTGGGGACACCCTTGGGGACATCAGGACGCCCTCAGGGACACCAGGACACCCTTGGGGACATCAGGACACCCTTGGGGACACCTTGGGGACACCCTGGGGACACCGGGACACCTTTGGGGACATCAGGACACCCTTGGGGACACCTTGGGGACACCTTGGGGACACCAGGACACCCTTGGGGACATCAGGACACCCTTGGGGACACCAGGGGACACCCTGGGGACACCCTCGGGGACACCCTTGGGGACACCCTGGGGACACCAGGACGCCCTTGGGGACACCCTTGGGGACACCCCAACCCCAGGGTGACAATGGGGACAGGGCCAGGAACAGGGACAGGGTTGGGGCCAGGGTTGGGGACAGTTGGGGGACAGGTTTGGGGACAGGTTTGGGGACATTGGGGACAGTTGGGGACAGGGTTGGGGACAGTTGGGACAGGGTTGGGGACAGGGTTGGGACACTGGGGACAGTTGGGGACATTGGGGACAGGGTTGGGGACAGGGTTGGGGACAGTTGGGGACAGGTTTGGGGACAGTTGGGGACACCGGTGTCACTCACGTCTGTCTCCATCTTCTCGGCTCCTTTGGGCTGTTCCTTCTCCTCCCGGGTGTCACCGTCGTCCCTGTCCGGGGGTGGCACCGGCCCGTCCCCGCTGGGCACCGGCGTGGCTGGGGACAGGGACAGGGGACATTGGGGACATCACTGGGGACATTGGGGACATTGGGGGGATTGGGGACATTGGGGACATTGGGGACATCGGGGGTGTTGGGGACATTGGGGACATCGGGGACATTGGGGGACATTGAGGGACCTTGGGGACATTGGGGACATTGGGGACATTGGGGACATCGGGGACACTGGGGACATTGGGGGACATTTGGGGACACTGGGGACATTGGGGACATTTGGGGACACTGGGGGGATTGGGGACATTGAGGGGACATCGGGGACATCGGGGACAGGGGCACCTGGCTCTGTCCCTGTGTCACCTCCCCTGTGTCACCTCCTTCAGCCCAATCCCTGTCCCCATGTCCCCCCATGTCCCCCCAGGTGTCCCCATGTCCCCCCATGTCCCCCCAGGTGTCCCCAGGTGAGTTCCAGCCTTGGTTCCAGACTCGGTTCTAGAACGTTCTAGACTCGGTTCTAGACTCGGTTCTAGACTCGGTTCTAGACTCGGTTCTAGAGTGTTCTAGATCGGTTCTAGATCGGTTCTAGACTCGGTTCTAGAACGTTCTAGACTCGGTTCTAGAGCGGTTCTAGATCGGGTTCTAGACTGGGTTCTAGACTCGGTTCTAAACTTGGTTCTAGACGGGTTCCAGGTGTCCCCAAGGTGTCCCCAGGTGTCCCCAGGTACTCCCAGGTGTCCCCAGGTGTCCCCAGATGTCCCCAAGTTCCCCCAGGTGTCCCCACGTGTGTCCCCATGTCCCCCCAGGTGTCCCCCCCAGGTGTCCCCAGCTGTTCCCATGTCCCCCCAGGTGTCCTCAACTGTCCCCAGGTGTGTCTCCAGGTGTCCCCAGGTGTCCCCAGGTGTGTCCCCAGGTGTCCCCAGGTGTCCCCAGGTGTGTCCCCAGGTGTGTCCCCAGCTGTCCCCAGGTCCCCCCCACCTGTCCCAGGTGTCCCCAGATGTCCCCAGCTGTCCCCAGGTGTGTCCCCAGCTGTCCCCATGTCCCCCCAGGTGTGTCCCCAGGTGTGTCCCCAGCTGTCCCCAGCTGTCCCCAGATATCCCCAGGTCCCACCAGCTATCCCCACGTCTCCCCAGGTGTCCCCATGTCCCCCCATGTCCCCCCAGGTGTGTCCCCAGGTGTCCCCAGGTGTGTCCCCAGCCGTACCTGGCGTGGGGGGCTGGGGGCTGGGGGGGGCCGCTCTGTTCGGGGCTGGGGGGTCCGGTCTTGGCGGGGGGAGGAGGCTCGGGACGAGCGCTTGGAGTCGGGCGCTGGGCTCCGGGGCCAGCTCGGGCAGGGACCAGCGCCCGTTGATGTGCTCGAACTCCTGAACCTGTTGGGGGGACACCCAGGGGTCAGAGGGACCCCAAAAACCCCAAAAAACCACCCCAAAAACCCCAAAAAGCACCTAAAAACCACCCCAAAAACCCCAAAATCACCCCAAAATCGCATCCCGAGAAACAACCCCAAAAACCCCAAAATCATCCCAAGAAACAACCCCAAAATACCCCAAAATCACCTCAAAAACACCCAAAACCACCTCAAAAACCCCCAAATCACCCCAAAAACCACCTATAAAACACCAAAAACACCCCAAAAACCCCAAAAAACACCTCAAAAACACCAAAATCACCCCAAAAAACCCCAAATCCCCCCCCAGATCCCAGCTCGGGCAGGGACCAGCGCCCGTTGATGTGCTCGAACTCCTGCACCTGTGGGGGGTCACCGAGGGGTCAGGGGGACCCCAAAAACCCCCAAAAAACCACCCCAAAAAACCCCAAAACCACCCCAAAAACCCAAAAAACCACCCCAAAATTACCCCAAAATCGCATCCCGAAAAATAACCCCAAAAACCTCAAAATCACCCCAAGGAACAACCCCAAAATCACCCAAAATCACCTCAAAAACACCCAAAACCACACTCCAAAAACACCCAAAAAAACCCCAAAAAACCACCCCAAAACCCCCCAAAAATCATCCCAAAATCACATCCCGAAAAACAACCCCAAAAACCCCAAAATCACCCCAAAGGAACAACCCCAAAATCACCTCAAAAACACCCAAAATCACACTCCAAAAACACTCAAAAAACACCTCAAAAACACCAAAAATCACCCCAAAATCACACCCCAAAAACCCCAAAATCACCCCCCAAAAAACAACCCTGAAACCCCAAAAAAACACCCCAAAAACACCCAAAACCACCCCAAAATCACACCCCAAAACCCCAAAAACGACCCAAACAACACCCAAAAAGGACCCCAGGTGTGTCCGGGTGTGTCCCTGGGTGTGTCCAGGTGTCCCCAGTGTCCCCAGGTGTCCCCCAGGTGTCCCCAGGTGTGTCCAGGTGTTCCTGGGTGTGTCCAGGTGTGTGTAAATTGTCCCCAGGTGTGTCTGGGTGTGTCCCCATGTCCCCCCAGGTGTCCCCTGGTGTCCCCAGGTGTGTCTGGGTGTGTCTCCAGGTGTTCTCATGTGTGTCTGGGTGTCCCCAGGTGTGTCTGGGTGTGTCTCCAGGTGTTCTCATGTGTGTCTGGGTGTCCCCAGGTGTCCCCAGGTGTGTCCCCAGGTGTGTCTGGGTGTGTCTGTGACCACTCCAGGTGTCCCCAGGTGTCCCCAGGTGTGTCTGGGTGTGTCCCCAGGTGTCCCCAGGTGTGTCTGGGTGTGTCCCCAGGTGTCGCAGGTACCTTTTTCTTGACGAGTGACATCACCCCGATGCGGGTCAGCACCTGTTGCCGTGACAGCCCCTCCCGGGGGACGCCGTCCGTGTGTCCCCAGATGTGTCCCCAGGTGTGTCCCCATGTCCCCAGGTGTCCCCTGGTGTCCCCAGGTGTGTCTGGTTGTCCCCAGGTGTGTCTGGGTGTGTCCCCAGGTGTCCCAGGTGTGTCTGGGTGTGTCTCCAGGTGTTCTCATGTGTGTCCAGGTGTCCCCAGGTGTGTCTGGGTGTGTCTGGGTGTGTCTCCAGGTGTTCTCATGTGTGTCCAGGTGTCCCCAGGTGTCCCCAGGTGTGTCTGGGTGTGTCCCCAGGTGTCCCAGGTGTCCCAGGTG
>JANVCZ010000030.1:9756747-9816315 GCA_032357785.1 Periparus ater
GGTGTTACTCAGGGCTTACTCATAGGTTACTCATAGGTTACTTATAGGTTACTCATGGGGTTACTCAGGGGTCACTCACATGAGAATGGGCATGGGGGTGTTTGGGGAGGGGCTGGGAGGGCTCAGGGGTTGCTCCTGGGTTACTCAGGGCTTACTCATAGGTTACTCATGGGTTACTCAGGGGTTATTCGGGGGTTACTCGTGTGAGAATGGGGGTTGGGAGGGCGGCAAGCGCGGGGAGAGGGGATGGGAGTAGGCTGGGAGGGCTTGGGCGTTGCTCAGGGCTTACTCAGAGCTTACTCATAGGTTACTTATAGGTTACTCATGGGTTACTCAGGGGTCACTCACGTGAGAATGGGCATGGGGGTGTTTGGGGGAAGAAGCTGGGAGGGCTCAGGGGTTGCTCCTGGGTTACTCAGGGCTTACTAAGGGGTTACTCACAGGTTACCCAGGGGTTACTCAGGGGTTACTCATGGGTTACTCATGGATTACTCGGGGGGTTACTCGTGTGATAATGGGGGTTGGGGGGGCGGCATGCCGCGGGGAGAGGGGATGGGAGTAGGCTGGGAGGGCTCGGGGCTGTTACTCAGGGCTTACTCACAGGTTACTCATAGGTTACTCATGGGTTACTTGGGGGTTACTCACGTGAGAATGGGCATGGGGTGTTTGGGGGAGGGGCTTGGAGGGCTCAGGGGTTACTCTGGGGGTTACTCACGGCTTACTCAGGGGTTACTCACAGGTTACTCGGGGGTTACTCAGGGTTTACTCATGGGTTACTCGTGTGAGAATGGGGGTTGGGGGGCGGCAAGCGCGGGGAGAGGGGATGGGAGTAGGCTGGGAGGGCTCGGGCGTTACTCAGGGCTTACTCAGAGCTTACTCATAGGTTACTCATGGGTTACTCGCATGAGAATGGGCATGGGGTGTTTGGGGGAGGGGCTGGGAGGGCTCAGGGGTTGCTCCTGGGTTACTCAGGGCTTACTCATAGGTTACTCATGGGTTACTCATGGGTTACTCATGTCAGAATGGGGGTGGGGGGGTGTTTGGGGGGGCGGCATGAGCGAGGGGAGGGGATGGGAGGGCTCGGGTGTTACTCAGGGCTTACTCAGGGTTTACTCACGGGTTACTCGTGGGTTACTCGGGGGGTTACTCGGGGTTATTCGTGTGAGAATGGGGCTTTGGGGGCGGCATGCGCGGGTGGGGAGGGGCTGGGAGGGCTCGGGGGTTGCTGCTGGGTTACTCATGGGTTACTCCGGGGTTACTCCTGGGTTATTCAGGGTTTACTCCTGGGTTACTCAGGGTTTACTCCTGGGTTATTCAGGGGCTACTTCTGGGTTACTCTGGAGTTACTCGGGGGTTAGTACTGACTTACCCAGGGTTACTCAGGGTTTACTCCTGGGTTAGTCATGGGGTTACTCCCAACTTACTCTGGGTTTACTCCTGAGTTACTTGGGGGTTACTCGGGTTTTACTCTTGATTTGCTCTGGGGTTACTCAGGGGTTACTCCTGATTTTCTCTGGGGTTACTCGGGCTTTACTCCTGGGTTATTCAGGGTTTACTCCTGGGTTCCTCAGGGGTTACTCCTGCCTTACTCCTGAGTTACTCAGGGCTTACTCCTGGGTTATTCAGGGTTTACTCCTGGGTTCCTCAGGGTTTACTCTGGGTTTACTCCTGCCTTACTCCGGGTGTGCCTCAGCCACACCAGAGCTACTCGGGGCATCCTCATCCTTTACTCCGGGGTTACTCCGGGGGTTACTCCAGGGTTACTCAGCTCCCCCGAGTCCTCCAGCCTTACTCCAGCCTTACTCCAGCTTTACTCCCAGCATGCAGAAACAGCCCGGGGGCGAGGAGGAGGAAGGGGAGGGAGGTGTAAACTACTCCAGCTTTACACACAGGACGGGACATACTCCAGCTTTACACCAAGGTTACTCAGCAGAGCCAGCAGCGCCAAGCCACGACCCGGGAGCCCCTCGCGCGCCTCCCGCCTTACTCCCGCTTTACTACCACCTTACTATGGCCTTACTACAACCTTACTACCACCTTACTACGACCTCACTAGAACCCTATGGCTTTATTATGACTTTACTACAACCTTACTACAACTTTACTACAACCTCATGGCTTTAATATGCCCTTACTATGACTTTACTACAACCTTACTATGACTTTACTCTGACCTTACTATGACTACTAAAGTGACCATAAATTTACTATGACTTTGCTACTGCTCTACTATGACCTTACTACGGCCTGAACTTTACTAAGGCTTTACTCTGGTTTTACTCCAAGTTTACTATGACTTTACTCCAATTTTACTCCAACTTTACTATGACTTTAATTTTACTCCAACTTTGCTATATTTTACTCCATCTTTACTCCAATTTTACACTGACTTTACTATGCCTTTACTCCCGCTTTACCATTACTTTACCATTACTTTACTATGACTTTACTCCGACTTTAATATTACTTTACTACTACTTTACTCCAACTTTACTATGAGTAGATGCCAACTTCACTATTATTTTACTATTAATTTACTATTACTTTACTCCAACTTTACTGTGACTTTACTACAATGTTACTATGACTTTACTACAAGTTTACTATGCCTTTACTATTAATTTACTATTACTTTACTCCATCTTTACTATGACTTTATTCCAACTTTACTATTACTTTACTATGACTTTACTACAACTTTACTATGACTACACTCCAACTTTACTATTATTTTACTATTAATTTACTATAACTTTACTACTTATTTACTATGGCTTTACTACGACTTTACTACAACTTTACTATGGCTTTACTACAAGTTTTTCCAACTCTACTATGTCTATACTCCAATTTCACTATTATTTTACTATTAATTTACTATTACTTCACGACAACTTTACTACGACTTTACTACTACTTTACTACAATGTTACTATGACTTTACTACACATTTACTTCAACTTTACTATGACTATACTCCAACTTTACTATTGTTTTACTATTTTACCATTAATTTACTATTACTTTACTCCATCTTTACTATGCCTTTACTCCAACTTTACTATGACTTTACTCTGGCTTTACTATTATTTTACTATTGGTTTACTATTACTTTACTACAACTTTACTTTGACTTTACTACAACTTTACTATGACTTCACTACTACTTTACTATGACTTTACTATGCCTATACTCCAACTTTACTATTATTTTACTATTAATTTACTATTCATTTACTACTTTACTGTGACTTTACTACAACTTTACTACGTTACTATGACTTTATTACATGTTTACTCCAACTTTACTATGCCTTTACTATTATTTTACTATTACTTTACTCCATCTTTACTATGACTTTACTATGACTTTACTACAAGTTTACTCCAACTTCACTATGACTTTACTACGACTTTACTCCAACTTTAGTCCAACTTTACTATGACTTTACTCCAACTTTACTATGACTTTACTCCAACTTTACTATGACTTTACTATGACTTTACTACAACTTTACTATTACTTTACTACGACTTTACTCCAACTTTACTCCAACTTTACTCTGACTTTCCTCCACCTTTCCTCCACCACCTCCCCTCCCCCTCCCCCCTCCCCCACCCCTCCCCCCCCTCCTCTCTCTCCTCTCTCTCTCCCCTCCCCCGCGCTCTCAAGGATTACACCGGGAGCCGTTCGGGGGCAGCACAAACCCCTCTTTTAATGTTTGCACAGCACAGCACCCGCGCGGGGGAGGGGTCCGGGGGGTGGGGTCGGGGTGGGGGGAGGGGTCACATCCTCCGCGTCGGGGGAGGGGGGGAGGGGGAGCGCATCCCGCGGCGCCCCCTAGAGGGGGGGAGGACGCGGGCGCCGGGCGCGCCGGCCGTGCCGCCGCCGCTTACCCTTGTGCAGGACGGCGTTGGCGGGTTTGTTGCCCGCCAGCGACTCCTTGGACAGGTGCTGGTGGCTCTCGGCCAGGCACTCGACCTCGGCGAAGCGCGTGTTGAGGGCCATGGCCGGGTGGCTGGGGTCCTGCGTCATGTTCAGGTAGGCGGCGCGGCGCAGCTGCTCCTCGATCACCAGAGCCTGCTCCAGCAGCTGCGGGAGGGGGGAGGGGAGGGTCAGTGTTGGGGTGGGGGAGGGGTGGAGGTGGGGGATGGGGGGGGTGACCCTGATCTGGAGAGTCCAGGTGTTGGTGGGTCCATGACCTCATCAACAGCTGAAGGCTCCAGGTGGTTTTGGGTTCAACCTGGAAGCTCCAGGTGTTGGTGGACCTGACCCTGATCTGGAGGTTCCAGGTGTTTTTGGGTTCAACCGTGACCTCGTCAACATCTGGAGAGTCCAGGTGTTGGTGGACCTGAATACCTGATCTCATCAACATCTGGAGGCTCCAGGTGTTTTTGGGTCCAACCCCCATCTTGTCAACATCTGGAGGCTCCAGGTGTTGGTGGGTTGGGGGTGTGACCCTGATCTCATGAACATCTGGAGAGTCCAGGTGTTGGTGGACCTGACCCTGATCTCATCAACATCTGGAGGCTCCAGGTGGTTTTGGGTTCAACCTGGGAGGCTCCAGGTGTTGGTGGGTTGGGGGTCTGACCCTGATCTCATGAACATCTGGAAAGTCCAGGTGTTGGGGGTGTGACCCTGATCTCATCAACATCTGGAAGCTCCAGGGGTTGGTGGACCTGACCCTGATCTGGAGGTTCCAGGTGTTTTTGGGTTCAACCATGACCTCATCAACATCTGGAGAGTCCAGGTGTTGGTGGACCTGAATACGTGATCTCATGAACATCTGGAGGCTCCAGGTGTTGGAGGGTCTGACCCTGATCTGGAGGCTCCAGGTGGTTTTGGGTTCAACCTGGAAGCTCCAGGGGTTGGTGGACCTGACCCTGATCTGGAGGTTCCAGGTGTTTTTGGGTTCAACCGTGACCTCGTCAACATCTGGAGAGTCCAGGTGTTGGTGGACCTGAATACCTGATCTCATGAACATCTGGAGGCTCCAGGTGTTGGGGGGGTCCAGCCCTGATCTGGAGGCTCCAAGTGTTTTTGGGTCCAACCCCCATCTTGTCAACAGCTGAAAGCTCCAGGGCTTGGTGGACCTGACCCTGATCTCATCAACATCTGGATTCTCCAGGTGTTGGGGGTGTGACCCTGATCTGGAGGCTCCAGGTGTTTTTGGGTTCAACCGTGACCTCGTCAACATCTGGAGGCTCCAGGGGTTTGGGGACCTGACCCTGATCTCATCAACATCTGGAGAGTCCAGGGGTTGGTGGACCTGACCCTGATCTGGAGGCTCCAGGTGGTTTTGGGTTCAACCTGGAAGCTCCAGGTGTTGGTGGACCTGACCCTGATCTCATGAACATCTGGAGGCTCCAGGTGGTTTTGGGTTCAACCCCCATCTCGTCAACATCTGGAGGCTCCAGGTGTTGGGGGTCTGACCCTGATCTGGAGGCTCCAGGTGGTTTTGGGTTCAACCCTGATCTCGTCAACATCTGGAGGCTCCAGGTGTCCAACCCTGGCCTCACCCAACCTCCTTGTCACTCCTGATGTCCCCAGGTGTCCCCAGGGGTGTCCCCAGGTCCCCCAAGGATGTCCCAGCTGTCCCCGGGTGTCCCCATGTCCCCCCAGGTGTCCCCAGGTGTCCCCAGGGGTGTCCCCGGGGTGTCCCCAGGTGTCCCCATGTCCCCCCCATGTCCCCCCAGGTGTCCCCAGGTGAGGTTTTGGTGTCCCCAGACCCCCCCAGGTGTCCCCAGGTGTCCCCAGGGGTGTCCCCAGCTGTCCCCAGGTATCTCCAGAGGTGTCCCCAGGTGTCCCCAGGTGTCCCCAGGTATCTCCAGAGGTGTCCCCGGGTATCTCCAGAGGTGTCCCCAGGTGTGTCCCCAGGTGTCCCCAGCCCTGCTCACCTTGAAGCGCCGCGCCAGGAATTTGTTTTTCATCTCCAGGAAGTTTCCCTTGGAGGCTTCGCCCTTGAAGGGTTCGTTGATGACCCCGAAGGCGCCGTCGTTCTGGATGTCGGTCCAGCGCGCGTAGCCGTGGCTGAGCGCTAAGGAACGTCACCGTGTCACGTTGTCACCTGTCACCGTGACACCCTGACACCCTGACACCCTGTCACATTGTCACTGTGTCACCCCTGACCCCGAAGGCGCCGTCGTTCTGGATGTCGGTCCAGCGCGCGTAGCCGTGGCTGAGCGCTAAGGAACGTCACCGTGTGTGTCACCCTGTCACCCTGACACCATGTCACTGTGTCACCGTGTCACTCTGTCACTGTGTCACATTGTCACCGTGTCACCGTGTCACTGTGTCACTGTGTCACCACCCCAGGTGTCACCAGGTTTGACCCCAAAGCCGTGGCTGAGCGCTAAGGAACGTCACCGTGTCACCGTGTGTGTCACTGTGTCACCCTGTCACCCTGTCACCCTGTCACAGTGTCACATTGTCACCCTGACCCCGAAGGCGCCGTCGTTCTGGATGTCGGTCCAGCGCGCGTAGCCGTGGCTGAGCGCTAAGGAACGTCACCGTGACACCCTGTCACCCTGTGTCATTGTCACCATGTCACCGTGACACCCTGTCACCCTGTCACAGTGTCACCGTGTCACCCTGACCCCGAAGGCGCCGTCGTTCTGGATGTCGGTCCAGCGCGCGTAGCCGTGGCTGAGCGCTAAGGAACGTCACCGTGACACCCTGTCACCTGTCACCGTGTCACCCTGACACCCTGTCACCATGTCACAGTGTCACTGTGTCACCCTGACCCCGAAGGCGCCGTCGTTCTGGATGTCGTAGCCGTGGCTGAGCGCTAAGGAACGTCACCGTGTGTGTCACCGTGACACCGTGTCACCCTGTCACATTGTCACCCTGTCACCCTGTCACCGTGTCACCCTGACCCCGAAGGCGCCGTCGTTCTGGATGTCGGTCCAGCGCGCGTAGCCGTGGCTGAGCGCTAAGGAACGTCACCGTGACACCGTGTGTGTGTCACCGTGTCACCCTGTGTGTCACCCTGTGTCATTGTCACCCTGTCACATTGTCACTGTGTCACCCTGACCCCGAAGGCGCCGTCGTTCTGGATGTCGGTCCAGCGCGCGTAGCCGTGGCTGAGCGCTAAGGAACGTCACCGTGTGTGTCACCCTGTCACCCTGTCACATTGTCACCCTGACACCCTGACACCCTGACACCCTGACACCCTGTCACATTGTCACCATGTCGCTGTGTCACCACCCCAGGTGTCACCAGGTTTGACCCCAAAGCCGTGGCTGAGCGCTAAGGAACGTCACCGTGTGTGTCACCGTGTCACACTGTCACATTGTCACCCTGACACCCTGTCACCCTGACACCCTGACACCCTGTCACACTGTCACCGTGTCACCCTGACCCCGAAGGCGCCGTCGTTCTGGATGTCGGTCCAGCGCGCGTAGCCGTGGCTGAGCGCTAAGGAACGTCACCGTGACACCCTGTGTGTCACCCTGACACCCTGTCACCATGTCACTCTGTCACCCTGTCACCCTGTCACTGTGTCACACTGTGTCACCACCCCAGGTGTCACCAGGTTTGACCCCAAAGCCGTGGCTGAGCGCTAAGGAACGTCACAGTGTCACTGTGTGTGTCACCGTGTGTGTCACCGTGTCACCCTGTGTGTCACCGTGTCACCTGTCACCCTGTCACCCTGTCACATTGTCACCCTGTCACCCTGTCACACTGTCACCCCTTCACTGGGTCATACTGTCACTGCGTCACCTCACGTGTCACCGTGTCAACGTGTCACCCGGTCACGGTGTCACCGTGTCGTGGTGTCATTGTGTCACCTCCTCATGTGTCACTGTGCCACATTGTCACGCTGTCACCCTGTTAGCTCATGTGTCACAGTGTCAATGTCACCCGGTCACGGTGTCACTGTCACGTTGTTCACCGTGTCACGTTGTTCACCGTGTCACGTTGTCACCGTGTCACCCTCCCGTTGCTGTCACTGTCACCAACCCAGGGAGGGCACAACCCCCGGCAGATGCTGGGGACACCCAAACCCCAAGAGCAACACCCAAAATTCCCATGGGAACACCCCAAATCCCAACAAAAAACACCCCAAATCCCAACAGGAACACCCCAAATCCCAACAGGAACACCCCAAATTCCAACAGGAACACCCCAAATCCAAAAGGAACACCCCAAATCCCAACAAGAACACCCCAAATTCCAACGAAAAACACCCCAAATTCCAACAAAAAACACCCAAATCCAACAAAAACACCCAAATTCCAACAGGAACACCCAAAATCCCCATGGGAACACCCAAAATCCCAACGGGAACACCCCAAATCCAAAAGGAACACCCCAAATCCAACAAAAACACCCAAAATCCAACAGGAACACCCCAAATTCCAGTGAGAACACCCAAAATTCCAACAGGAACACCCCGAATCCCTACCAGGAACACCCTGAAATTCCCAAAATTCCCAAAAATTCCCGGAATTCCGGAGGATACAGGACGATGCCGGCCAGCAGCCAGCGGTCGTGGCGCCGGTGTCAGATCTCGGTGACGCTGTCACCGTCCCCAACACCACCAAACCCCCCCAGAAACCCCCAAAAATTCCCAAAAATTCCAAAAAATTCCCCAAAATTCCCAAAAATTCCCGGAATTCCCGTTTTTCCGGAGGATACAGGACGATGCCGGCCAGCAGCCAGTAGTCGTGGCGCCGGTGCCAGATCTCGTTGAGCTTCCCCGAGGAGATGGCGGCGCGCTCCTCGTTCTGCCACAGCGTGTGCAGCTCTGCGCGGGAGGGGACACAGGTGGGACAACAGGTGGGACACAGGTGTGACCGGGTGTGACCCCAGGTGTGACCCCAGGTGTGACCGGGTGTGACCCCAGGTGTGACCCAGGTGTCCCCAGGTGTGACACAGGTGTGTCCCCAGCTGTCCCAGGTGCCCCCATGTCCCCCCAGGTGTCCCCAGATGTGCCCCAGGTGTGATTCAGGTACCCCCCAGGTGTGACCCCAGGTGTCCCCAGGTGTGACCCCAGGTGTGACCCCAGGTGTGACCCCAGGTGTGACCGGGTGTGATTCATGTGAGCTTGGGTGTGCCCAGATGTGCCCCAGGTGTGTCCAGGTGTGATTCAGGTACCCCCCTGGTGTGTCCAGGTGTGACCCCAGGTGTGACCCCAGGTGTGACCCCAGGTGAGACACAGGTACCCCCCAGGTGTGTCCAGGTGTGACACAGGTACCCCCATGTCCCCCCAGGTGTCCCCAGCTGTCCCAGGTGTCCCCAGGTGTGTCCAGGTGTCCCAGGTGTGTCCCCATGTCCCCCCAGGTGTCCCCAGGTGTCCCCCCAGGTGTGACCCCAGGTGTGTCCCAGCTGTCCCATGTCCCCCCAGCTGTCCCAGGTGTCCCCAGGTTTGTCCAGGTGTGTCCCAGCTGTCCCCAGGTGTCCCCATGTCCCCCCAGGTGTCCCCAGATGTGTCCCCAGGTGTCCCCAAAGGTGTCTCAGCTGTCCCAGGTGTGTCCAGGTGTGTCCCAGGTGTCCCCATGTCCCCCCAGGTGTGTCCCAGGTGTCCCCAGCTGTCCCCAGGTGTGTTCCAGATGTCCCCCCAGGTGTCCCCAGGTGTGTCCCAGGTGTCCCCATGTCCCCCCATGTCCCCCCAGCTGTCCCCAGGTGTCCCAGGTGTGTCCCTATGTCCCCCCATGACCCCCAGCTGTCCCCAGGTGTCCCTAGATGTCCCAGGTGTCCCCCCAGGTGTCCCCAGCTGTCCCCAGGTGTCCCCAGGTGTCCCCACCTGTCCCCAGGTGTCCCCAGGTGTGTCCCCACCTGTGAATCCCCCGTCGGCGATGTTGAACATGAATCTCGGTTTCTCGTCCCTGCGCCCGTTGGGCCTCGGCTCCGGGCGGGGCTCGCGCAGCTCCTCTGGGGGCGGGGCCAGCCGTGAGTGACAGGGGAGGGGGCGGGGCCAGCCGTGAGTGACAGGCCAGGGGTGATTGACAGGCCAGGGGTGATTGACAGGCCAGGTGTGATTGACAGGCCAGGTGTGATTGACAGGCCAGCGGTGAGTGACAGGTGGGGGCGGGGCCAGCGGTGAGTGACAGGGGAGGGGGAGGGGCCAGGTGTGATTGACAGGTGAGGGGGCGGGGCCAGGAATGAGTGACAGCGGAGGGGGCGGGGCCAGGGGTGACAGGGGAGGGGGAGGGGCCAGCGGTGAGTGACAGGGGAGGGGGCGGGGCCAGGTGTGATTGACAGGTGTGAGGGGGAGGGGCCAGGTGTGACAGGGGAGGGGGCAGGGCCAGGTGTGATTGACAGGCCAGGTGTGATTGACAGGCCAGGGATGAGTGACAGGTGAGGGGGAGGGGCTAGGCGTGATTGACAGGTGAGGGGGCGGGGCCAGGTGTGAGTGACAGGGGAGGGGGAGGGGCCAGGTGTGGAAGGAGGGGCCAGAGGTGAGTGACAGGTGAGGGGGCGGGACCAGGGGTGATTGACAGGTGAGGGAGAGGGGCCAGGGGTGAGCGACAGGTGAGGGGGCAGGGCCAGGTGTGATTGACAGGCCAGGTGTGATTGACAGGCCAGGTGTGATTGACAGGCCAGGGATGAGTGACAGGTGAGGGGGCGGGGCCAGGTGTGACAGGTGTGAGGGGGGAGGGTCCAGGTGTGATTGACAGGTGAGGGGGGAGGGGCCCCCAAACCCCCCCAGGACCCCCCCAAAAACGCCCTCAGGGGTGGCTCAAGCCCCGCCCACTCCGAGTTAAGCCCCGCCCACTCCGCATTGAGCCCCGCCCCCTCTAAGACTTAATTACATTAATTACATTAAGCCACTCCCCCTTATTAAGCTCCACCCACTCTGGAACAGACCACGCCCCTTTCTTTAAGCCACGCCCCCTCTTGGGGTCAAACCACGCCCCTTCCCTTAAGCCACGCCCCCTCCAGGATCAAACCACGCCCCTTTCTTTAAGCCACGCCCTCTCTGGGGTCAAACCACGCCCATTCCCTTAAAGCCACGCCCCTTTCTTTTAAGCCACGCCCACTCGGGTCAAGCCACGCCCCGTCCCTTTAAGCCACGCCCCCTTCTTTAAGCCACGCCCCATCTGGGGGTCAAACCACGCCCCCTTTTAAGCCACGCCCCTCCAGGATCAAACCACGCCCCTTTCTTTAAGCCACGCCCCCTCCAGGATCAAACCACGCCCCTTCCCTTAAGCCACGCCCCCATGGGGGTTAAACCACGCCCCTCCAGGGGTTAAACCTCGCCCATTTTGATAAGCCACGCCCCTTCCCTCAAGCCACGCCCCCTCTGGGGTTAAACCACGCCCCCTTTTAAACAAACCCAGCCCCCTCTGGGCTCAAACCACGCCCCTTTCTTTAAGCCCCGCCCCTTCCGGGTCAAGCCCCGCCCCTTCCGGGTTAAGCCCCGCCCTCGGCACCTCTTTTGGGGTCGGGGTCCCCCGGGCGCTCCTTGGGCTCCTCCTCCGGAATTTTCTCCTCCCCTTTCTCCGGCCCCGCCCCCTTCTCGGCCTCGGCACCTGCGGAATCGGGGACGGTTCAGGGGATTTTGGGGATTTTGGGAATTTTCCTGGGATTTTGGGGGATTTTCCCGGGATTTTGGGAATTTCACGGGATTTTGGGGAAATTTTCTGGGATTTTTTGGGAATTTCCTGGGATTTTGGGGGGATTTTTCCAGGATTTTGCGAGTTTTTCCCAGGAGTTTGGGGGTTCTGGGATTTGGGATTCCCAGGATTTGGATTTCCTGGGATTTCAGATTCCCGGGATTTGGGGTTTCTGGGATTTCTGGGCTTTCAGATTCCCGGGATTTGGGATTCCCAAGATTTCAGATTCCCAGGATTTTGAATTTCTGGGATTTGGGATTTCCCAGGATTCGGGATTTCTGAGATTTGGAATTCCCAGGATTTGGGATTTCTGGAATTCCCAGGATTTGGGATTTCTGGAATTCCCAGGATTTGGGATTTGGGATTTCTGGGATTTCTGGGATTTGGGATTTGGGATTTCCCGGGATTCAGGGGGGTCTCACCTGGCCGCTCCTCTCGGGCCGGGGCTCCTTCGGCCTCGGGGTCTCTGTGGCCGGGCCCTTCCTCCTCCTCCCCCTTCCGGGGCCCCTCGGCCTCGCTGCCGTCACCGGGGGACGGCGGCGCCTCGGGGACGGCGGCCTGGGGGGACAGCAGGACACCCTTGGGGACACCAGGACACCCTGGGGACACCCTGGGGACACCTCAGGGACACCTCAACCCTGAGTGACAATGGGGACACCTCGGGGACACCTTGGGGACACCAGGACACCCTTGGGGACACCGGGACACCCTGGGGACACCCTGGGGACACCCTGGGGACACCAGGGGACACCTTGGGGACACCCTGGGGACACCAGGACACCCTCGGGGACACCAGGGGACACCTTGGGGACACCAGGACACCCTTGGGGACACCAGGACACCCTGGGGACACCTTGGGGACACCAGGACACCCTTGGGGACACCAGGGGACACCTTGGGGACACCTTGGGGACACCAGGACACCCTTGGGGACACCCTGGGGACACCTCAGGGACACCTCAACCCTGAGTGACAATGGGGACACCTCGGGGACACCTTGGGGACACCAAGACACCCTTGGGGACACCCTGGGGACACCTTGGGGACACCTCGGGGACACCTCAGGGACACCCTGGGGACACCTTGGTGACACCGGGACACCCTTCGGGACATCAGGACACCCCTGGGGACACCTTGGGGACACCCTGGGGACACCTTGGGGACACCAGGACACCCTCAGGGACACCTCAGGGACACCAGGACACCCTCAGGGACACCTCAGGGACACCAGGACACCCTCAGGGACACCAGGACACCCTTGGGGACACCCTGGGGACACCCTGGGGACACCAGGACACCCTTGGGGACACCCTGGGGACACCCTGGGGACACCAGGACACCCTTGGGGACACCTCGAAGACACCAGGACACCCTGGGGACACCCTGGGGACACCCTCGGGGACACCCTTGGGGACACCCCAACCCCAGGGTGACAATGGGGACAGGGCCAGGAACAGGGACAGGGTTGGGGACAGGTTTGGGGACAGTTGGGGACAGGGTTGGGGACAGTTGCGGACAGTTGGGGACAGTTGGGGACAGGTTTGGGGACATTTGGGGACAGGGTTGGGGACATTTGGGGACACCGGTGTCACTCACGTCTGTCTCCATCTTCTCGGCTCCTTTGGGCTGTTCCTTCTCCTCCCGGGTGTCACCGTCGTCCCTGTCCGGGGGTGGCACCGGCCCGTCCCCGCTGGGCACCGGCGTGGCTGGGGACAGGGACAGGGGACATTGGGGACATCACTGGGGACATCACTGGGGACATCACTGGGGACATCACTGGGGACATCACTGGGGACATTGGGGACATCACTGGGGACATCGGGGACATCGGGGACATTGGGGACATTGGGGACATTGGGGACATTGGGGACATTGGGGACATCGGGGGTGTTGGGGACATTGGGGACATCGGGGACATTGGGGGACATTGAGGGACCTTGGGGACATTGGGGACATTGGGGACATTGGGGACATTGGGGACATCAGGGGGATTGGGGACATTTGGGGACATTGGGGACATTTGGGGACATTGGGGGGGATTGGGGACATTTGGGGACATTGGGGACATTGGGGACATTTGGGGGGATTGGGGACATTGAGGACATTGGGGGACATTGGGGACATTGGGGACAGGGGCACCTGGCTCTGTCCCTGTGTCACCTCCCCTGTGTCACCTCCTTCATCCCAATCCCTGTCCCCATGTCCCCCCAGGTGTCCCCAGGTGTCCCCCGGTGTCCCCCGGTGTCCCCATGTCCCCCCAGGTGTCCCCAGCTGTCCCCATGTCCCTCCAGCTGTCCCCAGGTGTGTTCCAGGTGTCCCCAGGGGTGTCCCCAGGTGTCCCCAGGTGAGTTCCAGCCTCAGTTCCAGACTCGGTTCTATATTGGTTCTAGAACGTTCTAGACTCGGTTCTAGACTCGGTTCTAGAGCGGTTCTAGAACGTTCTAGACTCGGTTCTAGATCGGGTTCTAGACTGGGTTCTAGACTTGGTTCTAGACTCGGTTCTAGACGGGTTCCAGCTGTCCCCAGGTGTCCCCAGGTGTGTCCCCATGTCCCCCCAGCTGTCCCCAGCTGTCCCCAGGTGTGTCCCCATGTCCCCCCAGGTGTCCTCAGCTGTCCCCAGCTGTCCCCAGCTGTCCCCAGGTGTCCCCATGTCCCCCCAGCTGTCCCCAGCTGTCCCCAGGTGTGTCCCCAGCTGTCCCCAGGTGTGTCCCCAGGTGTCCCCAGGTGTGTCCCCAGCCGTACCTGGCGTGGGGGGCTGGGGGCTGGGGGGGCCGCTCTGTTCGGGGCTGGGGGGTCCGGTCTTGGCGGGGGAGGAGGCTCGGGACGAGCGCTTGGAGTCGGCGCTGGGCTCCGGGGCCAGCTCGGGCAGGGACCAGCGCCCGTTGATGTGCTCGAACTCCTGCACCTGTTGGGGGTCACCGAGGGGTCAGGGGGACCCCAAAAACCCCAAAAAACCACCCCAAAAACACCAAAAATCACCCCAAAATCGCATCCCGAAAAACAACCCCAAAAACCAACCCCAAATCCCCCCCCCAGATCCCAGCTCGGGCAGGGACCAGCGCCCGTTGATGTGCTCGAACTCCTGAACCTGTTGGGGGGTCACCGAGGGGTCAGGGGGACCCCAAAAACCCCAAAAAACCACCCCAAAAACCCCAAAAACCAAAAAAAAACCACCCCAAAAACCCCCCAAATCACCCCAAAATCGCCCCAAAATCACATCCTGAAAAACAACCACAAAAACCCCTAAAGAAAACCCCAAAATCACCCCAAAAACCCCCAAAAAAACACCTCAAAAACACCCAAAATCACCCCAAAAAAAACAACCCCAAAAACCCCCAAATTCACCCCAAAAAACCACCCCAAAAACCCCCAAATTCACCCCAAAAACAAAAAAAAACACCCCAAAAACCCCAAAATCACCCCAAAATCGCATCCCGAAAAACCACCCCCAAAACCCCAAAATCACCTCAAGGAACAACCCCAAAATCCCCCAAAATCCCCTCAAAAACACCCAAATCACCCCAAAAACCCCAAAAAACACCTAAAAAACACCAAAATCACCCCAAAAACCCCAAAAAACACCTCAAAAACCCCCAAATCACCCCAAAAACCCCAAAAAACACCTAAAAAACACCAAAATCACCCCAAAAACCCCAAAAAACACCTCAAAAACACCAAAAATCACCCCAAAAACCCCCAAAAACACCTAAAAAACACCAAAATCACCCCAAAAAACCCCAAATCCCCCCCCCAGATCCCAGCTCGGGCAGGGACCAGCGCCCGTTGATGTGCTCGAACTCCTGCACCTGTGGGGGGTCACCGAGGGGTCAGGGGGACCCCAAAAACCCCAAAAAACCACCCCAAAAACCCCAAAACCCCCAAAAACCACCCCAGAAACCCCAAAACCAAAAAAAACCAACCCAAAAACCCCAAAAAACCACCCCAAAAACAAAAAAAACAACCCAAAAAAACCCAAAATCACCCCAAAAAAAACAAACTAGAAAACCCCTAAAATCACCCCAAAAAAACCCAAAATCACACCCCAAAACCCCCAAAAAACACCCCAAAAACCCCAAAAACAAAAAAAAAAAACCAAAAACCCCCAAAATCACCCCAAAAAAACCCAAAAAACACCTAAAAACCACCAAAATCACCCCAAAATCACATCCCGAAAAACAACCCCAAAAACCCCAAAAGAAAACCCTAAAATCACCCCCAAAACCTCAAAAAACACCTCAAAACCACCCAAAATCACCCCCCAAAAAAACCCCAAAACCCCCCAAAATCACCCCAAAATCATACCCTGAGAAACAACCCCAAAACCCCCCAAAAACCACCCCAAAAACACCCAAAACCACCCCAAAAACCCCAAAATCACCCCAAAACCGACCCCAAAAACACCCAAAAGGACCCCAGGTGTGTCTGGGTGTGTCCCTGGGTGTGTCCAGGTGTGCCTGGGTGTTCCCAGGTGTTCCTGGGTGTGTCCAGGTGTGTGTAAATTGTCCCCAGGTGTGTCCCCAGGTGTGTCCAGGTGTTCCTGGGTGTGTCCAGGTGTGTTTAAAGTGTCCCCAGGTGTGTCCGGGTGTGTCCCTGGGTGTGTCTCCAGGTGTTCTCATGTGTGTCCAGGTGTCCCCAGGTGTCCCCATGTCCCCCCCAGGTGTCCCCAGGTGTGTCCGGGTGTGTCCCTGGGTGTTCCCAGGTGTTCCTGGGTGTGTCCAGGTGTTCCAGCCTGTCCCCAGGTGTGGCTGAAGTGTCCCCAGGTGTGTCCGGGTGTGTCCCCAGGTGTGTCCAGGTGTTCCTGGGTGTGTCCAGGTGTGTGTAAATTGTCCCCAGGTGTGTCTGAAGTGTCCCCATGTCCCCCCCAGGTGTCCCCAGGTGTGTCTGGGTGTGTCTCCACGTGTTCTCATGTGTGTCCAGGTGTCCCCAGGTGTGTCTCGGGTGTCCCCAGGTATCTCCAGGTGTGTCTGGGTGTGTCTGGGTGTGTCCCCAGGTGTGTCTGGGTGTCCCCAGGTGTGTCCCCAGGTGTCCCAGGTGTGTCTGTGACCCCTCCAGGTGTCCCAGGTGTGTCTGGGTGTGTCCCCAGGTGTCCCAGTTGTGTCTGTGACCCCTCCAGGTGTCCCCAGGTGTCCCCAGGTGTCCCCAGGTGTCCCCAGGTGTCGCAGGTACCTTTTTCTTGACGAGTGACATCACCCCGATGTGGGTCAGCACCTGTTGCCGTGACAGCCCCTCCCGGGGGACGCCGTCCGTGTGTGTCCCCAGGTGTGTCCCCAGGTGTCCCCAGGTGTGTCTGGGTGTGTCTCCAGGTGTCCCAGGTGTGTCTGTGACCCCTCCAGGTGTCCCCAGGTGTGTCTGGGTGTGTCCCCAGGTGTCCCCAGGTGTGTCTGGGTGTGTCTCCAGGTGTCCCAGGTGTGTCTGTGACCCCTCCAGGTGTCCCCAGGTGTGTCTGGGTGTGTCCCCAGGTGTCCCCAGGTGTGTCCAGGTGTGTCTGGGTGTGTCCCCAGGTGTCCCCAGGTGTGTCTGGGTGTGTCCCCATGTCCCCCCAGGTGTCCCAAGGTGTGTCTGGGTGTCCCCAGGTGTGTCTGGGTGTGTCTGGGTGTCCCCAGGTGTGTCCCCAGGTGTCCCCAGGTGTCCCCAGGTGTCGCAGGTACCTTTTTCTTGACGAGTGACATCACCCCGATGCGGGTCAGCACCTGTTGCCGTGACAGCCCCTCCCGGGGGACGCCGTCCGTGTGTGTCCCCAGGTGTGTCCCCAGGTGTCCCCAGGTGTGTCTGGGTGTGTCTGGGTGTGTCCCCAGGTGTGTCTGGGTGTGTCCCCAGGTGTTCTCATGTGTGTCCAGGTGTCCCCAGGTGTCCCCAGGTGTCCCCAGGTGTGTCTGGGTGTGTCTGGGTGTGTCCCCAGGTGTGTCTGGGTGTGTCTCCAGGTGTTCTCATGTGTGTCCAGGTGTCCCCAGGTGTGTCTGGGTGTGTCTCCAGGTGTCCCAGGTGTGTCTGTGACCCCTCCAGGTGTCCCCAGGTGTGTCTGGGTGTGTCCCCAGGTGTCCCCAGGTGTGTCCAGGTGTGTCTGGGTGTGTCCCCAGGTGTCCCCAGGTGTGTCTGGGTGTGTCCCCATGTCCCCCCAGGTGTCCCAAGGTGTGTCTGGGTGTCCCCAGGTGTGTCTGGGTGTGTCTGGGTGTCCCCAGGTGTGTCTGGGTGTGTCCCCAGGTGTCCCCAGGTGTCGCAGGTACCTTTTTCTTGACGAGTGACATCACCCCGATGCGGGTCAGCACCTGTTGCCGTGACAGCCCCTCCCGGGGGATGCCGTCCGTGTGTGTCCCCAGGTGTGTCCCCAGGTGTCCCCAGGTGTGTCTGGGTGTGTCTGGGTGTGTCCCCAGGTGTCCCCAGGAGTCCCCAGGTGTGTCTGGGTGTGTCCCCAGGTGTGTCTGGGTGTGTCCCCAGGTGTTCTCATGTGTGTCCAGGTGTCCCCAGGTGTGTCTCAGGTGTCCCCAGGTGTGTCTGGGTGTGTCTGGGTGTGTCCCCAGGTGTCCCAGGTGTGTCCCCAGGTGTCGCAGGTACCTTTTTCTTGACGAGTGACATCACCCCGATGCGGGTCAGCACCTGTTGCCGTGACAGCCCCTCCCGGGGGACGCCGTCCGTGTGTGTCCCCAGGTGTCCCCAGGTGTGTCTGGGTGTGTCCCCAGGTGTCCCCAGGTGTGTCTGGGTGTGTCCCCAGGTGTGTCTGGGTGTGTCTGGGTGTGTCCCCAGGTGTCGCAGGTACCTTTTTCTTGACGAGTGACATCACCCCGATGCGGGTCAGCACCTGTTGCCGGGACAGCCCCTCCCGGGGGACGCCGTCGGCGAAGGTCTCGGAGCCGTCGGCGCCCGGCTCGCACAGGTGACGCATGAACAGGGACACGTAGGCCCTGGGGACAGCGCCCAGTGCCACCAACGGGGACACCTCAGCTGGCCACCGGTGACCCCTGACCACGATGTCCCCAGTGACCCCTGACCACGATGTCCCCTGTCCCCTGTCCCCAATGACCCCAGTGTCCCCTGACCACGATGTCCCCAGACCATGATGTCCCCTGTCCCCTGTCCCCAATGACCCCAGTGTCCCCTGACCACGATGTCCCCAGACCACGATGTCCCCTGTCCCCAATGTCCCCAGGGTCCCCATGGATCCTGTCCCCAATGTCCCCAGACCACGATGTCCTCAATGTCCCCTGTCCCCTGTCCCCAGGGTCCCCAATGTCCCCTGTCCCCGATGTCCCCAAAGTCCCCAATGTCCCCAATGTCCCCGATGTCCCCAGTGTCCCCAGACCACGATGTCCCCATGGATCCCCTGTCCCCAGTGTCCCCTGTCCCCCATGGATCCGGTCCCCAGTGTCCCCAGGGTCCCCAGACCACGATGTCCCAAATGTCCCCAATGTCCCCAGTGTCCCCTGTCCCCCATGGATCCTGTCCCCAATGTCCCCAGGGTCCCCAGTGTCCCCTGTCCCCAGTGTCCCCAGACCACGATGTCCCAAATGTCCCTGGTGTCCCCAGGGTCCTCTAACCCCCATGGATCCTGTCCCCAGTGTCCCCAATGTCCCCAATGTCCCCTGACCCCGATGTCCTCTGACCCTGATGTCCCCTGACCACAATGTCCCCAATGTCCCCAGTGTCCCCAGACCACAGTGTCCCCAATGTCCCCTGTCCCCAATGTCCCTGGTGTCCCCAGGGTCCTCTGACCCCCATGGATCCTGACCCCAGTGTCCCCAATGTCCCCAGGGTCCCCAATGTCCCCTGGCCCCATAAATCCTGTCCCCATGGATCCTGTCCCCTATGTCCCCAGGGTCCTAAATGTCCCCTGACCCCCATGGATCCTGTCCCCAGTGTCCTCAATGTCCCCAATGTCCCCTGACCCCATGGAGCCTGTCCCCAGTGTCCCCAATGTCCCCAGGGTCCCCTGTCCCCCATGGATCCTGTCCCCAATGTCCCCAGTGTCCCCTGACCCCGATGTCCCCTGTCCCCAGGGTCCTCAGACCACAATGTCCCCTGTCCCCAGTGTCCCCAATGTCCCCAGTGTCCCCTGTCCCCATAAATCCTGTCCCCAGTGTCCCCTGTCCCCATGGATCCTGTCCCCAATGTCCCCAAATGTCCCCAAATGTCCCCAATGTCCCCAATGTCCCCACTGTCCCCAATGTCCCCAATGTCCCCTCTGTCCCCAATGTCCCCAAATGTCCCCTCTGTCCCCAATGTCCCCTCTGTCCCCAATGTCCCCAGTTCCCCCAATGTCCCCAGTGTCCCCTCTGTCCCCAATGTCCCCTCTGTCCCCTCTGTCCCCTGTGTCCCCGTTGTCCCCGTGCCATCAGCCCGTCCCCTCGTCACGGCGCCGCTCTGGCTGTGCCGGCCCCGTTGGGGACGCGCCACCGCTCGGGCGCTGTCCCCGAGCCGGGCCCGGCCCCCCGAGGGGACACTGGGGACATCGGGGGTGGCTTTGTGTCGGCCTGAGGGGGACACGGCCTCGTCCGAGCCCCAGGAACGCCGACGGCAACGGAGCTCGGCTGAGTAAGGGCTCATCACGTGGCACTGGGGACATTTGGGGACATTTGGGGACATTTGGGGACATTTGGGGACATTGGGGACGTTGGGGACGTTGGGGACATTGGGGATGTTGGGGACATTGGGGACATTGGGGGACATTGAGGGACATTGAGGGACATTGAGGGACATTGAGGGACATTGGGGACATCGGGGATGTTGGGGACATTTGGGGACATTGGGGACATTGGGGGGATTGGGGACATTTGGGGACATTGGGGACATTGGGGACATTGGGGACATTGGGGGACATTGGGGACATTGGGGACATTGGGGACATGTCACTAGCCTGCCACCGCTTGTCCTCGGTGCCACCACATGTTCCTGATGCCACCACCCGTCCCTGCCACCACCACCCCTCCTGCTGTCCCCAGCTGTCCCCAGGTGTGTCCCCAGGTGTCCCCATGTCCCCCCAGGTGTGTCCCCATGTCCCCCCAGCCATCCCCAGGTGTCCCCAGGTGTCCCCAGGTGTGTCCCCAGGTGTCCCCAGCTGTCCCCAGCTGTCCCCAGGTGTGTCCCCAGCTGTCCCCATGTCCCCCCAGGTGTCCCCAGGTGTCCCCAGGTCCCCCCAGGTGTCCCCCCAGCCATCCCCAGGTGTGTCCCCAGGTGTCCCCAGCTGTCCCCAGGTGTGTCCCCATGTCCCCCCAGGTGTCCCCAGGTGTGTCCCCAGCTGTCCCCAGGTGTCCCTAGGTGTCCCCAGGTGTGTCCCCATGTCCCCCCATGTCCCCCCATGTCCCCCCAGGTGTCCCCAGGTGTCCCCAGGTGTCCCCATGTCCCCCCATGTCCCTCCAGGTGTCCCCAGGTGTCCCCAGAGGTGTCCCCAGAGGTGTCCCCAGGTGTCCCCAGGTGTCCCCAGGTGTCCCCAGGTGTGTCCCCATGTCCCCCCATGTCCCCCCAGGTGTCCCCTGGTGTCCCCAGGTGTGTCCCCAGCTATCCCCAGCTGTCCCCAGGTGTCCCCAGGTGTCCCCAGGTGTGTCCCCATGTCCCCCCATGTCCCCCCAGCTGTCCCAGGTGTGTCCCCAGGTGTCCCCAGGTGTCCCCAGGTGTCCCCAGGTGTCCCCAGGTGAGGTGTCACCTACTTGAACTCCTTCTCGCTCTTGCCCCGCAGGTCCCTCACGAGCCACTGGGAGGTGAAGGCGTCCTGGGGGGGCATCCCCCAGCGCATGACGGCGTTGAGGAAAGCCTTCCTCTGCCTCGTGTTGAACCCCAGCACCTGCGGGGACATTTGGGGACATTTGGGGACATTTGGGGACATTTGGGGACATTGGGGGGATTGGGGACATTGGGGACATTTGGGGACATTGAGGGGACACAGGGGACACAGGGCCATCCCCCAGCGCATGACGGCGTTGAGGAAAGCCTTCCTCTGCCTCGTGTTGAACCCCAGCACCTGCGGGGACATTTGGGGACATTTGGGGACATTTGGGGACGTTGGGGACATCGGGGGGATTGGGGACATCGGGGGGATTGGGGACATTTGGGGACATTTGGGGACACAGGGGACAGGGCCATCCCCCAGCACATGACGGCGTTGAGGAAAGCCTTCCTCTGCCTCGTGTTGAACCCCAGCACCTGGGGGGACACCGAGGGGACATTTGGGGACATTTGGGGACATTTGGGGACATTTGGGACATCGGGGACATTGGGGGACATTGGGGACATTTGGGGACATTGGGGACATTGGGGACATTGGGGACATTTGGGGACATTGGGGACATTTGGGGACATTTGGGGGTCTCAGGTGTCCGAGCACCCCCTGAGCTCCTCCTGGAGGTGACCCGGGTGACCTTGGGGTGTCCCCAAACCCCGTCACTGTCCCCAAACCCCCAGGGATGTCCCCAATCATTGTCACTGTCCCCAAGCCCTGTTCCTGTCCCCATTGTCACTGTCCCCAAGCCCCCAGGGATGTCCCCAACCCCTGTCCCTGTCCCCAAAGCCCCCCGTCACTGTCCCCAATCATTGTCCCTGTCCCCAATCATTGTCCCCATTGTCATTGTCCCCACTGTCCCTGTCCCCATCGTCCCCATTGTCCCCAAACCCTGTCCCCATTGTCCCCATTGTCCCTGTCCCCAATGTCCCCAAACCCTGTCCCCAATCATTGTCCCCATTGTCACTGTCCCCAATGTCCCCATTGTCACTGTCCCCATTGTCACTGTCCCCATTGTCCCCAAACCCTGTCCCCACTGTCCCTGTCCCCACTGTCCCCACTGTCCCCATTGTCCCCATTGTCCCCACTGTCCCTGTCCCCCCTGTCCCTGTCCCCACTGTCATTGTCCCCATTGTCCCCACTGTCTCCATTGTCCCCAAACCCTGTCCCCACTGTCCCTGTCCCCCCTGTCCCTGTCCCCAATCATTGTCCCCGTTGTCCCCACTGTCCCCCCTGTCCCCCCTGTCCCCCCTGTCCCCACTGTCCCTGTCCCCAAACCCTGTCCCCAATCACTGTCCCCACTGTCCCCACTGTCCCCATTGTCACTGTCCCCACTGTCCCTGTCCCCAAGGTCACTGTCCCCACCCCCTGTCCCCACTGTCCCCTCACCTCGATGTTGCCGCCCACCCGTGCCAGCAGTGGGGGGAGGGGTTTGTCCTTCTCGTTCCGCAGCTGCCGCTTGGACTGACGGCGGCCTGGGGGAGGGGAGGGGACATCAACCCCCCTTGGGGACAACAACCCCCCCTTGGGGACATCAACACCCCCTGACCCCCCTTGGGGACACCCTTGGGGACATCAACCCCCCCCTTGGGGACATCAACCCCCCTTGGGGACAACAACCCCCCCTTGGGGACATCAACACCCCCTGACCCCCCTTGGGGACACCCTTGGGGACATCAACCCCCCCCTTGGGGACATCAACCCCCCTTGGGGACATCAACCCCCCTTGGGGACACCCTGGGGACATCAACCCCCCCCTTGGGGACATCAACCCCCCTTGGGGACATCAACCCCCCCTTGGGGACATCCTTGGGGACATCAACCCCCCTGGGGGACACCCTGACCAACCCTGGGGACATCCTGACCCACCCTTGGGACACCCTGACACCCCCTGGGGACATCAACACACCCTGGGGACACCCTGAGCCCCCCAACACCCCCTGACCCCCCCTGGGGACACCCTGACCCCCCCTGGGGACATCAACACCCCCTTGGGGACATCCTGACCCCCCCTGGGGACACCCTGACCCCCCCTTGGGGACATCCTGACACCCCCTGGGGACATCAACACCCCCTGGGGACATCAACACCCCTTGGGGACACCCTGACCCCCCTGGGGACACCCTGACCCCCCCTGACCCCCCCTGGGGACACCCTGACCCCCCCTGACCCCCCCTGGGGACATCAACCCCCCTGGGGACAGCAACCCCCCTTGGGGACATCCTGACCCCCCCTGACCCCCCTTGGGGACATCCTGAGCCCCCCTGGGGACATCCTGACCCCCCCTGGGGACATCAACCCCCCTGGGGACACCCTGACCCCCCCTGACCCCCCTGGGGACACCCTGACCCCCCTGGGGACACCCTGGGGACACCCTGACCCCCCTTGGGACATCCTGACCCCCCTTGGTGACACCCTGACCCACCCTTGGGGACATCAACCCCACCTTGAGGACATCAACCCCACCTTGGGGACACCCTGACACCCCCTTGGGGACATCAACACCCCCTGGGGACACCCTGACACCCCCTGGGGACATCCTGACCCCCCTTGGGGACATCAACCCCCCTTGGGGACACCCTGACCCCCCTTGGGGACATCAACACCCCCTGGGGACACCCTGACACCCCCTGACCCCCGCCTTGGGGACACCAACACCCCTTGGGGACACCCTGACACCCCCTTGGGGACATCAACACCCCTTGGGACATCCTGACCCCCCCTTGGGGACATCAACCCCCACTGGGGACACACAGGTGACACTGAGGTGACACAGGTGACACAGGTGACACAGGTGACACACAGGTGACATTAAGGTGACATTAAGGTGACACCGAGGTGACATTATGGTCACACAGGTGACATTAAGGTGACACAGGTGACATTAAGGTGACACTGAGGTGACACAGGTGACATTGAGGTGACACACAGATGACACAGGTGACACTGAGGTGACACAGAGGTGACACAGGTGACACAGGTGACATTAAGGTGACACACAGGTGACACAGGTGACACTGAGGTGACATTAAGGTGACACTGAGGTGACACAGGTGACACACAGGTGACACTGAGGTGACACTGAGGTGACACACAGGTGACACAGGTGACATTAAGGTGACACACAGGTGACATTAAGATGACATTAAGGTGACATTAAGGTGACACTGAGGTGACACAGGTGACACACAGGTGACATTAAGGTGACACAGGTGACATTAAGGTGACACAGTTGACACTGAGGTGACATTAAGGTGACATTAAGGTGACACAAGTGACACTGAGGTGACACAGGTGACACACAGGTGACACTGAGGTGACATTAAGGTGACATTAAGGTGACACACAGGTGACATTATGGTCACACAGGTGACATTAATGTGACACAGGTGACACAGGTGACAGAGGTGACATTAAGGTGACACTGAGGTCACACAGGTCACACTGAGGTGACATTAAGGTGACACAGGTGACACACAGGTGACACACAGGTGACACAGGTGACACAGGTGACATTAGGGTGACATTAAGGTGACATTAAGGTGACACAGGTGACACACAGGTGACATTAAGGTGACACAGGTGACATTAGGGTGACATTAAGGTGACATTAAGGTGACACACAGGTGACATTAAGGTGACACAGGTGACACACAGGTGACACTGAGGTGACATTAAGGTGACACAGGTGACACAGGTGACACTGAGGTGACATTAAGGTGACATTAAGGTGACATTAAGGTGACACACAGGTGACATTAAGGTGACACAGGTGTCTCTCACCCTCCGGCCGCTCGTCGAAGTCCTCGTCCTCCTCCTCGGATCCCACCGAGTACTCGGACTGGTTATCTGGGGACATCCCAGTATGTCCCAGTTCATCCCAGTTCATCCCAGTTCATCCCAGTATGTCCCAGTGCCACCCCAGTGCCACCCCGGTGTGTCCCAGTGTCACCCTGGACTGGTTATCTGGGGACATCCCAGTATGTCCCAGTTCATCCCAGTATGTCCCAGTCCCATCCCAGTTCATCCCAGTTCATCCCAGTTCATCCCAGTCCATCCCAGTCCCATCCCAGTTCATCCCAGTCCATCCCAGTTCATCCCAGTTCATCCCAGTTCATCCCAGTCCATCCCAGTCCCATCCCAGTTCATCCCAGTTCATCCCAGTTCATCCCAGTTCATCCCAGTCCCATCCCAGTTCATCCCAGTCCATCCCAGTTCATCCCAGTCCCATCCCAGTTCATCCCAGTTCATCCCAGTCCATCCCAGTTCATCCCAGTCCATCCCAGTGTCACCCCAGACTGGTTATCTGGGGACACCCCAGTATGTCCCAGTATGTCCCAGTCCCATCCCAGTGCCACCCCAGTGTGTCCCAGTGTCACCCCAGACTGGTTATCTGGGGACATCCCAGTATGTCCCAGTTCATCCCAGTATGTCCCAGTCCCATCCCAGTTCATCCCAGTTCATCCCAGTTCATCCCAGTTCATCCCAGTATGTCCCAGTTCGTCCCAGTTCATCCCAGTTCATCCCAGTGCCACCCCAGTGTGTCCCAGTGTCACCCCGGACTGGTTATCTGGGGACATCCCAGTTCATCCCAGTATGTCCCAGTTCATCCCAGTCCATCCCAGTTCCATCCCAGTGGTTCCCAGTCACTCCCAGTGGTTCCCAGTCCATCCCAGTCACTCCCAGTCCATCCCAGTCCATCCCAGTGTCACCCCAGTCCATCCCAGTTCCATCCCAGTATGTCCCAATCCCACCCCAGTCCATCCCAGTCCATCCCAGTATGTCCCAGTGCCCACCTTGGTCCTCCTGGGCGGCGTCGTTGTAGTTGACCTGTTTGTCCCAGTGTGTCCCAGTCCCTCCCAGTCCATCCCAGTCCCTCCCAGTCCATCCCAGTCCATCCCAGTCCCTCCCAGTGCCCACCTTGGTCCTCCTGGGCGGCGTCGTTGTAGTTGACCTGTTTGTCCCAGTCCATCCCAGTCCATCCCAGTCCCATCCCAGTCCCATCCCAGTGGTTCCCAGTGGTTCCCAGTCCATCCCAGTCACTCCCAGTCCATCCCAGTCCCTCCCAGTTCCCACCTTGGTCCTCCTGGGCGGCGTCGTTGTAGTTGACCTGTTTGCGGACGCGTTTGCCCTTGCCCAGGTTCCTGGCCAGGTCCTCCTGCTGCTGCTCGTAGTGGTGCCTCAGGAGCTTCTCCCAATAGTCGGGGTCCACGTTCTCCTCCTGCTTGATGATCTCGCGCTCGATCTCCTCGATCTGCAGGACACCAGGAGGTCACCAAAAGGTCACCTAAAGGTCACCCAGGGGACACCCAGGGGTCACCCAGGGGACACCCAGGGGCTGGGGTCAATGCTGGGTATGGTGTTCCCAGTGCTGGTGGTCCTGTGGTTGGTGTCTCCATCATCGTCATCATTGTCACCACTGTCTCCATCATCTACACTATCCTCATCATCATCTCCATCTCCATCATCATCATCATCATCGTCATCATCGTCATCATCATCATCATCATCATCATTATCTCCACTATCCTCATCTCCATCATCATCATCTCCATCATCATCATCATCATCATCATGGTCTCCATCATCATCATCATCATCACCTCCATCATCATCATCGTCATCATCATCATCATCATCTCCATTGTCATCATCATCATCACCTCCATCATCATCACCTCCATCATCATCATCATCATGGTCTCCATCATCATCACCTCCATCATCATCATCATCATCATCATCGTGGTCTCCGTTATTGTCATCATCATCATCATCTCCATTGTCATCGTCATCATCATCATCATCATCTCCATCATCATCATCGTGGTCTCCATCATCATCATCATCATCATCATCATCATCATCATCATCATCATCTCCATCATCATCACCTCCATCATCATCATCATCGTGGTCTCCATCATCATCATCATCATCATCATCATCACCATCACCATCATCGTCATCTCCATCACCATCATCATCTCCATCACCTCCTTCATCATCATCATCTCCATCATCATCATCACCATCATCTCCATCGTCATCACCATCATCATCATCATCATGGTCTCCATCATCATCATCTCCATCATCATCATCTACACTATCCTCATCATCATCATCATCATCATCATCATCATCATCACCATTGTCATCGTCATCATCATCTTCATCATCATCACCTCCATCATCATCATCATCATGGTCTCCATCATCATCACCACCATCATCATCATCATCATCATCTCCATCATCATCATCACCATCATCTCCATCGTCATCACCATCATCATCATCTCCATCATCATCATCATAATCATCATCATCATCTCCATCTCCATCATCATCATCATCATCATCATCATCATCTCCACCATTCCTACCTTCACCATCACCCTCATTTCCACTGTCCCCTCGTCTCCACCTTCATCATCTCCACCACCATCATCTTCACCATCATCATCATCATCTCTACTATCCCACCATCTCCACCACCATCATCATCATCATCACCATCATCATCTTCACCATCATCATCATCTCCATCATCATCATCTTCACCACCATCATCGTCTCCACTGTCCCACCACCTCCATCCTCATCATCTCCACCACCATCTTCACCATCATCATCATCTCCACCATCATCATCTTCATCTCCATTGTCCCACCGCCTCCATCCTTCTCATCTCCACCACCACCATCATCTTCACCATCATCATCTCCACCACCACCATCATCATCATCTCCACCATCATCATCATCATCTTCACCTCCACTGTCCCACCATCTCCACCATCATCATCTCCACCATCCCCACCTTCACCATCATCATCTTCACCACCACCACCATCATCTCCACCATCATCATCATCATCTTCATCTTCACTGTCCCACCATCACCACCATCACCATCATCATCATCTCCACCATCATCATCTCCACCACCACCATCATCTCCACCATCATCATCATCATCTTCACCTCCACTGTCCCACCATCTCCACCATCATCATCTCCACCATCCCCACCTTCACCATCACCTCCATCTCCACTGTCCCACCACCATCTCCACCACCCCCAACATCTCCTGCTCTCCACCCCGCCCCGTTGTCCCACCACCATCTCCACCATCCCCACCTTCACCATCACCTCCATCTCCACTGTCCCACCACCATCTCCACCACCCCCAACATCTCCTGCTCTCCACCCCGCCCCGTTGTCCCACCACCATCTCCACCACCCTCCCGACATCTCCTGCTCTCCACCCCGCCCCGGTGTCCCCGGCCCACCTTGTCCTCCTCCCTGACGACGTACTGGGCCACCTTGAAGGAGCTCAGGTACTCGTTCATGTTCTGCACGTCGGCGTCGTCGGTGGCGTCCTGGTTCCGGTCCAGCAGCCGCGCGATGGCCTCGTTGTCGTAGTGGATGACGCTGCTGTCCTCCTCCTTGTTGTCCCCTGCGCCGACGCGCCGCGTCACCCGGGAGGAGCCAGGAGGACACAGGAGGACCCATAAAAACCCATCAGAACCCAGGAGAACCCAGGAGAACCCAGAAGAACCCAGGAGAGCCCAGGAGAACCCATGAGAACCCATAAAAACCCATCAGAACCCAGGAGAACCCAGGAGAACCCAGAAGAACCCAGGAGAGCCCAGAAGAACCCAGAAGAACCCATCAGAACCCATAAAAACCCATCAGAACCCAGGAGAACCCAGGAGAATCCAGAAGAACCCAGGAGAACCCATGAGAACCCATAAAAACCCATCAGAACCCAGAAGAACCCAGGAGAGCCCAGAAGAACCCAGGAGAACCCAGAAAGAACCCAGAAAAACCCAGGAGAACCCAGGAGAGCCCAGAAGAACCCAGGAGAACCCAGAAAAAAACTCAGAAGAACCCATAAAAACCGATCAGAACCCAGGAGAGCCCAGAAGAACCCAGGAGAACCCAGAAGAACCCAGAAAAAAACCAGAGGAACCCATCAGAACCCAGGAGAACCCATCAGAACCCAGGAGAACCCATCAGAACCCAGGAGAACCCAGGAGAACCCAGAAGAACCCAGAAAAAAACCAGAAGAACCCAGGAGAACCCAGGAGAACCCAGAAAAACCCATCAGAACCCATCAGAACCCAGGAGATCCCAGAAAAACCCAGGAGAGCCCAGAAGAACCCAGGAGAACCCAGAAAAAACTCAGAAGAACCCAGAAAAAACTCAGAAGAACCCATAAAAACCCCTCAGAACCCAGGAGAACCGAGAAGAACCCAGGAGAGCCCAGAAGAACCCAGGAGAACCCAGAAAAAACTCAGAAGAACCCAGAAGAACCCAGGAGAACCCAGAAAAAACCCAGAAGAACCCAGAAGAACCCATAAAAACCCATCAGAACCCAGAAGAACCCAGAAGAACCCAGGAAAAACCCATAAAAACCCAGAAGAACCCAGAAGAACCCAGGAGAACCCAGAAGAACCCAGAAGAACCCAGAAAAAACCCAGAAGAACCCAGAAGAACCCAGCAGAACCCCACCCCACCCCACCCCACGCCGGAGCTGACCCTCGTTCTCGTCCTTGAAGAGCTCCTCGGTGCCGAACTTGAGGATGTCGTCCAGCTCCTGCTTGGACATGGAGCCGGCCTTGGAGCCCAGCCCCGGGCGCACCACCAGGTGCGTCAGCATCATCTTGCGCTTGGCCACCTGCGTGATCCTCTCCTCCACCGACGCCCGCGTCACAAAGCGGTAAATCATCACCTTGTTGGCCTGGCCGATGCGGTGGGCGCGGCTGAAGGCCTGGGGGGGACGGGGACATCATGGGGACATCTCAGGAACGTCTCAGGGACATCTCAGGGACAGGAGGAACATCTCAGGAACATCTCAGGGACATCTCGGGGACATGGGGGACACCTCGGGGGCACCTCAGGGACATGAGGAACATCTCAAGAACATCTCAGGGACATGAGGAACACCTCGGGGACACTTTGGGGACATCTCAGGAACATCTCAGAGACATGGGGAACATCTCAGGGACATGAGGAACATCTCAGGGACATGGGGGACATGGTGGGGACAGGAGGAACATCTCAGGAACATCTCAGGGACATCTCAGGGACATGGGGGACACCTCGGGGACAGGAGAAACATCTCAGGAACATGAGGAACACCTCAGGAACATCTCAGGAACATCTCAGGGACATGAGAAACACCTCAGGGACATCTCAGAGACATGAGGAACACCTCGAGGACACCTTGGGGACATCTCAGGGACATCAGGAACATCTCAGGGACATGAGGAACATCTCAGGGACATCTCAGGGACATGAGGGACACCTTGGCCGATGCGGTGGGCGCGGCTGAAGGCCTGGGGGGACGGGGACATGGTGGGAACACCGTGGGGACATGGTGGGGACGTCATGGGGACATGAGGGACACCTCAGGAACATCTCAGGAACATCTCAGGGACATGAGGGACATCTCAGGGACATCTCAGGAACATCTCAGGGACATCTCAGGAACATCTCAGGAACATCTCAGGGACATGAGGAACATCTCAGGGTCACCTTGGGGACATCTCAGGGACTTGGCAAGGGGAGACAGGAGCTGGGGAGGGTGACACTGACCGGGTGACACTGACCAGGTGACAGTGTCCAGGTGACACTGACCATATGACCCTGTCCCGGTGACAATGACCATGTGACATGGACCATGTGACACTGACCGGGTGACAGTGTCCGGGTGACACTGATGGGGTGACAATGACCACGTGACCATGTCCAGGTGACCCCGACCATGTGACCCCGTGTCCAGGTGACACTGACCGGGTGACACTGATGGGGTGACACTGACCAGGTGACAATGACCAGGTGACCCTGTCCAGGTGACAGTGTCCGGGTGACCCTGACCAGGTGACACTGACTGGGTGACCCTGACCGGGTGACACCATGTCCAGGTGACACTGACCATGTGACCCTGTTCGGGTGACAGCATCCGGGTGACACTGACGGGGTGACAATGACCATGTGACACTGTCCAGGTGACAATGACCAGGTGACACTGACCGGGTGACCCTGACCGGGTGACAATGACCAGGTGACACTGACCGGGTGACCCTGACCGGGTGACACTGACCGGGTGACACTGACTGGGTGACCCTGACTGTGTGACATGGACCATGTGACCCTGTCCGGGTGACCCTGTCCGGGTGACAACACCCACCTGGATGTCGTTGTGGGGGTTCCAGTCCGAGTCGAAGATCACAACCGTGTCGGCTGTTGCCAGGTTGATGCCGAGGCCCCCGGCCCGCGTCGACAACAGGAAACAGAACTGCTGCGCCCCCGGCGCTGCCCCCGCGGCGTCAGCGACCCCGAAAACACCCGGAAACACCCCAAAAACACCCGAAATACCCCAAAAACCCCAAAAAACCACCCCAAAACACCCCAAAATACCCCCAAACCAACCCCAAACACACCCGCACTGCTGCGCCCCCGGTGCTGCCCCCGCGGCGTCAGCGATCCCGAAAACACCCGGAAACACCCGAAAAACACCCCAAAACACCCAAAAACCACCAAAAAATACCCAAAAATAACCCAAAAACACCCCAAAACACCCCAAAATACCCCCAAACCAACCCCGAACACACCCGCACTGCTGCGCCCCCGGCGCTGCCCCCGTGGCGTCAGCGACCCCGAAAACACCCAGAAACACCCGAAAAACACCCCAAAACACCCCAAAAACACCCGAAAACACCCCAAAATACCCCAAAAACCCCAAAAAACCACCCCAAAACACCCAAAAACACCCGAAATACCCAAAAAAAACCACCCCAAAACACCCCAAAATACCCCCAAACCAACCCCGAACACACCCGAACTGCTGCGCCCCCGGCGCTGCCCCCGCGGCGTCAGCGACACCGAAAACACCCGGAAACACTCGAAAACACCCCAAAACACCCAAAAACCCCCAAAACCCAAAAAACACCTGAAAACACCCCAAAAACACCCCAGCAACACCCGAAAGCACCCCAAAAACACCCCCAAACACCCAAAACACCCCAAAATACCCCCAAAATCCACCCAGAAACACCCGAAAACACCCAAAAAACACCCAAAACACCCCAAAAACACCCAGAAACACCCCAAACCACCCCAAACCACCCCAAAAACACCCAAAATACCCCAAAACACCCAAAAACACCCCAAAAACCACCCAGAAACACCCGAAAACACCGGAATACCCCAGGACGCCTGTCCCTGTCCCCTCCCTGTACCCCCAGGTGTCCCCAGGTGTCCCCCCGGCTGTATCTATGTCCGGCTGTGTGTCCGGCTGTATCTATGTCCAGCTGTATCTATGTCCGTCTGTGTGTCCGGCTGTGTCCCCCGGCTGTGTGTCTGTGTGTCCGTCTGTGTGTGTGTCCGGCTGTATCCATGTCCGGCTGTGTGTCCGTCCGTGTGTGTGTCCGTGTGTCTGTCTGTCTGTGTGTCCCCCGGCTGTGTGTCCGTGTGTCCGTGTGTCTGTCTGTCTGTGTGTCCCCCGGCTGTGTGTCCGTGTGTCCGTGTGTCTGTCTGTCTGTGTGTCCGTGTGTCCGGCTGTGTCCCCAGGTGTGTGTCTGTCCGTGCGTGTGCCCGGCTGTATCTATGTCCGGCTGTGTGTCCCCTGGCTGTGTGTCTGTCTGTATGTGTGTCCGGCTGTATCTGTGTCCCCTGGCTGTGTGTCCGTCCATGTGTGTGTCCGTGTGTCCGGCTGTGTGTCCGTGTGTGTGTCCATGTGTCCGGCTGTATGTGTGTCCGTGTGTCCGTGTGTCCGGCTGTATGTCAGGTGTGTCTGGGTGTATCTCAGGTGTCCCCAGGTGTCCCCAGGTGTGTGTCCAGCTGTGTGTCCGTGTGTCCGTCCGTGTGTCCGTGTGTCCGGCTGTATCTCCGGCTGTATCTCAGGTGTGTCTGGGTGTATCTCAGGTGTCCCCAGGTGTCTGTCCGTGTGTGTGTCCGTGTGTCCGTGTGTGTGTCCGTGTGTCTGTGTGTCCGTGTGTGTGTCCGTGTGTCCGGCTGTATCTATGTCCGTCTGTGTGTCCGGCTGCGTGTCCGTGTGTCTGTGTGTCTGTCCATGTGTCCGTGTGTGTGTCCGGGTGTCCGGCTGTATCTCCGGCTGTATCTCAGGTGTGTCTGGGTGTATCTCAGGTGTCCCCAGGTGTCCCCAGGTGCGTGTCTGTGTGTCCGTCTGTCCGTGTGTCCATGTGTCTGTGTGTCCGTGTGTCCGGCTGTATCTCTGGCTGTATGTCAGGAGTGTCTGGGTGTATCTCAGGTGTCCCCATGTCCCCCCAGGTGTCCCCAGGTGTCTGTCCGTGTGTGTCCGTGTGTCCGTGTGTCTGTGTGTCCGTCTGTCCGTGTGTGTGTCGGTGTGTCCGTGTGTCCGTCCGTGTGTCCATGTGTCCGTGTGCGTGTCCGTGTGTCCGTGTGTCCGGCTGTATCTCCGGCTGTGTGTCAGGTGTGTCTGGGTGTATCTCAGGTGTCCCCAGGTGTCCCCAGGTGTGTGTGTCCATCCCTGTGTCCGTGTGTCCGTCTGTCCGTGTGACCGTGTGTCTGTGTGTCCGTCCGTGTGTCCGTGTGTCCGTGTGTCCGTGTGTGTGTCCGTGTGTCCGTGTGTCCGTGTGTCCGTCTGTCTGTGTGTCCGTGTGTCCGTGTGTGTGTCCGTGTGTCCGTGTGTCCGTGTGTCTGTCTGTCCGTGTGTCCGTGTGTCCGTGTGTGTGTCCGTCCGTGTGTCCGGCTGTATCTCCGGCTGTGTGTCAGGTGTGTCTGGGTGTATGTCAGGTGTCCCCAGGTGTGTGTCCGGCTGTATCTGTGTCCCCCGGCTGTGTGTCCGTGTGTCCGTGTGTGTGTCCGTGTGTCTGTCCGTGTGTCTGTCTGTGTGTGTGTCCGTGTGTCCGGCTGTGTGTGTGTGTGTCTGTCCGTGTGTCCGTGTGTCTGTCCATGTGTCCGACTGTGTGTCTGTCCGTGTGTCTGTCCGTGTGTCCGTCCATGTGTCCGTGTGTCCGTGTGTGTGTCCGTGTGTCCGTCCGTCTGTCTGGCTGTGTGTCCCCCGGCTGTGTGTCCGTGTGTCCATCTGTCTGTGTGTCCGTCCGTGTGTGTGTCCGTGTGTCCGTGTGTCCGTGTGTCTGTGTGTCCGGCTGTGTGTCCGTGTGTCCGTCCGTGTGTCCGGCTGTATCTGTGTCCCCCGCCTGTGTGTCCGTGTGTCCATCTGTCTGTGTGTCTGTGTGTCCGGCTGTGTGTCCCCTGGCTGTGTGTCCGTCTGTGTGTCCGTGTGTCCGTCCGTGTGTCCGTGTGTCTGTGTGTCCGTGTGTCCGTGTGTGTGTCCGTCCGTGTGTCCGTGTGTCGGTGTGTCGGTGTGTCCGTGTGTGTCCGTGTGTCCGTCCGTGTGTCCGTGTGTGTGTCCGTGTGTCCGTGTGTCCGTGTGTCTGTCTGTGTGTGTGTCCAGCTGTATCTCAGGTGTGTCTGGGTGCATCTCAGGTGTCCCCAGGTGTGTGTCCGGCTGTATCTGTGTCCCCTGGCTGTGTGTCCGTGTGTCCGTCTGTCTGTCCGTGTGTGTGTCTGTGTGTCCGGCTGTCTGTCCGTGTGTCCGTGTGTCGGTGTGTCCGTCTGTGTGTCTGTCCGTGTGTCCGTCCGTGTGTCCGTCGGTGTGTCCGGCTGTGCGTCAGGTACCGTTGAAGCGGTCGATGGCCTCCTGCCGCAGGGCCCCGGTGATGCCGCCGTCGATTCTCTCGTATTTGTAACCCTCGAAGTCCAGGAAATCCTCCAGCAAATCCAGCATCTTCGTCATCTGAGCAAACTGGTCAGACTGGGACGGACTGGGGGGGACTGGGGGGGACTGGGGGGGACTGGGATGGAATTGGGATGGACTGGGAGCAACTGGGACCAACTGGGGGGGACTGGGATGGGACTGGGACACACTGGGATGGACTGGGAGCAACTGGGACCAACTGGGGGGGACTGGGATGGGACTGGGACACACTGGGATGGACTGGGAGCAACTGGGACCAACTGGGGGGGACTGGGATGGGACTGGGACACACTGGGATGGACTGGGAGCAACTGGGACCAACTGGGGGGGACTGGGATGGAATTGGGATGGACTGGGAGGGGATTGGGACACACTGGGATGGACTGGGATGGACTGGGATGGACTGGGGGGAACTGGGATGGGATTGGGAGCAACTGGGGGGGACTGGGGGGGACTGGGAGCGACTGGGGGAGACTGGGGGGGACTGGGAGGGACTGGGAGGGGACTGGGATGGACTGGGGGGGACTGGGATGGGATTGGGATGAACTGGGGGAGACTGGGACGGACTGGGATGGGACTGGAGGGGACTGGGAGCGACTGGGACGGACTGGGGGGGACTGGGATGGGATTGGGAGGGACTGGAGGAGACTGGGGGGGATTTGGGGTCACTGGGATGGACTGGGATGCACTAGGATGGGACTGGGGGGGACTGGGAGGGACTGGGAGGGACTGGGATGGACTGGGAGGGGACTGGGACACACTGGGATGGACTGGGAGGGGACTGGGACACACTGGGATGGACTGGGAGCAACTGGGACCAACTGTGGGGGACTGGGATGGACTGGGAGGGATTGGGATGGACTGGGAGGGACTGAGAGGGACTGGGAGGGACTGAGATGGACTGGGATGGACTGGGATGGACTGGGGGGGACTGGGATGAGATCTGGGGGAACTGGGAGGGACTGGGAATGAACTGGGATGGGATTGGGACACACTGGGATGGACTGGGATGGACTGGGAGGGACTGGGAGGGACTGGGGGGGACTGGGAGAAGATGAGTATGGGGTGTTTTTGGGTGTTTTGGGGTATTTTGAGGTGTTTTTGGGTGTTTTGAGATGTTTTGAGATGTTTTTGAGGTGTTTCTGGGGTCCCACCTGGGAGAAGATGAGCACCCGGTGGTTCTGGAGGTGTTTTGGGGTGTTTTGAGATGTTTTGAGATGTTCTGAGATGTTTTTGGGTGTTTTGAGATGTTTTGAGATGTTTTTGAAGTGTTTTGAGATGTTTTTGGGGTGTTTTGAGATGTTTTGAGATGTTTTGAGGTGTTTTGAGATGTTTCTGGGGTCCCACCTGGGAGAAGATGAGCACCCGGTGGTTCTGGGGTGTTTTTGGGGTGTTTTGAGATGTTTTGAGATGTTTTTGGGTGTTTTGAGGTATTTTTGGGTGTTTTTGAGGTGTTTTGAGATGTTTTGAGATGTTTTGAGATGTTTTTGAGGTGTTTTTGAGGTGTTTTGAGGTGTTTTGAGATGTTTTTGGGGTGTTTTGAGATGTTTCTGAGGTGTTTTGAGGTGGTTTGAGGTGTTTTGAGATGTTTTTGAGGTGTTCTGAGGTGTTTTGAGGTGTTTCTGGGGTCCCACCTGGGAGAAGATGAGCACCCGGTGGTTCTGCTCCTTCAGCTTGCGCAGCATCTTCTGCAGCAGCAGCAGCTTCCCCGAGGCCTTGATGAGCGCCCCGCCCTCGTAGGCACCGCTCGGCAGCTTCGGCGACTCCTGGGGACACCGGGGACACCACGATGTCACCACGGGGACACCGGGGACACCACGACGTCACCACGGGGACACCGGGGACACCACGATGTCACCACGGGGACACCGGGGACACCACGACGTCACCACGGGGACATTGGGGACACCACGATGTCACCACGGGGACATTGGGGACACCACGGGGACATTGGGGACACCCACAGGGACAGGTGTCCCTCCGTCATCTCCATGTCCCGTGTTCCTCCACCCCGTGTCCTTCTGTCCCACCATGTCCCAATGTCCCCATGTCCCACCATGTCCCACCATGTCCCACCATGTCCCCATCTCCTCATGTCCCACCATGTCCCACCACGTCCCAACGTCTCCATGTCCCACCACATCCCACCATGTCCCACCACATCTCCATGTCCCACCATGTCCCACCACACCCCAGTGTCCCCATCTCCTCATGTCCCACCACACCCCACCATCTCCCACCACATCCCAGTGTCCCAATGTCCCACCATGTCCCACCACGTCCCACCATCTCCCACCACATCTCCATGTCCCACCATGTCCCACCATGTCCCAGTGTCCCCACGTCCCACCACATGTCCACATCCCACCACATCCCAATGTCCCAATGTCCCACCACGTCCCACCACATCCCCATGTCCCACCACATCCCCATGTCCCACCACATCTCCATGTCCCACCACGTCCCAATGTCCCAATGTCCCACCACGTCCCACCACATCTCCATGTTCCACCACATCCCCATGTCCCACCACATCTCCATGTCCCACCACATCCCCATGTCCCACCACATCTCCATGTCCCACCATGTCCCACCACACCCCACCATCTCCCACCACATCCCAGTGTCCCCATGTCCCACCATGTCCCACCATGTCCCAGTGTCCCCATGTCCCACCACATCTCCATGTCCCACCACATCCCAATGTCCCAATGTCCCACCACGTCCCACCACGTCCCACCATGTCCTCATGTCCCACCATGTCCCACCATGTCCCAGTGTCCCCACGTCCCACCACATCTCCACATCCCACCACATCCCAATGTCCCGATGTCCCACCACGTCCTACCACATCTCCATGTCCCACCACATCCCCATGTCCCACCACACCCCACCACGTCCCACCACGTCCCACCCACATCTCCATGTTCCACCACATCCCCATGTCCCACCATGTCCCACCACATCTCCATGTCCCATCATGTCACATCATGTCCTCATGTCCCACCACGTCCCACCATCTCCCACCACATCTCCATGTTCCACCACATCCCCACACCCCACCACGTCCCACCACATCCCACCATGTCCCACCATGTCCCACCACACCCCAGTGTCCCCATGTCCCACCATGTCCCACATCCCCATCTCCTCATGTCCCACCATGTCCCACCATGTCCCAGTGTCCCCACGTCCCACCACGTCCCACCACATCCCCATCTCCTCATGTCCCACCATGTCCCCATCTCCCACCACATCTCCACACCCCACCATGTCCCACCACACCCCAGTGTCCCACCACCACCCCAGCACCCGGTTGTCCCCCCGTTGTCCCCACCATGGCGGCCACGGGGAACAGGTAGGGGTGGTTGCAGCACTTCTTGAGGTCCATCATGATGTTGAGCAGGGACACCTGGTTGCCACCACCCCGAGAGTTCAGAGCCTCGAAGTTCCTGGTCAGGATGTACTTGTAGTACTTCCTGTGGGGACAACCGGGACAACCGGGCGTGGTGGCACGGCTGGGGACACCAGCAGGAGAGCGGGGAGGAGGAGGAGGAGGAGGAGGAGGAGAAGAACCAGAGGAAGGAGAAGAAGCAGAAGGAGAAGGAGAAGGAGAAGGAGAAGAAGAAGAAGAAGAAGAAGAAGAGGAAGCAGAAGCAGCAGAAGAAGAAGCAGAAAAAGGAGAAGAAGAAGAGGAAGGAGAAGAAGGAGGAGAAGAAGAAGGAGAAGGAGAAGGAGAAGGAGAAGAAGAAGGAGAAGTAGGAGGAGAAGCAGAAGCAGAAGAAGATGAAGAAGAAGAAGAAGCAAAAGAAGGAGAAGGAGAAGAAGCAGAAGCAGAAGAAGAACCAGAAGAAGAAGAAGCAGAAGAAGCAGAAGGAGAAGAAGGAGAGAAGAAGGAGAAGAAGGAGAAGGAGAAGAAGAAGCAGAAGAAGAAGGAGAAGCAGAAGGAGAAGAGGAAGGAGAAGAAGAAGCAGGAGAAGAAGCAGAAGAAGCAGCAGAAGCAGCAAAAGAAGCAGAAGAAGCAGAAGAAGGAGAAGAGGAAGGAGGAGAAGAAGGAGAAGAAGCAGCAGAAGCAGCAGAAGCAGCAGAAGAAGAACCAGAAGAAGAAGAAGAAGCAGAAGCAGCAGAAGAAGAAGGAGAAGAAGAACCAGAAGAAGAAGAAGGAGAAGAAGGAGAAGAAGAAGGAGAAGAAGCAGCAGCACCAGCAGAAGAAGCAGAAGCAGCAGAAGAAGCAGAAGAAGAAAGAGAAGAAGAAGCAGAAGAAGAAGGAGAAGCAGAAGGAGAAGAAGAAGGAGAAGAACCAGCAGAAGCAGCAGAAGAAGAAGAACCAGAAGAAGCAGCAGAAGCAGCAGCAGAAGAAGAAGAAGAAGCAGAAGAAGAACCAGAAGAAGCAGAAGAAGCAGAAGAAGAAGGAGAAGAAGAAGGAGAAGAAGCAGCAGAACCAGCAGAAGAAGCAGAAGCAGCAGAAGAACCAGAAGAAGAACCAGAAGAAGAACCAGAAGAAGCAGCAGAAGCAGCAGAAGAAGGAGAAGAAGCAGAAGAAGAAGAAGAAGCAGAAGAAGCAGAAGGAGAAGAAGGAGAGAAGAAGGAGAAGAAGGAGAAGAAGAAGAGGAAGAAGAAGCAGGAGAAGAAGCAGAAGCAGCAGAAGAACCAGAAGAAGAACCAGAAGAAGCAGCAGAACCAGCAGAAGAAGAAGGAGAAGAAGAAGGAGAAGAACCAGAAGAAGCAGCAGAAGCAGAAGAAGGAGAAGAAGAACCAGAAGAAGAAGAAGCAGAAGAAGCAGAAGCAGCAGCAGAAGAACCAGAAGAAGAAGAAGAAGAACCAGAAGAAGGAGAAGAAGAAGCAGCAGAAGCAGCAGCAGAAGCAGAACCAGCAGAAGAAGCAGAAGAAGAAGGAGAACCAGAAGAAGAACGAGAAGAAGGAGAAGAAGGAGAAGGAGAAGAAGAAGAACCAGAAGAAGAAGAAGAAGAAGCAGAACCAGAAGAAGCAGAAGCAGCAGAAGAAGCAGCAGAAGAAGAAGAACCAGCAGAAGAAGAAGCAGAACCAGCAGAAGCAGAAGAAGAAGGAGAAGAACCAGAAGAACCAGAAGAAGAAGCAGAAGCAGCAGAAGAACCAGAAGAAGGAGAAGAAGAACCAGCAGAAGCAGCAGAAGCAGCAGAAGAAGCAGCAGAAGAAGAAGCAGAACCAGCAGAAGCAGCAGAAGAACCAGAAGAACCAGAAGGAGAAGAAGAACCAGAAGAAGGAGAAGATGAAGAAGAAGAGGACATCTCCCTACTTCTGCATGGGGCTGAGCTCCACGCGCACGATCAGCTCCGTCTTGGCCGGCATGTTCTTGAAGACGTCGGCCTTGAGGCGCCGCAGCATGTGGGGACCCAGCAGGTCGTGGAGCTTCTTGATCTGGTCCTCCTTGGAGATGTCGGCGAACTCCTCCAGGAAGCCCTCCAGGTTGCTGGGGGGTGGTGGGGAGGAGGTGAGGGTGGGGACACCGAGGGGTGGCGGTGGTGGTGGTGGGACGTGAGGAGATGGTGGGACGTGGTGGGACGTGAGGAGATGGTGGGGACGTGGTGGGACGTGAGGAGATGGTAGGACATGGTGGGACGTAGGGACGTGGTGGGACGTGAGGAGATGGTGGGACATGGTGGGATGTGGGGATGTGGTGGGGCATGGTGGGACATGCGGATGTGGTGGGACGTGAGGAGATGGTGGGACATGAAGAGATGGTAGGAGATGGTGGGACACAGTGGGACATGGGGACATGGTGGGACATGAGGACATGGTGGGACATGGGGATGTGGGGACGTGGTGGGACGTGAGGAGATGGTGGGACATGAAGAGATGGTAGGAGATGGTGGGAGATGGTGGGACATGGTGGGACGTGAGGAGATGGTGGGACATGAGGACATGGTGGGAGATGGTGGGACGTGGTGGGACATGGGGAGATGGTGGGACGTGAGGAGATGATGGGATGTGGTGGGACATGGTGGGACATGAGGACATGGTGGGACGTGGGGACGTGGTGGGACGTGAGGAGATGGTGGGACGTGAGGAGATGATGGGATGTGGTGGGACATGGGGACGTGAGGAGATGGTGGGACATGAAGAGATGGTAGGAGATGGTGGGACATTGTGGGACATGGTGGGACGTGGGGATGTGGTGGGACATGAGGACATGGTGGGACGTGGAGATGTGGTGGGACATGAGGAGATGGTGGGACGTGAGGAGATGATGGGACATGGTGGGACATGGTGGGACATGGGGACGTGGTGGGACGTGAGGAGATGGTGGGACGCGAGGACATGGTGGGACATGGTGGGACGTGGAGATGTGGTGGGATGTGAGGAGATGGTGGGACGTGAGGAGATGGTGGGACATGAAGAGATGGTAGGAGATGGTGGGACATGAGGACATGGTGGGACGTGAGGAGATGGTGGGACATGAGGACATGGTGGGACATGGGGATGTGGGGATGTGGTGGGACATGGTGGGACATGAGGAAGTGGTGGGACATGGTGGGACATGGTGGGACATGAGGAAGTGGTGGGACATGGGGATATGGGGATGTGGTGGGACATGAGAACATGGTGGGACATGAGGACATGATGGGACATGATGGGACATGAGGACATGGACACATGGTGGAACACAGGAACATTGGAACATGAGAACATGGTGGGACATGGTGGGACATGGTGAGACATGGTGGGACACGAGGACATGAGAACATGGAGACATGGTGGGACATGGTGGGACATGGTGGGACACGGTGGGACATGGAGACATGGGGTCACGGTGGGACACGGTGGGACACGGTGGGACACGAGGACACAGCTGTGGGCTGGAGGGACACGGAGAGGACACAGGAACCTCTCCAGCTTGGTGGGGACACCAGGATTGGGTGGGACAGGAGGTGACAGGAGGTGACAGGAGATGCCAGGTGTGACCCAGGTGACCCCCAGGTGACCCAGGTGACCTCCAGGTGACCCCCAGGTGACCCAGGTGACCTCCAGGTGACCCAGGTGACCCAGGTGACCTCCAGGTGACCTCCAGGTGACCCCCAGGTGACCCAGGTGACCTCCAGGTGACGCACTTGAAGCGCTCGGGTGTCAGGAAGTTGAGGAGGTGGAACAGCTCCTCCAGGTTGTTCTGCAGTGGTGTCCCCGTCAGCAGCAGCTTGTGCTCGATCTTGTACCCGTTGAGCACCCGGAAAAACTGTGGGGACACCAAGCCTGAGGGCCCAGATCCACCAGGGAACCCCCCTGAGATCCCAGATCCACCAGGGAACCCCCCTGAGATCCCAAATCCTGGTGGGACACCAAGCCTGAGGGCCCAGATCCACCAGGAACCCCCCTGAGATCCCAAATCCACCAGGGAACCCCCCTGAGATCCCAAATCCTGGTGGGACACCAAGCCTGAGAGCCCAGATCCACCAGGGAACCCCCCTGAGATCCCAAATCCTGGTGGGACACCAAGCCTGAGATCCCAAATCCACCAGGGAACCCCCCTGAGATCCCAGATCCACCAGGGAACCCCCCTGAGATCCCAAATCCACCAGGGAACCCCCCCCCTGAGATCCCAAATCCTGGTGGGACACCAACCCTGAGGGCCCAGATCCACCAGGGAACCCCCCTGAGATCCCAAATCCACCAGGGAACCCCCCCGAGATCCCAAATCCTGGTGGGACACCAACCCTGAGACCTCAAATCCACCAGGGAACCCCCCTGAGATCCCAAATCCTGGTGGGACACCAACCCTGAGATCCCAGATCCACCAGGGAACCCCCCCTGAGATCCCAAATCCACCAGGGAACCCCCCTGAGATCCCAGATCCACCATGGAACCCCCCTGAGATCCCAAATCCTGGTGGGACATCCCCTGGGACTCCCTGACCACCCTCAGACCCCAAAATCAGAGATCCTCGGGTTCTTGGGGTTCCCCTGAGGTTTTTTGGGTTCCCCAGGAGGTTTTTTGGGTTCCCCAGGAAGTTCTTTGGGTTCCCCTGAGCTTTTTTGGGTTCCTCTGAGGTTTTTTGGGTTCCTCAGGAGGTTTTTTGGGTTCCCCTCAGCTTTTTTAGGTTCCCCTGAGGTTTTTTGGGCTCCCCAGGAGGTTTTTTGGGTTCCCCCGAGGTTTTTTGGGCTCCCCAAGAGCTTTTTTGGGGTCTCCTCACCTTGGACTGGTTGTTTTTGAGGCGGTGGGCCTCGTCCACCACCAGGCAGGAACCAAATCCCCTCCCCACACCCATCCTGGAGATTTTGGGGTTCCTCCCGAGGTTTTTTGGGTTCCCCCGAGGTTTTTTGGGCTCCCCAGGAGGTTTTTTGGGGTCTCCTCACCTTGGACTGGTTGTTTTTGAGGCGGTGGGCCTCGTCCACCACCAGGCAGGCCCAGCGGATGGAGCCCAGGGCGGCCTGGTCGATGGTGATGAGCTCGTAGGACGTGAGGAGCACGTGGAACTTCACCTGAGCCTCGCGCTGCGGGGGACACCGGGGGGGGCTCAGAGGGGACCTCCCCGAGCACGCCCGGCCCCCCAAAACATGGCAGGACCACGGAAGGTGGAAAAATCCCACCCAGAACCACAAAATGTGGAAAAAATTCCATCCAGAACCTCCCCAGAACCCCAAAAGGTGGAAAAATTCCGTCCAGAACCCCCAAAATGGAAAAAAATCCCATCCAGAACCTCAAAATGTGGAAAAATTCCATCCAGAACCTCCCCAGAACCCCAAAAGGTGGAAAAATTCCATCCAGAACCCCAAAAATGGAAAAAATTCCATCCAGAACCTCCCCAGAACCCCAAAAGGTGGAAAAATTCCATCCAGAACCACCAAAAATGGAAAAAATCCCATCCAGAACCTCGAAATTTGGAGAAATTTCACCCAGAACCACAAAATGTGGAAAAAAACCCATCCAGAACCTTCCCAGAACCCCAAAAGATGGAAAAATTCCATCCAGAACCCCAAAAATGGAAAAAATCCCATCCAGGACCACAAAATGTGGAAAAAATTCCACCCAGAACCTCGAAATTTGGAGAAAATTCCACCCAGAACCCCCAAAAATGGAAAAAATTCCATCCAGAACCCCAAAAATGGAAAAAATTCCATCCAGAACCTTCCCAGAACCCCAAAAAGGTGGAAAAATTCCATCCAGAACCCCCAAAAATGGAAAAAATCCCATCCAGAACCTCAAAATTTGGAGAAATTTCACCCAGGACCTCAAAAGGTGGAAGAAACCTGAGCTGACCCAAATGTCCAGGTGCCACCTCTCACTGTCCCCCACCTGTCCTGTCCCAGGTGCCACCCCCATTGTCCCCAAGGTGTCCCAGGTGCCACCTCTCATCCCCAAGGTGCCACCTCCCACTGTCCCCCACCTGTCCCAGGTGCCACCTCTCATCCCCAGGTGACCCAAATGCCACTCCCCGTTGTCCCTCACCTATCCAGATGCCACCCCCTGTTGTCCCCAAGGTGTCCAAGTGCCACCCCCTTGTCCCCAAATGTCCAGGTGCCAACCCTCGTTGTCCCTCAGGTGTCCAAGTGCCACCCCACCTTGTCCCCAAAGTGTCCCAGGTGCCACCTCTGTGTCCCTCACCTGTCCCAGGTGCCACCTCTCATCCCCAAGGTGCCACCTCCCATTGTCCTCACATGTCCAAGTGCCACCTCCCATTGTCCTCACCTGTCCCAGGTGCCACTCCTGTTGTCCCCAAGGTGTCCCAGGTGCCACCTCTCATCCCCAAGGTGCCACCTCCCATTGTCCCCATCTGTCCAGGTGCCACCTCCCATTGTCCTCACCTGTCCAGGTGCCACCCCCATTGTCCCCACCTGTCCCAGGTGCCACCTCTCATCCCCCAAGGTGCCACCTCCCATTGTCCCCCACCTGTCCAGGTGCCACCCCACCTTGTCCCCACCTGTCCAGGTGCCACCTCTCATCCCCAAGGTGTCACCTCCCATTGTCCCCACCTGTCCAGGTGCCACCTCTCACCCCCAAGGTGCCACCTCCCATTGTCCTCACATGTCCAGGTGCCACCTCCCATTGTCCCTCAGGTGTCCAGGTGCCACCTCTCATCCCCAAGGTGCCACCCCCCATTGTCCCCAAGGTGCTCAAGTGCCACCTCCTTGTTCCCCCCATGTCCCAGGTGCCACCTCTCATCCCCAAGGTGACCCTGGTGCCACCTCCCATTGTCCCCACCTGTCCAAGTGCCACCTCCTTGTCCCCACCTGTCCCAGGTGCCACCTCTCATCCCCCAAGGTGCCACCTCCCATTGTCCTCACATGTCCAAGTGCCACCTCCCATTGTCCCCCACCTGTCCAGGTGCCACCTCTCACCCCCAAGGTGTCCAAGCCCCACCCCGTGTTGTCCCCACGGTGTCCCCGAGGTGTCACCTTCATCTTGAAGGCCTTCTTGCCGCCCTTCATGGCGTTGTCATCGAAGGAGAACTCGTTCTCGCGGATGATGGCGCGGCTGTCCTTGTCCCCGGTGTAGGTGACAACGTAAAACGCCGGCGCCCACATCTGGAACTCGCGCTCCCAGTTGATGATGGTGGAGAGCGGCGCGCTGACGAGGAACGGGCCCTTGGTGTGGCCCTGGGGGACACCGAGTCACACTCTGGGGACACTGGGGACATCTTGGGGACACCCTGGGGACACCCTGGGGACACCCTGGGGAAACTGAGTCACACCCTGGGGACACTGAGTCACACTCTGGGGACATCCTGGGGACACTGGGACACGCTGGAGACACTGGGATGGCCTGGGGACATCTTGGGGACATCTTGGGGACATCTTGGGGACACCCTGGAGACATCCTGGGGAAACTGAGTCACACCCTGGGGACACTGGGATGGCCTGGGGACATCTTGGGGACACCCTGGAGACACCCTGGGGAAACTGAGTCACACCCTGGGGACATCCTGGAGACACTGGGACACTCTGGGGACACTGGGATGGCCTGGGGACATCTTGGGGACACCCTGGGGACATCTTGGGGACACCCTGGGGACACTGAGTCACACCCTGGGGACATCTGGAACTCGCGCTCCCAGTTGATGATGGTGGAGAGCGGCGCGCTGACGAGGAACGGGCCCTTGGTGTGGCCCTGGGGGACACAGGGACACTCTGGGGACATGGGGACATCTTGGGGACATCTTGGGGACACCCTGGGGACACCCTGGGGACACTGAGTCACACCCTGGGGACATCTGGAACTCGCGCTCCCAGTTGATGATGGTGGAGAGCGGCGCGCTGACGAGGAACGGGCCCTTGGTGTGGCCCTGGGGGACACAGGGACACTCTGGGGACATCTTGGGGACACTGGGGACACTGGGATGGCGTGGGGACACCCTGGAGACATCCTGGGGACACTGGGACACACTGGGGACACTGGGGACATCTTGGGGACACCCTGGGGAAACTGAGTCACACCCTGGGGACATCCTGGGGACACTGGGATGGCCTGGGGACATCTTGGGGACATCTTGGGGACACCCTGGAGACACCCTGGGGAAACTGAGTCACACCCTGGGGACACCGTGTCCCACTCTGGGGACATCCTGGGGACACTGGGACACTCTGGGGACACTGGGATGGCCTGGGGACATCTTGGGGACACCCTGGGGACACCCTGGGGACATCTTGGGGACATCTGGAACTCGCGCTCCCAGTTGATGATGGTGGAGAGCGGCGCTGACGAGGAACGGGCCCTTGGTGTGGCCCTGGGGGACACCGAGTCACACTCTGGGGACACTGGGGACACTGGGGACACTGGGATGGCCTGGGGACATCTTGGGGACACCCTGGGGACACTGAGTCACACCCTGGGGACACTGGGGACACCCTGAGGACACCCTGGGGAAACTGAGTCACACCCTGGGGACACTGGGGACACCCTGAGGACACCCTGGGGAAACTGAGTCACACCCTGGGGACACTGGGGACACCCTGAGGACACCCTGGGGAAACTGAGTCACACCCTGGGGACACTGGGGACACTGAGTCACTCTGGGGACACTGGGATGGCCTGGGGACATCTTGGGGACACCTTGGGGGACACCCTGGGGACACCCTGGGGACATCTTGGGGACACCCTGGGGAAACTGAGTCACACCCTGGGGACACTGAGTCACACTCTGGAGACATCCTGGGGACACTGGGGACACCTTGGGGACACTGGGATGGCCTGGGGACATCTTGGGGACACCCTGGGGACACCCTGGGGACACTGGGACACTCTGGGGACACTGGGATGGCCTGGGGACATCTTGGGGACATCCTGAGGACATCTTGGGGACACCCTGGGGACACCCTGGGGACATCTGGAACTCGCGCTCCCAGTTGATGATGGTGGAGAGCGGCGCTGACGAGGAACGGGCCCTTGGTGTGGCCCTGGGGGACACCGAGTCACACTCTGGGGACACTGGGGACACCCTGGGGACATCTTGGGGACACCCTGGGGACACCCTGGGGACACCCTGGGGACATCTTGGGGACATCTTGGGGACACCCTGGGGAAACTGAGTCACACCCTGGGGACATCCTGGGGACACTGAGTCACACTGGGGACATCCTGGGGACACTGGGACACCCTGGAGACACTGGGATGGCCTGGGGACATCTTGGGGACACCCTGGAGACACCCTGGGGACACCCTGGGGACACTGAGTCAGACCCTGGGGACACTGGGATGGCCTGAGGACATCTTGGGGACATCTTGGGGACACCCTGGGGAAACTGAGTCACACCCTGGGGACACTGAGTCACACCCTGGGGACACTGGGACACACTGGGGACACTGGGATGGCCTGGGGACACCTTGGGGACACCCTGGGGTCACCCTGGGGACACCCTGGGGAAACTGAGTCACACCCTGGGGACATCCTGGGGACACAGGGACACTCTGGGGACACCCTGGGGACACTGGGACACTCTGGGGACACTGGGATGGCCTGGGGACATCTTGGGGACATCCTGGAGACACCCTGGGGACACCCTGGGGACACTGAGTCAGACCCTGGGGACACTGGGATGGCCTGAGGACATCTTGGGGACATCTTGGGGACACCCTGGGGACACTGAGTCACACCCAGGGGACACTGGGATGGCCTGGGGACATCTTGGGGACACCCTGGGGTCACCCTGGGGACACCCTGGGGAAACTGAGTCACACCCTGGGGACATCCTGGGGACACAGGGACACTCTGGAGACATCCTGGGGACACTGGGGACATCTTGGGGACACTGGGATGGCCTGGGGACATCCTGGGGACATCCTGGAGACACCCTGGGGACACTGGGACACTCTGGGGACACTGGGATGGCCTGGGGACATCTTGGGGACATCCTGGAGACACCCTGGGGACACTGAGTCACACCCTGGAGACACTGGGATGGCCTGGGGATATCTTGGGGACATCTTGGGGACACCCTGGGGACACTGAGTCACACCCTGGGGACATCCTGGGGACACTGGGACACCTTGGGGACATCTTGGGGACACCCTGGGGACATCTGGAACTCGCGCTCCCAGTTGATGATGGTGGAGAGCGGCGCGCTGACGAGGAACGGGCCCTTGGTGTGGCCCTGGGGGACACAGGGACACTCTGGGGACATGGGGACATCTTGGGGACACCCTGGGGACACCCTGGGGACACCCTGGGGACACCCTGGGGACATCTGGAACTCGCGCTCCCAGTTGATGATGGTGGAGAGCGGCGCTGACGAGGAACGGGCCCTTGGTGTGGCCCTGGGGGACACCGAGTCACACTCTGGGGACATCTTGGGGACACTGGGGACACTGGGATGGCCTGGGGACATCTTGGGGACACCCTGGGGACACCCTGGGGAAACTGAGTCACACCCTGGGGACACTGAGTCACACCCTGGGGACATCCTGGGGACACTGAGTCACACCCTGGGGACATCCTGGGGACACTGGGACACACTGGGAACACTGGGATGGCCTGGGGACATCTTGGGGACATCCTGGAGACACCCTGGGGAAACTGAGTCACACCCTGGAGACACTGGGATGGCCTGGGGACATCTTGGGGACACCCTGGGGACACCCTGGGGACATCTGGAACTCGCGCTCCCAGTTGATGATGGTGGAGAGCGGCGCTGACGAGGAACGGGCCCTTGGTGTGGCCCTGGGGGACACAGGGACACTCTGGGGACATCTTGGGGACACTGGGGACACTGGGATGGCCTGGGGACATCCTGGGGACACTGGGGACATCTTGGGGACACCCTGGAGACATCCTGGGGACACTGAGTCACACCCTGGGGACACTGTGTCACGCTGGGGACACTGGGATGGCCTGGGGACATCTTGGGGACATCCTGGAGACACCCTGGGGAAACTGAGTCACACTCTGGGGACACTGGGACGGCCTGGGGACATCTTGGGGACACCCTGGGGACACCCTGGGGACACCCTGGGGACACCCTGGGGACATCTGGAACTCGCGCTCCCAGTTGATGATGGTGGAGAGCGGCGCTGACGAGGAACGGGCCCTTGGTGTGGCCCTGGGGGACACTGTGTCACTCTGGGGACATCTTGGGGACACTGGGGACATCTTGGGGACATCTTGGGGACACCCTGGGGACACTGGGACACACTGGGGACACTGAGTCACACTCTGGGGACACCCTGGGGACATCCTGGGGACACTGGGATGGCCTGGGGACACCTTGGGGACACCCTGGGGAAACTGAGTCACACCCTGGGGACACTGAGTCACACTCTGGGGACATCTTGGGGACATCTTGGGGACACCCTGGGGACACCCTGGGGACACTGAGTCACACTCTGGGGACACTGGGACACTCTGGGAACACTGGGATGGCCTGGGCACACCTTGGGGACACCCTGGGGACACCCTGGGGACACTGAGTCACACCCTGGGGACACTGGGACACTCTGGGGACACTGGGATGGCCTGGGGACACCCTGGGGACACCCTGGGGACATCTGGAACTCGCGCTCCCAGTTGATGATGGTGGAGAGCGGCGCTGACGAGGAACGGGCCCTTGGTGTGGCCCTGGGGGACACAGGGACACTCTGGGGACATCTTGGGGACACTGGGGACACTCTGGGGACACCCTGGGGACATCCTGGGGACATCCTGGGGATACTGGGACACGCTGGGGACACCCTGGGGACACCCAAACCCCCCAGAGATGTCCCCAACCCTCACCTCCTTGTACAAGGAGTAGAGGAAGACGATGGTCTGGATGGTCTTGCCCAGCCCCAGAGATGTCCCCAGCCCCAGGACAGTCCCACAGGGATGTCCCCAAGCCCCCAGAGATGTCCCCAACCCCCCAGAGATGTCCCCAAACCCCTCAGAGATGTCCCCAAACCCCCAGAGATGTCCCCAAACCCCCCAGAGATGTCCCCAACCCTCACCTCCTTATACAGGGAGTAGAGGAAGACGATGGTCTGGATGGTCTTGCCCAGCCCCAGAGATGTCCCCAAACCCCCTGGACATGTCCCCAACCCCTCAGAGATGTCCCCAACCCCTCAGAGATGTCCCCAAGCCCCACCTCCTTGTACAGGGAGTAGAGGAAGACGATGGTCTGGATGGTCTTGCCCAGCCCCAGAGATGTCCCCAAGCCCCATGACAGCCCCATGGAGATGTCTCCAACCCCACACAGATGTCCCCAAGCCCTCAGAGATGTCCCCAAGCCCCCAGAGATGTCCCCAAGCCCCATGACAGCCCCATGGAGATGTCCCCAAGCCCCCAGAGATGTCCCCAAGCCTCACCTCCTTGTATAATGAGTAGAGGAAGACGATGGTCTGGATGGTCTTGCCCAGCCCCAGAGATGTCCCCAACCCCCCAGAGATGTCCCAAACCCCTCAGAGATGTCCCCAAGCCCTCAGAGATGTCCCCAACCCCTCAGAGATGTCCCCAAGCCTCACCTCTTTGTATAACGAGTAGAGGAAGACGATGGTCTGGATGGTCTTGCCCAGCCCCATCTCGTCGGCCAGGATGGTGTCGGTGCTCTGGGCCCACGAGAAGCGCAGCCAGTTCAGCCCCTCCAGCTGGTACAGGTGCAGCGTGCCCCCCGTGGCCGTGATGAACCTCGGTTGGGTCTCGTACTTCACCGTCGGCTAATTATTAATCAATTAATAATTAATAACTAATAATTAATTGAGAATTAATAGCGTATTTATTAATTAATAACTGTTTAATAGACATTAATAATGGTCTAATAGCCCCCCGTGGCCGTGATGAACCTCGGTTGGGTCTCGTACTTCACCGTCGGCTAATTATTAATTAATTAATAATTAATAATTGATCATTAATTAAAAATTAATTGATTTATTTATTGATAAATAGCTTTTAATAGCCATTAATAATGGTCTAATAGCCCCCCGTGGCCGTGATGAACCTCGGCTGGGTCTCGTACTTCACCGTCGGCTAATAAATTAATCATTAATCATTAATAATTGGTAATTAATAAAGAATTAATAGCATATTTATTAATTAATGGGCGTTAATAGCCATTAATAATGGTCTAATAGCCCCCCGTGGCCGTGATGAAGCGCGGCTGCGTCTCATACTTCACCGTGGGCTGGGAAATTTATCATTAATTAAAAATTATTAATGATTAATTAAGAATTGATAACATATTTATTAATTAATGGGCATTAATAGCCATTAATAATGGTCTAATAGCCCCCCATGGCCGTGATGAACCTCGGCTGAGTCTCGTACTTCACCGTGGGCCGCGGGATTGATGATTAATAATTAGCAAACAGCAACTAACAATTAATAACTAGCAATTAATAACCAATAATTAGCAATTAATAATTAATTATCAGCTCACGTCGTTGGTGGGGGAGTCCGGGGGCCCCTCCCCTGGCGTCTCCTTCTTCTTCTTCTTGTAACGACGCGGCTGCGCCGGGTCCTCCCCCATGAACACCTCCCTGGGGACATTTGGGGACGTTTGGGGACATTGAGGGGACATTTGGGGACATTTGGGGACATTTGGGGACATTTGGGGACATTGAGGGGACATTGAGGGGACATTTGGGGACATTTGGGGACATTTGGGGACATTTGGGGACATTTGGGGACATTGAGGGGACATTGAGGGGACATTTGGGGACATTTGGGGACATTTGGGGATGTTTGGGGACTTTGAGGGGACATCGGGGACATGTCCTCGGTGTCCCCAATGTCCCCAAACCTCCCAAGGTCCTCAAGGTCCTCAATGTCCCCCCAATGTCCCCAAATGTCCCCAAGGTCCTCAATGTCCCCCCAATGTCCCCCAATGTCCTCTGTGTCCCCCCAATGTCCCCGATATCCATGATGTCCTCAAGGTCCTCATTGTCCCCAGTGTCCCCAGTGTCCCCAATGTCCCCCAATGTCCCCAACCCCCCGATGATGTCCCCAATGTCCTCAATGTCCCCCAGTGTCCCCAATGTCCCCCAATGTCCCCAAACCCCGCCAATGTCCCCAAATGTCCTCAAGGTCCCCAAGATCCCAAATGTCCCCAAATGTCCCCAAATGTCCCCAATATCTCCCAAAGTCCCCAATCCCCTGGATGTCCCCAATCCCCCCGATGTTCCCGATGTCCCCAATCCCCTGGATGTCCCCAATCCCCCCAATCCCCCCGATGTCCCCAGATGTCCCCAGGTGTCCCCAGATGTCCCCAATGTCCCCAGATGTCCCCAGACCGGTGTTTCCAGTAGGCCAGCTTGTGCAGGTCGTAGTCGGGGATGGGCATCTCGTCCCCAATGTCCCCAATGTCCCCAATCCCCCCAATCCCCCCGATGTCCCCTGATGTCCCCAATCCCCTGAATGTCCCCAGATGTCCCCGGTGTCCCCAGATGTCCCCAGATGTCCCCAGACCGGTGTTTCCAGTAGGCCAGCTTGTGCAGGTCGTAGTCGGGGATGGGCATCTCGTCCCCAGTGTCCCCAATGTCCCCAATCCCCTGGATGTCCCCAGATGTCCCCAATCCCCCCAGATGTCCCCAGTGTCCCCAGGTGTCCCCAGGTGTCCCCAGATGTCCCCAGGTGTCCCCAGACCGGTGTTTCCAGTAGGCCAGCTTGTGCAGGTCGTAGTCGGGGATGGGCATCTCGTCCTCAGTGTCCCCAATGTTGCCAATCCCCCCGATGTCCCCAATCCCCCCGATGTCCCCAATCCCCCCGATGTCCCCAGGTGTCCCCAGGTGTCCCCAGGTGTCCCCAGATGTCCCCCAGATGTCCCCAGATGTCCCCAGACCGGTGTTTCCAGTAGGCCAGCTTGTGCAGGTCGTAGTCGGGGATGGGCATCTCGTCCTCCCAGCCACCCCCAATGTCCCCAATGTCCCCAATCCCCCCAGTGTCCCCAGTGTCCCCAATGTCCCCAGCTGTCCCCCAGTGTCCCCAGCTGTCCCCAGTGTCCCCAGTGTCCCCAGATGTCCCCAGATGTCCCCAGGTGTCCCCAGACCGGTGTTTCCAGTAGGCCAGCTTGTGCAGGTCGTAGTCGGGGATGGGCATCTCGTCCTCAGTGTCCCCAATCCCCCCGATGTCCCCAATCCCCCCGATGTCCCCAATGTCCCCAATCCCCCCAGATGTCCCCAGTGTCCCCAGGTGTCCCCAGGTGTCCCCAGATGTCCCCAGGTGTCCCCAGAGCGGTGTTTCCAGTAGGCCAGCTTGTGCAGGTCGTAGTCGGGGATGGGCATCTTGTCCTCAGTGTCCCCAATGTCCCCAATCCCCTGGATGTCCCCAATGTCCCCAATGTCCCCAATCCCCCCAGATGTCCCCAGTGTCCCCAGGTGTCCCCAGTGTCCCCAGATGTCCCCAGACCGGTGTTTCCAGTAGGCCAGCTTGTGCAGGTCGTAGTCGGGGATGGGCATCTCGTCCTCAGTGTCCCCAATCCCCCCGATGTCCCCAATCCCCCCGATGTCCCCAGCTGTCCCCAGTGTCCCAGATGTCCCCAGGTGTCCCCAGATGTCCCCAGTGTCCCCAGCTGTCCCCAGATGTCCCCAGATGTCCCCAGACCGGTGTTTCCAGTAGGCCAGCTTGTGCAGGTCGTGGTCGGGGATGGGCATCTCGTCCTCAATGTCCCCAATGTCCCCAATCCCCCCGATGTCCCCAGCTGTCCCCAGATGTCCCCAGGTGTCCCCAGACCGGTGTTTCCAGTAGGCCAGCTTGTGCAGGTCGTAGTCGGGGATGGGCATCTCGTCCTCCTCCCAGGTGGCCTGGTCGTAGGGCAGGTCCCTCCACTTGACCAGGTAATGGTACTGACCCTTGCGGTCCACGCTGTGAGGGGACAGAGTGTCACCGAGGGGACATCGGGGACATCGGGGGGATTGGGGGCATTGGGGACATTGGGGACATCAGGGACATCGGGGACATTGGGGACATTGGGGGCATTGGGGACATTTGGGGACATTGGGGACATTGGGGGATGTGGGGGAACGTGGGGACATCAGGGGATGTGGGGGACATGGGGGATGTGGGGACATCGGGGACATTGGGGGTTGTGGGGACATTGGGGGATGTGGGGACATTGGGGACATTGGGGGCATTGGGGGGATTGGGGACATTGGGGGATGTGGGGGAACGTGGGGACATTGGGGGTTGTGGGGACATTGGGGGATGTGGGGACATTGGGGACATCGGGGACACTGGGGACATTGGGGGCACTGGGGGCATTGGGGACATTGGGGACATCGGGGGATGTGGGGGGATGTGGGGACATCGGGGGCCATGGGGACAGTGGGAATCCTGGGGACGTGGGGACAGCCAGGGGACACCCCAGGGACACCCGAGGGGACACCCAGGGACATGGGGACAGCCAGGGGACAGCCAGGGGACGTGAGGACAGCCAGGGGACAGCCAGGGGACAGTCAGGGGACAGCCAGGGGACACCCCAGGGACACCCAGGGGGACATGGGGACAGCCAGGGGACACCCCAGGGACAGCCAGGGGACACCCAGGGACAGCCAGGGACAGCCAGGGGACACCCAGGGACATGGGGACAGCCCAAGGGACAGCCAGGGACACCTAGGGACACCCAGGGGACACCCAGGGACATGGGGACAGCCAGGGGACAGCCAGGGGACACCCAGGGACACTCAGGGGACACCCAGGGGATGTGGGGACAGCCAGGGGACAGCCAGGGACACCCAGGGACACCCAGGGGACACCCCAGGGACACCCAGGGGGACGTGGGGACACCCAGGGGACAGCCAGGGGGACATGGGGACAGCCAGGGGACAGCCAGGGGACAGCCAGGGACACCCAGGGACACCCCAGGGGGACATGGGGACACCCCAGGGACAGCCAGGGGCACCCCAGGGACAGCCAGGGACACCCAGGGACAGCCAGGGGACACCCAGGGGACACCCAGGGACATGGGGACACCCCAGGGACAGCCAGGGGCACCCCAGGGACACCTCAGGGACACCCAGGGGACACCCAGGGGACACCCAGGGACATGGGGACAGCCAGGGGACACCCCATGGACAGCCAGGGACACCCAGGGGACAGCCAGGGGACAGCCAGGGGACACCCCAGGGACACCCAGGGGACACCCAGGGGACAGCCAGGGGACAGCCAGGGACAGCCAGGGACAGCCAGGGACAGCCAGGGACACCCAGGGGACACCCAGGGGACAGCCAGGGGACAGCCAGGGGACACCCAGGGGACAGTCAGGGACAGCCAGGGACAGCCAGGGGACAGCCAGGGACACCCAGGGGACAGCCAGGGGACACCCCAGGGACACCCAGGGGACACCCAGGTGACACCTCAGGGACACCCAGGGGGACATGGGGACAGCCAGGGGACAGCCAGGGGACACCCCAGGGGACACCCAGGGGACACCCAGGGACATGGGGACAGCCAGGGGACAGCCAGGGACACCCAGGGGACAGCCAGGGACAGCCAGGGGGACATGGGGACAGCCAGGGGACACCCCAGGGACAGCCAGGGACAGCCAGGGACACCCAGGGGACACCCAGGGGACACCCAGGGGACAGCCAGGGACATGGGGACACCCAGGGGACACCCAGGGGACACCCAGGGGACAGCCAGGGACAGCCAGGGGACACCCAGGGGACAGCCAGGGGACAGCCAGGGACATGGGGACAGCCAGGGGACACCCAGGGGGACGTGGGGACAGCCCCAGGAATTTGGGGTGTCCCTGAAGATTCAGGGATGTCCCCAGGAATTCGGGGGTGTCCCCAGGAGGGTCCCCAGGGATTCAGGGATGTCCCCAAGAGGATTCAGGGGGTCCCCAGGAATTTCGGGGGTGTCCCCAGGGATTTGGGGAAGGGTCCCCAAGGAATTCGGGGTGTCCCCAGCAGGATTTTGGGATATCCCCAGGGATTCAGGGTGTCCCCAGGATTTTGGGGTGTCCCCAGGAGGATCTGGGGTGTCCCCAGGGATTTGGGGGGGGGATCCCCAGGAATTCAAGGATGTCCCCAGGAGGATTTGGGGAGGGGTCCCCAAGGATTTTGGGGTGTCCCCAGGAGGATTTGGGGATATCCCCAGGGATTTGAGAAGGGGTCCCCAGGATTTTGGGGTGTCCCCAAGGATTTTGGGGTGTCCCCAGGGATTTAGGGGGGGTCCCCAGGAATTCAAGGATGTCCCCAGGAGGATTTGGGGTGTCCCCAAGGATTTTGGGATGTCCCCAGGAATTTCGGGGGTGTCCCCAGGAATTCAGGGATGTCCCCAGGAGGATTTGAGGAGGGGTCCCCAAGGATTTTGGGGTGTCCCCAAGGATTTGGGGGGTGTCCCAAGAGGATTTGAGGATGGGTCCCCAGGATTTGGGGTGTCCCCAAGAGGATTCAGGGTGTCCCCAGGGATTTGAGGAGGGGTCCCCAGGAATTCAGGGTGTCCCCAAGGATTTGGGGGGGTCCCCAGGAATTCAAGGATGTCCCCAGGAGGATTTGAGGAGGGGTCCCCAAGGATTTTGGGGTGTCCCAGGAGGATTTTGGGATATCCCCAAGAGGATTCAGGGTGTCCCCAAGGATTTTGGGGTGTCCCCAGGAGGATTTGGGGGGGGATCCCCAGGAATTTCAGGGATGTCCCCAGGAGGATTTGGGGTGTCCCCAGGAATTCAGGGTGTCCCCAGGAGGATTTGGGGTGTCCCCAGGAGGGTCCCCAGGAACTTGGGGATGTCCCCAGGGATTTGGGGAGGGGTCCCCAGGAGGATTTGGGGATATCCCCAGGATTTTGGGGTGTCCCCAGGATTTTGGGGTGTCCCCAGGAGGATTTGGGGCGTCCCCAGGGATTCAGGGATGTCCCCAGGGATTTGAGGAGGGGTCCCCAAGGATTTTGGGGTGTCCCCAAGAGGATTCAGGGGGTCCCCAGGAATTCAGGGGTTCCCCAGGAATTTTGGGGATGTCCCCAGGGATTTGGGGGGGGGGTCCCCAAGGAATTTTGGGGGTGTCCCCAGGAGGATTTTGGGATATCCCCAAGAGGATTCAGGGGGTCCCCAGGAATTCAGGGGGTCCCCAAGGATTTGGGGAGGGATCCCCAGGAATTTCAGGGATGTCCCCAAGAGGATTCAGGGGGTCCCCAGGAATTCAGGGTGTCCCCAGGAATTTTGGGGATGTCCCCAAGGATTTGAGGAGGGGTCCCCAAGGAATTTTGGGGTGTCCCCATGAACTGGGGGCGTCCCCACCTGTGGTTGATGATGCGGTGCACCGTCATCCACTCGGGTTTGATGCCGTAGCGGTAGAACCTCTCCTCCATCCCCCCAAAAAGGGGGTCCCCCCCTGCCCCCCGTTTCTCGCTCTTGGGGTCGTCGTCCCCGGAGCCGTAATCCAGGGGAGGGGGCTCGTCCATGTCGTTCTTGCGCTGGTAGTTCCGGTACATCACCAGGTGGAAGATCTCCAGCTGCGGGCCCCAGACACCCCAAAAGTTAGAGGGGACACCCCAAAGTTAGGGGGACACCCCAAAGTTAGAGAGAGCACCCTAAAGTTACAAGAAATCACCCCAAAATTCAAGGGAATGACCCCAAAATTAAAGAAGAGAATCCCAAAGTTGAAGGAAATCAGCCCAAAATTAAAGGGGGAACCCCCAAAGTTAAAGGGGGAACCCCAGAGTTAAAGGGGAGAGTCCCAAAATCACAAGGAATTAACCCAAAGTTAAAGGAAATCACCCCAAAATTAAGGGGGGCACCCCAAAGTTAAGGGGGGCACCCCAAAGTTAGAGAGAGCACCCCAAAGTTAGAGAGAGCACCCTAAAGTTACAAGAAATCACCCCAAAATTAAAGGAAATCACCCCAAAATTAAAGGAAATCACCCCAAAATTAAAGGGGGGAACCCCAAAATTAGAGAGGGCACCCCAAAGTTAGAGAGAGCACCCCAAAGTTACAAGAAATCACCCCAAAATTAAAGAGAGAATCCCAAAATTAAAGGAAATCACCCCCAAAATTAAAGGGGGGCACCCCAAAGTTAGAGGGGGGTACCCCAAAGTTAAAGGGGGGAACCACAAAGTTAAAGGGGGGCACCCCAAAGTTAGAGAGAGCACCCTTAATTACAAGGAATCACCCCAAAATTAAAGGAAATCACCCCAAAATTAAAGGAAATCACCCCAAAGTTAGAGGGGAGCACCCCAAAGTTGGAGAGAGCACCCCAAAGTTACAAGGAATCACCCCAAAATTAAAGAGAGCGTCCCAAAATCAGAGGAAATTACCCCAAAATTAAAGGGAATCACCCCAAAATTAAAGGAAATCACCCCAAAATTAAAGGGAATCACCCCAAAATTAGAGGGGGAACCCCAAAGTTAAAGGGGGAACCCCAAAATTAAAGGAAATCACCCCAAAGTTAAAGGGGAACCCCAAAATTAAAGGGGAGCACCCCAAAGTTACAAGAAATCACCCCCAAAATTAAAGAAAGCGTCCCAAAGTTAAAGGGGAGAGTCCCAAAATCAGAAGGAATCACCCCAAAATTAAAGCAAATCACCCCCCAAAATTAAGGGGGGAACCCCAGAGTTACAAGAAATCACCCCAAAATTAAAGAGAGAATCCCAAAATCAGAGAAAATGACCCCAAAATTAAAGGGAATCACCCCAAATTGAAGGAAATCACCCCAAAATTAATGGAAATCACCCCAAAATTAAAGGAAATCACCCCAAAATTAAAGGAAATCACCCCAAAATTAAAGAGAGAATCCCAAAGTTAAAGGAAATCACCCCAAAATTAGAGAGGGCACCCCAAAGTTAGAGGGGGGCACCCCAAAGTTAGAGGGGGGCACCCCAAAGTTACAAGAAATCACCCCAAAATTAAAGAGAGAATCCCAAAATTAAAGGAAATCACCCCAAAATTAAAGGGGGGCACCCCAAAGTTAAAGGGGGAACCCCAAAATCAAAGGAAATCACCCCAAACTTAAAGGAAATCACCCCAAAATGAAAGGAAATCACCCCAAAATTAGAGGGGGAACCCCAAAATTAGAGGAAATTACCCCAAAATTAAAGGAAATCACCCCAAAATTAGGAAATCACCCCAAAATTAGAGGAAATTACCCCAAAATTAGAGGAAATTACCCCAAAATTAATGGAAATCACCCCAAAATTAAAGGAAATCACCCCAAAATTAGATGGAATCACCCCAAAATTAGAG
>JANVCZ010000030.1:9816815-9865981 GCA_032357785.1 Periparus ater
AATGTCCCCAATCCCCTGGATGTCCCCGATGTCCCCAATCCCCCCAGATGTCCCCAGATGTCCCCAATGTCCCCAGGTGTCCCCAGATGTCCCCAGGTGTCCCCAGACCGGTGTTTCCAGTAGGCCAGCTTGTGCAGGTCGTAGTCGGGGATGGGCATCTCGTCCCCGCTGTCCCCAATGTCCCCAATCCCCCCGATGTCCCCAATGTCCCCCAATGTCCCCAGATGTCCCCAGGTGTCCCCAGGTGTCCCCAGACCGGTGTTTCCAGTAGGCCAGCTTGTGCAGGTCGTAGTCGGGGATGGGCATCTCGTCCTCCCAGCCACCCCCAATGTCCCCAATGTCCCCAATCCCCTGGATTGTCCCCAATGTCCCCAGATGTCCCCAGATGTCCCCAGATGTCCCCAGATGTCCCCAGGTGTCCCCAGACCGGTGTTTCCAGTAGGCCAGCTTGTGCAGGTCGTAGTCGGGGATGGGCATCTCGTCCTCCTCCCAGGTGGCCTGGTCGTAGGGCAGGTCCCTCCACTTGACCAGGTAATGGTTACTGACCCTTGCGGTCCACGCTGTGAGGGGACAGAGCGTCACCGAGGGGACATCGGGGACATCCAGGGGACATTGGGGACATTGGGGGGGATTGGGGACATTGGAGGCATTGGGGGCATTGGGGGCATTGGGGACATTGGGGATAATGGTAATGGTACTGCCCCTTGCGGTCCACGCTGTGAGGGGACAGAGCGTCACCGAGGGGACATCGGGGACATCCAGGGGACATTGGGGACATTGCGGGGGTGTGGGGGCATTGGGGACATTGGGGGGATGTGGGGGACATGGGGGATGTGGGGACATTGGGGACATTGGGGACATTGGGGGCATTGGGGACATCGGGGGATGTGGGGACATTGGGGGCCATGGGGACAGTGGGAATCCTGGGGACGTGGGGACAGCCAGGGGACACCCCAGGGACACCCGAGGGGACACCCAGGGACATGGGGACAGCCAGGGGACACCCAAGGGACACCTCAGGGACACCCAGGGGGACAAGGGGACAGCCAGGGGACACCCCAGGGACAGCCAGGGACACCCAGGGGACACCCAGGGGACAGCCAGGGGACAGCCAGGGACACCCAAGGGGACAGCCAGGGACATGGGGACAGCCAGGGGACAGCCAGGGGACAGCCAGGGGACACCCAGGGGACACCCAGGGACATGGGGACAGCCAGGGGACACCCCAGGGACAGCCAGGGACAGCCAGGGACACCCAGGGGACACCCAGGGGACACCCAGGGGACACCCAGGGACATGGGGACAGCCAGGGGACAGCCAGGGGGACGTGGGGACAGCCCCAGGAATTTGGGGTGTCCCTGAAGATTCAGGGATGTCCCCAGGAATTCGGGGGTGTCCCCAGGAGGGTCCCCAGGGATTCAGGGATGTCCCCAAGAGGATTCAGGGGGTCCCCAGGAATTTCGGGGATGTCCCCAGGAGGATTTGGGGTGACCCCAAGGAATTTTGGGGTTGTCCCCATGAACTGGGGGTGTTCCCAAGGATTTGAGGAGGTTGTCCCCAGGATTTTGGGGTGTCCCCAGGATTTTGGGGTGTCCCCAGGGATTCAGGGATTGTCCCCAGGATTTTGGGTGTCCCAGGAGGATTTTGGGATATCCCCAGGATTTTGGGTGTCCCCAGGAGGATTTGGGGTGTCCCCAGGAGGATTTGAGGAGGGGTCCCCCAAGGATTCAGGGGGTCCCCAGGGATTCAGGATGTCCCCAGAAGGATTTGAGGAGGGGTCCCCAAGGAATTCGGGGTGTCCCCAGGAGGATTTGGGGTGTCCCCAGGGATTTGAGGAGGGGTCCCCAAGGATTTTGGGGTGTCCCCAGGAGGATTTGGGGTGTCCCCAAGGATTCAGGGATGTCCCCAGGAGGATCTGGGGTGTCCCCAGGGATTTGAGGAGGGATCCCCAAGAGGATTCAGGGGGTCCCCAGGAATTCAGGGGTTCCCCAGGAATTTTGGGGATGTCCCCAAGGATTTGAGGAGGGGTCCCCAAGGAATTTTGGGGTGTCCCCAGGAGGATTTTGGGATATCCCAAGGGATTCAGGGTGTCCCCAAGGATTTTGGGGTGTCCCCAGGAGGATTTGGGATATCCCCAGGAATTCAGGGTGTCCCCAGGAATTCAGGGGTTTCCCCAGGAATTTTGGGGATGTCCCCAGGAGGATTTGAGGAGGGGTCCCCAGGATTTTGGGGTGTCCCCAGGGAGGATTTGGGGCGTCCCCAGCAGGGTCCCCAGGAACTCAGGGGTGTCCAGGGATTCAGGGATGTCCCCAGGGATTTGAGGAGGGGTCCCCAAGGATTTGGGGTGTCCCCAGGAGGATTTTGGGATATCCCCAGGATTTTGGGGTGTCCCCAGGAGGATTTGGGATATCCCCAGGGATTCAGGGATGTCCCCAAGGAATTTGGGGTGTCCCCAAGGATTCGGGGGTGTCCCCAGGAATTCAGGGTGGTCCCCAGGAGGATTTGGGGAGGTGTCCCCAGGAGGATTCAGGGGGGTCCCCAGGAACTGGGGATGTCCCCAGGGATTGGGGAGGGGTCCCCAGGAGGATTTGGGGTGTCCCCAGGATTTTGGGGTTGTCCCCAGGAATTTCGGGGATGTCCCCAGGAATTCAGGGATGTCCCCAAGGATTTTGGGGTGTCCCCAGGAGGATTTGGGATATCCCCAAGGATTTGGGGTGTCCCCAGGGATTCAGGGTGTCCCCAGGAATTCAGGGTGTCCCCAGGAGGATTTGAGGAGGGGTCCCCAAGGATTCAGGGGGGTCCCCAGGAATTCAGGGATGTCCCCAGGGATTTGAGGAGGGGTCCCCAGGAGGATTTGGGGATGTCCCCAGGGATTTTGGGATATCCCCAGGATTTTGGGGTGTCCCCAGGATTTTGGGGTGTCCCCAGGAGGATTTGGGGGGGGGTCTCCAGGAATTCAAGGGTGTCCCCAGGAGGATTTGGGGAGGGGTCCCGAAGGATTTTGGGGTATCCCAGGAGGATTTGGGATATCCCCAGGAATTCAAGGATGTCCCCAGGGATTCAGGGATGTCCCCAGGGATTTGAGGAGGGGTCCCCAAGGATTTGGGCATCCCCAGGAGGATTTGAGGCGGGGGTCCCCAAGAGGATTCAGGGGGTCCCCAGGAATTCAGGGGGTCCCCAAGGATTTGGGGAGGGATCCCCAGGAATTTCAGGGATGTCCCCAAGAGGATTCAGGGGGTCCCCAGGAATTCAGGGGTTCCCCAGGAATTTTGGGGATATCCCCAGGGATTTTGGGGTGTCCCCATGAACTGGGGGCGTCCCCACCTGTGGTTGATGATGCGGTGCACCGTCATCCACTCGGGTTTGATGCCGTAGCGGTAGAACCTCTCCTCCATCCCCCCAAAAAGGGGTCCCCCCCTGCCCCCCGTTTCTCGCTCTTGGGGTCGTCGTCCCCGGAGCCGTAATCCAGGGGAGGGGGCTCGTCCATGTCGTTCTTGCGCTGGTAGTTCCGGTACATCACCAGGTGGAAGATCTCCAGCTGCGACCCCCAGACACCCCAAAAGTTAGAGGGGACACCCCAAAAGTTAGAGGGGGGAACCCCAAAGTTACAAGGAATCACCCCAAAAATTAAAGAGAGCATCCCAAAGTTAGAAGAAATCACCCCAAAATTCAAGGGGAGAGTCCCAAAATTAAAGGAAATCACCCTAAAATTAAAGGAAATCACCCCAAAATTAAAGGGGGAACCCCACAGTTAAAGGGGAGAGTCCCAAAATCAGAAGGAATTGCCCCAAAATCAGAAGGAATTACCCCAAAATTAAAGGAAATCACCCCAAAGTTAAGGGGGGAACCCCAGAGTTAAAGGGGGGAACCCCAAAGTTAGAGAGAGCACCCTAAAGTTACAAGGAATCAACCCAAAGTTAAAGGAAATCACCCCAAAATTAAAGAGAGTGTCCCAAAGTTGAAGGGGAGAGTCCCAAAATTAGAAGGAATCACCCCAAAATTAAAGGAAATCACCCCAAAGTTAGAGGGGACACCCCAAAATTAGAGGGGGAACCCCAAAGTTAGAGGGGGGAACCCCAAAGTTAGAGAGAGCACCCTAAAGTTACAAGAAATCACCCCAAAATTAAAGAAAGCGTCCCAAAGTTAAAGGGGGGTGAGAGTCCCAAAATTAGAAGGAATCACCCCAAAATTAAAGGGAGTCACCCCAAAATTAAGGGGGGAACCCCAAAGTTAGAGGGGGGCACCCCAAAAGTTAGAGGGGGAACCCCAGAGTTACAAGAAATCAACCCAAAGTTAAAGAGAGCGTCCCAAAATCAGAGGAAATTACCCCAAAATTAAAGGGGATCACCCCAAAAATAAAGGAAATCACAAATCACCCCAAAAGTTAGAGGGGGAACCCCAGAGTTACAAGAAATCAACCCAAAGTTAAAGAGAGCGTCCCAAAATCAGAGGAAATTACCCCAAAATTAAAGGGGATCACCCCAAAATTAAAGGAAATCACCCCAAATTGAAGGGAATCACCCCAAAATTAAAGAGGGAACCCCAAAATTAAAGGGGGAACCCCAGAGTTAAAGGGGAGCAGCCCAAAGTTAGAGAGAGCACCCTAAAGTTACAAGGAATCAACCCAAAATTAAAGAGAGCATCCCAAAATCAGAGGAAATTACCCCAAAACTAAAGGAAATCACCCCCAAAGTTAAAGGAAATTACCCCAAAATTAATGGAAATCACCCCAAAATGAAAGGAAATCACCCCAAAATTAGAGGGGGAACCCCAAAATTAGAGGAAATTACCCCAAAATGAAAGGAAATCACCCCAAAATTAAAGGGAATCACCCCAAAATTAGAGGAAATTACCCCAAAATTAGAGGAAATCACCCCAAAATTAATGGAAATCACCCCAAAATTAGAGGGGAGCACCTCAAAGTTGAGCCCCCCCAGATTTTGGGGTATTTCCTCAGGTTTTTGGGTTATTTTTGGGTTATTTGGGGTTATTTTTGGGGTAATTTTGGGGTTATTTTGGGGTTTTTTAGGATTATTTTGGGGTTTTTTTGGGTAATTTTGGGATAATTTTGGGGTTATTTCTGGGATTATTTTGGGGTTTTTTTGGGGTATTTTGGAGTTATTTCTAGGATTATTTTGGGTTTTTTTTGGGTAATTTTGGGGTAATTTTGGGGTTATTTCTGGAGTAATTTTGGGGCTATTTCTGGGGTAATCTGGGGTTGATTTTGGGGTTAATTTGGGTGTTTTTGGGGGTATTTTGGAATTATTTCTAGGATTATTTTGGGGTTTTTTTGGGTAATTTTGGGGCTATTTCTGGGGTAATCTGGGGTTGATTTTGGGGTTAATTTGGGTGTTTTTGGGGGGTATTTTGGAGTTATATTTAGGATTATTTTGGGATTTTTTTGGGTAATTTTTGGGGTATTTTGGGGTTATTTTGGGGTTATTTTTAGGATTATTTTGGGGTTTTTTTGGGTAATTTTGGGGTAATTTTGAGGTTATTTTGAGACTATTTTGTGATGAATTTTGGGGTAATCTGGGGTTGATTTTGGGGTTAATTTTGGTGTTTTTGGGGGTATTTTGGAGTTATTTTCAGGATTATTTTGGGGTTAATTTCGGGTTTTTTGGGGTTATTTCTGGGGTAATTTGGGGTTATTTTGGGGTTGATTTTGGGTTTATTTTGGGTGTTTTTGGGGCCGTACCTGCAGCTCTTTGATCCAGGAGCAGTGCCAGTAGGACAGCCCCACCCACGCTGAGACCCCTCCCCATATTTTGGGGATTTCCTCAGGATTTTGGGGTTAATTTTGGGATTATTTTGGGATAATTTTGGGGTTATTTTTGGGGTTATTTCTGGGGTAATTTGGGGTTGATTTTGGGTTGAATTTTGGTTTTTTTGGGGGATAATTTGAGTTATTTTTTGGTTAATTTTGGGTTTAATTTCAGGTTTTTGGGGGGATATTTCTGGGGTAATTTGGGTTATTTTGGGGGTTATTTTGGCATCATTTTGGGGTTAATTTGGGTGTTTTTGGGGCCGTACCTGCAGCTCTTTGATCCAGGAGCAGTGCCAGTAGGACAGCCCCACCCACGCTGAGACCCCTCCCCATATTCCGGGATCCCCCCAGGATTTTGGGATTAATTTTGGGGTTAATTTTGGGTTAATTTTGGTATTATTTTGGGGTTATTTCTGGGGTAATTTGGGGTTATTTTGAAGGTAATTTGGGGTAATTTTTGGGGTTATTTTGGGATTATTTTTGGGATTAATTTTGGGTTTTCTGGGGTCATTTTGGGGTCATTTTTGGGATTATTTTGGGTTATTTTTTGGTTAATTTTGGGTTATTTTTGGGATTAATTTTGGGTTTTTTGGGGTCATTTTGGGTTATTTTTTGATTATTTTGGGGTCATTTTTGGGGTTTTTTTGGGGTATTTTGGGGTTATTTTTAGGATTATTTTGGGGTTTTTTTGGGTAATTTTTGGGTAATTTTGGGGTTATTTTGGGGTTATTTCTGGGGTAATTTGGGGTTATTTTGGGGATTATTTTGGCATCATTTTGGGGTTAATTTGGGTGTTTTTGGGGGTATTTTGGAATTATTTCTAGGATTATTTTGGGGTTTTTTTGGGTAATTTTGGGGCTATTTCTGGGATAATCTGGGGTCATTTTGGGGTTAATTTGGGTTTATTTTGGGTGTTTTTGGGGCCGTACCTGCAGCTCTTTGATCCAGGAGCAGTGCCAGTAGGACAGTCCCACCCACGCTGAGACCCCTCCCCATATTTTGGGGGATTTCCTCAGGATTTTGGGGTCATTTTGGGATAATTTTGGGGTTATTTTTGGAGTAATTTTTGGGGTTATTTTGAGGTTTTTTGGAGTTATTTTGGGGATTATTTTGGGGTTATTTTGTGGTTATTTTGGGGTTATTTTGGGGTTATTTTTGGGATTATTCTGGGGTAATTTGGGGGCTATTTCTGGGGTAATTTTGAGGTCATTTTTGGGGTAATTTGGGGGTAATTTTTGGGGTTTCTTTGGGGTTATTTTTGGGGTAATTTTGGGGTTATTTTGGGCTTATTTTTGTGATTATTTTGGGGTTGATTTTGGGATTAATTTTGGGGTTTTTGGGAGTTATTTTGGGATCATTCTGGGGTTGATTTTGGGTTTAATTTTGTTTTTTTGGGGGGATAATTTGAGTTATTTTTTGGTAAATTTTGGGATTAATTTTGGGTTTTTTTGAGGTTATTTTAGGATTATTTCTGGGGTAATCTGGGGTTGATTTTGGGTTTATTTTGGGTGTTTTTGGGGCCGTACCTGCAGCTCTTTGATCCAGGAGCAGTGCCAGTAGGACAGTCCCACCCACGTTGAGACCCCTCCCCATATTCCGCGATCCCCCCAGGATTTTGGGGTTAATTTTGGGGTTTTTGGGGGTTATTTCTGGGGTAATTTTGGGGTTATTTTGGGGTCATTTTTGGGTTATTTTTGTGATTATTTTGGGGTTATTTTTGGGTCATTTTTGGGGGTTTTTTGGAGTATTTTGGAGTTATTTTTAGGATTATTTTGGGGTTTTTTTGGGGTATTTTGGGGTAATTTTGGGGTTATTTCTAGGATTATTTTGGGGTTTTTTTGGGGTATTTTGGAGTTATTTTCAGGATTATTTTGGGGGTTTTTTGGGTAATTTTTGGAGTAATTTTGGGGTAATTTTGGGGTTATTTCTGGGGTAATGTGGGGTTGATTTTGGGTTTATTTTGGGTGTTTTTGGGGCCGTACCTGCAGCTCTTTGATCCAGGAGCAGTGCCAGTAGGACAGTCCCACCCACTTGACGAAGAACTCTCGCTCCGAGCGGCCCTGCAGGGCCTGGGGGGGCCCCTCCTGGGCTTGGGGGGTCCCCGGGGGGGCCACGGGGGCCGGGGGCTCCCCCCAGCGCCAGTAAAGGATCTTCTGCACCCTCCCCTTCAGCACCGGGCACTGCGGGGACAGCAGGGGACAGTTGGGGACAGCAGGGGACAGTTGGGGACAGCAGGGGACATTTGGGGACAGCAGGGGACATTTGGGGACAGCAGGGGACAGCAGGGGACATTGGGGGACAGCAGGGGACATTTGGGGACATTGGGGGGATTGGGGGGATTGGGGACATTGGGGGGGTTGGGGGGATTTGGGGACATTGGGGACAGTGGGGGACATTGGGGGCAATTGGGGGATTGGGGGGATTTGGGGACATTGGGGACAGCAGGGGACATTTGGGGACAGCAGGGGACATTGGGGGACATTGGGGACAGCAGGGGACATTGGGGGACATTGGGGACACTGGGGGGATTGGGGACATTGGGGACATTTGGGACATTGGAGGACATTGGGGACATTTGGGACATTGGGGACATTGGGGACATTTGGGGACAGCAGGGGACATTGGGGGCGTTGGGGGGATTGGGGACATTTGGGGACATTTGGGGACATTGGGGACATTGGGGGGACATTGGGGACACTGAGGGGATTTGGGGACATTGGGGGACATTTGGGGACATTGGGGACAGCAGGGGACAGCAGGAGACAGCAGGGGGCATTGGGGACATTGGGGGGGTTGGGGGGATTGGGGGGATTTGGGGACATTTGGGGACATTGGGGGACATTTGGGGACAGCAGGGGACATTGGGGACAGCAGGGGACATTGGGGACAGCAGGGGACATTTGGGGACATTTGGGGACATTGGGGACAGCAGGGGACAGCAGGGGACAGCAGGGGACGTTTGGGGACATTTGGGGACATTTGGGGACATTGGGGACATTGGGGACAGCAGGGGACATTTGGGGACAGCAGGGGACAGCAGGGGACAATTGGGGACATTGGGGACAGCAGGGGACAGCAGGGGACAATTGGGGACATTGGGGACAGCAGGGGACAGCAGGGGACATTTGGGGCATTTGGGGACATTGGGGGGATTGGGGACATTGGGGACATTGGGGGGATTGGGGACAGCAGGGGACAGCAGGGGACGTTGGGGGACATTGGGGACATTGGGGACATTTGGGACATTGGGGACATTGGGGACATTGGGGGCATTTGGGGGATTGGGGGGATTTGGGGACATTGGGGACATTTGGGGACAGCAGGGGACATTGGGGGGATTTGGGAACGAGTGTCCCCAGGGTGTCCCCAGGGTGTCCCCCAAGGTGTCCCCAACGTCCCCAAGGTGTCCCCAAGGTGTCCCCCAGGGGGAGCTCAGGCAGGGACAGGTTGAGGCAGTGGATGTGGTAGGAGGACACACAACTGTCCCCACGTCCCCAAGGTGTCCCCAAGGTGTCCCCCAACGTCCCCAAGGTGTCCCCAGGGTGTCCCCAACGTCCCCAAGGTGTCCCCAGGGGGAGCTCAGGCAGGGACAGGTTGAGGCAGTGGATGTGGTAGGAGGACACGCAGTGTCCCCAAGGTGTCCCCATGTCCCCAGGGTGTCCCCATGTCCCCAGGGTGTCCCCAGGGTGTCCCCAAGGTGTCCCCAACATCCCCAAGGTGTCCCCAGGGGGAGCTCGGGCAGGGGCGGGTTGAGGCAGTGGATGTGGTAGGAGGACACGCAGTGTCCCCATGTCCCCACGGTGTCCCCAGGGTGTCCCCAGTGTCCCAAGGTGTCCCCAGGGTGTCCCCAACGTCCCCAGGGTGTCCCCAGACGATGTCCCCATGTCCCCACGCACCGTGCAGCGGGGACAGAGCCACTCCCCGTTGGGGACCTCGGGCAGGGGCGGGTTGAGGCAGTGGATGTGGTAGGAGGACACGCAGTGTCCCCATGTCCCCATGTCCCCAAGGTGTCCCCAACGTCCCCAAGGTGTCCCCAGGGTGTCCCCAAGATGTCCCCAAGGTCCCCAAGGTGCCCCCAATGTCCCCAAGGTGTCCCCAAGGGGAGCTCGGGCAGGGACAGGTTGAGGCAGTGGATGTGGCACAAGGACACACAACTGTCCCCATGTCCCCAGGGTGTCCCCAACGTGTCCCCAACGTCCCCAAGGTGTCCCAAGGTGTCCCCAGGGGGACCTCAGGCAGGGACAGGTTGAGGCAGTGGATGTGGCACAAGGACACGCAGTGTCCCCATGTCCCCAAGGTGTCCTCAAGGTGTCCCCAAGGTGTCCCCAACATCCCCAGGGTGTCCCCAGGGTGTCCCCAGGGTGTCCCCACGCACCGTGCAGCGGGGACAGAGCCACTCCCCGTTGGGGACCTCGGGCAGGGGCGGGTTGAGGCAGTGGATGTGGTAGGAGGACACGCAGGCGTCGCAGCACAGCAGCTCCCCGCCGTCCTTGCACACCCGGCAATATTCCATGTGGTCGTCTTCTTCCTCCTTCTCACCCTCCTCCTCCTCCTCTTCCTCCTCCTCCTCCTCCTCCTTGGCCTCCCACTGCACGCCTTCCTTCTCCTGGGGAGGGACAGAGGGGTCACAAGGAGGTGGGACAGCCCGAAAGTGATCCTGGAGATCCAAAACTGACCTGAAACTGACCCAAAACTGACCCCAAAAATGATCCTGGAGATCCAAAACTGACCCAAAAGTGATCCTGGGGACCCAAAACTGACCCAAATGAACCCAAAACGGACCCAAAAATGATCCTGGGGACACAAACTGACCCAAAACTGACCCAAATGGACACAAAGTGACCCAAAACTGACCCAAAACTGACCCAAAACTGACCCAAAACGGACCCAAAAATGATCCTGGAGATCCCAAACTGACCCAAAAGTGACCCAAAAGTGAACCTGGGACACCCAAAACTGACCCAAATGAACCCAAAACTGACCCAAAACTGACCCAAAAATGATCCTGGGACACCCAAAACTGACCCAAATGAACCCAAAACTGACCCAAAACTGATCCTGGGGACCCAAACTGACCCAAAACTGATCCTGGGACACAAAGTGACCCAAAACGGACCCAAAACTGACCCAAAAATGATCCTGGGGACCCAAAAGTGACCCAAAAATGATCCTGGGGCACAAAGTGACCCAAAAGTGACTGAAATGAACCCAAAACGGACCCAAAAATGACCCAAAACTGATCCTGGGGACACAAACTGACCCAAAAGTGACCCAAAACTGACCCAAAATGGACCCAAAAATGATCCTGGGGATACAAACTGACCCAAAACTGACCCAAATGGACCCAAATGGACCCAAAACTGACCCAAAAGTGACCCAAAACTGATCCTGGAGATCCAAAACTGACCCAAAACTGACCCAAAAATGACCCTGGGGACCCAAAACTGACCCTGGGGACACCCCCCAGTGACCCCAAACCCCATCCCAGTGACTCCCAGTGCCTCCCAGTGACTCCCAGTGACCCCAAACCCCATCCCAGTGACTCCCAGTGACTCCCAGTGACCCCAAACCCCATCCCAGTGCCTCCCAGTCACTCCCAGTGACCCCCAGTGACTCCCAGTGCTCCCAGTCCCCCTGACTCACGCAGTGGGGGCAGCTCCAGCGTCCCTCAGGTGCCCTGTCCAGCTCGGGGTCCAGGCACACCAGTGACTCCCAGTGACTCCCAGTGCCCTCCCAGTGACTCCCAGTGCTCCCAGTGCCCTCCCAGTGACTCCCAGTGCCCCCAAACTCCATCCCAGTTCCCCCCAGTGCTCCCAGTCCCCCTGACTCACGCAGTGGGGGCAGCTCCAGCGTCCCTCGGGTGCTCTGTCCAGCTCGGGGTCCAGGCACACCAGTGACTCCCAGTGACCCCAAACCCCATCCCAGTGACTCCCAGTGACTCCCAGTGCCCTCCCAGTGCTCCCAGTGCTCCCAGTACCCCTGACTCACGCAGTGTGGGCAGCTCCAGCGTCCCTCAGGTGCCCTGTCCAGCTCGGGGTCCAGGCACACCAGTGACCCCAGTGACTCCCAGTGACTCCCAGTTCCCCCCAGTACCCCCAAACTCCATCCCAGTGCCCTCCCAGTGCTCCCAGTGCTCCCAGTGCCCTGACTCACGCAGTGGGGGCAGCTCCAGCGTCCCTCGGGTGCCCTGTCCAGCTCGGGGTCCAGGCACACCAGTGACCCCAAACCCCATCCCAATGACCCCAAACCCCATCCCAGTGACCCCAGACCCCATCCCAGTGCTCCCAGTACCCCCAGTACCCCTGACTCACGCAGTGTGGGCAGCTCCAGCGTCCCTCAGGTGCTCTGTCCAGCTCGGGGTCCAGGCACACCAGTGACCCCAGTGACTCCCAGTCACTCCCAGTCACTCCAAACCCCATCCCAGTCACTCCCAGTTCCTCCCAGTGCCCTCCCAGTGCTCCCAGTACCCCCAGTGCCCTGACTCACGCAGTGGGGGCAGCTCCAGCGTCCCTCGGGTGCCCTGTCCAGCTCGGGGTCCAGGCACACCAGTGACCCCAGTGACCCCCAGTGACTCCCAGTGCTCCCAGTGACTCCCAGTGCCCTCCCAGTGCTCCCAGTGCCCCCAGTCCCCCTGACTCACGCAGTGGGGGCAGCTCCAGCGTCCCTCGGGTGCCCTGTCCAGCTCGGGGTCCAGGCACACCAGTGACCCCAAACCTCATCCCAGTGACTCCCAGTGACTCCCAGTGCCCCCAAACCCCATCCCAGTGACCCCAAACCTCATCCCAGTCCCTCCCAGTTCCCCCCAGTACCCCCAGTACCCCTGACTCACGCAGTGTGGGCAGCTCCAGCGTCCCTCAGGTGCCCTGTCCAGCTCGGGGTCCAGGCACACCAGTGACTCCCAGTCACTCCCAGTTCCCCCCAGTGACTCCCAGTGCCCCTCCCAGTGCTCCCAGTGCTCCCAGTGCCCTGACTCACGCAGTGGGGGCAGCTCCAGCGTCCCTCAGGTGCCCTGTCCAGCTCGGGGTCCAGGCACACCAGTGACTCCCAGTCACTCCCAGTCACTCCAAACCCCATCCCAGTGCCCTCCCAGTGCTCCCAGTGACTCCCAGTGACTCCCAGTGCCCCCAGACCCCATCCCAGTGCTCCCAGTGCTCCCAGTGCCCTGACTCACGCAGTGGGGGCAGCTCCAGCGTCCCTCGGGTGCCCTGTCCAGCTCGGGGTCCAGGCACACCAGTGACTCCCAGTGACTCCCAGTGACTCCCAACCCCATCCCAGTGACTCCCAGTGACTCCCAGTTCCCCCCAGTGCTCCCAGTCCCCCTGACTCACGCAGTGTGGGCAGCTCCAGCGTCCCTCGGGTGCCCTGTCCAGCTCGGGGTCCAGGCACACCAGTGACTCCCAGTCACTCCCAGTGCCTCCCAGTGACTCCCAGTGCCCTCCCAGTGCTCCCAGTGCTCCCAGTCCCCCTGACTCACGCAGTGGGGGCAGCTCCAGCGTCCCTCGGGTGCCCTGTCCAGCTCGGGGTCCAGGCACACCAGGTGGTAGGCGCGGGGACAGGTGTCACACAGGATGATCTCCCCGCCCTGCTGGCAAACCTCGCAGTAGTCCTGGTGGTCGGTCTCGTAGCCATCGCCTTCCTCCTCGGGACCCGGGCCTGGGGACATTGGGGACATCGTTGGGGACATTTGGGGACATTGGGGACATTGGGGACACTGGGGACATTGGGGGGATTGGGGGGATTGGGGATATTGGGGACATTGAGGGGACATCACTGGGGACATTGGGGGACACTGGGGACCCATCACCTTCCTCCTCGGGACCCGGGCCTGGGGACATTGGGGACATTGGGGACATCACTGGGGACATTGGGGACATCATTGGGGACATCACTGGGGACATTGGGGACATTGAGGGGACATTGGGGACACTGGGGACATTGCTGGGGACACTGGGGACACTGGGGTCCCATCACCTTCCTCCTCGGGACCCGGGCCTGGGGACATCGTTGGGGACATTGGGGACATCACTGGGGACATTGAGGGGACATTGGGGACACTGGGGACCCATCGCCTTCCTCCTCGGGACCAGGGCCGGGGGACATTGGGGACATTGAGGGGACATTGGGGACATTGGGGACATTGGGGGGATTGGGGGGATTGGGGTATTGGGGACATTGGAGACATTTGGGGACATTGGGACATTGGGGACATTGGGGGGATTGGGGACATTGGGGACACTGAAGATGGGGACAGGACTGGGGACACCAGGGCCACCACCATCACCACCGGGGTGGGCACAGAGCCACTGCTCGGGGCTGGGGGACACCAGGTGACACCTTGGGGACACTTGGGGACACCTGGGGACACCTGGGGACACTTGGGGACACCTGGGGACACCTGGGGACACTTGGGGACACCTTGGGGACACTCGGGGGGGTCTCACCATGTGCCTGTCCCCGTGCCAGGGGCTGCAGGGAGGGGACAGGGGGACGTCACCACTCTGCCCCGGGGGACACTTGGGGACACTTGGGGACACCTGGGGACACCTGGGGACACCTTGGGACACTCAGGTGACACCTTGGGGACACTTGGGGACACTTGGGGACACTCGGGGGGGTCTCACCGTGCGCCGGCGCCGCACCGGGGGCTGCAGGGAGGGGACAGGGGGATGTCACCATCGCCCTGGGGGACACCTGGGGACACCTGGGGACACCTGGGGACACTTGGGGACACCTGGGGACACCTGGGGACACTTGGGAACACTTGGGGACACCTGGGGACACCTGGGGACACTTGGGAACACTTGGGGACACCTGGGGACACTTGGGGACACTCGGGGGGGTCTCACCATGTGCCTGTCCCCGTGCCAGGGGCTGCAGAGAGGGGACAGGGGGACGTCACCATCGCCCCGGGGGACACTTGGGGACACCTGGGGACACCTGGGGACACCTGGGAACACCTGGGGACACTTGGGGACACCTTGGGGACACTCGGGGGGGTCTCACCATGTGCCTGTCCCCGTGCCAGGGGCTGCAGAGAGGGGACAGGGGGACGTCACCATCGCCCCGGGGGACACTTGGGGACACTTGGGGACACCTGGGGACACTTGGGGACACTTGGGGACACCTGGGGACACCTGGGGACACTTGGGGACACCTGGGGACACTCGGGGGGGGTCTCACCATGTGCCTGTCCCCGTGCCAGGGGCTGCAGGGAGGGGACAGGGGGACGTCACCATCGCCCTGGGTGACACCTGGGGACACTTGGGGACACCTGAGGACACCTGGGGACACTTGGGGACACTTGAGGACACTTGGGGACACTTGGGGACACTCGAGGGGGTCTCACCATGTGCCTGTCCCCGTGCCAGGGGCTGCAGAGAGGGGACAGGGGGACGTCACCACCGCCCCGGGGGACACTTGGGGACACCTGGGGACACTTGGGGACACCTGGGGACACCTGGGGACACCTGGGGACACCTTGGGGACACTTGGGGACACTTGGGGACACCTGGGGACACTCGGGGGGGTCTCACCATGTGCCTGTCCCCGTGCCAGGGGCTGCAGGGAGGGGACACGGTGACATCACCATCGCCCCGGGGGACACTTGGGGACACTTGGGGACACTTGGGGACACCTGAGGACACCTGGGGACACTTGGGGACACCTGGGGACACCTTGGGGACACTCGGGGGGGTCTCACCATGTGCCTGTCCCCGTGCCAGGGGCTGCAGGGAGGGGACACGGTGACATCACCATCGCCCCGGGGGACACCTGGGGACACTTGGGGACACCTGAGGACACCTGGGGACACTTGGGGACACTTGGGGACACTTGGGGACACCTTGGGGACACTCGTGGGGGTCTCACCATGTGCCTGTCCCCGTGCCAGGGGCTGCAGGGAGGGGACAGGGGGACGTCACCATCGCCCCGGGGGACACTTGGGGACACTTGGGGACACTTGGGGACACTTGGGGACACCTGGGGACACTTGGGGACACTTGGGGACACTTGGGGACACTCACCCTTCTTCTTCTTGCGGCCGGGGCGGCCCCGTTTGAGCTTCTTGAGGCGCGTGCCGGGCTCGGGGCGGGGGGCGGCCCCCAAAACCCCCCCGGGGCTCTCGGCCTCCGACTCTTCCTCGGCCTCGCCGGCGTCCTCGCTCTGCACGGGGACAGCAGTGGGGACATTGGGGACAGCAGTGGGGACAGCAGGGGACATCATTGGGGACAGCAGGGGACAGCAGTGGGGACAGCATTGGGGACAGCAGTGGGGACATTGGGGACATTGGGGACATTGGGGGGGATTGGGGACATTGGGGACATTGGGGACATTGGGGGACATCATTGGGGACATTGGGGACATCATTGGGGACATTGGGGACATTGGGGACATTGGGGACATTTGGGGACATCTGGGGACATTGGGGGGATTTGGGGACATTGGGGACATTGGGGACATCGGGGACATTGGGGGATTTGGGGACATTGGGGGATTTGGGGACATTTGGGGGACATTGGGGACATTTGGGGACATTTGGTGACCACCAGGGGACACCAAGGACAAGTGTCCCACGCCATGTGCCAATGGGGACATCCCCAATGTCCCCAATGTCCCCAATGTCCCCAATCCCCCCAATGTCCCCAATGTCCCCAATGTCCCCAGATGTCCCCAGATGTCCCCCAATGTCCCCAATGTCCCAAATGTCCTCAATGTCCCCAGATGTCCCCAGATGTCCCCCAATGTCCCCAATGTCCCCAATGTCCCCAATGTCCCCCAATCCCCCCAATGTCCCCAATGTCCCCAAATGTCCCCAATGTCCCCAAATCCCCCCAATGTCCCCAGATGTCCCCAGATGTCCCCAATATCCCCAGATGTCCCCAGATGTCCCCAGATGTCCCCAGCACTCACCGAGCTGCTTTTCTTGCGTTTCCCCCCCAGCACCCCCAGTTTGATCTTGAGCGGCGCCATCTTCCTGCCCTTCATCTTCCTCTTCAGCTCGGGCACCCGCGGGCTCTTACTGCGCTTCTTGTGCCCGGGACCTGCGGGGTGAGGGCTCAGTCACCCCAAAAATCATCCTGGGGACCCCAAAATCCACCTCAGGGACCCCAAAAACCCCCAAAGTGACCCCAAAATCCACCCCTGGGACCCTTCCTCAGCTCGGGCACCCGCGGGCTCTTACTGCGCTTCTTGTGCCCGGGACCTGCAGGAAAAGGGGTCTAAAACCATCCCTGGGACCCCCAAAATCCATCCTGGGACCCCAAAAATCAGCCCTGGGACCCCAAAATCCACCTCAGGGACCCCAAAAAACCCCCAAAGTGACCCCAAAATCCATCCTGGGACCCCAAAAATCAGCCCTGGGACCCTTCCTCAGCTCAGGCACCCGCGGGCTCTTACTGCGCTTCTTGTGCCCGGGACCTGCGGGGTGAGGGCTCAGTCACCCCAAAATCCATCTGGGGACCCCAAAATCCACCTCAGGGACCCCAAAAACCCCCAAAGTGACCCCAAAATCCATCCCGGGACCCTTCCTCAGCTCGGGCACCCACGGGCTCTTACTGCGCTTCTTGTGCCCGGGACCTGCAGGAAAAGGAGTCTAAAACCATCCCTGGGACCCCAAAATCCATCCTGGGACCCCAAAATCCATCCTGGGACCCCAAAAATCATCCTGGGGACCCCAAAATCCACCTCAGGAACCCAAAAACCCCCAAAGTGACCCCAAAAATCCACCCCTGGGACCCCTCCTCAGCTCGGGCACCCGCGGGCTCTTACTGCGCTTCTTGTGCCCGGGACCTGCAGGAAAAGGGGTCTAAAACCATCCCTGGGACCCCAAAATCCACCCCTGGGACCCCAAAAATCAGCCCTGGGACCCCAAAAATCATCCTGGGGACCCCAAAAACCCCCCAGGGACCCCCAAAAATCCGCCCCTGGGACCCCTCCTCAGCTCGGGCGCCCGCGGGCTCTTACTGCGCTTCTTGTGCCCGGGACCTGCGGGGTGAGGGCTCAGTCACCCCAAAATCCATCCTGGGGACCCCAAAATCCACCTCAGGGACCCCAAAAACCCCCAAAGTGACCCCAAAATCCATCCCGGGACCCCAAAATCCATCCCGGGACCCTTCCTCAGCTCGGGCGCCCGCGGGCTTTTATTGCGCTTCTTGTGTCCAGGGCAAGGCGTCAGTGATCCCCAAAACCCCAACAGGGACCCCCCAAACCCCCCCAGTGACCCCAAAATCCCCCCAGCAACCCCCCAAACCCCAAAGTGACCCCCAAACCCCCCCAGTGACCCCTCCAGTGACCCCCAAACCCCCCCAACCACCCCCCAAACCCCCCAGTGACCCCCCAAAGCCCCCCAGCCACCTCCAAACCCCTCAAATCCCCCCAAACCCCCCCAACCACCCCTCAAACCCCCCCAGTGACCCCCAAACCCCCAAAGTGACTCCCCAAACCCCCCCAGCCACCCCCAAACCCCCCCAAACCCCCCCAAAAAACACCCCCGAGACCCCCAAACCCCCCCAGCCACCCCCAAACCCCCAAAGTGACCCCTCAAATCCCCCCAGTGACCCCCCAAACCCCTCCAGTGACCCCTCCAGTGACCCCCAAAGCCCCCCAAACCCCCCAACCACCCCCCAAATCCCCCCAACCACCCCTCAAACCCCCCCAACCACCCCAGTGACCCCTCCAGCCACCCCCAAACCCCTCAAATCCCCCCCAAACCCCCAAAGTGACCCCCAAACCACCCCAGTGACCCCCCAAACCACCCCAGTGACCCCTCCAGTGACCCCCAAACCCCCCCAAACCACCCCAACCACCCCCCAAACCCCCAAAATAACCCCCAAACCCCCCCAAACAGCCCCAGTGACCCCCAAAATCCCCAAACCCAACCCCGAAACCACCCAAACCAGCCCCCCAAACCCCCCCAACCACCCCCAAACCCCCAAAGTGACCCCTCAAACCCCCCCAACCACCCCAGTGACCCCTCCAGCCACCCCCAAACCCCCTCAAATCCCCCCCAAACCCCCCCAAAAACCACCCCCGAGACCCCTCCCCACCTTTCCCCTCCTTGGTCTTGGCCTTGCGCAGGGGAGGGGGCGGCGCCTCGGGGGCCACGGCGGCCACGGCTGCCGACACCTGCTCGGCCACGGCGGCCGCTGCGGCCGCTGCCGCCGCAGCCACGGCGGCCGCCGAGCCCTTGAAGGGGTTGTTGGCGCTGAACTCCCTCCACTTGGCCCCCAGGATGGTCATCATCTTGGACATGGGGATTTTGGGGTTCTTCTTGGCGATCAGGGGCCTGGGGGGAGCCAGGAAATGGGGCTGGGGTCATTTGGGATCATCCCGGGGTCATTTGGGATCATCCTGGGGTCATTTGGGGTTCCTGGGGTGGGTCTGGGGTCACTCTGGGACCATCCTGGGGTCACTTGGGGGTCCTGGGATCATCCTGGGGTCACTCAAGATGGGTCTGGGGTCACTTGGGACCATCCTGGGGTCACTTGGGATCATCCTGGGGTCACTCAGAGTTCCTGGGATGGGTCTGGGGTCACTCTCAGGGTTCCTGGGGTCACTCAGGATGGGTCTGGGGTCACTCAGGGTGGGTCTGGGGTCCCCCAGGATGGTCATCATCTTGGACATGGGGATTTTGGGGTTCTTCTTGGCGATCAGGGGCCTGGGGGAAATAGGGCTGGGGTCACTTGGGGTCCTGGGGTCATCCTGGGGTCACTTGGGGGTCCTGGGAAGAGCCTGGGGTCACTCAAGATGGGTCTGGGGTGATTTGTGACCATCCTGGGGTCACTTGGGGGTCCTGGGATCATCCTGGGGTCACTCAAGATGGGGCTGGGGTCACTTGGGACCATCCTGGGGTCACTCAGAGTTCCTGGGATGGGTCTGGGGTCACTCAGGATGGGTCTGGGGTCATTTGGGACCATCCTGGGGTGATTTGGGACCATCCTGGGGTCATTTGGGGGTCCTGGGATCATCCTGGGGTCACTCAGAGTTCCTGGGGTGGGTCTGGGGTCACTCAGGATGGGTCTGGGGTCACTCAAGATGGTCCCAGGGTCACTCAGGATGGGTCTGGGGTCATTTGGGGGTCCTGGGATGGGTCTGGGGTCACTCGGGATGGGTCTGGGGGCCACGGCGGCCGCCGAGCCCTTGAAGGGGTTGTTGGCGCTGAACTCCCTCCACTTGGCCCCCAGGATGGTCATCATCTTGGACATGGGGATTTTGGGGTTCTTCTTGGCGATCAGGGGCCTGGGGGAAATGGGGCTGGGGTCACTTGGGGTCCTGGGATCATCCTGGGGTGATTTGGGACCATCCTGGAGTCACTCGGGACCATCCTGGGGTCATTTGGGGGTCCTGGGAAGAGCCTGGGGTCACTCAAGATGGGTCTGGGGTCATTTGGGACCATCCTGGGGTCACTTGGAACCATCCTGGGGTCATTTGGGACCATCCTGGGGTCATTTGGGACCATCCTGGGGTCATTTGAGATCATCCTGGGGTCACTTGGGGGTCCTAGGATGGGCCTGGGGTCACTCAAGATGGGTCTGGGGTCATTTGGGACCATCCTGGGGTCACTCAGAGTTCCTGGGGTGGGTCTGGGGTCACTCAGGATGGGTCTGGGGTCATTTGGGACCATCCTGGGGTCACTCTGGGGTCACTTGGGGGTCCTGGGATGGGTCTGGGGTCACTCAGGATGGGTCTGGGGTCATTTGGGGGTCCTGGGGTGGGTCTGGGGTCACTCTGGGACCATCCTGGAGTCACTCAGGACCCTCCAAGCATTTCTCTGTGTGTGTCCCCCCACCCAGGACCCTCAAGACCCCCCAAACACCTCCAGGGGACCCCCAAAACCCCCCCAGGGACCCCCAGGGACCCCCCAGGACCCCCAGAGACCCCAGCCCCACCTCATGAACTGGCTGAAGGCTTTGTAGTTGGTGAGGGTGTGATAATCCTCCTCGGTGAACACGTGGTCCCAGGACCCCCCAAACACCCCCAGGACCCCCCAAACACCCCCAGGACCCCCCAAACACCCCCAGGGACCCCCCAGGACCCCCCAAACCCCCCCAGGACCCCCAGGGACCCCAGCCCCACCTCATGAACTGGCTGAAGGCTTTGTAGTTGGTGAGGGTGTGATAATCCTCCTCAGTGAACACGTGGTCCCAGGACCCCAGGGACCCCCCAAACACCCCCAGGGACCCCCCAAACACCCCCAAACCCCCCCAGGGACCCCCAGGGACCCCCAGAGACCCCAGCCCCACCTCATGAACTGGCTGAAGGCTTTGTAGTTGGTGAGGGTGTGATAATCCTCCTCGGTGAACACGTGGTTCCAGGACCCCAGGGACCCCCCAAACACCCCCAGGGACCCCCAGGGACCCCCAGGGACCCCCCAAAATCCCCCAGGGACCCCCAGGGACCCCCAGAGACCCCAGCCCCACCTCATGAACTGGCTGAAGGCTTTGTAGTTGGTGAGGGTGTGATAATCCTCCTCGGTGAACACGTGGTCCCAGGACCCCCAGGACCCCCCAAACCTCCCCAGGGACCCCCAAACACCCCCAGGGACCCCCCAAAACCCCCCAGAGACCCCCCAGGACCCCTCAGGGACCCCAGCCCCACCTCATGAACTGGCTGAAGGCTTTGTAGTTGGTGAGGGTGTGATAATCCTCCTCGGTGAACACGTGGTCCCAGGACCCCAGGACCCCCCAAACACCCCCAAGGACCCCCCAAACACCCCCAAAACCCCCCCAGGACCCCCCAAAACCCCCCAGGGACCCCAGCCCCACCTCATGAACTGGCTGAAGGCTTTGTAGTTGGTGAGGGTGTGATAATCCTCCTCGGTGAACACGTGGTCCACGTCCTCCAGCCCCCAGGCCCCCAGGAGCTGCGCCGAGGATTTCTGCTCCACCGCCTGAGAGGGGACATTTGGGGACATTTGGGGACATTTGGGGACATTTTGGGGACATTTGGGGACGTCTGGGGACATTTTGGGGACATTTGGGGACATTTGGAGACATTTGGGGGACATTTGGGGGACATTTTGGGGACATTTGGGGACATTTTGGGGACATTTGGGGACATTTGGGGACATTTGGGGACATTTTGGGGACATTTGGGGACGTTTGGGGACATTTGGGGACATTTGGGGACGTTTGGGGGACATTGGGGGACATTTGGGGGACATTTGGGGACATTGGGGGACATTTGGGGGACATTTGGGGACATTTGGGGGACATTTGGGGACATTTTGAGGACATTTGGGGACATTTGGGGACATTTGGGGACATTTGGGGACATTTGGGGACATTTTGGGGACATTTTGGGGACATTTGGGGGACATTTGGGGACATTTGGGGACATTTTGGGGACATTTGGGGACGTTTGGGGACATTTTGGGGACATTTTGGGGACATTTGGGGACATTTGGGGACATTTTGGGGACATTTGGGGACATTTGGGGACATTTGGGGGATTGGGGACATTGGGGACATGACCTTCTGTCCCCCCAAATCCTCACCTTGACCTTTCTGACCCCCAAAATCCTCACTTTGACCTTTCTGACCCCCCAAAATCCTCACTTTGACCTTTCTGACCCCCAAAATCTCCTTTCTGACCCCCCAAATCCTCACCTTGACCTTTCTGACCCCCCAAAATCTCCTCTCTGACCCCCCAAATCCTCACCTTGACCTTTCTGACCCCCCAAAATCTCCTTTCTGACCCCCCAAATCCTCACCTTGACCTTCTGTCCCCCAAATCCTCACCTTGACCTTTCTGACCCCCCAAAATCTCCTCTCTGACCCCCCAAATCCTCACCTTGACCTTTCTGACCCCCCAAAATCTCTTCACTGACCCCCCAAATCCTCACCTTGACCTTTCTGACCCCCCAAATCCTCACCTTGACCTTTCTGACCCCCCAAAATCCTCACTTTGACCTTTCTGACCCCCAAAATCTCCTTTCTGACCCCCCAAATCCTCACCTTGACCTTTCTGACCCCCCAAATCCTCACCTTGACCATTCTGACCCCCAAAATCTCCTGTCTGACCCCCCAAATCCTCACCTTGACCTTTCTGACCCCCAAAATCTCCTCACTGTGCCCCAAAATCCTCACCTTGACCTTTCTGACCCCCAAAATCCTCACCTTGACCTTTCTGACCCCCAAATCCTCACCTTGACCCTTCTGACCCCCCAAAATCTCCTTTCTGACCCCCCAAAATCCTCACCTTGACCTTTCTGACCCCCAAAATCTCCTTTCTGACCCCCAAAATCCTCACCTTCACCTTCTGCCCCCCAAAATCCTCACCTTGACCTTTCTGTCCCCAAAATCTCCTCACCTTGACCTTTCTGACCCCAAAATCTCCTTTCTGACCCCCAAAAATCCTCACCTTGACCTTTCTGACCCCCCAAAATCCTCACCTTGACCTTTCTGACCCCAAAATCTCCTTTCTGACCCCCCAAATCCTCACTTTGACCTTTCTGACCCCAAAATCTCCTCTCTGACCCCAAAATCCTCACCTTGACCTTTCTGACCCCCAAAATCTCCTCTCTGACCCCCAAAATCCTCACCTTGACCTTTCTGACCCCCCCAAAATCCTCACCTTGACCTTTCTGACCCCCCAAATCCTCACCTTGACCTTTCTGACCCCCAAAATCCTCACCTTGACCTTTCTGTCCCCCCAAAATCCTCACCTTCACCTCTCTGACCCCCCAAAATCCTCACTTTGACCTCCTGCACCCCAAAATCTCCTCTCTGACCCCCCAAATCCTCACCTTGACCTTTCTGACCCCCCAAAATCCTCACCTTGACCTTTCTGACCCCCAAAATCTCCTCTGTGACCCCCCAAAATCCTCACCTTGACCTTTCTGACCCCCCAAATCCTCACCTTGACCTTTCTGACCCCCAAAATCTCCTTTCTGACCCCCCAAATCCTCACCTTGACCTTTCTGACCCCCAAAATCTCCTCTCTGACCCCCCAAATCCTCACCTTGACCTTTCTGACCCCCAAAATCTCCTTTCTGTCCCCCCAAATCCTCACCTTGACCTTTCTGACCCCCCAAAATCCTCACCTTGACCTTCCTGACCCCCCAAATCCTCACCTTGACCCTTCTGACCCCCCAAAATCCCCTCTCTGACCCCCCAAATCCTCACCTTGACCTTTCTGACCCCCAAAATCTCCTCACTTTGACCTTTCTGACCCCCCAAAATCCTCACCTTGACCTTCTGCCCCCCCAAATCTCCTTTCTGACCCCCCAAAATCCTCACCTTGACCTTTCTGACCCCCAAAATCTCCTTTCTGACCCCCCAAAATCCTCACCTTGACCTTCTGCCCCCCGTCCTCGTCGGTTTTTTTCCTCCTCTTGGTTTTCTTCTCCTTCTTCTCTCGGTGCTTCCGCCGCCGTTTCCTCCCGGTCCCGCCCGAGTCGGAGCCGCCGCTCTCCGACTTCTCCCGGTACTCCTCGCGGGGGTACTCGTCCCTCTCCGACTCCAGCTCATCCTCGCTCACCTGGGGCGCCCCAAAAACACCCAAAATCACACCAAAACTACACCAAAATCACCCCCAAAACACCCCAAAAACATCCAAAAATCACCCCCCAAAAACACCTCAAAATCACACCAAAAACACACCAAAAACATCCCAGAATCATCCCAAAATCACCTCAAAAACACCTCAAAATCACCCTAAAAACACCTCAAAAACACCTCAAAATCACCCCTAAAACACCTCAAAATCACCTCAAAATCACCTCAAAATCACCCCTAAAACACCTCAGAATCACCCCAAAAACACCTCAAAAACATCCCAAAATCACCCCAAAATCACCCCTAAAACACCTCAAAATCACCCCAAAACACCTCAGAATCACCCCAAAAAACACCTCAAAATCACCTCAAAAACACCTCAAAAACACCTCAAAATCACCTCAAAAACACCCCTAAAACACCTCAAAATCACCCCACAAAAACACCTCAAAATCACCCCAAAACTACACCAAAAACATCCCAAAAACATCCCAAAAACACCCCAAACTGGAACCAAACTGGAACCAAACTGGAACCTGACTCGTCCCTCTCGGACTCCAGCTCATCCTCGCTCACCTGGGGCGCCCCAAAAACACCCAAAATCACCCCAAAATCACACCAAAAACATCCCAACAACATCCCAAAATAAACCCCAAAAACACTCCAAAAAACACCTCAAAATCACACCAAAAACACCCTAAAAACATCCAAAAATTACCCCACAAAAACACCCAAAATCACCCCAAAATCACCCCAAAAACGTCCCAGAATCATCCCAAAATCACCCCCAAAAACACCCCAAAACTACCCCAAAAACACCTCAAAATCACCTCAAAATCACCCCCAAAAACACCTCAAAATCACCCCTAAAACACCTCAAAATCACACCAAAAACACCTCAAAATCACCCCCAAAAATTCCCCAAAATCACCCCAAAAACACACCAAAAACATCCCAGAATCATCCCAAAATCACCTCAAAAACACCTCAAAATCACCCTAAAAACACCTCAAAAACACCTCAAAATCACCTCAAAATCACCTCAAAATCACCCCTAAAACACCTCAGAATCACCCCAAAAACACCTCAAAAACATCCCAAAATCACCCCAAAATCACCCCTAAAACACCTCAAAATCACCCCCAAAAACACCTCAAAAACGCCTCAAAATCACCCCTAAAACACCTCAAAACAACCCCCAAAAATACCCCAAAATCACCCCAAAACCATCCGAAACTACCCCAAAACTACACCAAAAACACCCCAACAACACCCCAAAATAAACCCCAAAATCACCCCCAAAAGAACCAAACTGGAACCTGACTCGTCCCTCTCGGACTCCAGCTCATCCTCGCTCACCTGGGGCGCCCCAAAAACACCCAAAATCACCCCAAAATCACACCAAAAACATCCCAACAACATCCCAAAATAAACCCCAAAAACACTCCAAAAACACCCTGAAAACACTCTAAAAGCACCCCAAAATCACACTAAAAACACCCCAAAAACACCCCAAGAACACCCCAAAAACACCCTAAAAACACCTCAAAACACCCCAAAAACACCCCAACAACACTCCAAAAACACCCCAAAACACCCAAAAAAGACCCCAAAACACCCAAAAAAGACCCCAAAACACCCAAAAAATACCCCAAAACACCCAAAACCACCCCAAGACACCCAAAAACACCCCCAAACCACCCCAAAACTACCCCAAAACCACCCCAAAAACACCCCAAAATCACCCCCAAAACACTCCAAAAACACCCTGAAAACACTCCAAAAACACCCCAAAACACCCTGAGAACACCTCAAAAACACCCCAAATCACCACCAAACACCCCAAAACACTCTAAAACACCCCAAAAACACCCTGAAAACCCCAAAAACCCCTTGAAAACACTCCAAAAACACCCAAAACCACCTGAAAACACCCTGAAAACACTCCAAAAACACCCCCAAAACACCCAAAAACACCCCAAAACACCCAAAACCTCCCCAAGACACCCAAAACTACCCCAAAAACACCCCGAAAACATCCAAAAGTACCCCAAAAACACCCCAAAACCACCCCGAAAACACTCCAAAAACACCCCAAAACCACCATAAAACACCACAAAAACACCACAGAAACACCCCCAAAACCCCCGAAAACACCCCAAAATATCCCAAAAACACCATAAAACATCCAAAACTACCCCAAAAACACCCCAAAAACACCCTGAAAAACACTCTAAAAACACCCCAAAATCACACTAAAAACACTCTAAAAACACCCTGAAAACACCTCAAAAACACCCCAAAAACACCCTGAAAACACTCCAAAAACACCCCAAAAACACCCCAAAACACCTCAAAACACCCTAAAACACCCCAAAAACACCCCAAAAACATTCCAAAAACACTCCAAAAACACCATAAAACACCTCAAAACACCCTAAAACACCTCAAAAACACCCTGAAAACACTCCAAAAACACCCCAAAAACACCTCAAAAACACCCAAAACACCCCAAAACCACCCCAAAACCACCCCAAAACACCTCAAAACACCCCAAAAACACCTCAAAAACACCCCAAAACACCCTGAAAACACTCCAAAAACACCCCAAAAACACCATAAAACACCCCAAAAACACCACAAAAACACCTCAAAAACACCCCAAAACACCCCAAAAACATCCAAAACCACCCCAAAACCACCCCAAAACACCCCAACAGCGTCACTGCCCCCGTGCCCCCTGCGGGTGACAACACCCCTCACCAGTTTTTTCCGTTTCCGGGGTTTTCCGGGTTTGTTTTCCTTCTGTTTCCGAGGACCCCGTTTCTTCTTCTTCACCCCCAGGGACCCCTCGAGACCCCGCAACAGCTCCTCGTCACCGTCTGTGGGGACACCGCGACGTCAGCCGCGGGGACACGGTGACGTCAGCCGTAGGGACACCGTGACGTCAGCCACAGGGACACGGTGACGTCAGCCGCAGGGACATGGTGACATCAGCCATGGGGACACCGTGACGTCAGCCATGGGGACACCGTGACATCAGCCGTGGGGACACCGTGACATCAGCCGTGGGGACACCACGGGGACACGGTGACATCAGCCTCACGGACACCGTGACGTCAGCCGCGGGGACACGGTGACGTCGGTCAGGGGACACCGTGATGTCAGTCAGGGGACACCATGGGGACACGGTGACGTCGGTCAGGGGACACCGTGATGTCAGTCAGGGGACACGGTGACGTCAGCCGTGGGGACGTGGTGACGTCAGCCACAGGGACACGGTGATGTCAGCCACAGGGACACGGTGACGTCAGCCATGGGGACACCATGGGGACACGGTGACGTCAGCCACAGGGACACCATGATGTCAGTCAGGGGACACGGTGATGTCAGCCAGGGGACACGGTGACGTCAGCCAGGGGACACGGTGACGTCAGTCAGGGGACACGGTGATGTCAGTCAGGGGACACCGTGACGTCAGTCAGGGGACACGGTGACATCAGCCGCGGGGACACCGTGATGTCAGTCAGGGGACACGGTGACGTCAGCCACGGGGACACCGTGATGTCAGTCAGGGGACACGGTGACGTCAGCCAGGGGACACGGTGACGTCAGTCAGGGGACACGGTGATGTCAGTCAGGGGACACCGTGACGTCAGCCACGGGGACACCGTGACGTCAGCCGTGGGGACACCGCGACGTCAACCACGGGGACACGGTGATGTCAGCCAGGGGACACCGTGATGTCAGCCGCAGGGACACGGTGACGTCAGCCATGGGGACACCGTGATGTCAGCCGCAGGGACACGGTGACGTCAGCCGCAGGGACACCATGACATCAGCCGTGGGGACACCATGGGGACACGGTGATGTCAGCCACAGGGACACGGTGACGTCAGCCGCAGGGACACGGTGACGTCAGCCGCAGGGACACGGTGACGTCAGTCAGGGGACATGGTGACGTCAGCCGTGGGGACACCGTGATGTCAGCCGCAGGGACACCGCGACGTCAGTCAGGGGACACGGTGACGTCAGCCGCGGGGACGTGGTGATGTCAGCCATGGGAACACGGTGACGTCAGCCGTGGGGACAGCATGGGGACACCGTGATGTCAGCCGCGGGGACACCATGACATCAACCAGGGGACACCGTGATGTCAGCCATGGGGACACGGTGACGTCAGCCGCGGGGACACGGTGACGTCAGCCACAGGGACGGGATGGGGACACAACACCGCTGACAGTGACAAAACACCGGTGACACCGTGACAGTGACACAGAGCATTCCCCGGCTCTCTGGGGACAGCGGTGTCACCGTGACGGTGACAAAACACCAGCAGAGGATTCCCTGACCCCCCCATGGTGACACCGTGACGGTGACAGTCCCCAAATGACCCCCCCCACGGTGACACTGTGACAGTGACAGTCCCCAAGTGACGTCAGAGCATTCCCTGACCCCCCCACAGTGGTGACAGCAGTGTCACCGTGACAGTGACAGTGACCAAGTGACATCGAGGATTCCCTGACCCCCCACGGTGACACCATGACGGTGACAGTCCCCAAATGACCCCCCACAAGGTGACACCGTGACAGTGACAGTGACCAAGTGACGTCAGAGCATTCCCTGACCCCTCCATGGTGACACCGTGACGGTGACAGTCCCCAAATGACCCCCCCCACGGTGTCACAGTGACAGTGACAGTCCCCAAGTGACATCAGAGGACTCCCTGACCCGCCCACGGTGACACCGTGACGGTGACAGTGACAAAACACCAGTGACAGTGACCAAACACAAGCTGGGGATTCCCTGACCCCCCCCCCAATGGTGACAGCAGTGTCACCGTGACAGTGACAGTGACCAACAACCAGCAGAACATTCCCTGACCCCCCCACGGTGTCACCGTGACAGTGACAGTGACAAAACACCAGCAGAGCATTCCCTGACCCTCCCACGGGGACACCGTGACGGTGACAGTCCCCAAGTGACATCAGAGGATTCCCTGACCCCCCCCCAGCAGTGACAGCAGTGTCACCGTGACAGTGACAGTGACCAAGTGACATCAGAGGATTCCCTGACCCGCCCACAGTGTCACCGTGACAGTGACAGTGACAAAACACCAGCACAGGATCCCTGACCCCCCGCAGTGACAGCAGTGTCACCGTGCCGCGGGTGACACCGAGGATTCCCTGACCCCCCCATGGTGACAGCAGCGTCACCGTGCCGCGGGTGACATCAAGGATTCCCTGACCCCCCCATGGTGACACCGTGACGGTGACAATGACCAAACACCAGCAGAGGATTCCCTGACCCCCCCACAGCAGTGTCACCGTGCTGCGGGTGACATCGAGGATTCCCTGACCCCCCCACGGTGACAGCAGCGTCACCGTGCCGCGGGTGACACCGAGGATTCCCTGACCCCCCCCATGGTGACAGCAGCGTCACCGTGCCGCGGGTGACACCGAGGATTCCCTGACCCCCCCACAGCAGCGTCACCGTACCCCGGGTGACACCGAGGATTCCCTGACCCCCCACAGTGACAGCAGCGTCACCGTGACGGTGACAGTGACCAAACACCAGCAGAGCATCCCTGACCCCCCCACGGTGTCACCGTGCCACGGGTGACATCAAGCACTCCCTGACCCCCCCATGGTGTCACCGTACCCCGGGTGACATCGAGCACTCCCTGACCCCCCCACAGTGACAGCAGCGTCACCGTGCCGCGGCTGACACCGAGCGCTCCCTGACCCCTCCATGGTGTCACCGTGCCCCGGGTGACATCAAGGATTCCCTGACCCCCCCCACAGCAGCGTCACCGTGCCGCGGGTGACATCGAGGCTTCCCTGACCCCCCCACGGTGACAGCAGCGTCACCGTGCCGCGGGTGACATCAAGGATTCCCTGACCCCCCCACGGTGTCACCGTGCCGCGGGTGACACCGAGGATTCCCTGACCCCCCCATGGTGTCACCGTACCCCGGGTGACATCAAGGATTCCCTGACCCCCCCACGGTGACAGCAGTGTCACTGTGCCACGGGTGACACCGAGGATTCCCTGACCCCCCCATGGTGTCACCGTGCCGCGGGTGACACCGAGCACTCCCTGACCCCCCCACGGTGTCACCCTACCCCGGGTGACATCGAGGATTCCCTGACCCCCCCATGGTGTCACTGTGACGGTGACAGTGACAAACAACCAGCACAGGATTCCCTGACCCCCCCACGGTGTCACCGTACCCTGGGTGACACCGAGGATTCCCTGACCCCCCCACGGTGACACAGTGACGGTGACAGTGACCAAACACCAGCAGAGCACTCCCTGACCCCCCCACAGCAGCGTCACCGTGCCGCGGGTGACATCGAGCACTCCCTGACCCCCCCATGGTGTCACCGTGCCGCGGGTGACACCGAGCACTCCCTGACCCCCCCACGGTGACAGCAGCGTCACCCTACCCCGGGTGACACCGAGGATTCCCTGACCCCCCCACGGTGACAGCAGCGTCACCGTGCCGCGGGTGACACCGAGCACTCCCTGACCCCCCCACAGCAGCGTCACCGTGCCGCGGGTGACACCGAGCCTTCCCCCCCCCCTCTGGCCCGGTGCCACCGTCCCGGTGACGCCCGCGCGGGTGACGCGGAGGCGCCACATCTGCCAGCGCCGCGCGTGCCGTCAGCCGCCGCCGGCTGTCCCCGAGGGGAGGTGACGGCGGGTGCCAGCCCTGGCGCGGGGACAGCCGGGGACACCCGGAGCCGCCGGGGTCACATTCCGGGATAATCCCTTGGCAGCGACTGTTGCCAACACCGGGCCGGGCGCCGGGACCACCGGCAGCGCCCGGGGGAGCCCCAAATCCAACATTTTTCCGACTGTTCTGCACCAAAATCTCATTTTTTAACCCTATTTTGCACCAAAACCTCATTTTTTATTCTTGATTTGCACCAAAATCTCATTTTTTAACCCTATTTTGCACCAAAACCTCAATTTTTAACCCTATTTTGCACCAAAACCTCATTTTTTATTCCTATTTTGCATCAAAATCTTCATTTTTACTCCGGATTTGCACCAAAATCTCATTTTTTATTCTTGATTTGCATCAAAATCTCAATTTTTAATCCTATTTTGCACCAAAATCTCATTTTTTAACCCTATTTTGCACCAAAATCTCATTTTTTAACCCTATTTTGCACCAAAATCTCAATTTTTAACCCTATTTTGCACCAAAACCTCATTTTTTATTCCTATTTTGCACCAAAACCTCATTTTTTAAGCCTATTTTGCACCAAAATCTCATTTTTTATTCCTATTTTGCACCAAAATCTCATTTTTTCTGTCTGATTTTTACCAAAATCTTCATTTTTTATTGCTGCTTTTTACCAAAACCTCCTTTTTTTTACCAAAACCTCCTTTTTTCTCTCTGTTTTTAACCAAAACCTCATTTTTTTCTCCCTTTTTAACCAAAACCTCATTTTTATTACCAAAACCTCCTTTTTTCTTTCTGCTTTTAACCAAAACCACATTTTTTACCCAAAACCCCCATTTTCTACCCTTTTTTACCAAAACCTCATTTTTTTACCCAAACCCTCCTTTTTTCTCTGTTTTTAACCAAAACTTCATTTTTTCTCTCTGTTTTTTACCCAAAACCTCATTTTTTTCCTCTTTTTTTTTACCCAAAACCTCACTTTTTCCTCCCTTTTTACCCAAAATCTCCTTTTTCCTCTTTTTTTACCCAAAATCTCCTTTTTCCTCTTTATTTCACCCAAAACCTCATTTTTTCCTCTCTTTTTTACCCAAAATCTCCTTTTTTCTGCCTGTTTTTACCCAAAACCTCACTTTTTCCTCCCTTTTTCACCCAAAACTTCATTTTTTTCCCTTTTTTACCCAAAATCTCCTTTTTCCTCTTTTTTTTACCCAAAACCTCACTTTTTTTTCCCTTTTTTACCCAAAACCTCACTTTTTCCTCCCTTTTTCACCCAAAACCTCACTTTTTTTTCCCTTTCTTACCCAAAATCTCCTTTTTTCCGCCTGTTTTCACCCAAAACTTCATTTTTTTTCCCTTTTTTACCCAAAATCTCCTTTTTTCCGCCTGTTTTTACCCAAAACCTCACTTTTTTTTCCCTTTTTTACCCAAAACCTCACTTTTTCCTCTTTTTTTTTACCCAAAACCTCATTTTTTCCTCCCTTTTTTACCCAAAATCTCCTTTTTTTTACCCAAACCCTCCTTTTTTCTCCCTTTTTTTACCAAAACCTCATTTTTTTTACCCAAAACCTCATTTTTTCCTCTTTTTTTAACCCAAAACCTCACTTTTTCCTCCCTTTTTCACCCAAAACTTCATTTTTTTTCCCTTTTTTACCCAAAATCTCCTTTTTTCCGCCTGTTTTTCCCCAAAACTTCATTTTTTCCCCTTTTTTACCCAAAATCTCCTTTTTTCCTCTTTTTTTTACCCAAAACCTCACTTTTTTTTCCCTTTTTTACCCAAAATCTCCTTTTTTCTGCCTGTTTTTACCCAAAACTTCATTTTTTTCCCCTTTTTTACCCAAAATCTCCTTTTTTCCTCCCTTTTTCACCCAAAACTTCATTTTTTTTCCCTTTTTTACCCAAAATCTCCTTTTTTCCGCCTGTTTTTACCCAAAACTTCATTTTTTTTCCCTTTTTTACCCAAAATCTCCTTTTTTCCGCCCGTTTTTCCCCCACGGCGGCAGCACCGAGTCCCAACCCCCCCCTCTCCCCCACCCCCACCCCTCCTCCCTCCCAAAATTCCCTTTTTTCCTCTTTTTTCACCCAAAATCCACCCCCTGCGGCTGTTGCCGCCAACACCCCGACGCTCCGGGTGATTTTTCCTCAATTTTCACATTTTTTGGGGTTTTTTACCCCAAAATTTTCACCCCTTTTAAAAAAAAATAAATTAAAATATAAAATCGGACACGCGCGGGAATCAAGCAGAATTTTCCAGACACGTGACGGCTTTAAAAGAGGTAAAAAAAGGGGAAAAAGGTTAAAAAAAAAATGGTTAAAAATAAAAATAAAATCGTTGAGGAAAAAAAAATGGGGTTTTTTTAATTTATCCCCTGGAATTGGGGTGAAAAATGAGGGTGAAAAGGTGAAAATGGGGATTTAAAAAATGAAAAAAAAAAGGGGAAAAAAAAAAAGGTGGAAAAAATGTGAAAAATGTAATAAAACCACAATAAAAAAAAAAGAGTTAAAAAAAAAAGGGGGAGTGATTCCGGCGAAGAGGAGGAAGGAGTCGGAACAAAGAAAAAGGGAGGGGAACTCCAAAATGGGGGGAAAAAGGGAAAAAATGGGTGAAAAACAGAGAAAATCGCTTTTTTTTTGGTTGGAAAAATCTGAATTTTGGTTTTTTTTTTCACTTTGGTTTTCTATTTTTAAGCGGAATTTTGGTAAAATTTTAAATTTTGGGGTTTTTTTATTTTTTAAGGAAAATTGGTTTGGGTGTTTTTTTAACCCCCCTTTTCTGGTTGTTGTTTGTGGGATGGGTTAAAAAAGGTAAGAATTGGTAAAAATGGGTTAAAAAACTCAAAAACAACAAGTTTGAGCTGTGAAAAAAAGGGGGAGGAGTTGATTTCCCGCTGGGAAAATGGGAAAAAAAATGTTATTTTACCTCAAATCCGTTAAAAAATGGTTTAAAACGGGTAAAAATTGTGATTTAAGGAGAGAAAAGTTGATAAAAATGGGGATTTTTGGAGGAAAAAGTTGGGGGGAAAATGGGATTTAGGGGTGGGAATGAAAAGGATTTAAAAAAATCGGGATTTGGGATGTTTGGGAAGGGGAAAAAAGTTTTAAAAAGTGAATTTCGAGGTGGGTTTGGGGATATTTTGAGGGGAAATAATTCAGGATTTGGTTAAAAAATCCTGGAAAAATTCAATTTAAAGGTGGGGGAAGCAAAGGGGGGGGAAAAAACCCCATTTTTGAGGGGTTTTAGGGTAAAAAAATGAGGTTGAAATTTAGATTTTTTTCATTTTTGAGCTTTTTCCATAAAAGAGGGAGCTCGAAAATCAAAGTGGGGCCATTTTTGTGCATTTTTGAGGGAGGAAAAATCCAAATTTTTGGAGTTTTTGAGGTTTTTTTTTTTTGTGTAGACTCAAGTCCAGATGTGGAAATTGTTGAAAACTGCTAAATTTAATCATTTTTGAACAATTTGGGGTAAAAACAAAGGTTTGAAATGTAAAATTATCAATTTTTAAGTTTTTTTCAACAACACAAATCGTCCTAAAATCTGAATTTTCTTTATTTTTACCCATTTTTCGGCGTTTAGGGGTAAAAATAAAAGTCTAAAATACAAATTTACCGATTTTGGGGCATTTCAGGGCCAAAAAAAAGGTTCCAAACTCCAAATTTAATCAATTTCTGAGCATTTTTTGGGGGGAAAAGGGGGGAATTTACTCATTTCTAACCTTTTTTAAGAAAAATAAAGCTGATTTTTTTTCACCAAATTCACCTTTTCCCCTCGTTAATTTGAGGCCAACTAGGAAAAAAAAATTAAAATAAATTTAATTCAGAATAGGAAAAAAAAAGTCTTAATTTTGGGCAAAAATGGTTCATTTTTGAATGAACCTGGGTGTGAAAATGGGGAATTTTGGGGTGAAATCTTCATTTTTTCCCCTTTTTAGCACCCACAGGAGGAGTTTTTAGGTGAAAATTGAGGCAAAGAACCCCAAAATTTCCCCCCCGGGGTTGAAATTTGGGGTGAAAGCGTCGAAATTTTTTGGTAAATAAAAAATAAACCTCGATAAAATAGGATAAAATGCAATAAAACAATAAAATTCCAATTAAAGCGGGTCCTGGCAGGGATAAAGTGGGAATTGGCAGGTCCTGGAAGGCACCCAAAGACCTCAAAAATGGGTTAAAAGAAGAGATTCGGGTCCTGGAAGGGGAGAAACGACACCCAAACACCTCAAAATGGGGTAAAACAAGATATTTGGGTCCTGGAAGGGGAAAAACGACACCCAAACACCTCAAAATGGGGTGAAACAAGAGATTTGGGTCCTGGAAGGGGAAAAACGACACCCAAACAACTCAATGTGGGGTGCAACAGCCGATCTGGGTTCCTGGCAGGTACCTACAGCCCCCAACACCCCACAAAACAGCCACTTTGGGTCCTGGCAGATGCACAGCAACACCCGTCACCCCACGTGATGGGGTCAGTACCAACTTTGGGTCCTGGCAGGGCACCACCAACCCCCATCACCTCATGATGGGGTTCAACACTCACTCTGGGTCCTGGCAGGGCACCACCACCACCTTTTCCCCTCACGACGGGTTCAACACCCACTTTGGGTCCTGGCAGGGCACCACAGGCCCTCATCACCTCATGATGGGGTTCAACACTCACTTTGGGGTCCTGGCAGGGCACCACCAGCCCTTTCACCCCTCATGAGGGGGTTCAACAGCCACTTTGGGTCCTGGCAGGGCACCACGGGCCCTTTCACCCCTCACGACGGGTTCAACATTCACTTTGGGTCCTGGCAGGGCACCACCAGCACCTTTTCCCCTCATGACGGGTTCAACACCCACTCTGGGTCCTGGCAGGGCACCACCGGCCCTTTCACCCCTCATGACGGGCTCAACACTCACTTTGGGTCCTGGCAGGGCACCACCAGCACCTTTTCCCCTCATGACGGGCTCAACACCGACTCTGGGTCCTGGCAGGGCACCACCGGCCCTCATCACCTCATGACGGGTTCAACACCCACTTTGGGTCCTGGCAGGACACCACGGGCCCTTTCACCCCTCATGATGGGGTTCAACATTCACTTTGGGTCCTGGCAGGGCACCACAGGCCCCCATCACCTCATGATGGGTTCAACACCCACTCTGGGTCCTGGCAGGCCACCACCGGCCCCCATCACACTTCATGATGGGGTTCAGCAGCCACTTTGGGTCCTGGCAGGGCACCACCGGCCCTTTCACCCCTCATGATTGGGTTCAACATTCACTTTGGGTCCTGGCAGGGCACCACCAACCCCCATCACCTCATGACGGGTTCAACACCCACTCTGGGTCCTGGCAGGGCACAAACAGCGCATTTTCCCCTCATGACGGGGTTCAACACCCGCTTTGAGTCCTGGCAGGGCACCACCAACCCCCATCACCTCATGATTGGGTTCAACACTCACTTTGGGTCCTGGCAGGGCACCACCGGCCCTTTCACCCCTCATGACGGGTTCAACACCCACTCTGGGTCCTGGCAGGCCACCACCAACCCCCATCACCTCATGACGGGTTCAACACCCACTTTGGGTCCTGGCAGGGCACCACCAGCCCCTTTTCCCCTCATGATGGGTTCAACACCCACTCTGGGTCCTGGCAGGCCACCACCAACCCCCATCACCTCATGATTGGGTTCAACACCCACTCTGGGTCCTGGCAGGGCACCACGGGCCCTTTCACCCCTCATGAGGGGGTTCAACACCCACTTTGGGTCCTGGCAGGGCACCACCAGCACCTTTTCCCCTCACGACAGGTTCAACACCCACTCTGGGTCCTGGCAGGGCACCACCGGCCCTTTCATCCCTCATGACGGGTTCAACATCCACTCTGGGTCCTGGCAGGGCACCACCGGCCCTTTCATCCCTCATGACGGGTTCAACATCCACTCTGGGTCCTGGCAGGGCACCACCGGCCCTTTCATCCCTCATGACGGGTTCAACACCCACTTTGGGTCCTGGCAGGGCACCACCAGCCCCTTTTCCCCTCATGATGGGGTTCAACACCCACTCTGGGTCCTGGCAGGGCACCACCAACCCCCATCACCTCATGATTGGGTTCAACAGCCACTTTGGGTCCTGGCAGGGCACCACCAACCCCCATCACCTCATGACGGGTTCAACACTCACTTTGGGTCCTGGCAGGGCACCACCAGCACCTTTTCCCCTCGTGACGGGTTCAACACCCACTTTGGGTCCTGGCAGGGCACCACCAGCACCTTTTCCCCTCACGACGGGTTCAACAGCCACTTTGGGTCCTGGCAGGGCACCACCAACCCCCATCACCTCATGATGGGGTTCAACACCCACTCTGGGTCCTGGCAGGCCACCACCAACCCCCATCACCTCATGACGGGCTCAACACTCACTTTGGGTCCTGGCAGGGCACCACCAGCCCTCATCACCTCATGATGGGTTCAACACCCACTCTGGGTCCTGGCAGGGCACCACCAGCGCCTTTTCCCCTCATGACGAGCTCAACACACACTTTGGGTCCTGGCAGGGCACCACCGGCCCTTTCACCCCTCATGACGGGTTCAACACCGACTCTGGGTCCTGGCAGGGCACCACCAGCCCTCATCACCTCATGATGGGTTCAACACTCACTCTGGGTCCTGGCAGGGCACGGTGACACTCCCGGCCCGTTTACAAACACCTCCCTCCCCTCACAACCCAGCCCCGGTGCGGCGGGAAGCGCTGAGGGGAGCGGGGAAGGCTCTCCGGTATCCCCGGGAAGCTCTGAGGGGCCCGCGGGGGTCTCCGGAGCCGCCGGGAAGAGCTGAGGTGAGGATCGGGGGGAATGGAGGGGGTCTCGGTACCTGCGGGGGCCTCCGGGAAGCGGGAAAGGGGAGCTCGGGCCCCGGGAAACTCTGAGGGGTCACTCGGGGGTCTCGGTACCTGCGGGGGCCTCCGGGAAGCGGGAAAGGGGAGCTCGGGCCCCGCGGGAAGCTCTGAGGGGGCACTCGGGGGTCTCGGTACCTCCGGGAAACTCTGAGGGGGCACTCGGGGGGTTCCGGTGTCCCCGGGAAGCTCTGAGGGGTCACTCGAAGGGTCCCGGTATCCCCGGGAAGCTCTGAGGGGTCACTCGGGGGGTTCCGGTGTCCCCGGGAAGCTCTGAGGGGTCACTCGGGGGTCCCGGTCACTCTGAGGGGGCACTCGGGGGTCTCGGTACCTCCGGGATGCTCTGAGGGGGCACTCGAAGGGTCCCGGTCCCTCCAGGAAGCTCTGAGGGGTCACTGAGGGGTCTCGGTACCTCCGGGCAGCTCTGAGGGCTCTGAGGGGTCACTCGGGGGTCCCGGAGGTCCCTCCGGGAAGCTCTGAGGGGTCACTCGGCAGCCTCGGTACCTCCGGGATGCTCTGAGGGGGCACTCGAAGGGTCCCGGTATCCCCGGGAAGCTCTGAGGGGTCACTCGGGGGTCCCGGAGGTCCCTCTGAGAAGCTCTGAGGGGTCACTCGAAGGGTCCCGGTCCCTCCGGGAAGCTCTGAGGGCTCTGAGGGGTCACTTGATGGGTCTCGGTACCTCCGGGAAGCTCTGAGGGCTCTGAGGGGTCACTCGGGGGTCCCGGAGGTCCCTCCGAGAAGCTCTGAGGGGTCACTCGGGGATCTCGGTATCCCCGGGCAGCTCTGAGGGGTCACTCGGGGGAGTCCCCGGTATCCCCGGGAAGCTCTGAGGGGTCACTCGGGGGTCTCGGTACCTCCGGGGATCTCTGAGGGGTCACTCGAAGGGTCCCCGGTATCCCCGGGAAGCTCTGAGGGCTCGGGGTGGTCACTCGGGGGTCCCGGCGGTACCTCCGGGAAGCTCTGAGGGGTCACTCGAAGGGTCTCGGTATTCCCCGGGAATCTCTGAGGGGTCACTCGAAGGGTCCCGGTGCCTCCGGGCAGCTCTGAGGGGTCACTCGAAGGGTCCCGGTATCCCCGGGAAGCTCTGAGGGCTCTGAGGGGTCACTTGAGGGGTCTCGGTATCCCCGGGCTGCTCTGAGGGCTCTGAGGGGTCACTCGAAGGGTCTCGGTATCCCCGGGCAGCTCTGAGGGGTCACTCGAAGGGTCCCGGTATCCCCGGGAAGCTCTGAGGGCTCTGAGGGGTCACTCGGGGGTCTCGGTACCTCCGGGAAGCTCTGAGGGGTCACTCGGGGGTCCCGATCACTCTGAGGGGTCACTCGAAGGGTCCCGGTATCCCCGGGAAGCTCTGAGGGGTCACTCGGGGGTCCCGGTCACTCTGAGGGGGCACCTGAGGGGTCTCGGTACCTCCGGGAAGCTCTGAAGGGTCACTCGAAGGGTCCCGGTATCCCCGGGAGGCTCTGAGGGCTCGGGGTGGTCACTCAGGGGGTCCCTCCGGGGAGCTCTGAGGGCTCGGGGTGGTCACTAGGGGAGTCCTGGTCACTCTGAGCATCCCGGCGGTTCCTCCGGGAAGCTCTGAGGGAACCTGGGGGCAGCTCTGAGGGGTCACTCGGGGGTCCCCGATCACTCTGAGGGGTCACTCGGGGGATCCCGGTCACTCTGAGGGGTCACTCGGGGGTCCCGGCGGTCCCTCCGGGAAGCCCTGAGGGGTCACTCGGGGGGGTCCCGGTCACTCTGAGGGGTCACTCGGGGGGTCCTGATCACTCTGAGGGGTCACTCGGGGAGGGTCCCGGTCACTCTGGGGGGGTCCCGGTCACTCTGAGGGGTCACTCGGGGGGGTCCCGGTCACTCTGAGGGGTCACTCGGGGAGGGTCCCGGTCACTCTGGGGGGGTCCCGGTCACTCTGAGGGGTCACTCGGGGAGGGTCCCGGTCACTCTGAGGGGTCACTCGGGGAGGGTCCCGGCTGTACCTGCGGGCGCCTCCGGCGGTCCGGGCGCGGCGGTCGCCGGCGGCGGCGGCGGCGGCGGCGGCGGCAGCGGGGCCGGGGCCGGCCCGGCGAAGATGTCGGGAGCCCCTCTGTGCCCGGCCAAAAGCGCGGCGGCGGCGGCGGCTGCGGCGGCGGCGGCGGCGGCCGCGTCTTCCTCCTCCTCTTCCTCGTCGTCCTCCTCGTCGTCGTCCTCCTCATCCCCCTCGGACACCGCCATCTCCTCCTCCTCCTCCTCGTCCTCCCTCAGCGGGGACGCCATGGCGGGGTGAGGGGCGGGGGGCCGAGGGGACCCTCGGCGTGCGCCGCTCCCACCGCCCCCAAAACCGCCCCCGCCGCTGAGGCTGAGGGGGGCTCGGTTTGTGAGGTGAAAATTGAGGGGAGGGGGAGATTAACGGGGAGACCCCCCCCGGGCCGGGCCCGGTGGGGCCGCGGAGCGCGGCGGGGGGGGGGGGGGGGGGCGGCGGTGAATGGGTTGAAAAACGGCCGGATCGGTTAAAATCGCCTCAGGGCGCGGTGTGAGGGCGGGCGGGCGGGCGGCGGGACGGCGCCGGCAGCGAAAATGGCCGCCCCGGGTGTAATTTTTTTTTTTTTAAATAAACCTCCCCTCTCTTTTTTTTTTTTTTTCTTTCTTTCCCTCACGAAAATTGAAAAAATAATATATTTAAAAAAAAAAACGCACCCCGGTAAGTGGAGGGTTGTTGTGGGGGGGGAGGTGTAAAAAAATATGGAGAAGGGAGGGGTTAAAAATGAGGGAAAATATGAGGGGTGGTGCCCCCCCTCAGAAGATCCGTGAGGGAAGAAATAATAAAAAAAAGCGCAAAATGGCCGAATGAGGGGTTTTTTTGTTGTTTTGTTTTTTAAAATTGCCCCTCACACACCTTGGGGGGAGGAAGGAGGGTGAGAAAGAGGCGAAAAAAGCTTTTAAAAGAAAAAGAAAAAAGAAAAAAGAGGCAAAAAATAAATAAAAAGGGAAAAAAAAAAACCCGGCAAAACCCAACCCGCGAAAGGGGGAGGGGAATTAAGGAAAAAAAAAAAATATATAATTAAAATTAATATTTAAAAAAAAAAAGGAGGAGGAAAGGGAAGGGTTGAAAAAGAATGAAAAGGAATCGAGGGGAGGATTGAAAAGGAGTTAAATCGTGAGGGGAAAGGAAAGGGTGAAGTGAAAAAACGGGGTGGAAAAATGTGCGAGAGGGGAGAGGATTGAAAAGCAAAAAAAAAAGGGGTAAAAAATCGGCATTAAAAAATTTAAAAAGTGGGGGGGTGGAAAAGGGGAGAAAGCGACGTTAAAATTGATGTGAAGGGAGGGGGGGAGAATTAAAAATAAGCGTTGAAATTTTAAAAAGGGGATGAAAAAAGAGGTTTAAAAATAAAAAATGGAAGGGGCTGAAAAGGGTAAAAAAGAAAAAAAACCGAGATTAAAAAGAAAGCGTGAAAAGGAAAAAAAAAACTTAAAAAATTCAACGGTGCGAGTTAAGACAAAATTAAAAAAAAAAGAGAAAAAAACCCGAAAAAAACACTAAAAAAAATATTAAAAAATTTAAAAATAATTAAAAAAAAAAAGCGAAACTCTTTAAAAAATAATAAAAAAATCCCAAAACTCCCCCCACCCCACCCTCCCCCCCCCACTACAACTTTCTGCCTCTACAACCCGAGCAAGCGAATAATCCTCATCCTGCCGCTTTTTAGGGGATTTTTAGTGGTTTTAGGGGGCCTAATTAATGATAATTAATTAATTTTCTTGTTGTTTTTTTTTCCCCCCTCCCTCAGAATCCGCCTCGACGAAGAAAACAAATATTTCTGTGGCCCCAAACCTGGGGGGGGACACGAAGCCGGAGAGATTTTTCTGCATAAAACAAAGATGGCTGCGGTAAATTATTTCTTTTTTTTTTTTCTTTGCTTTTTTTTTTTCTTCTTCTTCTTTCTTCTTATTCTTTCCCCCCCCTCCTCCTCTTTTTTTTTTTTTCCCCTCCTCACTCCCATAAAAATATTTCGGGGGGGGGAAGAGAAGGATTAATCAGTACTCATGCTCAGTGTGATATCAGCATAAATTGTTAAAGGTTAACTAGTTCCATACTCGTCACGCTTCCCTTTTTTTAATATAAAAAAATATATATATTTATTATTTTTAAGGGTTTTTTTAATTCTGTTTTTTCGCCTCCTCCCCTCGGTGATTTTAAACCCGGGCTTTTAAAAAAAAAAAAAAAAATTAAAATTAAAATGCGGTTTTTAAATGTTTTTTTTTCTTTTTGTTGTTGTTGTTTTTCTCCCTCCCTCCTCGACTTTGAAATACTTGGGAAGGGAGTGGTTTGGTGGGTTGGGTTTTGGGGTTTTTTTTTTTATTATTTTTGGGGTTTTTTTTCTCTTTTTTCTTTTCTTTTTTTTGGAGTTTCTTTAAGGCTGCAGGGAGGAAAAAACAAAATAAAATAAAAGGGGGGGTTTATGAGGATTAAATAAGAAATAAAAATATAAAGGTTGAGGAAGGGGTTGGAAAAATGGGTTAAAAAAGGGTGGGAAAGGGGGGAGATTGAAAAGGAATAAAAAAAGATTGAAAAGGGATAAAAAAGGTTGAAAAGGAATTTTAAAAAAAGGTTGAAAAGGGATAAAAAAGGTTGAAAAGGAATTTTAAAAAAAAAGGTTGAAAAGGGATAAAAAAGATGGAAAAAGAATTTTAAAAATGGAAATAAAATTAAATTAAAAAGGGAAATATTGGAAAGGGGGAAAGATTAAAAAGGGGAAAAGGTTAAAAAGGGGAAAAGGTTAAAAAGGAAAATATTGGAAAAGTAAAAAGGTGAAAAAAGAAAAAAAGGGGAAAAGTTAAAAAGGGGGAAAAGATTGGAAAAGGGGAAAAAAGGGAAAAAAGGGAAAAAGGCAAAAATTGAAAAGGAATTTAAAAAATATTGGAAAAGGGTTTAAAAAGGTGAAAGAAAATTTTTGAGAAATGGTTAAAAAATAAAAAAAGGTTGAAAGAAAAAAAATGTTTTCATTTAAAAAGATTGGAAAAGGGAAAAAGATGGAAAAAAAGATGGGAAAAGGTAAAAAAATGGGAAAAGGGGAAAAATTATAAAAATTTTGAAGAATTGAAAAAGGAAAAAATAAAGAGAAGGAAAATGGGAAAATATTTTAAGTGGGTGAAAGTTTAAAAAAATGTTCAAATTGAGAGAAATATTTAGGAAAAAATATTAAAAAGTGGAGAAATGTTAAAAAATGAAACATTTAAGGAGGGAAAAAGGATGAAAAGGGTGAAAAGATTTTAAAAATATTCAGAAATGGGGGAAAAGATTGAAAGATTTAAAAGAAAAGGGAAAAAAAGGAAAAATATTAAAAGGGAAAAATATTTAAAAATGGGTAAAAATCAAAAATGGGGGAAAAATTTATAAAGAGTTAAAAAGATGGAAAAAAATTAATAAAGAGAAGGAAATGTTAAAGAAAAGGAGAAAAAAGATTGAGAAAGGGGAAAAAATAATTAAAAGGAAGGAAAAAAAAGGATAAAAAAAATAAAAAATATTGGGAAAAAATTAAAAAAGGGAAAATAAAATATTAAAAAGAGGAGAAAAAAAATTTAAATCCCCCCAAATCCAACCAAAAAAAAAACCCTAGAGGTGAAATTTGTCATTAATGAAGGTTTTTAGGCAGTGAAATTGCCCAAAATGCTCCAAAATCACCCCAAAAACCTCAGGCCTTGCCTGTCCCTCCCCTCCTCGTTGAGTTTTGCTGCTTTTTTTAATTTTCCTGTTCCTTTTTAGGGCTTTTTTACCCCAAAATGATGGAAAACTGGGGAAAAAGCACCCAAATTCCACCAAAATTTCACCCAAATGTCCTCAAAACTTCGTGTGAGGCCACGAGAATCCCAAAATTCCCCCAAATTTCCCCCAAATTCGTCCCAAATGTCCCCAAAACTTCCTGTGACACCTCAAAAACCCCAAAACAACCAAATTCCCCCCAATTTCCCAAAAATTTCCCCCAAATCCTCCCAAAACCCTCCTGTGACACCTCAAGAACCCCAAATCTCCCAAAATTCCCAAAAATTCCCACAAATTCTCACAAATTCCTCCCAAATTCCCCCAAAACCTTCCTGTGACACCTCAAAAACCCCAAATTTCCCCAAATTCCCCTCAAATTTCCCCCAATTCCCCTCAAATTCTCACAAATTCTCACAAATTTCCCCAAATGTCCCCAAAACTTCATGTGACACCTCAAAAACCCCAAATTCCGCCAAATTTCCCCCATTTCCCCCCAATTCCCCCCAAATTCCCCCAAATTCCCCCCAAATTCCCCTCAAATTCCTCCAAATCCCCCCAAATTCTCCCCAAATTCACCAAATTCCCCCAAAATTTCCCCAATTTCCCCAAATTCCCCCCAAATCCCCCCAAATTTCCCCAAATTCCCCCCAAATTCCCCCAAATTTCCCCAAATTCCCCCCAAATTCCCCAAATCCCCCCAAATTCCCCCAAATTCCCCTCAAATTCCTCCAAATCCCCCCAAATTCACCCCAAAATTCCCCCAAATTCCTCCCAAATTCCCCCAAATTCCCCCCAAATTCCCCAAAATTCCCCCCAAATTCCACAAAATTCCCCCAAATTTCCCCAAATTTCCCCAAATTCCCCCCAAATCCCCCCAAATTTCCCCAAATTCCCCCCAAATTCCCCCAAATTTCCCCCAAATTCCCCAAATCCCCCCAAATTTCCCCAAATTCCCCCCAAATTCCCCCCAATTCCCCCCAAATCCCCCAAAATTTCCCCAAATTCCCCCCAAATTTCCCCAATTCCCCCCAAATCCCCCGAAATTTCCCCAAATTCCCCCAAATTTCCCCAAATTCCCCCCAAATGTCCCCAAAACCCTCCTGTGACACCTCAAGAACCCCAAATTCCCCTCAAATTTCCCCAAATTCCCCCAAATTCCCCCAAATTCCCCCAAATCCCCCCAAATTTCCCCCAAATCCCCCCAAATCCCCCCAAATTTCCCCCAAATCCCCCCAAATCCCCCCAAATTTCCCCCAAATCCCCCCAAATCCCCCCAAATTCCCCCAAATCCCCCCAAATTCCCCCAAATTCCCCCAAATCCCCCCAAATTTCCCCCAAATCCCCCCAAATCCCCCCAAATTTCCCCAAATTCCCACAAATTCCTCACAAATTTCTCCAAATTCCCACAAATTCCCCCCAAATTCCCACAAATTTCCCCAAATTCCCCCAAATTCCCCCCAAATTCCCCCAAATCCTGCCAGATTCCCCCCAAATCCCCAAATTCGCGGTGACATTTTTGGGGCTGTTGGTGTCACGGTGGGGTGACACTGATGTCACGGTGTCACTGTGGGGTGACACCGTGGGGTGACACCGATGTCACTGTGTCACGGTGGGGTGGCACTGATGTCACGGTGTCACTGTCAGGTGTCACCCTGGGGTGACACCGATGTCACTTTGTCACCCTGGGGTGGCACTGATGGCACTGTGAGGTGACACCGATGTCACCCTGGGGTGGCACTGATGTCACGGTGTCACTGTGGGGTGACACCGTGGGGTGACACCGATGGCACCGATGTCACCGTGGGGTGGCACCGATGTCACTGTGTCACTGTCAGGTGACACCGTGGGGTGGCACCGATGTCACTTTGTCACCCTGGGGTGGCACCGATGTCACGGTGTCACTGTGGGGTGGCACTGATGACACCAATGTCACCCTGGGGTGACACCGATGGCACTGATGGCACTGTGGGGTGACACCGTGGGGTGGCACTGATGTCACTGTGTCACCCTGGGGTGACACCGATGTCACTTTGTCACTGTCAGGTGACACCGTGGGGTGACACCGATGTCACTTTGTCACCCTGGGGTGACACCGATGTCACGGTGTCACTGTCACTTTGTCACCCTGGGGTGACACCAATGTCACTTTGTCACCCTGGGGTGGCACCGATGGCACCGTGGGGTGGCACTGATGTCACTTTGTCACCCTGGGGTGGCACTGATGTCACCCTAGGGTGGCACCGATGTCACTTTGTCACCCTGGGGTGGCACTGATGGCACCGTGGGGTGACACCGATGTCACCCTGGGGTGGCACTGATGTCACTTTGTCACCCTGGGGTGACACCGATGTCACCCTGGGGTGGCACCAATGTCACTTTGTCACCCTGGGGTGGCACTGATGTCACTGTGTCACTGTGGGGTGACACCGTGGGGTGACACCGATGGCACCGATGGCACCCTGGGGTGACACCGATGGCATTGTGTCACTGTGGGGTGACACCGTGGGGTGACACCGATGGCACTTTGTCACCCTGGGGTGACACTGATGTCACTGTGTCACTGTGGTGTGGCACTGATGTCACCCTGGGGTGGCACTGATGTCACGGTGTCACTGTGGGGTGGCACTGATGTCACTTTGTCACCCTGGGGTGGCACTGATGGCACTGATGTCACTGTGAGGTGACACCGTGGGGTGACACCGATGGCACCGATGGCACCCTGGGGTGACACCGATGTCACTTTGTCACCCTGGGGTGGCACCAATGGCACTGATGTCACTGTGGGGTGACACCGTGGGGTGACACCGATGTCACGGTGTCACTGTCAGGTGTCACTGTGTACCTGTGTCACCGTGTCACCGATGGCACCATGTCACCGTGTCACGGTGTCACTGTGGGGTGTCACTGTGGGGTGTCACTGTGTCACGGTGTCACTGTGTCACGGTGTCACTGTGTACCTGTGTCACCATGTCACCGTGTCACGGTGTCACTGTGGGGTGTCACTGTGGGGTGTCACTGTGTCACGGTGTCACTGTGTACCTGTGTCACCCTGTCACGGTGTCACGGTGTCACGGTGTACCTGTGTCACAGTGTCACCGATGTCACCATGTCACGGTGTCACTGTGGGGTGTCACCATGTCACGGTGTCATGGTGTCACGGTGTCACCGTGTCACGGTGTCACTGATGTCACCAATGTCACGGTGTCACGGTGTCGCGGTGTCACCAATGTCACCGATATCACCGATGTCACCAATGTCACGGTGTCACGGTGTACCTGTGTCACTGTGTCACGGTGCCACGGTGTCACCGATGTCACCAATGTCATGGTGCCACGGTGTCGCGGTGTCACCGATGTCACCGTGTCACGCTGTCACTGATGTCACCAATGTCACTGTGTACCTGTGTCACCGTGTCACGGTGTCACCTATGTCACTAATGTCACGGTGTCGCGATGTCGCGGTGTCACGGTGTCACCGATGTCACGGTGTCGCGGTGTCACCATGTCACCGATGTCACCGATGTCACCGTGTCACGGTGTCGCGGTGTCGCGGTGTCACCGATGTCACCGCGTGCCGTGTCCGGGTGTTCCCGCTCTTTGTCGCTGTCACACCCTGAGTGACCCTGGGGTGTCAGGGGTGGGGACACGGACAGGTGACACTGGACAGGTGACAATGGACAGGTGACACTGGACAAGTGACAATGGACAGGTGACACAGACAGGTGACAATGGACAGGTGACACAGGGACAGGTGACAATGGACAGGTGACAATGGACAGGTGACACTGGACAGGTGACAATGGACAGGTGACACAGACAGGTGACAATGGACAGGTGACACGGACAGACACGTGGACAGGTGACACGGACAGGTGACAATGGACAGGTGACACAGGGACAGGTGACACAGACAGGTGACAATGGACAGGTGACAGACAGACACACAGACAGGTGACAATGGACAGGTGACACAGACAGGTGACACAGGGACAGGTGACAATGGACAGGTGACAATGGACAGATGGACACAGGGACAGGTGACACTGGACAGGTGACACAGACAGACACGTGGACAGGTGACACAGGGACAGGTGACACAGACAGATGGACACACGGACAGGTGACAATGGACAGGTGACAATGGACAGGTGACACAGACAGGTGACAATGGACAGGTGACAATGGACAGGTGACACAGGGACAGGTGACACAGGGACAGGTGACAATGGACAGGTGACACAGACAGACACGTGGACAGGTGACACAGACAGGTGACAATGGACAGGTGACAATGGACAGATGGACACAGGGACAGGTGACAATGGACAGGTGATACAGACAGACACGTGGACAGGTGACAATGGACAGGTGACACAGACAGGTGACAATGGACAGGTGACACAAACAGGCGCCAACCGCGTCCCCAGACGCCTCCTTCGCACAGAATCCACTTTATTTATTCGGCCTCCAAAAAATCCCAATTTGTCCCCAAAAATTGGAGTGGGGGAGGGGTGGGACCCCCCTGGGGACCCCCCCGGGGACCCCCCCGGTGTCACCGGGGATTTTGGGGGGTGGGGGAGGGGATTGAGGACCCCTGACCCCTCCCCCCTCACCTCCGGCGGTGACGTCATCACCTCCATGAGGGGAAGCGCGTGTGTTGTGTGTGGGGGGAGGGGTTACGGAGGGGGGAACCCCCCCAAAAAAAGGGACCCCCCCCACCCCCAAAACCCCTCCAGAGCCCCCCCAAACCCCTCAGGGACCCCTCCCCTCCCCTCCCCCCCCCCGCACCTCGGGGGTCTCTCAGGCCTGGCCTGGGGTCGCCACCTTAGGCCGCGCCGCCCGTCGCCACGGCAACGCCGCCGGAAATCCGGGTTTTGCGCGCCCGCGGGGCACGCCGGGAAGCGTAGTCCCGGGTGTCATGGCCGCCTACGGCGCGCGGTGCACGCCGGGAAGCGTAGTCCCGAGTGTCATGGCTGCCTACGGCGCGCGGTGCACGCCGGGAAGCGTAGTCCCGGGTGTCATGGCCGCCTACGGCGCGCGGTGCACGCCGGGAGTTGTAGTCGTTGGCTCCGCCCCCTGGGCTGGGCCGCGCAGGGGCTGCCGGGAAAGCGGCGCCATCATGGCGGATCCGCCGGAGGAGGCGGGGGGAGCCCCGGCCGTGAGTTTGAGGGGAGGGGAGGGGGGCGGGAGGGGGAATTTGGAGGGTGGGGAGGGGTCCGGAGAGGGGGGGGAGGGGTTTGGAGGGGGGGGAGGTTTTGGGGAGGGGTCTGGAGGGGGTGGGGAGGGGTCCGGAGGGGGCTCTGAGGGCTGAGGGGGAGACAAAGGGGGGTCCTGAGGGGGGAGAGGGGATGTGGGGGGGCCTCAGAGGATGTTGGGGGGTCCCAGGGGGGGTTTGGGGGGGGTCCAGGGGGATTGGGGGAAGGTTTTGGGGGGTTTAGGGGGGTCCAGGGGGATTGGGGAAGGTTTTGGGGGATTTGGGAAGGGGTTTTGGGGTGTTTTTAGGGGCTGGAGAAGGTTTTGGGGGGTCCAGGGGGGTTTAGGGGGGTCCAGGGGGGTTTGGAGAAGGTTTTGGGGGGTTTGGGAAGGGGTTTGGGGGGGTCCATGGGGGCTGGAGAAGGTTTT
>JANVCZ010000030.1:9866481-9897324 GCA_032357785.1 Periparus ater
TGGAGAGCGGGGCCGGGGGGTCCCGGGGGTCTCGCCGGCCTCGGGGGGTCCCCCGGGGGGGAGGCTCTGGTGGCCCCCGAGGTCGGGGAGCCCCGGGGGTTGCCGCTGGCTCAGCTGACGATCCGGCACAGCGCCGCCGAGGTGGTGCGCGCCAGCAAGTGAGTGGGGGGCTCGGGGAGGGGTTTGGGGGGGGTTTGGGGGGGTTCAGGAGCGATTTGGGGGGGGGTTGGGGGGGTTCAGGAGGGGTTTGAGGGGGATTTGGGGGGATTCAGTAGGGATTTGGGGGGATTTGGGGGCCTCAGGAGGGGTTTGGGGGGGATTTGAGGGGCTCAGGAGAGGTTTGGGGGGGCTCAGGAGGGGTTGGGGGGGTTTGGGGGGATTTGGGGGGCTCAGGAGGGGTTTGAGAGGGATTTGGGGGGCTCAGGAGGGGTTTGGGGGGGTTTTGGGGGGATTTGAGGGGATTTGGGGGGCTCAGGAGGGGTATTGAGAGGGATTTGGGGGGCACCGGGGAGGGGTTTGAGGGGGGTTTGGGGGGATTTGGGGGGCTCAGGAGGGGTTTGGGGGGGTTTGGGGGGCACCGGGGAGGGGCTTGGGGTGGGTTTGGGGGGATTTGGGGGGATTTGGGGAAGCTCAGAGGGGGTTTGGGGGGATTTGGGGGGGATTTGGGGGGCTCAGGAGGGGTTTGGGGGGGTTTGGGGGGCACCGGGGAGGGGCTTGGGGGGGATTTGGGGGGGATTTGGGGGGCTCAGGAGCGATTTGGGGGGGTTTGGGGGGGATTTGGGGGGCTCAGGAGGGGTTTGGGGTGATTCTGGGTGGTTCTGGGTCGGTTTTGGTTGATTTTGGGGTGGTTTTGGTTGATTTTGGGGTGTTTTGGGGTGATTCTGGGTGATTTTGGGGCGGTTCTGGTTGATTTTGGGGTGTTTCGGGGTGTTTTGGGGCGATTCTGGGTGATTCTGGGGGTCCCACGGAGGCTGCCCCCGCAGGCAGGCGCGGCTGAAGGGGCCGTTCCGCGAGTCCTACCTGTGCCCGGCGCAGTCGGTGAAGCCGCGAATCGACGCCCGCGAGCAGCTCCCGAGGGACAAACTCAACCCCCCCACGCCCAGCATCTACGTGAGTCCCCATTGGCTGCCGGGACCGATCCCCTGGATGCTGATTGGCTCCCGGGATAGAATCGCTGTGTCCCAATTGGCTCCTGGGAGAGATCCCCTGGCTCCTGATTGGCTCCCTGGTTAGGTCCCCTGTGTCCTGATTGGCTCCCGGGATAGAATCCCTGCGTCCCGATTGGCTCCTAGGATAGACCCCCTGGCTCCTGATTGGCTCCCGGGATAGATCCCCTGGCTGCTGATTGGCTGCCGGGATTGGTGCCCTGGATGCTGATTGGCTGCAGGGATTGATCCCCTGGCTGCTGATTGGCTCCCCGGATAGAACCCCTGGATGCTGATTGGCTCCCCGGATAGAACCCCTGGATGCTGATTGGCTGCCGGCATCGATCCCCTGGATGCTGATTGGCTGCCGGGATTGATCCCCTGGCTGCTGATTGGCTCCTGGGATTGATCCCCTGGCTGCTGATTGGCTCCTGGGAGAGATTCCCTGTGTTCTGATTGGCTTCCTGGACTGATCCCCTGGCTCCTGATTGGCTCCCGGGATAGAATCCCTGTGTCCCAATTGGCTCCCAGGATGGGTCCCCTGCATCCTGATTGGCTGGCGGGATTGGTCCCCTGGATGCTGATTGGCTCCTGAGATAGATCCCCTGTGTCCCGATTGGCTCCTGGGATTGATCCCCTGCATCCTGATTGGCTCCCTGGTTATGGCCCCTGGCTGCTGATTGGCTCCCGGGATAGAATCCGTGTCCCGATTGGCTCCCGGGATGGGTCCCCTTAATTCTGATTGGCTCCTGAGATAGATCCCCTGCGTCTTGATTGGCTCCCTGGTTAGGTCCCCTGGTTCCTGATTGGCTCTCGGGATAGATTCCCTGTGTCCCGATTGGCTCCTGGGATTGATCCCCTGGCTCCTGATTGGCTCCCTGGATAGATCCCCTGCATTCTGATTGGCTCCTGGGATTGATCCCCTGGATGCTGATTGGCTCTTGGGATGGGTCCCCTAGCACCTGATTGGCTCACTGGATAGATCCCCTGGCTCCTGATTGGCTGCCGGGATTGGTCCCCTGGCTGCTGATTGGCTCTCGGGATGGGTCCCCTGCCTCCCGATTGGCTCCCCGGATAGATCCCCTGGATGCTGATTGGCTCCTGGGAAAGGTCCCCTGGCTCCCAATTGGTTCCTGGGATAGATCCCCTGGCTCCTGATTGGCTCCCTGGATTGATCCCCTGGCTCCTGATTGGCTCCCGGGATAGATTCCCTAAGTTCCCTTTTGCTGATTGGCTGGTTGGGGTCCTGGGCTGGTGCTGTGCCGTGATTGGTCCTTTCTCCACGTGCCGGCTGCTGATTGGTCCCTTTACCGTGCGCCGCTCTCTGATTGGTCCCTTTGCCGTGCGCCGCTCTCTGATTGGCCGGTTCTGTCCCCGCCCAGCTGGAGAGCAAACGCGACGCCTTCTCGCCGGTGCTGCTGCAGTTCTGCACCGACCCCAAGAACCCCATCACCGTCATCCGGGGGCTGGCCGGGTCCCTGCGCCTCAGTGAGTCACAAAAACACCCCAAAAACACCCTGAAACACCCCAAAAACACCCAGAACCACCCTAAAATACCCTAAAACTGACCCAAAATACCCCAAAATACCCCAAAACCGACCCCAAGAACCCCATCACCGTCATCCGCGGCCTGGCCGGGTCCCTGCGCCTCAGTGAGTCACAAAAACACCCCGAAACACCCCAAAAACACCCTGAAACACCCCAAAAACACCCTAAAATACCCTAAAAACACCCCTAAACACCCCAAAATAACCCAAAACTGACCCAAAATACCCCAAAACCAACCCCAAGAACCCCATCACCGTCATCCGCGGCCTGGCCGGGTCCCTGCGCCTCAGTGAGTCACAAAAACACCCCAAAACACCCCAAAATCACCCTAAAACACCCCTAAATCACCCTAAAACACCCTGAAATACCCCAAAATCACCCCTAAACACCCTAAAATACCCTAAAACTGACCCAAAATACCCCAAAACTGACCCAAAATACCCCAAAACCGACCCCAAGAACCCCATCACCGTCATCCGCGGCCTGGCCGGGTCCCTGCGCCTCAGTGAGTCACAAAAACACCCCAAAACACCCCAAAATCACCCAAAAACACCCTAAAATACCCCAAAATACCCCAAAACCGACCCCAAGAACCCCATCACCGTCATCCGCGGGCTGGCCGGGTCCCTGCGCCTCAGTGAGTCACAAAAACACCCTGAAACACCCCAAAATCACCCTAAAACACCCCTAAATCACCTAAAACACCCTGAAATACCCCAAAATCACCCCTAAACACCCTAAAATACCCTAAAACTGACCCAAAATACCCCAAAACTGACCCAAAATACCCCAAAAACCGACCCCAAGAACCCCATCACCGTCATCCGCGGCCTGGCCGGGTCCCTGCGCCTCAGTGAGTCACAAAAACACCCAAAAACACCCCAAAAACACCTTAAAACACCCCCAAAGTGACCCCAACACCCCAATTTCACCAGACCTGGGGCTGTTCAGCACCAACACCCTGGTGGAGACCCCCTGTCCCTGTGTCCCCATTCCTGTCACCACCACACCCCTCAGAACCCCCCAAACTGACCCCAAACCCCCCAAAAAAACCCCCAGAGTGACCCCAAACCCCCCAAACTGACCCCAACACCCCGATTTCCCCAGACCTGGGGCTGTTCAGCACCAACACCCTGGTGGAGACCCCCTGTCCTTGTCACCTGTCCCCATCCCTGTCACCACCACACCCCCTCAGGACCACCTGGGACCCCCTGGGACCCCCCAAACTGACCCCAAACCCCCCAAAATGACCCCAAAACACCCCAAAACTGACCCCAACACCCCGATTTCACCAGACCTGGGGCTGTTCAGCACCAACACCCTGGTAGAGACCCCCTGTCCCTGTGTCCCCATCCCTGTGTCCCCATTCCTGTCACCACCAGACCCCCTCAGAACCCCCCAAACTGACCCCAAAACACCTCAAAACTGACCCCAACACCCCGATTTCACCAGACCTGGGGCTGTTCAGCACCAACACCCTGGTGGAGACCCCCTGTCCCTGTCACCTGTCCCCATCCCTGTCACCACCACACCCCCCAGGACCCCCCAAAATGACCCCAAACACACCCAAAAATGACCCCAAACCCCCCAAAATGACCCCAAACTGACCCCAACACCCCGATTTCACCAGACCTGGGGCTGTTCAGCACCAAGACCCTGGTGGAGACCCCCTGTCCCTGTGTCCCTGTCACCACATGTCCCCACCTTGTCACCTCTCCTGTCCCCACTACACCCCCCAGGACCCCCCAAAATGACCCAAAACACCCCAAAACCCCCTCAAAGTGACCCCAAACACCCCAAAACTGACCCCAACACCCCGATTTCCCCAGACCTGGGGCTGTTCAGCACCAAGACCCTGGTGGAGGCTCCTTGTCCCTGTCACCTGTCCCCATCCCTGTCACCACCACACCCCTCAGAACCCCCCAGGACCCCCCAAAATGACCCAAAACACCCCAAAACACCCCCAAAGTGACCCCAACACCCCGATTTCCGCAGACCTGGGGCTGTTCAGCACCAACACCCTCGTGGAGGCTCCTTGTCCGTGTCACCTGTCCCCATCCCTGTGTGTCCCTGTCACCACCACACCCCTCAGAACCCCCCAGGACCCCCCAAAATGACCCAAAAACCCCCCCAAACTACCCCCAGACCCCCCAAAACACCCCCAAACTGACCCCAACACCCCGATTTCCCCAGACCTGGGGCTGTTCAGCACCAAGACCCTGCTGGAGACCCCCTGTCCCTGTGTCCCCATTCCTGTCCACCACCACACCCCCAGGACCACCCAAAATGACCCAAAATCCCCCAAAACTGACCCCAAACACCCCAAAACCCCCCCCAAACTGACCCCAAAACCCCCCCAAACTGACCCCAACACCCCGATTTCCGCAGACCTGGGGCTGTTCAGCACCAACACCCTGCTGGAGACCCCCTGTACCTGTGTCCCCATTCCTGTCCCCGTGTCCCTGTCCCCACCACACCCCTCAGAACCCCCCAAACTGACCCAAAATCCCCCCAAAATGACCCCAAACACCCCAAAACCCCCCCAAACTGACCCCAACACCCCGATTTCGGCAGACCTGGGGCTGTTCAGCACCAAGACCCTGCTGGACTCTCCTTGTCCCCATCCCTGTGTCCCCATCCCTGTCACCACCACACCCCCAGGACCCCCCAAAATGACCCAAAACCCCCCAAAATGACCCCAAACCCCCCAAAATGACCCCAAAACCCCCCAAAACTGACCCCAACACCCCGATTTCCCCAGACCTGGGGCTGTTCAGCACCAAGACCCTGGTGGAGGCCAGCGGGGAACACGCCGTGGAGGTTCGCACGCAGGTGCAACAACCCTCGGACCAGAACTGGGACCTGTCGGGGACGCGCCAGGTGTGGCCCTGCGAGAGCAGCCGCTCGCACACGACCATCGCAAAGTACGCCCAGTACCAGGCCTCGTCCTTCCAGGAGTCCCTGCAGGTGAGGGACACACGGGGGACACCTTGGGGACACCTTGGGGACACCTCAGGAACATGGGGACACCTTGGGGACACCTTGAGGACACCCTGGGGACACCTCAGGGACATGGGGACACCTTGGGGACACCCAGGTGACACAGGTGACACACACCAGGGACATTGGTCACACCCCCAGTGCCAGGTGTGCTCCTTCCAGGTGTCCCTGCAGGTGAGGGACACCCTGGGGACACCCTGGGGACACCTTGGGGACACCTTGGGGACACCTTGGGGACACCCTGGGGACACCTTGGGGACACCTTGGGGACACCTACAGGACATGGGGACACCTTGGGGACACAGCTCAGGGACATTGGTCACACCCCCAGTGCCAGGTGTGCTCCTTCCAGGTGTCCCTGCAGGTGAGGGACACCTTGGGGACACCTTGGGGACACCTTGGGGACACCCACAGGACGTGGGGAAACACCTGAGTGACAGGGGACACACAGGTGACACACAGGTGACACAGCTCAGAGACATCGGTCAAACCCCCAGTGCCAGGTGTGCTCCTTCCAGGTGTCCCTGCAGGTGAGGGACACCTTGGGGACACCTCAGGGACATGGGGACACCTTGGGGACACCTTGGGGACACCTTGGGGACACGTTTGGGACACCCACAGGACGTGGGGACACACCTGAGTGACAGGGGACACCTTGGGGACACAGCTCAGGGACATCGGCCACACCCCCAGTGCCAGGTGTGCTCCTTCCAGGAGTCCCTGCAGGTGAGGGACACCCTGGGGACACCTTGGGGACACCTTGGGGACACCTCAGGGACATGGGGACACACCTGAGTGACAGGGGACACACAGGTGACACACACCAGGGACATCGGCCACACCCCCAGTGCCAGGTGTGCTCCTTCCAGGTGTCCCTGTAGGTGAGGGACACCTTGGGGACACCTTGGGGACACCCTGGGGACACCTTGGGGACACCTCAGGCACATGGGGACACCTTGGGGACACCCAGGTGACACAGGGGACACACCAGGTGTGGCCCTGCGAGAGCAGCCGCTCGCACACGACCATCGCAAAGTACGCCCAGTACCAGGTGTGCTCCTTCCAGGAGTCCCTGCAGGTGAGGGACACACGGGGGACACCTTGGGGACACCTTGGGGACACCTTGGGGACACCCTGGGGACACCCTGGGGACACGTTTGGGACACCTACAGGACATGGGGACACACCTGAGTGACAGGGGACACCTTGGGGACACAGCTCAGGGACATCGGCCACACCCCCAGTGCCAGGTGTGCTCCTTCCAGGTGTCCCTGCAGGTGAGGGACACCCTGGGGACACCTTGGGGACACCTTGGGGACACCTCAGGCACATGGGGACACCTTGGGGACACACAGGTGACACAGGGGACACACACCAGGGACATTGGCCACACCCCCATTTCCAGGTGTGCTCCTTCCAGGAGTCCCTGCAGGTGAGGGACACACGGGGGACACCTTGGGGACACCTTGGGGACACCTTGGGGACACCTTGGGGACATGGGGACACACCTTAGTGACAGGGGACACCTTGGGGACACAGCCCAGGGACATCGGTCACACCCCCAGTGCCAGGTGTGCTCCTTCCAGGTGTCCCTGCAGGTGAGGGACACCTTGGGGACACCTTGGGGACACCTTGGGGACACCTTGGGGACACGTTTGGGACACCTTGGGGACACCTCAGGGACACCTACAGGACATGGGGACACCTTGGGGACACCCAGGTGACACAGGTGACACACACCAGGGACATCGGCCACACCCCCAGTGCCAGGTGTGCTCCTTCCAGGAGTCCCTGCAGGTGAGGGACACATGGGGGACACCCTGGGGACACCCTGGGGACACCTTGGGGACACCTCAGGGACATGGGGACACCTTGGGGACACACAGGTGACACAGGGGACACACCAGGTGTGGCCCTGCGAGAGCAGCCGCTCGCACACGACCATCGCAAAGTACGCCCAGTACCAGGTGTGCTCCTTCCAGGAGTCCCTGCAGGTGAGGGACACACGGGGGACACCTTGGGGACACCTTGGGGACACCTTGGGGACACCCTGGGGACACCCTGGGGACACGTTTGGGACACCTACAGGACATGGGGACACACCTGAGTGACAGGGGACACCTTGGGGACACAGCTCAGGGACATCGGCCACACCCCCAGTGCCAGGTGTGCTCCTTCCAGGTGTCCCTGCAGGTGAGGGACACCCTGGGGACACCTTGGGGACACCTTGGGGACACCTCAGGCACATGGGGACACCTTGGGGACACACAGGTGACACAGGGGACACACACCAGGGACATTGGCCACACCCCCATTTCCAGGTGTGCTCCTTCCAGGAGTCCCTGCAGGTGAGGGACACACGGGGGACACCTTGGGGACACCTTGGGGACACCTTGGGGACACCTTGGGGACATGGGGACACACCTTAGTGACAGGGGACACCTTGGGGACACAGCCCAGGGACATCGGTCACACCCCCAGTGCCAGGTGTGCTCCTTCCAGGTGTCCCTGCAGGTGAGGGACACCTTGGGGACACCTTGGGGACACCTTGGGGACACGTTTGGGACACCTACAGGACATGGGGACACCCAGGTGACACCCAGGTGTGACCTCAGGGACAGCAGCCACACCCCCAGTACCAGGTGTGCTCCTTCCAGGAGTCCCTGCAGGTGAGGGACACCTTGGGGACACCTTGGGGACACCTTGGGGACACCTTGGGGACACCTCGGGCACATGGGGACACCTTGGGGACACACAGGTGACACAGGGGACACACACCAGGGACATTGGCCACACCCCCAGTTCCAGGTGTGCTCCTTCCAGGAGTCCCTGCAGGTGAGGGACACACGGGGGACACCTTGGGGACACCTTGGGGACACCTTGGGGACACGTTTGGGACACCTACAGGACATGGGGACACACCTGAGTGACAGGGGACACCTTGGGGACACAGCTCAGGGACATCGGCCACACCCCCAGTACCAGGTGTGCTCCTTCCAGGTGTCCCTGCAGGTGAGGGACACCCTGGGGACACCTTGGGGACACCCTGGGGACACCCTGGGGACACCTTGGGGACACCTTGGGGACACCTTGGGGACACCCTGGGGACACCTTGGGGACACCTCAGGGACATGGGGACACACAGGTGACACACAGGTGACACTGGTGAGGTTCAGGTGACATTTTGGGGTGTTCAGGTGACACTGGAGGGGTTCAGGTGACATTTGGGGGTGTTCAGGTGACATTTTTGGGTGTTCAGGTGACATTTGGGGTGTTCAGGTGACATTTTGGGTGTTCAGGTGACACTTTTGGGTGTTCAGGTGACATTTGGGGTGTTCAGGTGACACTTTTGGGTGTTCAGGTGACATTTGGGGGGGTTCAGGTGACATTTTTGGGTGTTCAGGTGACATTTGAGGGTGTTCAGGTGACATTTGAGGGGTGTTCAGGTGACATTTTTGGGTGTTCAGGTGACACTGTGAGGGTTCAGGTGACATTTTGGGGTGTTCAGGTGACATTTGGGGGTGTTCAGGTGACATTTGGGGTGTTCAGGTGACACTGGGGGTGTTCAGGTGACACTTTTGGGTGTTCAGGTGACATTTTTGGGTGTTCAGGTGACATTTGGGGGTGTTCAGGTGACACTGGAGGGGTTCAGGTGACACTTTTGGGTGTTCAGGTGACACTGGTGAGGTTCAGGTGACACTTTTGGGCGTTCAGGTGACACTTTTGGGCGTTCAGGTGACATTTTTGGGCGTTCAGGTGACATTTGAGGGGGTTCAGGTGACATTTTGGGCGTTCAGGTGACATTTTTGGGTGTTCAGGTGACATTTGAGGGGTTCAGGTGACATTTTTGGGGTGTTCAGGTGACAATGTCCCCACAGGAGGACAAGGACAGCGAGGATGAGGAGGCCGAAGAGCCGGACAGCACCACCGAGACCCCGCCCAGGTGAGGACACCTGGGGACACCTGGGGACACCCTGGGAACACCCTGGGGACACCTGGGGACACCCTGGGGGGCATGGGGACACCTGGGGATGTCCTGGGGACACCCTGGGGGACACCTGGGGACACCTGGGGACACCTGGGGACACCTTGGGGATGTCCTGGGGACACCTGGGGACACCTGGGGGGGGTTGGGGACACCTGGGGACACCTGGGGACACCCCCTCCCCAAAATGTCACCAGGAGGGTCCCCAAAATGTCACTTGGGGGGGTCCCCAAATGTCACTGGGGGGGTCCCAATGTCCCCAAATGTCACTGGGGGGGTCCCAATGTCCCCAAATGTCACTGGGGGGGTCCCAATGTCCCCAAAATGTCACTGGGGGGGTCCCAAATGTCCCCAAATGTCACTGGGGGGGTCCCGGTGTCCTTTGGGGGGGTCCTGGTGTCCCCAGGGGGGTCTTGATGTCCCCAAAATGTCACTGGGGGGGTCCCAAAATGTCATTGGGGGGTCCCAAATGTCCCCAAAACGTCACTGGGGGGGTCCCAAATGTCACTGGGGGGTCCCCAATGTCACTGGGGGGTCCCAAAATGTCCTTTGGGGGGGGTCCCAGTGTCCCCTGGGGGGGGTCCTGGTGTCCCCAAATGTCACTGGGGGGGTGCCAATGTCCTTTGGGGGGGTCCTGGTGTCCCCTGGGGGGTCCCAATGTCCCCAAATGTCACTGGGGGGGTCCCAAAATGTCCCTGGGGGGGTCCCAAATGTCCCCAAATGTCACTGAGGGGTCCCAAAATGTCACTGGGGGGGGTCCCGGTGTCCCCTGGGGGGTCCCAGATGTCATTGGGGGGTCCCAATGTCCCCAAAAGTCACTGGGGGGTCCCAAATGTCCCTGGGGGTCCCCAAATGTCCTTTGGGGGGGTCCCGGTGTCCCCGGGGGTGTCCCCAGACCCTGGGGGGGTCCCGGTGTCCTTTGGGGGGGTCCCGGTGTCCCCAAATGTCACTGGGGGGTCCCAAAATGTCCCTGGGGGGTCCCAATGTCCTTTGGGGGGGTCCCGATGTCCCCAGGGGGGTCTTGATGTCCCCAAATGTCACTGGGGGGGTCCCAGATGTCACTGGGGGGTCCCAAAATGTCACTGGGGGGGTCCCAGTGTCCCCGGGGGTGTCCCCAGACCCTGGGGGGGTCCCGGTGTCCTTTGGGGGGGTCCCGGTGTCCCCCCCGTCCCCTCCCCCCCCCGTGACCCCGTGTCCCCCCCAGCCCCCCCGACCAGAAATCCCATCAGATCATCAAATTCGGGACCAACATCGACCTGTCGGACGCCAAGAGGTGACACCGGGGACACCTGGGACACACCTGGGACACCTGGGGGGGGTGGGGACACACCTGGGGCACACCTGGGGACACACCTGGGGACACACCTGGGGGGTGGGGACACACCTGGGGACACACCTGGGACACACCTGGGACACACCTGGGGACACACCTGGGGGGTGGGGACACACCTGGGGACACACCTGGGACACACCTGGGACACACCTGGGGACACACCTGGGGGGTGGGGACACACCTGGGGGGAGTGGGGACACCTGGGGACACACCTGGGACAGCTGGGGACACCTGGGGACACACCTGGGGGGGTGAGGACACACCTGGGGACACACCTGGGGGGGGTGGGGACACCTGGGGACACACCTGGGGACACACCTGGGGGGGTGGGGACACACCTGGGACACCTGGGGACACACCTGGGGGGACACCTGGGACACCTGGGGGGACATGGGGACACCTGGGGACACACCTGGGACACCTGGGACACCTGGGGGGGGTGGGGACACACCTGGGGACACACCTGGGGGGACATGGGGACACCTGGGGACACCTGGAGGGGGTGGGGACACCTGGGGACACACCTGGGACACCTGGGGACACACCTGAGGGGGTGGGGACACACCTGGGGGGGTGGGGACACCTGGGGACACCTGGAACACCTGGGGACACACCTGAGGGGGTGGGGACACACCTGGGGGGGTGGGGACACCTGGGGACACCTGGAACACCTGGGGACACACCTGGGGGGTGGGGACACACCTGGGGGGTGGGGACACCTGGGGACACCTGGGGACACACCTGGGGGGACATGGGGACACCTGGGGGGGCATGGGGACACCTGGAACACCTGGGGACACACCTGGGCAGGTGGGGACACACCTGGGGACACCTGGGTGACACTGGGGGTGTTCAGTGTCACCGTGAGGTGACAGGGTGGGGTCAGTCTGGGTCAGGTGACGCCCCCAGGTGACACTGGGGGTGTTCGGGGTCACTCAGGTGACACTGGGGGTTCAGGTGACGCCCCCAGGTGACACTGGGGGGGTTGGGGTGACTCTCAGGTGACACTGGGGGTGTTGAGGGTCACCGTGAGGTGACACTGGGGGTTCAGGTGATGCCCTCAGGTGACACTGGAGGTGTTCAGGGTTACTGTGAGGTGACACTGGGGGGGTTGAGGTGACTCTCAGGTGACACTGGGGGTGTTCGGGGTCACTCAGGTGACACTGGGGGTGTTGGGGTGACTCAGGTGACACTGGGGGTGTTCAGGTGATGCCCTCAGGTGACACTGGGGGTGTTGGGGTGACACTCAGGTGACATTTGGGTGTTCAGCGTCACCATGAGGTGACACTGGGGGTGTTCAGGGTCACTCAGGTGACACTGGGGGTGTTGAGGGTCACCATGAGGTGACACTGGGGGGGTTCAGGTGACCCTCAGGTGACACTGGGGGTGTTCAGGTGACACTGGGGGTGTTGAGGGTCACTCAGGTGACACTGGGGGTGTTGAGGGTCACCGTGAGGTGACACTGGGGGGGTTCAGGTGACGCCCCCAGCTTGGCTCCGCCCCCCTCAGGTGACGTGGGCGTGGCCCCGCAGGTGGAAGCCGCAGCTGCAGGAGCTGCTGAAGCTGCCGGCGTTCATGAGGGTCTCGTCCACCGGCAACATGCTGAGCCACGTGGGGCACACCATCCTGGGCATGAACACCGTGCAGCTCTACATGAAGGTGCCAGGGAGCCGCACACCTGGTGAGTACACCTGAACACACCTGAGTAACACCTGAGTACACCTGAACACACCTGGGTAACACCTGAGCCACGTGGGGCACACCATCCTGGGCATGAACACCGTGCAGCTCTACATGAAGGTGCCGGGCAGCCGCACACCTGGTGAGTACACCTGAGTACACCTGAGTACACCTGGACACACCTGGGTACACCTGGACACACCGGGGTACACCTGAACACACCATCCTGGGCATGAACACCGTGCAGCTCTACATGAAGGTGCCAGGGAGCCACACACCTGGTGAGTACACCTGGACACACCTGGGTACACCTGGACACACCTCGACAAACCTGGGTACAGCTGGGGTACACCTGAATACACCTGAACACACCTGGGTACAGCTGGGTACACCTGCACACACCATCCTGGGCATGAACACCGTGCAGCTCTACATGAAGGTGCCGGGGAGCCGCACACCTGGTGAGTACACCTGGACACACCTGAACACACCTGGGGTACACCTGGACACACCTGGGGTACACCTGAGCCACGTGGGGCACACCATCCTGGGCATGAACACCGTGCAGCTCTACATGAAGGTGCCAGGCAGCCGCACACCTGGTGAGTACACCTGAGTACACCTGAACACAGCTGGGGTACACCTGAACACACCTGGGTACACCTGCACACACCATCCTGGGCATGAACACCGTGCAGCTCTACATGAAGGTGTACCGCACACCTGGTGAGTACACCTGGACACACCTGGGTACACCTGGACACACCTGAACACAGCTGGGGTACACCTGAACACACCTGAGCCATGTGGGGCACACCATCCTGGGCATGAACACCGTGCAGCTCTACATGAAGGTGCCGGGCAGCCGCACACCTGGTGAGTACACCTGGACACACCTGGGTAACACCTGAGTACACCTGGACACAGCTGGGGTACACCTGAACACACCTGAGCCATGTGGGGCACACCATCCTGGGCATGAACACCGTGCAGCTCTACATGAAGGTGCCGGGCAGCCGCACACCTGGTGAGTACACCTGGACACACCTGGTGAGTACACCTGAACACACCTGGACACACCTGGGGTACACCTGAACACACCTGGGTAACACCTGAGCCATGTGGGGCACACCATCCTGGGCATGAACACCGTGCAGCTCTACATGAAGGTGCCGGGCAGCCGCACACCTGGTGAGTACACCTGGACACACCTGGGTACACCTGGACACACCTGGGTACAGCTAAACACAGCTGGGGTACACCTGCACACACCTGCACACACCTGAGCCACGTGGGGCACACCATCCTGGGCATGAACACCGTGCAGCTCTACATGAAGGTGCCGGGCAGCCGCACACCTGGTGAGTACACCTGGACACACCTGGACACACCTGGGTACACCTGGAATAGAGCTGGGTACAGCTGGGGTACACCTGGACACACCTGGGTACACCTGCACACACCATCCTGGGCATGAACACCGTGCAGCTCTACATGAAGGTGCCGGGCAGCCGCACACCTGGTGAGTACACCTGGACACACCTGAGTACACCTGGACACACCTGGGTACACCTGGAATAGAGCTGGGTACAGCTGGGTACAGCTGGGTACACCTGCACACACCTGAGCCACGTGGGGCACACCATCCTGGGCATGAACACCGTGCAGCTCTACATGAAGGTGCCGGGCAGCCGCACACCTGGTGAGTACACCTGGACACACCTGGGTACACCTGGACACACCTGGGTACACCTGAGTACAGCTAAACACACCTGGGTACAGCTGGGGTACACCTGCACACACCATCCTGGGCATGAACACCGTGCAGCTCTACATGAAGGTGCCGGGCAGCCGCACACCTGGTGAGTACACCTGGACACACCTGGACACACCTGGACACACCTGGACACACCTCGACAAACCTGGGTACAGCTGGGGTACACCTGAATACACCTGAACACACCTGGGTACATCTGGGTACACCTGCACACACCATCCTGGGCATGAACACCGTGCAGCTCTACATGAAGGTGCCGGGCAGCCGCACACCTGGTGAGTACACCTGGACACACCTGGACACACCTGGACACACCTGGACACACCTGAACACAGCTGGGTAACACCTGCACACACCATCCTGGGCATGAACACCGTGCAGCTCTACATGAAGGTGCCGGGCAGCCGCACACCTGGTGAGTACACCTGGACACACCTGGGTACACCTGAGTACACCTGAGTAACACCTGAACACACCTGGGGTACACCTGGGGACACCTGAGTAGCACCTGAGTAGCACCTGAGTACACCTGGACACACCTGAACACACCTGGGTAACACCTGAGTAACACCTGGACACACCTGCACACACCTGGACACACTTGGGGACAGAGGGGAGGTGACACCAGGTGACACAAAGTGCCAGGTGGCTCCAGGTGATGCCAGGTGACACCAGGTGACAGGTTACAGGTGACAGCAGCAGGTGTCAGGAGGTGACACCAGGAGGTGCCAGGTGACACGAACAGGTGACACCAGGTGACAGGTGACATCACCAGGTGACAGCAGGTGACAGGTGACATCAACAGGTGACACCACCAGGTGACACCACCAGGTGACACCACGAGGTGCCAGCTGACACACCAGGTGACACACCAGGTGACAGGTGACACACCAGGTGACACAAGCAGGTGACAGGAGGTGACAGGTGACACCACCAGGTGTCAGGTGCCATACCAGGTGACACCAGGTGACATCAACAGGTGACACCACCAGGTGCCAGGTGACATAAGGTGCCACACCAGGTGCCACAGCAGGTGACACCAGGTGACAGGTGCCACACCAGGTGACAGGAGCAGGTGACAGGTGACATAAGGTGCCACACCAGGTGCCACAGCAGGTGACACCAGGTGACAGGTGCCACACCAGGTGCCACAGCAGGTGACACCAGGTGACAGGTGCCACACCAGGTGCCAGCAGGTGTCAGGTGACGCCACCAGGTGCCACACCAGGTGTCAGCAGGTGACAGGTGTCAGGTGACACACCAGGTGTCAGCAGGTGACAGGAGGTGACATCACCAGGTGCCAGCAGGTGACACAGCAGGTGACATCAGGTGTCAGGTGACATCACCAGGTGCCAGCAGGTGTCAGCAGGTGCCAGGTGCCACACCAGGTGTCAGCAGGTGACAGGAGGTGACACACCAGGTGCCACAGCAGGTGACAGGAGGTGACAGGTGCCACACCAGGTGTCAGCAGGTGACAGGAGGTGACACACCAGGTGCCACAGCAGGTGACAGGAGGTGACAGGTGCCACACCAGGTGTCAGCAGGTGCCAGGTGACATCACCAGGTGTCAGCAGGTGACACAGCAGGTGCCAGGTGACATCAGCAGGTGCCATCAGCAGGTGACATCAGCAGGTGTCAGCAGGTGTCAGGTGACATCACCAGGTGACAGGTGTCAGCAGGTGCCAGGTGCCACACCAGGTGTCAGGTGCCACAACAGGTGTCAGCAGGTGCCAGGTGCCACACCAGGTGTCAGGTGACACACCAGGTGACATCAGGTGTCAGGTGACACACCAGGTGTCAGCAGGTGCCAGGTGCCACACCAGGTGACACATCAGGTGACATCACCAGGTGACAGGTGTCGACAGGTGACACACCAGGTGTCAGCAGGTGCCAGGTGACAGGTGTCAGCAGGTGTCAGGTGCCACACCAGGTGTCACCAGGTGTCGTCAGGTGCCGCTGTTGTTGTCGCCCCCCGCAGGTCACCAGGAGAACAACAACTTCTGCTCGGTGAACATCAACATCGGCCCCGGCGACTGCGAGTGGTTCGCGGTGCACGAGCACTACTGGGAAACCATCTCCGCCTTCTGCGACAGGTGGGCGTGGCATGCATAAAACGGGGCGTGGTTTGCATAAATAGGACGTAATTTGCATAAAAGGGGGCGTGGTTTGCATTAAAAGGGTGGAGTTTGCATAAAGGGGCAGCTGGGGCTGAGCACTGCTGGGAAACCATCGCTGCCTTCTGCGACAGGTGGGCGTGGTCTGCATAAAAAGGGGCGTGGCTTGCATAAAAGGGGCGTGGCTTGCATAAAAGGGGCGTGGTTTGCATAAAATGGGCGTGGTTTGCATATAGTGGGTGTGGTTTGCATAAATGGGCACTTGGGGCTGAGCACTACTGGGAAACCATCTCCGCCTTCTGTGACAGGTGGGCGTGGTTTGCAGAAAAAGGGGCGTGGTCTGCGGGAAAGGGGCGTGGTTTGCATAAATGGGGGCGTGGCTTAGCTAAAAGGGGTGGGGCTTGGATAAAGTGGGCGTGGTTTGCATAAAGGGGCACCTGGGGCTGAGCACTGCTGGGAAACCATCTCCGCCTTCTGCGACAGGTGGGCGGGGCCTGCATAAAAGGGGCGTGGCCTGCATAGAAATGGGCGTGGCCTGTAGAAAAGAGGGCGGGGTTTGCATAAAAGGGGCGGGACTTACATAAGGGGGCGTGGTTTGCATAAATGGGCACCTGGGGCTGAGCACTGCTGGGAAACCATCGCCGCCTTCTGCGACAGGTGGGCGTGGTTTGCATAAATAGGATGTAATTTGCATAAAAAGGGGCGTGGTTTGCATAAAAGGGCGTGGTTTGCATAAAGGGGGCGGGGCTTGCAGTAAAAGGGGCGTGGTCTGTAGAAAAGGGCGTGGTTTGTCTAAAAGGGGCGGGGCTTGCAGAGAATGGGCGTGGTTTGCGTAAAAGGGGCGTGGTTTGCATAAAGGGGCACCTGGGGCTGAGCACTGCTGGGAAACCATCGCCGCCTTCTCCGACAGGTGGGCGTGGTCTGCATAAAATTGGGCGGGGCTTGCAGAAAAGGGGGCGTGGTTTGACTAAAGGGGGTGGGGCTTGGATAAAGTGGGCGTGGTTTGCATAAAGGAGGCGCCTGGGGCTGAGCACTGCTGGGAAACCATCGACGCCTTCTGCGACAGGTGGGCGTGGCCTACAGGAAAAGGGGCGTGGCCTGTAGAAAGGGGGCGTGGCTTGCAGGAAAAGGGGCGTGGTTTGCATAAAGAGGCGGGGTCTGTATAAATGGGGCGTGGTTTGCATAAATGGGCACCTGGGGCTGAGCACTACTGGGAAACCATCTCCGCCTTCTGCGACAGGTGGGCGTGGTCTGCATAAAACGGGGCGTGGCTTGCATAAAAAGGGGCGTGGCTTGCAGAAAATGGGTGTGGTTTGCATAAAGGGGCGGGGTCTGTATAAATGGGGCGTGGTTTATATAAAGGAGGCACTTGGGACTGAGCACTACTGGGAAACCATCTCCGCCTTCTGCGACAGGTGGGCGTGGTCTGCAGAAAACGGGGCGTGGTTTGCGAGGAAAGGGGCGGGGCTTGCATAAAAAGGGGCGGGGCTAACACAGAATGGGCGTGGTTTGCATAAAATGGGCGTGGTTTGCATAAAGGGGCACCTGGAGCTGAGCACTGCTGGGAAACCATCGCCGCCTTCTCCGACAGGTGGGCGTGGTCTGCATAAAATTAGGCGGGGCTTGCAGAAAAGGGGGCGTGGTTTGACTAAAGGGGGTGGGGCTTGGATAAAGTGGGCGTGGTTTGCATAAATGGGCAGCTAGGGCTGAGCACTGCTGGGAAACCATCGCCGCCTTCTGCGACAGGTGGGCGGGGCTTGCAGAAAAGGGGGCGTGGTTTGCATTAAAAGGGTGGGGCTTGCAGAGAATGGGCGTGGTTTGCAGAAAGGGGGCGTGGTTTTACTAAAGGAGGCGGGGCTTGCGGAAAATGGGCGTGGTTTGCATAAAAGGGGGCGTGGTTTGCATAAAGGGGCAGCTGGGGCTGAGCACTGCTGGGAAACCATCGCCGCCTTCTGCGACAGGTGGGCGGGGTCTGCATAAAATGGGGCGTGGTTCGCAAAAATGGGGGCGTGGCTTGCGTAACTGCACTCGTGTAGAAAAGGCGTGGTCAGCAATTAACTAATTAGCATTAATTATTACTAATTATTAGGGTGTGGCCTGGGTGCAGTCAGCAGGCGGGCCCTGGTAGCAACACAAGAGGGGCGTGGCTAAGAAAAGGGGTGTGGCCAAGCACAGGGGCGTGGCTACACAAAAGGGGGTGTGGTCATATAAAAGGGGCGTGGCCACACTGTGCTTGGCTATGCAAAAGGAGGCGTGGCCACACAAAGGGGCGTGTCCAGAGTGGGTGTGGCCACCCCAAAAAGCGGGCGTGTCTACCCCAAAAAAGGGGCGTGTCCACACCCAAAAGGGGGCGTGTCCACCCCAAAAAGGGGGCGTGTCTACCCCAAAAAGGGGGCGTGTCCACCCCAAAAAAGGGGACATGTCCACCCCAAAAAAGGGGCGTGTCCACGCAAAAAAGGGGCGTGTCCACACCCAAAAGGGGGCGTGTCCACGCAAAAAAGGGGCGTTTCCACCCCAAAAAAGGGGCGTGTCCACACCCAAAAAGTGGGGCGTGTCCACCCCAAAAAAGGGGTGTGTCCAACCCCAAAAAAGGGGGCGTGTCCACCCCAAAAGTGGGGCGTGTCCACGCAAAAGGGGGCGTGTCCACCCCAAAAAGGGGGCGTGTCCACCCAAAAAAGGGGCGTGTCCACTCCCAAAAGGGGGCGTGTCCACGCAAAAAAGGGGCGTTTCCACCCCAAAAAAGGGGCGTGTCCACACCCAAAAAGTGGGGCGTGTCCACCCCAAAAAAGGGGTGTGTCCAACCCCAAAAAAGGGGGCGTGTCCACCCCAAAAGTGGGGCGTGTCCACGCAAAAGGGGGCGTGTCCACCCCAAAAAGGGGGCGTGTCCACCCCCAAAAAGGGGGCGTGTCCACCCCAAAGAAAGGGGCATGTCCACCCCAAAAAGGGGGCGTGTCCACCCCGAAAAGGGGCGTGTCCACACAAAAAAGGGGCGTGTCCACCCCAAAAATGGGGTGCATCCACTTCAAAAAGGGGCGTGTCCACCCCAAAAAGGGGCGTGGCCACACCAAAAGGGGGCGTGTCCACTGTGGGTGTGGTCAGCCAAAAGTGGGCGTGTCCACCCAAAAAAAGGGGCGTGTCCAACCCCTCCTTTTCCCCCACCGGCGGGGGAGGAACTTTCAGGCGGGGGCGTGCGCGTTCCCGCCGCCGGTGGGCGGGGCCGCCGCTGACCACGCCCCCGGCGCAGGCACGGCGTGGACTACCTGACGGGCTCGTGGTGGCCCATCCTGGAGGACCTGTACCGCTCCAACATCCCGGTGTACCGGTTCGTGCAGCGCCCCGGCGACCTGGTGTGGATCAACGCCGGCACCGTGCACTGGGTACAGGCGACGGGCTGGTGCAACAACATCGCCTGGAACGTGGGGCCATTGACAGGTGAGGGGACATTGGGGACATCATTGGGGACATTGGGGACATTGGGGACATCGGGGGACATCGGGGGGATTTGGGATATCCAGGGGATTGGGGACATTGGGGACATCGGGGACATCGCTGGGTACAGGCGACGGGCTGGTGCAACAACATCGCCTGGAACGTGGGGCCGCTGACAGGTGAGGGGACACTGAGGGGACATTGGGGACATTGGGGACATCGGGGACATTGGGGACATTGGGGACATCTGGGGACATCGGGGGGATTGGGGACATTGGGGGGATTGGGGACATTGGGGACATCGCTGGGTACAGGCGACGGGCTGGTGCAACAACATCGCCTGGAACGTGGGGCCGCTGACAGGTGAGGGGACACTGAGAAGACACTGAGGGGACATTGGGGACATCTGGGGACATTGGGGACATTGGGGACATCTGGGGACATCGGGGACATCGGGGGGATTGGGGGGATTGGGGACATTGGGGACATCGCTGGGTACAGGCGACGGGCTGGTGCAACAACATCGCCTGGAACGTGGGGCCGCTGACAGGTGAGGGGACATTGGGGACACTGAGGGGACATTGGGGACATTGGGGGGACATCGAGGACATTTAGGATGTTGGGGACATCTGGGGACATTGGGGGGACATTGGGGACATTGGGGACATTGGGGACCACAAGGACAACACGTCAGTGCCACCACAGAGGGTCCCAAGGGCGGTCAGGTCTCCTGGGGGGGGTTCCAGGGCCACGATGTCCCCAATGTCCCCAATGTCCCCAACCCCCCCAATGTCCCCAATGTCCCCAATGTCCCCGATGTCCCCAATGTCCCCAACCCCCCGATGTCCCCAAATGTCCCCAATGCCCCCGATGTCCCCAATGTCCCCGATGTCCCCTGACTGTCCCCTCACTGTCCCCACTGTCCCCTGGCTGTCCCCTGACTGTCCCCTGGCTGTCCCTGACTGTCCCCTGACTGTCCCCTGGCTGTCCCCACTGTCCCCTCACTGTCCCTGACTGTCCCCTGACTGTCCCCTGACTGTCCCCTGACTGTCCCCTCAATGTCCCCGCTGTCCCCTGAGTGTCCCCCGCTGTCCCCAGCCTACCAGTACCAGCTGGCTCTGGAGCGTTACGAGTGGAACGAGGTGAAGAACGTCAAGTCCATCGTGCCCATGATCCACGTCTCCTGGAACGTGGCCAGGACCGTCAAGATCAGCGACCCCGACCTGTACAAGATGATCAAGTGAGTCTGGGGACACCTGGGGACACCTGGGGACACCTGGGGACACCTGGGGACATGGGGACACCTGGGGGACACACCTGAGGGGACATGGGGACACCTGGGGACACCTGGGGACACACCTGGGGACACCTGGGGACACCTGGGGGGACATGGGGACACCTGGGGGGACATGGGGGGACATGGGGACACCTGGGGACACCTGGGGACATCTGGGGACACCTGGGGACACCTGGGGACACCTGGGGGACATGGGGACACACCTGGGGACACCTGGGGACACCTGGGGACACACCTGGGGACACCTGGGGACACCTGGGGACACACCTGGGGGGACATGGGGGGACACCTGGGGACACCTGGGGGGACATGGGGACACCTGGGGAGACATGGGGGGACATGGGGACACCTGGGGACACCTGGGGACACCTGGGGACAGCTGGGGACACACCTGGGGACACACCTGGACACATCTGGGGGGACATGGGGGGACACCTGGGGACACCTGGGGGGACATGGGGGGACATGGGGACACCTGGGGACACCTGGGGACAGCTGGGGAGACATGGGGACACACCTGGGGACACCTGGGGACACACCTGGGGGGACATGGGGACACCTCTGGGGACACCTGGGGACACCTGGGGACAGCTGGGGAAGGAGTGACATGGACAGGGACAGGCACAGGGACAGGGTGGGGACTCTGCCCAGGTACCCCCAGGTGTGACGGGTGTGTCCCAAGTGTGTCACAGCTGTCCCCAGGTGTGACGGGTGTATCTCCAGGTGTCTCCAGGTGTGACAGGTGTATCTCCAGGTGTCCCCAAGTGTGACAGGTGTATCCCCAGCTGTCCCCAGGTGTGACAGGTGTGCCAGGTGTACCCCCAGGTGTGACAGGTGTATCCCCAGGTGTGCCAGGTGTGTCCCCAGGTGTGACAGGTGTGTCCCCAGGTGTGTCCCCAGGTGTGCCAGGTGTGTCCCCAGGTGTGACAGGTGTATCCCCAGGTGTGACAGGTGTGTCCCCAGGTGTGACAGGTGTGCCAGGTGTGTCCCAGGTGTGACAGGTGTGTCCCCAGATGTGACAGGTGTATCCCCAGGTGTGCCAGGTGTGTCCCCAGGTGTGACAGGTGTATCCCCAGGTGTGCCAGGTGTGTCCCCAGGTGTGACAGGTGTGTCCCCAGGTGTGTCCCCAGGTGTGACAGGTGTGTCCCCAGGTGTGTCCCAGGTGTGACAGGTGTGTCCCAGGTGTGACAGGTGTATCCCCAGCTGTCCCCAGGTGTGACAGGTGTGCCAGGTGTGTCCCCAGGTGTGCCAGGTGTATCCCCAGGTGTGACAGGTGTGTCCCCAGGTGTGACAGGTGTGTCCCCAGGTGTGCCAGGTGTATCCCCAGGTGTGACAGGTGTGTCCCCAGGTGTGACAGGTGTATCCCCAGGTGTGACAGGTGTGCCAGGTGTATCCCCAGGTGTGACAGGTGTGTCCCCAGGTGTGACAGGTGTATCCCCAGCTGTCCCCAGGTGTGCCAGGTGTGCCAGGTGTGCCAGGTGTATCCCCAGGTGTGACAGGTGTATCCCAGCTGTCCCCAGGTGTGACAGGTGTACCCCCAGGTGTGACAGGTGTACCCCCAGGTGTGACAGGTGTATCTCCAGGTGTACCCCCAGGTGTGACAGGTGTATCCCCAGGTGTGTCCCAGCTGTCCCCAGGTGTGACAGGTGTACCCCCAGGTGTGACAGGTGTATCTCCAGGTGTACCCCCAGGTGTGTCAGGTGTATCCCCAGGTGTGACAGGTGTGACAGGTGTACCCCCAGGTGTGACAGGTGTGTCCCCAGGTGTGCCAGGTGTGCCAGGTGTATCCCCAGGTGTGTCAGGTGTATCCCCAGGTGTGACAGGTGTCCCAGGTGTACCCCCAGGTGTGACAGGTGTGTCCCCGCAGGTACTGCCTGTTGCAGTCCATCAAGCACTGCCAGGTACAACGCGAGAGTTTGCTGCGCGCGGGGAAGAAAATCGCCTACCAGGGCCGGGTGAAGGACGAGCCGGCGTATTACTGCAACGAGTGTGACGTGAGTGTCACCCTGTCAGCCTGTCACTGTCACCCTGTCACTGTCACCCTGTCACTGTCACTGTATTACTGTAACGAGTGTGACGTGAGTGTCACCCTGTCAGCCTGTCACTGTCACCCTGTCACTGTCACCCTGTCACTGTCACTGTATTACTGTAACGAGTGTGACGTGAGTGTCACCCTGTCAGCCTGTCACTGTCACCGTGTCAACCTGTCATTGTCACTGTCACTGTGTCACTGTATTACTGTAACGAGTGTGACGTGAGTGTCACGTTGTTATTGTCACCCTGTCACTGTGTCACCATCACTGTGTCACCCTGTCACTGTCACTGTGTCACTGTAACAAGTGTGACGTGAGTGTCACCGTGTCACCCTGTCACTGTCACTGTATTACTGTAACGAGTGTGATGTGAGTGTCACGTTGTTATTGTCACCGTCACCGTGTCACCCTGTCACTGTCACTCTGTCACTGTATTACTGTAACGAGTGTGACGTGAGTGTCACCGTCACCGTGTCACCGTCACTGTGTCAACCTGTCACTGTCACCGTGTCACCCTGTCCCTGTCACCCTGTCACTGTATTACTGTAACGAGTGTGATGTGTCACGTTGTTATTGTCACCGTGTCAACGTGTCACTGTCACCCTGTCACTGTCACTGTATTACTGTAATGAGTGTGATGTGAGTGTCACCGTCACCGCGTCAACCTGTCATTGTCAATGTCACTGTCACCGTGTCACTGTCACTGTGTCACTGTATTACTGTAACGAGTGTGATGTGAGTGTCACCGTGTCACTGTCACTGTGTCACCCTGTCCCTGTCACCCTGTCACTGTCACTGTACTACTGTAACGAGTGTGACGTGAGTGTTATTGTCACTGTCACCGTGTCAGATTGTCACTGTGTCACCATCGCTGTATTACTGTAACGAGTGTGACGTGAGTGTCACGTTGTTATTGTCACCGTCACCGTGTCACCCTGTCACTGTCACCGTGTCACTGTCACTGTGTCACTGTATTACTGTAACGAGTGTGACGTGAGTGTTATTGTCACCCTGTCACTGTGTCATTGTCACCCTGTCACTGTCACTGTGTCATTGTCACCCTGTCACTGTCACTGTGTCACTGTCACCCTGTCACCCTGTCACTGTCACTGTATTACTGTAACGAGTGTGATGTGAGTGTCACCCTGTCACCCTGTCACCGTGTCACCATCACTGTGTCACCCTGTCACTGTCACCCTGTCACTGTATTACTGTAACAAGTGTGATGTGAGTGTTATTGTCACCCTGTCACCGTCACTGTGTCACCCTGTCACCCTGTCACCCTGTCACCGTGTCAACCTGTCACTGTCACTGTATTACTGCAACGAGTGTGACGTGAGTGTTACGTTGTTATTGTCACCGTCACCGTGTCACCATCACTGTGTCACCCTGTCACTGTCACTGTGTCACTGTCACCGTGTCAACCTGTCACCCTGTCACTGTATTACTGTAACGAGTGTGATGTGAGTGTCACCGTCACTGTCACTGTCACTGTGTCAACCTGTCACTGTCACTGTCACCCTGTCACTGTCACTGTCACTGTGTCACTGTCACTGTATTACTGTAACGAGTGTGACGTGAGTGTCATTGTCAACCTGTCATTGTCAATGTCACTGTCACCCTGTCACTGTGTCACTGTATTACTGTAACGAGTGTGATGTGAGTGTCATTGTCACCCTGTCACCCTGTCACCGTGTCAACCTGTCACTGTCACTGTCACTGTATTACTGTAACGAGTGTGATGTGAGTGTTACGTTGTTATTGTCACCCTGTCACCCTGTCACCGTGTCAACCTGTCATTGTCACTGTATTACTGTAACGAGTGTGATGTGTCATTGTCACCCTGTCACTGTCACCGTGTCACTGTCACCGTCACCGTGTCACCCTGTCACTGTGTCACTGTATTACTGTAACGAGTGTGACGTGTCACCGTCACCCTGTCACCCTGTCATTGTCACTGTCACTGTCAGCTTGTCACTGTATTACTGTAACGAGTGTGACGTGTCACCCTGTCAGCCTGTCACTGTCACTGTGTCACTGTCACCCTGTCACTGTCACCGTGTCACCCTGTCACTGTCACCGTGTCATTGTCACTGTGTCACTGTATTACTGTAACGAGTGTGATGTGAGTGTCATTGTCACCGTGTCATTGTCACCGTCACCGTGTCACTGTCATTGTCACTGTGTCACTGTCACTGTATTACTGTAACGAGTGTGACGTGAGTGTCACCGTCACCGTGTCACCATCACTGTGTCACCATGTCACTGTCACCGTGTCACTGTCACTGTATTACTGTAACGAGTGTGATGTGTCATTGTCACCCTGTCACTGTCACCGTGTCACCCTGTCACTGTCACTGTATTACTGTAACAAGTGTGATGTGTCACCGTCACCCTGTCACCCTGTCATTGTCACTGTCACTGTCAGCTTGTCACTGTATTACTGTAATGAGTGTGACGTGAGTGTTATTGTCACCCTGTCACTGTCACCCTGTCACTGTCACCGTGTCACCGTGCCACTGCCTGCTACCCCCTGCCATGACCCCTGACCCCCCTGATTGACCCCAGCTGACCCCACCTGTCACCCTCTGGTACAGGTGGAGGTGTTCAACATCCTGTTTGTGATGAGCGATACAGGCGGCCGCAACACCTGACCCTGACCCCTGACCCCTGTCTGACTGACACCTGACCCCTGACCCCGTGTCTGACTGACCCCTAACCCTGTGTCTGACTGTTTCCCGCACAGGTGGAGGTGTTCAACATCCTGTTTGTGACGAGCGATACAGGCGGCCGCAACACCTGACCCTGACCCCTGACCCCGTGTCTGACTGACACCTGACCCCTGACCCCTGACCCTGTGTGTGACTGACACCTGACCCCGTGTCTGACTGACACCTGTCTGACTGACCCCTGACCCCATGTCTGACTGACACCTGTCTGACTGACATGTGACCCTCACCTGTTTCCTGTTCAGGTGGAGGTGTTCAACATCCTGTTTGTGACGAGCGATACAGGCGGCCGCAACACCTGACCCCTGACCCCTGTCTGACTGACCCCTAACCCTGTGTCTGACTGACCCCGTGTCTGACTGACACCTGTCTGACTGACACGTGACCCTCACCTGTTCCCGGTACAGGTGGAGGTGTTCAACATCCTGTTTGTGATGAGCGATACAGGCGGCCGCAACACCTGACCCTGACCCCTGACCCCTGTCTGACTGACCCCGTGTCTGACTGACCCCTGACCCCCTGTCTGACTGATCCCTGACCCCTGACCCCTGTCTGACTGACACCTGTCTGACTGACCCCTGACCACGTGACTGACCCCTGACCCCTGTCTGACTGACTCCTGACCCTGTGTCCGACTGACCCCGTGTCTGACTGACCGTCACCTGTTTCCCGCACAGGTGGAGGTGTTCAACATCCTGTTTGTGACGAGCGATACAGGCGGCCGCAACACCTGACCCCTGACCCCTGTGTGTGACTGACCCCTAACCGCTGTCTGACACCTGACCCCTGTCTGACTGACCCCGTGTGTGACTGACCCCCTCTGACTGACCCCTGACCCCTGTCTGACTGACACCTGTCTGACACCTGGACCCTGTCTGACTGACCCCGTGTGTGACTGACACCTGTCTGACTGACCCCCTCTGACTGACACCTGACCCCTGACCCCTGTCTGACCCCTGTCTGACTGACCCCGTGTCTGACTGACCCCTGACCCCGTGTCTGACTGTTTCCCGTACAGGTGGAGGTGACTGCGTGACTGACCCCTGACCCCTGTCTGACTGACCCCTGACCCCTGACCCCGTGTCTGACTGACCCCTGTCTGACTGACCCCTGACCCCGTGTCTGACTGACCGTCACCTGTTTCCCGCACAGGTGGAGGTGTTCAACATCCTGTTTGTGACGAGCGATACAGGCGGCCGCAACACCTGACCCTGACCCCTGACCCCGACCCCTGACCCCTGTCTGACTGACCCTGTGTCTGACTGACCCCTGTCTGACTGACACCTGTCTGACTGACCCCCTCTGACTGACACCTGACCCCTGACCCCTGTCTGACTGACCCCTGTCTGACTGACACCTGTCTGACTGACACCTGGACCCTGTCTGACTGACCCCTGTCTGACTGACCCCTGACTGACTGACCCCTAACCCCGTGTCTGACTGACCCCTGACCCCTGACCCCTGACCCCGTGTCTGACTGACCGTCACCTGTTTCCTGTTCAGGTGGAGGTGTTCAACATCCTGTTTGTGACGAGCGATACAGGCGGCCGCAACACCTGACCCCTGACCCCTGACCCCTGACCCCTGACTGACTGTCACCTGTTTCCCGCACAGGTGGAGGTGTTCAACATCCTGTTTGTGACGAGCGATACAGGCGGCCGCAACACCTACCTGGTGCACTGCGAGGGGTGTGCGCGGCGCCGCGGGGGCGGCCTGGCGGGGGTTGTTGTGCTGGAGCAGTACAAGACCGAGGAGCTGATGCAGATCTACGACGGTTTCACCCTGGTGAGAACAGCCGGACACACCTGGGGGACATGGGGGGACACCTGGGGACACCTGGAGGGGCTGGGGACACACCTGGGGACACCTGGGGACATCTGGGGACACACCTGGGGGGACATGGGGACACACCTGGGGACACCTGGGGACATCTGGGGACACACCTGGGACAGGTTGGGGGTACCTTGGGATACATCTGGACACACCTGGGACACCTGGGGGGGCTGGGGACACCTGGGGACACCTTGGGGGACATGGGGACACCTGGGGACACACCTGGGACAGGTTGGGGGTACCTTGGGACACACCTGGGGACATTTGGGGACACCAAAACCTCACCTGGGGACACCTGGAGGGGCTGGGGACACACCTGGGGACACCTGGGGACACCTGGGACAGGTTGGGGGTACCTTGGGACACACCTGGGGACACCTGGGGACACCTGGGGACAGGTGGGGACACTTGGGGACACCAAAACCTCACCTGGGGACACCTGGGGGGACATGGGGACACCTGGGGACACCTGGGGACAGGTGGGGACACTTGGGGACACCAAAACCTCACCTGGGGACACCTGGAGGGGCTGGAGACACCTGGGGACACACCTGGGACAGGTTGGGGGCACCTTGGGACACACCTGGACACACCTGGGGACACTTTGGGGACACTTGGGGACACCAAAACCTCACCTGGGGACACCTGGAGGGACATGGGGACATCCTGGGGACACACCTGGGGACAGCTGGGGACACCAAAACCTCACCTGGGGACACCTGGGACAGGTTGGGGGTACCTTGGGACACACCTGGGGACACCTGGAGGGGCTGGGGACACACGGGGGGACACCTGAGGACACCTGGGGGAGGTGGGGACACCTGGGGACACACCTGGGACAGGTTGGGGGTACCTTGGGACACACTTGGGGACACCTGGCGGGACCTGGCTGGACCTGGGGACATCCTGGGGGTACCTGGGGACACACCTGGGGACACCTGGGGACACCTTGGGGAGAGCTGGGGACACTTTGGGGACACCTGGGGGACACACCTGGGAGAGGTGGGGACACCTTGGGATACACCTGGAGACACCTGGGGACACCTGGGGGTACCTGGGACACACCTGGAGACACCTGGGGACACCAAAATCTCACCTGGGGACACCTGAAACACACCTGGGGACACCTTGGGGACACCTGGGGACACCTGGGGACACTTTGGGGACACCTGGACCCCCCCCCCCCCGGTGTCCCCAAGGTGGGGGAGGGGCAGGGTCACCCTTTACTGACCCCTCCCCCCCCCTTTTCCACCCCCCCCAATTTCCCCTCCATTTCCCCTCCCCCCCTCATCTCCCCTCCCCCCATTTCCCCTCCCCCATTTCCCCTCCCCCATTTCCCCTCCCCCCCTTTCCCCTCCCCCCATCTCCCCTCCCCCCCATTTCCCCTCCCCCATTTCCCCTCCCCCCTCATCTCCCCTCATTTCCCTCCCCCTCCCCCATTTCCCCTCCTCCCCATTTCCCCTCCCTCATCTCCCCTCCCCCCCCTTTTCCCCTCCCCCTCCCCCATTTCCCCTCCCCCTCCCCCATTTCCCCTCCCCCCCCATTTCCCCTCCCCCATTTTTCCATCCCCCACATTTCCCCTCCCCCTCCCCCATTTCCCCTCCCCCCCTCATTCCCCCTCCCCCCTCATTTCCCCTCCCCCTCCCCCATTTCCCCTCCCCCCCTTTCCCCTCCCCCCTCATCTCCCCTCCATTTCCCCTCCCCCCATTCCCCCTCCCCCATTTCCCCTCCCCCCATTCCCCCTCCCCCCATTTCCCCTCCCTCATCTCCCCTCCCCCCCCTTAATTTCCCCTCCCCCCATTTCCCCTCCCCCATTCCCCTCCCCCCCCATTTCCCCCCCCTCATCTCCCCTCCCCCTCCCCCATTTCCCTCCCCTCATTTCCCCTCCCCCATTTCCATCCCATTTCCCCTCCCCCCATCTCCCCTCCCCCCCATTTCCCCCCCCATTTCCCCTCCCCCATTCCCCTCCCCCTCCCCATTTCCCCTCCCCCCCTTTTCCAGGTGACGCCGCCGACCCCCAGATGAGCCCCTCCCCCTCCCCCTCCCCCTCCCCCCCCCTCAGGGGACAGCGCGGTGGGGGAGGGGCCAGCACGCTGGGGGGAGGGGCCAGCGCCTCCCCCCGCCCCTCCCCCACCCCTCCCCTCCCCCTCTTTCCCCTCCCCCACCCCCCCCCCCAAAAAAAAAAACTTTTTATTTATTCCCGGAGAATTCGCCCCAAAAAAAAAAATCCCAAAAAAAAATTTAAAAAAATTTTCCTCGGGGCCGCCCCTCCCCCCACGAGGGGGGGGTGGGGGGGGGTGGGGGGAGGGGATTTTTGGGGTGGAAAAAAATTCCCGATTTTATATAAAAAAAAAAAAAAAAAAAATATTTCCCCCCCCCCCCCCCGTTTTTAGCGATTTTTTCAGAGCCCCTCCCCCCACGCCGGGGAAAGGTGGGGGAGGGGATTTTTTATTTCCCCTCCCCCACCCCAAAAAATTTTGGGGGGGGGTCTTTGGCCCCTCCCCCACCTTCTCAGCGTTGGGTGGGGGAGGGGCGCTTTTTTTGGGGGGGGGGGGAGGGGTCGGACCCCCCCCCCCACCCCTCCCCCACCTTTGCCAAAATTCAACCAAAAACTCGCCCCTCCCCCACCCCACCCCCCCAAAAAACAATTCCCAGCCGCCCCTCCCCCACCCCGGGGGGGGAGGGGTTTTTTTTGGGGGGGGTGGGGGAGGGGATTTGAGGGGGGGTCGCCCCTCCCCCCCGCCCCTTGGGGGGGGGGGTTCAGGTCTTTAAGGGGGGGGAGGGGCGCCCCTCCCCCCTCTCCCCTCCCCCCCCCCCAAATAAAATGGTGCAAAAAGGGGGGGGAGGGGCTCGTGCTACCCCCGCCCCTCCCCCACCCTCCCCTCCCCCCCCCTTCGTCATTTTTGGGTTTTTTAAATTTTTTTTTTAATTTTTAATTTT
>JANVCZ010000030.1:9897824-9940058 GCA_032357785.1 Periparus ater
GGAAAGCCTCTCAAATTGAGAGAAATTCCCACAAAATCAATGAAAAACCTCCCAAAATTGAGGGGAAACTGCCCAAAAATGAGGGAAATTCCCACAAAACTGAGGGAAAACCTCCCAGAATTGAACAAAATTCCCACAAAATCCAGGAAGACCCCCCAGACCTGAGAGAAACTCGCCCAAAATTGAGGGAAATTCCCAGAAAATCAAGGAAAATCTCCTAAACCTGAGGGAAACTTGCCCAAAACCGAGGGAAACACCCTCAAAATTGATGAAAATTCCCACAAAATTGAGGGAAAAACTCCCAAAATTGAGGGAAATTCCCACAAAATTGAGGGAAAAAACCTCAAAATTGAGGGAATTTTCCCCAAAATCCAGGGAAACCCCCCAAAATCCAGGGAAACGCTCCGGAAACGCCCCTGATTCCGGATTTTTTCCTGTTTCCCAGCCCCTGTACGGGTTCCACGCCCAGGAGTTCAACCTGAGGGGAAAACCTCCCAAAACTGAGGGGAAACTGCCCAAAAATGAGGGAAATTTCCACGAAACTGAGGGAAAACCTCCCAAAATTGAGGGAAATTCCCAGAAAATCATGGAAAATCTCCTAAACCTGAGGGAAACTCCCCCAAAACCAAGGGAAACACCCTCAAAATTGATGAAAATTCCCACAAAATTGAGGGAAAACCTCCAAAAATTGAGGAAAAACCCCCCAAAACTGAGGGATTTTTCCCCAAAATCAAGGAAAACCCCCCAAAATCCAGGGAAACGCTCTGGAAATGCCCCTGATTCTGGATTTTTTCCCGTTTCCCAGCCCCTGTACGGGTTCCACGCCCAGGAGTTCATCCTGAGGGGAAAACCTCCCAAAACTGAGGGGAAACTGCCCAAAATTGAGGGAAATTCCCACAAAACTGAGGGAAAACGTCCTAAATCTGAGGGAGACTCCCCAAAACTGAGGGAAACACCTTCAAAATTGATGAAAATTCCCATAAAATTGAGGGAAAAACTCCCAAAAATGAGGGAAATTCCCACAAAATCCAGGAAAACCTCTGAGACCTGAGAGAAACTCACCCAAATTGAGGGAAATTCCCAGAAAATCATGGAAAATCTCTTAAACCTGAGGGAAACTTGCCCAAAACCGAGGGAAACACCCTCAAAATTGATGAAAATTCCCACGAAACTGAGGAAAAACCTCCCAAAATGGAGTGAATTTCCCCCAAAACTGGGGGAATTTCCCACAAAATCGAGGGAAACCCCCCAAAATCCAGGGAAAAGCTCCTGAAATGCCCCTGATTCCGGATTTTTTTCCTGTTTCCCAGCCCCTGTACGGGTTCCACGCCCAGGGGTTCATCCTGAGGGGAAAACCTCCCAAAACTGAGGGGAAACTGCCCAAAATTGAGGGAAATTCCCAGAAAATCAAGGAAAATCTCCTAAACCTGAGGGAAACTCCCCCAAAACCAAGGGAAACACTCTCAAAATTGATGAAAATTCCCACAAAATTGAAGGAAAACCTCCCAAAATTGAGGGAAAACCTCCCAAAATTGAGTGAATTTCCCCCAAAACTGGGGGAATTTCCCACAAAATGGAGGGAAACCCCCCAAAATCCAGGGAAAAGCTCCTGAAATGCCCCTGATTCCGGATTTTTCCCCGTTTCCCAGCCCCTGTACGGGTTCCACGCCCAGGAGTTCATCCCGTTCCGCTTTGCCAGCGGCGGCGGGCGGGAATTGTATTTTTATGAGGAAAAAGAGGTGGATTTGAGCGACATCATCAACACCCCCCTGCCCAGGGTGCCCCTGGACGTCTGCCTCAAGGGTGGGGAACGGGATCTGGGGGGAATCTGGGAATTTTAGGGGGATCTGGGGAGATTTTGGGGGGATTTGAGAGGATTTGGGGATGTGGGAGGAAGTTTGGGGGGATTTGGGGAGATTTTGGGGGGATTTGGGAATTCTGGGGGGGATTTGGGAATTCTGGAGGCAGTTTGGGAGGGATTTGGGGAGATTTTGGGGGAATTTTTGGGGATTTGGGAATGTGGGAGGGAGTTTTGGGGGGATTTGGGAATTCTGTGGGGAATTTGGAGAGATTTTGGGGGAATTTGGGAATGTGGGAGGGGGGTTGGGGATTTGGGGGGATTTGGGAATTCTGGAGGGAGTTTGGGGGGGATTTGGGGAGATTTTGGGGGAATTTTTGGGGATTTGGGAATGTGGGAGGGAGTTTTGGGGGGATTTGGGAATTCTGTGGGGAATTTGGAGAGATTTTGGGGGGATTTGGGGGGATTTGGGAATGTGGGAGGGGGGTTGGGGGGGATTTGGGGGGATTTAGGAATTCTGGAGGGAGTTTGGGAGGATTTGGGGAGATTTGGGGGATTTGGGAATTCTGGAGGGAGTTTGGGAGGATTTGGGGAGATTTGAGGGGAATTTGGGGGGGATTTGGGAATGTGGGAGGAAGTTTTGGGGGATTTGGGAATTCTGGAGGGAGTTTGGGGGGATTTTGGGGTAATTTGGGGAGATTTGAGGGGATTTGGGAATTCTGGGGGGAATTTGGGGGGATTTGAGGGGATTTGGGAATGTGGGAGGGAGTTTTGGGGGGATTTGGGGAGATTTTGGGGGGGACTTGGGAATTCTGGAGGGAGATTTGGGGGGAGTTTAGGGAGGATTTGGGGAGTTTCGGAGGGGATTTGGGAATCCTGGAGTTTAGGGGGGATTTGGGAATTCTGGAGGGAGATTTGGGGAGTTTGGAGGGAGTTTTTGGGGGATTTGGGGAGTTTGGAGGGGGATTTGGGAATTCTGGGGGGAATTTGGGGGGATTTGGGAATTCTGGAGGGAGTTTTGGGGGGATTTGGGAATTTGGGGGGGGATTTGGGAATTCTGTGGGGAATTTGAAGAGATTTTGGGGGAATTTGGGAATCCTGGAGGGAGTTTTGGGGGGATTTGGGGAGTTTTGGGGGGGATTTGGAGAGTTTGAAGGGAGATTGGGGGGATTGGGGGATTTGGGGAGTTTTGGAGGATATTTGGGAATTCTGGGGGGAGTTTGGGGGGGATTTGGGGGAATTTGGGGGAATTGGAGGGGATTTGAGGGGATTTGGGAATGTGGGAGGGAGTTCTGGGGGGATTTGGGGAGTTTTGGGGGGATTTGGGGAGATTTTGGGGGAATTTGGGGGGATTTGAGGGGATTTGGGAATGTGGGAGGAAGTTTTGGGGAATTTGGGAATTCTGGAGGGGATTTGAGGGGATTTAGGGGGATTTGGGAATTCTGGAGGGAGTTTGGGGGGGATTTGGGGAGATTTTGGGGGATTTGGGAATGTGGGAGTGAGTTTTGGGGGGATTTGGGAATTCTGGAGGGAGTTTAGGGGGATTTGGGGAGATTTTGGGGGGATTTGGGGATTTTGGAGGCAGTTTTAGGGGCATTTGGGGGGATTTTGAAGGGATTTGGGGGGCTGGAGTGAGATTTGAGGGAGAATTGTGGCACCACAGGGGGAGTTTGTGGGGTTTGAGGTGGAATTTGGGAATTCCCAGGGGGATTTTTGGGCTGATTTCGGGCAATTTGTGGGTTTTAGACTGGGGTCTTTTCAAAGCTGTGGTGGTGAGGGTGGATTTGGGGTTCCTGGAGCAGATTTTGGGGTGATTCCAGCCTGATCTCCCCGTTTTTGGGGTCCCCCCCCCAGCCCACTGGCTCAGCATCGAGGGGGTGCAGCCGGCCATCCCCGAAAATCCCCCGCCAGGTGCGTCACCCCCCAAAAATCCCCCCAAAATCCCAAATTCCTCCCCTTCCCCCCCATTTTGGGGACCCCCTGACCCCGTTGTGGTGCCCCCCAAGCCCCCAAGGAGCAGCAGAAAGCCGAGGCCACCGAACCCCTGAAATCGGCCAAGCCCGGCCAGGAGGACGAGGGGACCCCGAAATCCAAAGGGCCGGGAGGGGCCGGGGGCGACGGAAAAGGTGGGAATGGGGGTTTGGGGGGGATTTTGAGGGGGATTTGGGGGGGTTTGGGGAGATTTAAGGGGAATTTGGGAGACTTTGGGGGGACTTGGGGTAGTTTGAGGGGGGTTTGGGGTGGTTTGAGGGGGGATTTGGGGGGTTTGAGGGGGATTTGGGGTGGATTTGGTGGGAGTTGAGGGGAATTTGAGGGGATTTGGGGGCGTTTGGGGGGAATTTGGGGGATTTGGGGGGTTTTGGGGTGGTTTGAGGGGGATTTGGTGGGGTTTGAGGGGGATTTGGGGGGATTTGGGGTGGTTTGAAGGGAGGTTTGGGGGGATTTGGGGTGGTTTGAAGTGAGATTTCGGGGTTTGGGGGGATTTGGGGGCGTTTGGGGGAATTTAGGGGGTTTGAGGGGGGATTTGGGGGGTTTTGGGGTGGTTTGAGGGGGGTTTGGGGGGATTTTGGGAGATTTGAGGGGGATGTGGGGGATTTGGGGGGCTTGGGGGGATTTGGGGTGGTTTGAGGGGGATTTGGGGGGATTTGGAGTGGATTGAGGGGGATTTCGGGGTTTGGGGGGGATTTGGGGAGGTTGGGGGTGGTTTGAGGGTGGTTTGGGGTGGCTTGTGGGGGATTTTGGGAAATTTGGGGGAGTTTAGGGGGAATTTGGGCGGTTTGGGGGGATTTAAGGGGGATTTGGGGTGGTTTGAGGGGGATGTGGGGGGTTTGGGGGATGTTTGGGCTTTGGAGAGAGATTTTGGGTTGGTTTGGGGGAGTTTGGGGTGGTTTGAAGGGGATTTGGGGGAATTTTGGGAGATTTGGGGTGGTTTAAAGGGAGATTTGGGGGGTTGGGGGGATTTGGGGTGTTTTGAGAGGCGTTTGAGGGGGATTTTGGGAGATTTGGGGTGGTTTAAGGGGTGATTTGGGAAATTTGGGGTGGCTTAAGGGGTTAAGAGAGTTTTGGGGGTCTGGAGGAGGTTTTGGGTGGTTTGAGGAGATTTGGGGTGGAAATTTAAAGAAGTTTGAAGGAGAATTTTTGGGGTTTTGGGGCATTTCGGAGGTTTGGGGAGATCAGGGGGGTTAAGGGCGTCAGTGAGATTTTTGGGGGGGTTCAGTGACATTTTGGGGTGCCCCAAAAAGGGAATGAGAAGAAGCCCCCGATGCTGGAGGGGCCCCCCCTGCGGCTGAAGCCGCGCAGCGTCCACGAGCTGTCGGTGGAGCAGCAGCTCTACTACAAGGAGATCACCGAGGCTTGTGTGGGCTCCTGCGAGGCCAAACGGGCCGTGAGTCACCCCAAAAACACCCCAAAAACACCCCAAAATCAACCCAAAATCCTGCAGTGTCCAGAACCTTCCGTAGGCCACGAAATCCCCACAAAATCCCCCCAAAATCCCCCAAATTCCCCCAAATTTGCCCCCACCGAGGCTTGTGTGGGCTCCTGCAAGGTCAAATGGGCTGGATCACCCCAAAAACACCCCAAAATCAACCCAAAAACACCCCAAAAATCCCCCAAAAACACCCCAAAATCCTGCAGTGTCCAGAACCTTCCGTAGGCCACGAAATCCCCACAAAATCCCCCCAAAATCCCCCAAATTCCCCCAAATTTGCCCCCACCGAGGCTTGTGTGGGCTCCTGCAAGGTCAAATGGGCTGGATCACCCCAAAAACACCCCAAAAACACCCCAAAAACACCCCAAAATCAACCCAAAAACCTGCAGTGTCCAGAACCTTCCGTAGGCCACAAAATCCCCACGAAATCCCCCAAATCTGCTGCAGAACCACCCCAAAACCGCCCCAAAAAATCCCCCAAAACCACCCCAAAAATGCCTCAAAAAATCCATCAAAACCACCCCAAAATACCCCAAAAGCCACCCAAAAAATGCCCCCAAATCCCCCAGAACCACAAGATGTCCCAAAATGCCCCCAAATCCCCCCAAAATTCACCAAAACCACCCCAAAAACGCACCTAAACCACCCCAAAAATCCCCAAAAATCCCCCCAAAATGCCCAAAAAATCCCTCAAAAATCCCTCAAAAAATCCCCAAAATGCCCTAAAAATCCCCAAAATGCCCCAAAAAGCCCCAAACTGCCCCAAAATGCCGCAATGTCCCCGCAGGAGGCCCTGCAGAGCATCGCCACCGACCCCGGCCTGTACCAGATGCTGCCGCGCTTCAGCACCTTCATCTCCGAGGGGGTGAGGGACCCCAAAATCCCGGGAATTCACCCCAAAATCCTGCCCCAAAATCCCGGGAATTCACCCCAAAATCCTGCCCCAAAATCCGGGGAATCTGCCCCAAAATCCTGCCCCAAAATCCCAGGAATTCACCCCAAAATCCTGCCCCAAAATCCTGGGAATTCACCCCAAAATCCTGCCCCGAAATCCTGGGAATCCGCCCCAAAATCCTGCCCCAAAATCCCGGGAATTCACCCCAAAATCCTGCCCCGAAATCCCGGGAATTCACCCCAAAATCCTGCCCCAAAATCCCGGGAATTCACCCCAAAATCCTGCCTCGAAATCCCAGGAATTCACCCCAAAATCCTGCCCTGAAATCTGGGGAATCTGCCCCAAAATCCTGCCCCAAAATCCCGGGAATCTGCCCCAAAATCCTGCCCCAAAATCCCGGGAATTCACCCCAAAATCCTGCCCCAAAATCCCGGGAATCCTCCCCAAAATTCTGGGAATCCACCCCAAAATCCTGCCCCAAAATCCCGGGAATTCACCCAAAAATCCTGCCCTGAAATCCCTGGGAGTGTCCCCAGCTGTCCCCAGGTGTCCCCATTGTCACCTGCTGCTGTCCCCAGGTGTCCCCAGGTGTCCCCATGTCACCTGTCGCTGTCCCCAGGTGTCCCCAGGTGTCCCCAGGTGTCCCCATTGTCACCTGTCACTGTCCCCAGGTGTCCCCAGGTGTGTCCCCAGGTGTCCCCAGGTGTCCCCAGGTGTCCCCATGTCACCTGTCGCTGTCCCCAGGTGTCCCCAGGTGTCCCCATGTCACCTGTCGCTGTCCCCAGGTGTCCCCATTGTCACCTGTCGCTGTCCCCAGGTGCGGGTGAACGTGGTACAGAACAACCTGGCGCTGCTCATTTACCTGATGCGCATGGTGAAAGCGCTGATGGACAACCCCACGCTGTACCTGGAGAAATACGTGAGTGTCACCTGTGTCACCTGTGTCACCTGTGTGTCACCTCTGTGTCATCTGTGTCACCTCCTGTGTCACCCCTGTCACCTCCCGTGTCACCTGTGTCACCCCTGTCCTCACCTGTCCTCACCTGTCCCTGATGGACAACCCCACGCTGTACCTGGAGAAATACGTGAGTGTCACCTGTGTCACCTGTGTCACCTCCTGTGTCACCTGTGTCACCTTCTGTGTCACCTGTCCTCACCCCTGTCACCTCCTGTGTCACCTGTGTCACCCCTGTCCTCACCTGTCCTCACCTGTCCCTGATGGACAACCCCACACTGTACCTGGAGAAATACGTGAGTGTCACCTGGGTGTCACCTGTGTCACCTGTGTGTCACCTGTGTCACCTGGGTGTCACCTGTCCTCACCCCTGTCACCTCCTGTGTCACCTGTGTCACCCCTGTCCTCACCTGTCCCTGATGGACAACCCCACGCTGTACCTGGAGAAATACGTGAGTGTCACCTGGGTGTCACCTGTGTCACCTTCTGTGTCACCTGTGTCACCTTCTGTGTCACCTGTCCTCACCCCTGTCACCTCCTGTGTCACCTGTGTCACCCCTGTCCTCACCTGTCCCTGATGGACAACCCCACACTGTACCTGGAGAAATACGTGAGTGTCACCTGGGTGTCACTTGGGTGTCACCTGTGTGTCACCTGTGTCACCTCCTGTGTCACCCCTGTCACCTCCTGTGTCACCTGTGTCACCCCTGTCCTCACCTGTCCTCACCTGTCCCTGATGGACAACCCCACACTGTACCTGGAGAAATATGTGAGTGTCACCTGGGTGTCACCTGTGTCACCTCCTGTGTCATCTGTGTCACCCCTGTCACCTTCTGTGTCACCTCCTGTGTCATCTGTGTCACCTGTGTCACCCCTGTCCTCACCTGTCCTCACCTGTCCCTGATGGACAACCCCACGCTGTACCTGGAGAAATACGTGAGTGTCATCTGGCTGTCACCTGTGTCACCTTCTGTGTCACCTCCTGTGTCACCTCTTGTGTCACCTGTGTGTCACCCCTGTCACCTGCTGTGTCACCTGTGTCACCCCTGTCCTCACCTGTCCCTGATGGACAACCCCACGCTGTACCTGGAGAAATACGTGAGTGTCACCTGTGTGTCACCTGTGTCACCTGGGTGTCACCTGTGTCACCTCCTGTGTCACCTGGGTGTCATCTGGGTGTCACCTGTGTCACCTTCTGTGTCACCTGTGTGTCACCTGTGTCACCTCTGTCACCTCCTGTCTCACCTGTCTCACCTGTCTCACCTGTTCACCTGTCTCTCACCTGTCTCACCTGTCCCAGCTGCACGAGCTGATCCCGGTGGTGATGACACCTGTGTCACCTGTCCATATCTCACCTGTATCTCACCTGTCTCACCTGTCCATGTCTCACCTGTCTCACCTGTATCTCGCCTGTCCATATCTCACCTGTCTCACCTGTCAGCTGCATGAGCTGATCCCGGCTGTCATGACAACTGTACCTCACCTGTCTCACCTGTCCCTCACCTGTATCTCACCTGTCCATATCTCACCTGTCTCACCTGTCTCACCTGTCTCACCTGTCTCACCTGTCAGCTGCACGAGCTGATCCCGGCGGTGATGACACCTGTGTCACCTGTCTCACCTGTCCATATCTCACCTGTCTCACCTGTCCATGTCTCACCTGTCAGCTGCACGAGCTGATCCCCGCTGTCATGACACCTGTCTCACCTGTCTCACCTGTCCATATCTCACCTGTCTCACCTGTCCCAGCTGCACGAGCTGATCCCGGCGGTGATGACACCTGTGTCACCTGTCCATATCTCACCTGTCTCTCACCTGTCTCACCTGTCCCAGCTGCACGAGCTGATCCCGTCGGTGATGACACCTGTGTCACCTGTCTCACCTGTATCTCACCTGTCCATATCTCACCTGTCTCTCACCTGTCTCTCACCTGTCCCAGCTGCACGAGCTGATCCCAGCGGTGATGACGTGCATCGTGAGCCGCCAGCTGTGCCTGCGCCCCGACGTCGACAACCACTGGGCACTGCGGGACTTCGCTGCGCGCCTGGTGGCACAGGTGTGCAAGAACTTCAGCACCACCACCAACAACATCCAGTCCCGCATCACCAAAACCTTCACCAAGGTGGGTCAGGGGTCACCTTTGGGGTCAGGTTTGGGGTCAGGTTTGGGGTCAGGTTTGGGGTCAGGGCTGGTGGCACAGGTGTGCAAGAACTTCAGCACCACCACCACCAACATCCAGTCCCGCATCACCAAAACCTTCACCAAGGTGGGTCAGGGCTCAGGTTTGGGGTCAGGGGTCCCCTTTGGGGTCAGGGGTCAGGTTTGGGGTCAGGGGTCAGGTCATGGGTCAGGTTTGGGGTCAGGGGTCAGGTTTGGGGTCAGGTTTGGGGTCAGGGGTCAGGTTTGGGGTCAGGGGTCAGGTTTGGGGTCAGGGGTCAGGTCTGGGGTCAGGGGTCAGGGTTTGGGGTCAGGTTTGGGGTCAGGGGACAGGTCAGGGGTCAGGGGTCAGGGGTCAGGTTTGGGGTCAGGGCTGGTGGCACAGGTGTGCAAGAACTTCAGCACCACCACCAACAACATCCAGTCCCGCATCACCAAAACCTTCACCAAGGTGGGTCAGGGGTCAGGGGTCACCTTTGGGGTCAGGTTTGGGGTCAGGGGTCAGGTTTGGGGTCAGGTTTGGGGTCAGGGGTCAGGTTTGGGGTCAGGGGTCACCTTTGGGGTCAGGGGTCAGGGTTTGGGGTCAGGGGTCAGGTTTGGGGTCAGGGTCAGTCTGTGTGTCACCATGTCACCGTGTGTCACCGTGTGTCAATGTCACTCTGTGTCACCATGTGTCACCATGTGTCACTCTGTGTCACTGTCACCGTGTGTCAACGTGTGTCATTGTGTGTTATTGTGTGTCACTGTCACCGTGTGTCACTCTGTGTCACTGTGTCACCGTGTCACTGTCACTCTGTGTCACCGTGTGTCACTCTGTGTCACTCTGTGTCACCGAGTGTCACCGTGTGTCACCGTGTCACTGTCACTGTGTGTCACTGTCACCGTGTGTCACCGTGTGTCACCGTGTCACTGTCACTCTGTGTCACCGTGTGTCACCGTGTGTCACTCTGTGTCACTCTGTGTCACTGTGTCACTGTGTCACCGTGTCACTGTCACTCTGTGTCACCGTGTCCCCAGAGCTGGGTGGATGACAAGACCCCCTGGACCACGCGCTACGGCTCCATCGCGGGACTGGCTGAGCTGGGCCACGACGTGAGTGACACCTGGGGACACCTGGGGACACCTGGGGACACCTGGGGACACCTGGGGACACCTGGGACACACCTGGGGACACCTGGGACAGCTGGGGACACCTGGGGACACCTGGGGACAGCTGGGACACACCTGGGGTCACCTGGGACACCTGGGGACACCTGGGGACAGCTGGGACAGCTTGGGGACACCTGGGGACACCTGGGACACACCTGGGGACACCTGGGGACACCTGGGGACACACCTGGGGACAGCTGGGACACACCTGGGGACAGCTGGGGACACCTGGGGACAGCTGGGACACACCTGGGGACAGCTGGGGACACACCTGGGGACAGCTGGGGACACCTGGGACAGCTGGGGACAGCTGGGGACACACCTGGGGACACCTGGGGACACCTGGGACAGCTGGGACACACCTGGGGTCACCTGGGGACAGCTGGGGACACCTGGGGACACCTGGGACAGCTGGGGGGACACGGGGACACACCTGGGGACACCTGGGGACACACCTGGGGACACACCTGGGGACACCTGGGGACAGCTGGGACACACCTGGGGACAGCTGGGGACACCTGGGGACAGCTGGGGACACACCTGGGGACACCTGGGGACACCTGGGACAGCTGGGACACACCTGGGGACAGCTGGGGACACCTGGGACACACCTGGGGACAGCTGGGGACACACCTGGGGACAGCTGGGGACACCTGGGACAGCTGGGGACACACCTGGGGACACCTGGGGACACCTGGGACAGCTGGGACACACCTGGGGACAGCTGGGGACACCTGGGACACACCTGGGGACACACCTGGGGACAGCTGGGGACACCTGGGGACACCTGGGACAGCTGGGACACACCTGGGGACAGCTGGGATAGCTGGGGACACCTGGGGACACCTGGGGGGACATGGGGACACCTGGAACCCAGTCTAGAACCCAATCTAGAACCGAGTCTAGAACCGATCTAGAACCGAGTCTAGAACCGAGTCTAGAACCTCTAGAACCGAGTCTAGAACAATCTAGAACCTCTAGAACGTTCTAGAACCCGATCTAGAACCGAGTCTAGAACCTCTAGAACCCGCTCTAGAACGATCTAGAACCGAGTCTAGAACCCAGTCTAGAGCCCAGTCTAGAACAGTCTGGAACCCACCTGGGACACACCTGGGGACACCTGGGGACACCTGGGGGGGACAGGAACACACCTGGGGACACCTGGGGGGACAGGAACACACCTGGGGACACCTGGGGACACCTGGGAGGACAGGGACACACCTGGGGACACCTCTGACACCTCCTGTAGCACCTCTGTGTCACCTCTGCCACCTCTGTGTCATCTTCTCACTGTCCCCTGCTGTCCCCTGTGCCACCCACTCCCCAGTGTCCCCGCGTTGTCCCCACGGTGTCCCCAGGTGTGTCCCCAGGTGTCCCCCTGCTGTCCCCAGGTGTCCCCAACCCCCCAATGTCCCCAATGTCCCCAATGTCCCCAATGTCCCCAATCCCCCCCAATGTCCCCAATGTCCCCAATGATGTCCCCAGGTGATCAAGACACTGATCCTGCCCCGTGGTGTCCCTGCAGTGTCCCCAATGTCCCCAAGGTGTCCCCAATGTCCCCAATCCCCCCCAATGTCCCCAATGTCCCCAATCCCCCCCAATGTCCCCAAATGTCCCCAATGTCCCCAATGGTGTCCCCAGGTGATCAAGACGCTGATCCTGCCCCGTGGTGTCCCTGCAGTGTCCCCAATGTCCCCAAATGTCCCCAATGTCCCCAATGTCCCCAACGATGTCCCCAGGTGATCAAGACGCTGATCCTGCCGCGGCTGCCGGCCGAGGGCGAGCGCGTGCGGAACATTCTGGAAGGGCCGGTGGTGAGCACCATCGACCGCATCGGAGCCGACCACGTGCAGAGCCTGCTGCTGGTCAGTGGGGACATGGGGACATCACTGGGGACATCACTGGGGACATCACTGGGGACATGGGGGGACACTGGGGACATCACTGGGGACATGGGGGGACACTGGGGACATCACTGGGGACATGGGGGGACACTGGGGACATCACTGGGGACATGGGGGGGACACTGGGGACATCACTGGGGACATGGGGGGACACTGGGGACATCACTGGGGACATGGGGACATCACTGGGGACATGGGGGGACACTGGGGACATCACTGGGGACATGGGGACATCACTGGGGACATGGGGACACTGGGGACATCACTGGGGACATGGGGGGGACACTGGGGACATGGGGGGACATGGGGACATCACTGGGGACATGGGGACATCACTGGGGACATCACTGGGGACATGGGGGGACACTGGGGACATCACTGGGGACATGGGGACATCACTGGGGACATGGGGGGACACTGGGGACATCACTGGGGACATGGGGACACTGGGGACATCACTGGGGACATGGGGGGGACATTGGGGACATCACTGGGGACATGGGGACACTGGGGACATTGGGGACAGTGGGGGGACACTGGGGACATGGGGACATCACTGGGGACATGGGGGGACACTGGGGACATTGGGGACAGTGGGGGGACAGTGGGGGGACAGTGGGGGGATTGGGGACATTGGGGACATTGGGGAACATGGAGGGGACATGGGGGACATTGGGGACATTGTGGGGGATTGGGGACATTGGGGAACATGGGGGGATTGGGGACATTGGGGACATTGGGGACAGGGGGGGACACGGGGACATGGGGGGGGACATGGGGGGGACATTGGGGGGATTGGGGACATTGGGGACATGGGGGGGACAGGGGGACATGGAGGGGACAGTGGGGACATCAGGGGGACATTGGGGACAGCGGGTGAGACGTGGAGGGGACATGGGGACAGCGGGGACATTGTTGGGATTGGGGACAGTGGGGACATCGGGGACATTGGGGACATCTGGGGACAGTGGGGACGCTGGGGACATGGGGGGACATGGGGGGACGTTGGGGACATTGGGGATAGTGGAGACAGTGGGGACATCGGGGACACCTGGGGACAGCTTGGGGACGCATAGGGAAAGCTGTGTCCCCATGTCCCCAATGTCCCCCTGATGTCCCCAATGTCCCCACAGAAGCACTGTGCCCCGGTGCTGGGGCTGTCCCCAATGATGTCCCCATGTCCCCAGTGATGTCCCCATGTCCCCAATGATGTCCCCATGTCCCCAATGATGTCCCCAGTGATGTCCCCATGTCCCCAATGTCACTCTGATGTCCCCAATGTCACTTGGATGTCCCCACAGAAGCACTGTGCCCCGGTGCTGGGGCTGTCCCCATGTCCCCAATGATGTCCCCATGTCCCCAATGATGTCCCCAGTGTCACTCTGATGTCCCCAATGTCCCCAATGTCCCCACAGAAGCACTGTGCCCCGGTGCTGGGGCTGTCCCCATGTCCCCAGTGATGTCCCCAATGTCACTCTGATGTCCCCAATGTCACTCTGATGTCCCCACAGAAGCACTGTGCCCCGGTGCTGGGGCTGTCCCCATGTCCCCAGTGATGTCCCCAATGTCACTCTGATGTCCCCAATGTCACTCTGATGTCCCCACAGAAGCACTGTGCCCCGGTGCTGGGGCTGTCCCCATGTCCCCAATGATGTCCCCATGTCCCCAATGTCACTCTGATGTCACTCTGATGTCCCCACAGAAGCACTGTGCCCCGGTGCTGGGATATCCCCATGTCCCCAGTGTCACTCTGATGTCCCCAATGATGTCCCCAATGTCCCCACAGAAGCACTGTGCCCCAGTGCTGGGGCTGTCCCCAATGATGTCCCCATTTCCCCAATGATGTCCCCATGTCCCCAATGATGTCCCCAATGTCACTCTGATGTCCCCAATGATGTCCCCAATGTCACTCTGATGTCCCCAATGTCCCCACAGAAGCACTGTGCCCCGGTGCTGGCCAAGGCGCGTCCCCCCCCCGACAGCCCCGAGTGTTACCGGGGGGATTTCGGGTACCTGGGGGGGCTCCTCTGCTCCCACGTGGTGAAAGCGCGGGCACAGGCGGCCCTGCAGGCCCAGCAGGTCAACAGGACCACCCTCACCATCACACAGGTGACATTGGGGACACTGGGGGGATTGGGGACACCAGGGACATCGGGGACATCGGGGACATCGGGGGGATTGGGGACATCGGGGGGATTGGGGACATTGGGGGTATCGGGGAGATTGGGGACAATGGGGACACAGCTGGCACAGGCGGCCCTGCAGGCCCAGCAGGTCAACAGGACAACCCTCACCATCACACAGGTGACACTGGGGACATTGGGGACGTTGGGGACATCGGGGGGATTGGGGACATCGGGGGGATTGGGGACACTGGGGGGATTGGGGACCATGGGGACAATGGGGACACAGCTGGCACAGGCGGCCCTGCAGGCCCAGCAGGTCAACAGGACAACCCTCACCATCACACAGGTGACACTGGGGACACTGGGGACACTGGGGACACTGGGGGGATTGGGGACGTTGGGGACATCAGGGGGATTGGGGACACCGGGGGGATTGGGGACATCGGGGGGATTGGGGACACTGGGGACAATGGGGACACAGCGGGCACAGGCGGCCCTGCAGGCCCAGCAGGTCAACAGGACAACCCTGACCATCACACAGGTGACATTGGGGACACTGGGGACATTGGGGACATCGGGGACGTTGGGGAGATTGGGGACACCGGGGGGATTGGGGGGATCGGGGACACCGGGGGGATTGGGGACAATGGGGACACAGCGGGCACAGGCGGCCCTGCAGGCCCAGCAGGTCAACAGGACCACCCTCACCATCACACAGGTGACATTGGGGACATCGGGGGGATTGGGGACACCGGGGACATCGGCGACATCAGGGGGATTGGGGACACCGGGGGGATTGGGGACAATGGGGACACAGCGGGCACAGGCGGCCCTGCAGGCCCAGCAGGTCAACAGGACCACGCTGACCATCACACAGGTGACATTGGGGACATTGGGGGGATTGGGGACATTGGGGACATCAGGGGGATTGGGGACATCGGGGGGATCAGGGACACTGGGGGGATTGGGGACAATGGGGACACAGCGGGCACAGGCGGCCCTGCAGGCCCAGCAGGTCAACAGGACAACCCTCACCATCACACAGGTGACACTGGGGACACTGGGGACATCGAGGGGATTGGGGACACTGGGGGCACCGGGGGGATTGGGGACAATGGGGACATTGGGGGGATTGGTGGGATCAGGGAGGTTGGGGACATTGGGGACATCGAGGCACAGGTGACACTGCAGGCCCAGCAGGTGACCAGGACCACCAGCAGCCAGGTGAGCTTGGGGACACTTGGGGACACCGGGGGGGGTGGGGGTGGGACATTGGGGACACTGGGGGTGGGACACTGGGGACAGGGAGGGGACAGGGAGGGGACACTGGGATGGGACATTGGGGACAGGGAGGGGACACCGGGCTGGGGTTTTGCAGCCACTGTGTCTGGGTGGCCCTGGGGACACTTGGGGACACCCTGGAGGCTCCAGGTGTCCCCTCTCGGAGTTTTGTCCCCTCCTGTGTCCTGTGTGTCCCCCTGTCCTCCCTGTGATTGCTGTCCCCATGTCCCTGTGTCCCCATGTCCCTGCGTCCCCATGTCCCCCTGTCCCCAATGTCCCCAGTGTCCCTAACTCTGTCCCAATGTCCCCAACTCTGTCCCCATTGTCCCCACAGCTGTGCCCCATGCTGACGCTGTCCCTGTGTCCCCAATGTCCCCAATCCCCCCAATGTCCCCAATGTCCCCAATGTCCCCAATGTCCCCAATGTCCCCAATGTCCCCATCTAACTGTCCCCGTTGTCCCCACAGCTGCGCCCCACGCTGACGCTGTCCCCAATGTCCCCAATGTCCCCACTGTCCCCAATGTCACTAACTGTCCCCAATGTCCCCAATGTCCCCAAATGTCCCCAATCCCCCCAATGTCCCCAATGTCCCCCCACTGTCCCCAATGTCCCTAACTGTCCCCGTTGTCCCCACAGCTGCGCCCCACGCTGACGCTGTCCCCAATGTCCCCAATGTCCCCACTGTCCCCAATGTCACTAACTGTCCCCAATGTCCCCAATGTCCCCAAATGTCCCCAATCCCCCCAATGTCCCCAATGTCCCCCCACTGTCCCCAATGTCCCTAACTGTCCCCGTTGTCCCCACAGCCGCGCCCCACGCTGACGCTGTCCCTGTGTCCCCAATGTCCCCACTGTCCCCAATGTCCCCAAATGTCCCCAATCCCCCCAATGTCCCCAATGTCCCCCCACTGTCCCCAATGTCCCTAACTGTCCCTGTTGTCCCCACAGCCGCGCCCCACGCTGACGCTGTCCCTGTGTCCCCAATGTCCCCAATGTCCCCAATGTCACTAACTGTCCCTAACTGTCCCTGTGTCCCCAATGTCACTAACTGTCCCCAATGTCCCCATCTAACTGTCCCCGTTGTCCCCACAGCCGCGCCCCACGCTGACGCTGTCTGTGTCCCCAATGTCCCCAATGTCACTAACTGTCCCCAGTGTCCCTAACTGTCCCCGTTGTCCCCACAGCCGCGCCCCACGCTGACGCTGTCGCAGGCCCCGCAGGCCCCGGGGGGGCCCCCGCGCCCCCCCAGCATCATCAAGGTCCCCAGTGCCATCGCCCTGCCCGTCCCTGTCCCCGTCCCTGTCCCCACGCTGGCCTCGGGGCGCCCCGGGACCCCCACCCAGCCCTCGCCACCCCCCCCCCAAATTCATCGTCATGTCCTCGGCCAGCAGCGCCAGCCAGCAGGTGAGGGGACACTGGGGACACTGGGGACACTGGGGACAGCACTGGGGACACTGGGGACACTGGGGACACTGGGGACAGCATGGGGGACACTGGGGACACTGGGGACATCATGGGGGACACTGGGGAAAGCACTGGGGACAGTGGGGACATCATGGGGGACACTGGGGACAGCATGGGGGACACTGGGGACAGCATGGGGGACACTGGGGACTCTGGGGACAGCACGGGGGACACTGGGGACATCATGGGGACAGCACTGGGGACAGCATTGGGGACATCACTGGGGACAGTGGGGACAGCACTGGGGGCATCATGGGGGACACTGGGGACACTGGGGACAGTGGGGACATCATGGGGGACACTGGGGACACTGGGGACATTGGGGACACTGGGGACTGCACTGGGGACACTGGGGACATCAATGGGGACATCACTGGGGACGGCACTGGGGACGGCACTGGGCACACTGGGGACACTGGGGACATCACTGGGGACAGTGGGGATATCATTGGGGACAGCATTGGGACATTGGGGACAGTGGGGACATCATTGGGGACATCAGTGGGGACAGTGGGGCCGTCATGGGGGACACTGGGGACATAACTGGGGACATTGGGGGGACATTGGGGGGGACATGGTGGGGACATGACGGGGATCAGGGACATTGGGGACATCACTGGGATCAGGGACATTGGGGACACAAGAGGGACACGGCCATCAGGTGCCACCTCACAGGTGCCACCACACAGGTGCCACCACGCCGTGTCCCCGCCGTGTCCCCGCAGGTGATCACCCTGAGCACGTCCCCCGCGCCCACGGCCACCTCCCCTGTCACCACCACTGTCCCCAGCGTGCAGCCACTGGTCAAACTGGTGTCGGGTCCCGCCGTCCCCGGCGGTGCCACCGGCGGTGCCACCGGCAGTGCCAGCGGTGCCACCAGCGCCGTGCAGAAGTACATCGTGGTGTCCCTGCCCGCCGCCGGGGACAGCAAAGGTGCCACCGCCCCCAGCGCCCCCAGCGCCCCACACATGTCCCCAAGTGCCACCGGCGGCTCCCCGGTGGCCGCCGCGCCCAAGGCGGAGGCTGGGGACAGTCCCCAAGGGCCAGCGGCCACCGCTGTCACCCTGGGCAAAGCCAACGGGACCCCCGGGACAGGGACACAGGAGCCACCGGGCGGGCAGTGACAGGGACAGGGACAGGGACAGGGGTGGCACCGGGGTCCCCAAGGTGGCCTCAGGGTCCCCAGGGTGGCACCAGGGTCCCCAAGGTTCCCAGAGTGTCCCCAAGGTGGCCCCAGGGTCCCCAGGGTGGCACCAGGGTGGTCCCGAGGTGGTCCTGTGGTCCCAAGGTGTCCCTGAGGTGGCACCGGGGTCCCCAAGGTGGCCTCAGGGTCCCCAGGGTGGCACCAGGGTGTCCCCAAGGTGGCCCCAGGGTGGCCCCAGGGTCCCCAAGGTGGCCTCAGGTGGTCCTGGGGTCCCCAAGGTGTCCCTGAGGTGGCACCGGGTCCCCAAGGTGGCCCCAGGGTCTACAAGGTGGCCCCAGGGTCCCCGAGGTGGCCTCAAGATCCCCAAGGTGGCCCCAGGGTGGCACCAGGGTGGTCCCGGGGTCTCCAAGGTGGCCTCAAGGTCCCCGGGGTGGCCCCGAGGTGGCACCAGGGTCCCCAGGGTGCCACCAGGGTGGCCTCAGGGTCCCCGGGGTGGTCCCAGGGTCCCCAAGGTGGCCTCAAGGTCCCCAAGGTGGCACCGAGGTGGCCCCAGGGTGGCACCAGGGTGGTGCCGGGGTCCCCAAGGTCCCCAGAGTGTCCCCAGGGTGGCCCCGGGGTGTCCCAAGGTGTCCCCAGAGTCCCCAGGGTGTCCCCAAGGTGGCCCCGGGGTGTCCCAAGGGTCCCCAGAGTGTCCCCAAGGACAGGCAGCGAGCCCCAGGCTGGGGACAAGGGGCTGGAGGTCCCCAAAGTGTCCCCAAAGTGTCCCCGGGTCCCTCTGTGGGGACAAGGGGTGACCTGAGGGTTCCCAAAGTGTCCCTGGACCCCTTTGGAGAGGACATGGGGGGGCCTGGCTGTCCCCAAAGTGTCCCCAGAGTGTCCCCAAAGTGTCCCCAGGTCCCTCTGTGGGGACAGGGGGGTCCCCAAAGTGTCCCTGTGGGACCCCGCGGTGTCCCCGGGGCTGTGTGGAACTCAATAAACTCCTCCCAGTTCCTCCCAGTTCCTCCCAGTTAATCCCAGTTAATCCCAGTCCATCCCAGTCCCTCCCAGTCCCTCCCCAGTCCCTCCCCAGTTCCCTCCCAGTTCCTCCCACTCCATCCCAGTCCATCCCAGTCCCTCCCAGTTCCTCCCAGTTCCTCCCAGTCCCTCCCAGTTCCGGGTCACGTGGGTGGGGGAGGGGTGGCGGGGCGGGGGGAGGGGCAGCCAATGGGAGGGGGGGAGGGGCGGTGACGTCACTGGGGGGGGCAGGGACAGGGCCACCCCTCCCCCCTCCCCCCCCCGGTGTCCCCTGGGTCGTTCCCCCCGCGCGGGGTCACGTGACCAGTACGGACCAGTACAGACCAGTACAGACCAGTATGGACCAGTACACACCAGTACAGACCAGTATGGACCAGTACAGCCCCCCCAGTACAGACCAGTACAGCCCCCGTCCTTTCCCAGTGCTCCCAGTACAGACCAGTACACACCAGTACACACCAGTACAGCCCCCTCAGTGCTCCCACTACAGACCAGTACAGACCAGTACAGCCCCCCCCGTCCCTTCCCAGTGCTCCCAGTACAGACCAGTACAGCCCCCGTCCTTTCCCAGTGCTCCCAGTACAGACCAGTACACACCAGTACAGACCCCCCCAGTGCTCCCAGTACAGACCAGTACAGCCCCCCCGTCCTTTCCCACTGCTCCCAGTACAGACCAGTACACACCAGTACAGCCCCCTCAGTGCTCCCACTACAGACCAGTACAGCCCCCCCGTCCCTTCCCAGTGCTCCCAGTACAGACCAGTACAGACCAGTACAGCCCCAGTCCCTTCCCAGTACAGACCAGTCCATCCCAGTCCCCCCCAGTCCCCTCCCAGTGCCCCCCCAGTTCATCCCAGTCCCTCCCAGTCCATCCCAGTCCATCCCAGTACAGACCAGTACCCCCCAGTCCCTTCCCAGTACAGACCAGTCCCTTCCCAGTTTATCCCAGTCCCTCCCAGTCCATCCCAGTCCCTTCCCCGTCCCTCCCAGTCCATCCCAGTCCATCCCAGTCCCTCCCAGTACAGACCAGTACCCCCCAGTCCCTTCCCAGTCCATCCCAGTACAGACCAGTACAGCCCCAGTCCCTCCCAGTCCATCCCAGTCCCTCCCAGTGTTCCCAGTTCACCGACGCTCATCACCCGGTCTCGCCCACTCCCCGCTCCTTTGGCTAATTAACAAAGGGCAATTAATTAACAGAGGGCAATTAACGGAGAGCAATTAACAGAGAGCAATTAACAATGCGCAATTAACTGGGCAATTAATTAACAAAGAGCAATTAACAGAGACCAATTAACGGAGACCAATTAACAGAGACCAATTAACAGAGACCAATTAACAGAGACCAATTAACAGAGACCAATTAACAATGCGCAATTAACTGGGCAATTAATTAACAAAGAGCAATTAACAGAGAGCAATTAACAGAGCAATTAACAGAGACCAATTAACAGAGACCAATTAACAGAGCAATTAACAGAGACCAATTAACAGAGAGCAATTAACGGAGACCAATTAACAGACCAATTAACAGTGCGGAGTTAACAAAGCAAGTAACAAAGGGCAATTAACGAAGCAATTAACAGGGCAATTAACAAAGATCAGTTAACAAAGGACAATTAACAGGACAATTAACGAAGATCAGTTAACAAAGGACAATTAACAGAGCAATTAAGGGAGCAATTAACAAAGGGCAATTAACAAGGAGCAATTAACAAAGACCAATTAACAGAGGACAATTAACTAAGAGCAATTAGCAAAGAACAATTAACAAAAGGAAATTAACAAAGGGCAATTAACAGGGCAATTAAAGGGCATTTAATTAACAAAGACCAATTAACAAAGACCAATTAACAGGGCAATTAATTAACAAAGAGCAATTAACAGAGAGCAAGTAACAAAGGGCAATAAACAGAGCAATTAACAAGGGCCAATTAACAAAGACCAATTAACAGAGCAATTAACAAAGACCAATTAACGAAGCGCAATTAAGAGGACAATTAACTAACAAAGAGCAATTAGCAAAGAACAATTAACAAAGGGCAATTAACGACCAATTAACAGAACAACTAACAAAGCGCAATTAACGGAGCAATTAATTAACAGAGAGCAATTAACAGACCAATTAACGAAGCGCAATTAACAGGGTAATTAAGCGTTGGGAATGGGGGGGTGGTCTCAGGGGTGGGGGAGGGGAGGACAGGATTCCCCTCCCCCGCCCCAATTTCCCGTCTCTAATTAACGAGTTTTTAATTGCCCGAGCTCTCGGGAGTTCCTTTGATCGTTTCCCGTCTCTAATTAACGAGTTTTTAATTTAAAATTTAATTAAGGGAGTTCCTTTGATCGTTTTTTTCCCTTTCCCATCCCGATCCCAGCTGAGCAAACATTAATTGGCTTCCCTCGTTAATTCCGTGGCTAACAATTAACTCCCGGCCTTAACGAGCCTCTGCCGTCTGCCTCGGGGTTTAATTAGTCAGTTATTAATTAACCTCAGCAAAGCCCCGCTCTTGGTTTAATTGGTTTATTAATTAACCTCAGCAAGGCCTCTGGGCCGGGCAGGGCCTGGCTCTGGGTTTAATTAATCAATTATTAATTAACCTCAGCAAGGCCCAGCTCTGGGTTTAATTAATCAATTATTAATTAACCTCAGCAAAGCCAGTTCCCAGTCCCCTCCCAGTTCCCCCCAGTCCATCCCAGTATCCCCAGTCCATTCCCAGTTCCCTCCCAGTCCCTCCCAGTACCCCACCAATCCTCTCCCAGTTCATCCCAGTTCATCCCAGTCCCTCCCAGTTCCCCCCAGTCCCCTCCCAGTTCCCCCCAGTTCCCTCCCAGTCCCTCCCAGTTCATTCCCAATCACTTTCCAGTTCCCCTCCAGTGCCCCCAGTCCCTCCCAGTTCCCCCCAGTCCATTCCCAGTCCCTCCCAGTCCTTCCCAATGTCCCCAAATCCCCCCACCCCAGTCCCTCCCAGTCCCTCCCAGTCCCCCCCAGTTCCCCCCCAGTTCCCCCCCAGTCCTTCCCAGTCTCCCCCCAGTCCCTCCCAGTTCATTCCAAATCACTTTCCAGTCCCCCCAGTCCATCCCAGTCCCTCCCAGTGTCCCCAGTTCATTCCCAATCCCTTCCCAGTCCATTCCCAGTCCCCCCCAGTGTCCCCCAGTGTCCCCAGTCCATTCCCAGTCCCTCCCAGTCCTTCCCAGTGTCCCCAAATCCCCCCCCAGTCCCTCCCAGTCCCTCCCAGTCCCCCCCCAGTGTCCCCCAGTGTCCCCAGTCCATTCCCAGTCCCTCCCAGTCCTTCCCAGTGTCCCCAAATCCCCCTCCCAGTTCCCCCCCAGTCCCCCCCAGTCTATTCCCAGTTCCCACCAGTCCCTCCCAGTTCCCCCCAGTGTCCCCAGTTCATTCCCAATCCCCTCCCAGTCCCCCCCCAGTCCCCCCCAGTGTCCCCAGTTCATTCCCAGTTCATTCCCAGTCCATTCCCAGTCCCTCCCAGTCCTTCCCAGTGTCCCCAAATCCCCCCCCCAGTCCCTCCCAGTCCCTCCCAGTTCCCCCCCAGTCCCTCCCAGTCCCTCCCAGTCCCTCCCAGTCCCCCCAGTTCCCCCCCGCTCACTCCCCCCGTGGTTGTAAAGCGGCGGTGGCAGCGGGGGAGGGGGCAGAGCCATGGCGGTGTCCCCTGCGCTGTCCCCGCTGTCCCCTCGGGCCCTGCTGGCCCTGCTGCTGGCCCTGGTGGCCCTGGTGGCCCCCCCAGCGCGGGGCTGGGACAACGACGCGCCCACGGCCACGCTGTCGGTGGAGAACGGGGGACCCTGGGGACACTGGGGGGACCCCGAGTTCTGCCCCGGGAAAAACTTCGCCAGCGGCTTCCAGCTGAAGGTGGGGACATCACTGGGGACATTGGGGACATCACTGGGGACATCGGGGGGGATTGGGGACATTGGGGGGAGTGGGGACACTGGGGACATTGGGGGGGAGTGGGGACATTGGGGGGGAGTGGGGACACTGGGGACATTGGGGACATTGGGGGGACATTGGGGACACTGGGGGGATTGGGGACATTGGGGACAGGGGGACACTGGGGACATTGGGGACATTGGGGACACGGGGGGGACATTGGGGACAGGGGGACCCTGGGGACACTGGGGGGACCCCGAGTTCTGCCCCGGGAAAAACTTCGCCAGCGGCTTCCAGCTGAAGGTGGGGACACCAATGGGGACATTGGGGACATCGGGGACAGGGGGACATTGGGGACATCGGGGGGGATTGGGGACATCAATGGGGACATCGGGGGGATTGGGGGGGATTGGGGACAGTGGGGACATTGGGGGGATTGAGGACATTGGGGGGGAGTGGGGACATTGGGGACACTGGGGGGACATTGAGGATGGGGGGGACATTGGGGACACTGGGGGGACATTGGGGACAGTGGGACCCTGGGGACACTGGGGGGACCCCGAGTTCTGCCCCGGGAAAAACTTCGCCAGCGGCTTCCAGCTGAAGGTGGGGACATCACTGGGGACAGTGGGGACATCACTGGGGACATTGGGGACACTGGGGGGGATTGGGGACATTGGGGGGATCGGGGGGATTGGGGACACTGGGGGGACATTGAGGACAGGGGGACATTGTGGGGACACTGGGGGGACCCCGAGTTCTGCCCCTGGAAAAACTTTGCCAGTGGCTTCCAGCTGAAGGTGGGGACACCAATGGGGACATTGGGGACATCGGGGGGGATTGGGGACACTGGGGACATTGGGGACACTGGGGGGGACAGGGAGGACATTGGGGACATCGGGGGGACATCGAGGACAGGGCAAACTGGGGGGACCCCAAGTTCTGCCCCAGGAAATCCTTCGCGAGTGGCTTCCAGCTGAAGGTGGGGACATCATTGGGGACATCATTGGGGACATTGGGGGGGATTTGGGACATTGGGGACATTGGGGACAGTGGGGGGACATTGAGGATGAGGGGGACATTGGGGACAGGGGGACACTGGGGACAGCGGGGGGGATTGGGGACAGTGGGGGGGATTGGGGACAGCGGGGGGGATTGGGGACGGGACATTGGGGACATTGTGGGGACACTGGGGGGACACCGAGGACAGGGGGACATTGTGGGGACATTGGGGGGGGATTGGGAACATTGAGGACACTGGGGGGACACTGCGGGGACAAGGGACAGGGACAGGGACAGGGGGGACACAGGGGGACAGGGAGAGGGACGGGAGGGACAGAGGGGACACCGGAGGACAGGGGGGGACACTGGGGACATTGGGGGACAGGAGGGGACATTATGGGGGATGTGGAGGTGACACTTGGGGACACGGGGGGGGACGGGAGGGGGGATGTGGAGGTGGCACTTGGGGACACTGCGGGGGGGACACCGGGGACATCGGGGACATTGGGGGGACACGGGGGGGGGGGGGATGTGGAGGTGGCACTTGGGGACACTGGTGTGGGGACATTGGGGGACACTGGTGTGGGGACACGGGGGGGGACACGGGGATGGGGACACCTGAAGTGGCCCATGGGGACATTGGGGACACGCGGGGGGGGTGCCGGGGGGGGTTGGGGACACGGGAGGTGACAGGAATTGGGGGGGGGAGGTGACAATTTTGGGACCCCGCAGGTGGAGCCCCACAAGGGATTTTTCGGGGATGACACGGGGCTGAACGGGGTGCGGCTGCTCTGTGACAAGGGGGGACAGGCCACGTCCAGCGAGGGGCCGTGAGTGACCACGGGGGGACAGCGGGGTGGGGGAGCCCAGCCGTGGCCACCAAAACCCAACCCTGGCCACCAGAACCCAGCCCTGGCCACCAAAATAACTCTGTGGCCACCAAAACCCAGCCCTGGCCACCAGAACCCAACCATGGCCACCAAAACCCAGCCCTGGCCACCAAAACCCAGCCCTGGCCACCAGAACTCAGCCCTGGCCACCAAAACCCAGCCCTGGCCACCAAAATAACTCTGTGGCCACCAAAACCCAACCCTGGCCACCAAAACCCAACCGTGGCCACCAAAACCCAGCCATGGCCACCATCACCCAACCATGACCACCACAACCCAACTGTGGCCACCAAGACTCTGCCATGACCACCATCACCCAACCGTGGCAACCAAAACCCAATCGTGGCCACCATCACCCAACCATGACCACTATGACCCTTCCATGGCCACCAAAACCCAACCATGGCCACCATCACCCAACAATGACCACCACAACCCAACTGTGGCCACCATCATGCAACCATGACCACTATGACTCTTCCATGGCCACCTAAACACAACCACAGCCACCATTATCCAACCACGGCCACCACAACCCAACCATGGCCACCATCACCCAACCATGGCCACCAAAACCCAACCACGGCCACCATCACCCAATCATGACCACCATCACCCAACCATGGCCACTGTCAACCAACCACGACCACCACAACCCAACCATGACCACCATCACCCAACCATGACCACCACAACCCATCCACACCCACCATCACCCAACTGTTGCCACCATCACCCAACCATGGCCACCAAAACCCAACCCTGACCACCACAACCCAACCACGGCCACCATCAACCAACCATGACCACCACAACCCAACCATGGCCACCATCACCAAACCATGACCACCACAACCCAACCACGGCCACCATCATGCAACCATGACCACTATGACTCTTCCACGGCCACCATCACCCAACCCTGACCACCACAACCCAACCCTGACCATCAAAACCCAACCATGACCACCGTCACCCAACCATGGCCACCATCACCCAACCACGGCCACCAAAACCCAACCACAGCCACCACAACCCAACCATGGCCACCATCACCAAACCATGGCCACCATCAACCAACCACGACCACCACAACCCAACTGTGGCCACCATCACCCAACCATGACCACCACAACCCAACCACGGCCACCATCATGCAACCATGACCACTATGACTCTTCCATGGCCACCATCACCCAACCCTGACCACCACAACCCAACCATGGCCACCAAAACCCAACCATGGCCACCAAAACCCAACCCTGACCACCACAACCCAACCACGCCCACCCCGTGCGTTCCTCCCCCCACTCCAGGGAGGTTCTCCGGGAGGTGGGGGAGGGGTGCCCCACCCCCGCTGACCCTCCCCTCCCCCGCAGGCGCGGCTCCTGGGGCCGGCCGGAGACGTGTCCCCCCGGCCAGCGCCTGGTGTCCTTCCGGCTGCGCGTGGAGGCGCCGCGGGGGCTGTGGGACGACACGGCCGCCAACGCGGTGGCCGCCATCTGCTCGGGGGGCTCGGTGCTGGAGGGCCGGGGGGGTCCCCAGGGCACCTGGGGCAACTGGAGCCTGCCCTGCCCCCCCGGGGCCGGGGTCTGCGGCCTCCGCACCCGCCTGGAGCCCCCCCAGCGCGGCGGGGACGACACCGGCCTCAACGACCTGGACCTCTACTGCTGCTCCTGAGATGGGACACGGGGGACACCTGGGGACACACCTGGGGACACACCTGGAGACACCTGAGATACACCTGGGGACACCTGGGGACACCTGAGATACACCTGGAGACACCTGAGATACACCTGGGGACACCTGGGGACAGCTGGGATACACCTGGGGATCCTCGGGGACACCCTTGGGGACACCTGGGGATACCTGGAGACACCCTGGGACACCCTTGGGGACACCTGGGGACACCTGAGATACACCTGGAGACCCTTGGAGACACCTGGGGACCCTCAGGGACCCTTGGGGACACCTGGGGACCCCCCAGGACACCCTTGGGGGCACCTGGGGACCCTCGGGGACACCCTTGGGGACACCTGGGGATACCTGAGATACACCTGGGGAGCACCTGGGGACCTCCCAGGGACCCTCAGGGACACCTGGAGACCCTCGGGGACACCTGGGGACCTCCCAGGGACCCTCGGGGACACCCTTGGGGACACCCTTGGGGACACCCCAGGACCCCCCAGGGACCCCATGGACCCCCCCCAGGACCCCAGGGTCTTCATTGACCCCATGGACCCCCCCTTGAGACCCCCAGGAACCCCCTGGGGACACCCAAGGACCCCACTGACCACCCCAGGGACCCCCAGAACCTCCATGGACCCCACTGACCCCCCCCATGGACCCCCCCAGGGACCCCCATCCCGGGACCCCCAGAGCTTTCTCGGACCCCCTCAAGGACCCCCCTGACCACCCCATGGACCTCCCCAGGACCCCCTCAGAGACCCCCAGGACCCCCCTCAACCTCCTCAGGGACCCCCCAGGACCCGCATGGACCCCACTGACCACCCCAGGGACCCCCCAGGGACCCCCAGAACCTCCGTGGTCCCCCCCGACCCCCCAGGACCCCCCTCGACCTCCTCAGGGACCCCCAGAACCTTCATGGAACCCCCAGGACCCCCCACGGACCCCACTGACCACCCCAGGGACCCCCCAGGGACCCCCAGAACCTCCGTGGTCCCCCCCGACCCCCCCAGGGACCCCCCAGAACCCCCCTCGACCTCCTCAGGGACCCCCGGGTCCCCCCAGGACCTTCATGGACCCCCCCAGGACCCCCCCTTATGGACCCCCGGAACCTCCCCTCCCCCACCCCAGGGGCGGGGCAATGAACAGCTTTGATTGACAGCTCTGGCCACGCCCCTTCTTGTGGGAGGGGAGCACTGGGAGGGACTGGGATGAACTGGGATGAACTGGGATGAACTGGGAGGGAACTGGGAGGGACTGGCATGAACTGCGATGGACTGGGATGAACTGGGACTGGGAGGGAACTGGGATGAACTGGGATGAACTGGGATGGGACTGGGATGAACTGGGATGGGACTGGGATGAACTGGGATGAACTGGGAATGAACTGGGAATGAACTGGGATGGACTGGGATGGAACTGGGATGAACTGGGATGGACTGGGATGGGACTGGGATGAACTGGGATGGAACTGGGATGAACTGGGATGGGACTGGGATGGACTGGGATGGACTGGGATGAACTGGGAAGGAACTGGGATGGACTGGGATGGACTGGGATGGACTGGGAGGGAACTGGGATGAACTGGGATGAACTGGGAATGAACTGGGAATGAACTGGGATGGACTGGGATGGAACTGGGATGAACTGGGATGAACTGGGATGGACTGGGATGGGACTGGGATGAACTGGGATGGAACTGGGATGAACTGGGATGGGACTGGGATGGACTGGGATGGGACTGGGATGAACTGGGATGGACTGGGATGGACTGGGAAGGAACTGGGATGGACTGGGATGGACTGGGATGGACTGGGAGGGAACTGGGATGAACTGGGAGGGAACTGGGAGGGACTGGGATGAACTGGGATGGACTGGGATGGACTGGGAGGGACTGGCATGAACTGGGATGGGACTGGGATGAACTGGGATGAACTGGGACCCCCCCCAACCCCGCCCTCCCCCCAAAACGAGGCTGAGCCCCTCCCCCACGTGGGAAAAGCCACTTTATTCCCCTCCCCCTACGGCGGGGGGGGAGGGGCGGGAGGGGGCGTGGCCTGTCAGGCCCCGCCCCCCGCTGGAAGCGCTGCGATTGGTCAGGGCTATGAGAAAGGGGGCGGGGTTTGTGCTTTGATTGGCCCCGCCCCCTTTGTGAAAGGGGCGGGGTTATTGCTGTCAGTCAAAGGTTCCGCGGGGGGCGGGGCCATGCGGGAGCAGCCAATGGGAGGCGGCGGAAGGGGCGGGGTCAGGACGGGGCCGCCCCGCCCCCCAGCAGGGGCTGGAGCTCGCGCAGCGCCGCGGGGCCGAGGCGGGGCAGCACCTGCGGGAAAAACGGGAAAAAACGGGAAAAAATGGGGAAAAAAACCGCGAATTCCACCCAAAACCGGCCTGGGGAACGCGGAGCCTGAAATCCCAGCAAAAAAAAAACCCCAAAATCTGCGAAATCCAACCCAAAATCGGAGCAAAATGACCCAAATTTAGGAAAAATTAACACAAAAGCTGCGAAAATTCACCCAAAATACGACCCAAAGCCTCAAATGGACGCAAATCAGCCTAAAATCTGACAAAATTAACCAGGAATCTGCAGAATTAACCCAAAATTGGATGGATTAACCCCGAATCGGACAAAATTAACCCAAAATCTGGGAAAATTTGCCCAAAATCTGACCCAAAGCCTGAAATGGATGCAAATCAGTCCCAAAATCTGGCTAAATTAACCAGGAATCTGCAAATCTAACCCAAAATTGGATGGATTAACCCTGAATTGGACAAAATTAACCCAAAATCTGTGAAAATTTGCCCAAAATCTGAGCAAAAAAGCTCAAACTGGACACAAATCACCCCAAAATCTGCCAGAATTAACCCCAAATTTCACAAAATTAACCAATATCCACAAAAATCAACCCAAAAGCTGTGAAAATTAATCCAAAATGGAGAAAATCAACTCAAAATCGACACAAATCACCCCCAAATCCGATGAAATTACCCAAAATTGTTCCAAAATCTGCCAAAATTAACCCCAAACCTGACAAAATCAGCCAAAATCAGCCCAAAATGACAGAAACCGCCCCAAAATGAACCTCAGCACCCTGGGACCCCTCAGTCCCTCCCCAGCCCCCTCCAGGACCCCCCAAATTCCCCCAATTTCCACCAGGACGCCCAAATTTCTCCCCAATTTTCCCCAAATTCCTCAGAAACCCCCAAATTCCCCCAGATTTCCCCCAAATTCCCCCAGATTTCTCCCAAATTTCCCCCCAGGATGCCCCCAATCCCCCCCCCAGTTTCCCCCCAAACCCCTCAGGACCCCCCAAAATGCCCCAAATCCCCCCCAAACCCTTCCCAGATTCCCCAAAATCCCCCAAACCCCTCCAAAATTCCCAAAATTCCACAAATCCCTCGCAGATTTCCCGAAATCCCTCCCAAAATCCCCCCAAATCCCTCCCAAATTCCCCCAAATCCCCCCTGAACTCCCCCAAATCTCCCTTGAACTCCCAAAATCCCCCAAATTTCCCCAAATCCCTCCCAAATTCCCCCCAAATCCCCTCTGAACTGCCCCAAATTCCCCAAACCCCTCCCAAATTTCTCAAAAATCCCCCAAATCCCCCCCAAAACCTCCCCAAATCCCCCCCAAACCCCCTCTAAATCTCCCCAAATGCCCCCCAAACCCCTCCCAGATTTCCCCAAATCCCCCAAATCTTTCCCAAATTTCCCCCAAAACCCCCCCCCAGGACCCCCCCCCCCAAAATCCCCCCCCCCCCCAGCCCCCTCCCCCACCTGCAGGGCCTGGATTTGCTCCCGAAGCCCCCGGGGGGTCTCGGCCCCCACCAGGACGGAGCTGACGCCCTCGAGCCGCAGGGACCAGGCTGGGGACAGGGACGAAGTGTCACCCCTGTGTCACCTCTGTGTCACCCACCCCATCAGTGTCACCTCCTGTGTCACCTCTGTGTCACCCCACCCCATCAGTGTCACCCTGTGCCACCACGGTGTCACCCCTGTGTCACCCCTGGGTCACCCCTGTGTCACCCACCCCATCAGTGTCACCTCCTGTGTCACCTCAGTGCCACCCCTGGGTCACCCCTGTGTCACCCACCCCATCAGTGCCACCCCAGTGTCACCCCTGAACGCCCTCGAGCCGCAGGGACCAGGCTGGGGACAGGGACAAAGTGTCACCTCTGTGTCACCCTGAGTGTCACCCCTGTGTCACCCACCCCATCAGTGTCACCCCTGTGTCACCCCTGTGTCACCCCTGTGTCACCCACCCCATCAGTGTCACCCCAGTGTCACCCTGTGTCACCCCTGAACGCCCTCGAGCCGCAGGGACCAGGCTGGGGACAGGGACAAAGTGTCACCTCTGTGTCACCACGGTGTCACCCACCCCATCAATGTCACCTCTGTGTCACCCACCCCATCAATGTCACCTCTGTGTCACCATGGTGTCACCCCTGTGTCACCCACCCCATCAGTGTCACCTCTGTGTCACCCACCCCATCAATGTCACCCTGTGTCACCCCTGAACGCCCTCGAGCCACAGGGACCAGGCTGGGGACAGGGACAGTGTGTCACCTTAATGTCACCTCTGTGTCACCCACCCCATCGGTGTCACCTCAGTGTCACCCTCAGTGTCCCCAGTGCCATCCCCAGTGTCCCCCAGTGTCGCCTCACTGATCCCCAGTGTCCCCAGTGCTGTCCCCGGTGTCCCGTCACCGATCCCCAGTGATGTCCCCAGTGTCCCCAGTGCCACCCATGGTGTCCCCAGTGATGTCCCCAGTGTCCTCGGTGTCCCCATTGCCATTCCTGGTGTCCCCAGTGTCGCCAGTGCCACCCCCATTGTCCCCGCTGTCCCTCACCGATGTCCAGTGCCATCCTCGGTGTCCCCAGTGCCACCCCCAGTGTCCCCAGTGCTGTCCCCAGTGTCCCCAGTGTCCCCGCTGTCCCCTCACCGATGCCCAGTGCTGTCCCCCAGTGCCATCCTCGGTGTCCCCAGTGTGTCCCCAGTGCCATCCCCAGTGTCCCCAGTGTCCCCAGTGTCCCAGTGTCCCCTCACCGATGCCCAGCTGTCTCTCGGAGCACCCCAACCTCTGGGCCAGCGGCTGCAGCTCCCCCGGAGCCACCGGGCAGCGGGGGCCGGCCCTGGGGACACAGCGGGGACATTTGGGGACATTTGGGGACATTTGAGGACATTTGGGGACATTTGGGGGACATTTGAGGACATTTGGGGACATTTGGGGACATTTGAGGACATTTGGGGACATTTGGGGGACATTTGAGGACATTTGGGGACATTTGGGGGACATTTGGGGACATTTGGGGACATTTGGGGACATTTTGGGGACATTTGGGGACATTTGGGGGACATTTGGGGACATTTGGGGACATTTGGGGACATTTGGGGGACATTTGAGGGACATTTGGGGGACATTTGGGGACATTTGGGGACATTTGGGGACATTTGGGGGACATTTTGGGGACATTTGGGGACATTTGGGGGACATTTGGGGACGTTTGAGGGACATTTGGGGACATTTGGGGACATTTGGGGGACATTTGAGGGACATTTTGGGGACTTTTGGTGACATTTGAGGGACATTTGGGGACATTTGGGGACATTTGGGGACATTTGAGGGACATTTGGGGACATTTGGGGACATTTGGGGACATTTGGGGGACATTTGGGGACATTTGCAGACATTTGGGGGACATTTGGGGACATTTGGGGACATTTTGGGGAGATTTGAGGGACGTTTGGGGAGATTTGAGGGCCGTTTGGGGGCCGTTTGGGGGACATTTGGGGACATTTGGGGGACATTTGAGGGACATTTGGGGACATTTGGGGACCCCAGGTGACCGGGGGCTACCTTGGCCGGGGCGTTTCCGGGGGTCTCCTCATCCAGGGGGGGCCCGGGGGCCAGCGGGGACCAGGTGACAGCGCCCAGGCCTGGGGACATCGGGGGGGGGTGAGCCGGGACCCCCCGGCCCCGCCCCGGACCCCCCAAATCACCCCTGGCCCCGCCCAAACTCCCTTGGCCACGCCCCAAACCCCCTTAGCCCCGCCCCTGAGCAACTTTAGCCCCGCCCCAACCCCCTTAGCCCCGCCCAAACCCCCTTGGCCACGCCCCAAACCCCCTTAGCCCCGCCCCTGAACCCTTTAGCCCCGCCCCAAACACCCTTAGCCCCGCCCCAGCCCCTTAGCCCCACCCCCAGCCCCCTTAGCCCCGTCCCTGAACCCCCAAGCCACGCCCCTAAACCAATGTAGCCCCGCCCCAAACCTCCTTAGCCCCGCCCCTGAACCCCTTTAGCCCCGCCCCGACCCACCTTGGCCACGCCCCAGCCCCCCTTAGCCCCGCCCCAATCCCCTTAGCCCCGCCCCTGAACCACTTTAGCCACGCCCCAAGCCACCTTAGCCCCGCCCTAAACCCCTTTAGCCCCGCCCCCAACCCCCTTAGCCCCGCCCAAACCCCCTTGGCCACGCCCCTGAACCACCTTAGCCCCGCCCCAAACATCCTTAGCCCCACCCCCGAACCCCCTTGCCCACGCCCCAAACCCCCTTGGCCACGCCCCTTTCTCCCACAGACCACGCCCCCACCGTTAGCCACGCCTCCACTGCCCCCTCTTTGGCCACGCCCCCTTGCTCTGCCCCCACCCCAACCATTGGCTCCACCCCTTTTAAATTGGCCACGCCCTCCCTGTGGCCCCACCCCTTCAATCGGCCACACCCTCCTGGCCACGCCCCTTGGACACACCCCCGACCACGCCCTTTTAAGCCCCGCCCCCCGCGGTGGCCCCGCCCCTACCGAGGTGGCGGAAGAGGCGGGGCTCCGGCGGAAGCTCCGCCCACTGGCACACCGGGGCCACCAGGTTGAGCTGGCGGGCAACGGCGAAAGTGTCCTGGGGTGGGGGACAGCGCTGTCACCTCACCTGGGACACCTGGGACACCTGGGTGTGTCACCTGTGTCACCTCAGCGCTGTCACCTCACCTGGGACACCTCACCTGTGTCACCTGTGTCACCTCAGCTGTGTCACCTCACCTGGGACACCTCACCTGTGTCACCTGTGTCACCTCACCTGGGACACCTCACCTGTGTCACCTGTGTCACCTCACCTGGGACACCTGGGACACCTGGGTGTGTCACCTGGGACACCTGTGTCACCTCACCTGTGTCACCTGTGTCACCTCACCTGGGACACCTGGGACACCTGACCTGTGTCACCTGTGTGCGTCACCTCACCTGGGACACCTGTGTCACCTCAGCTGGGACACCTCACCTGGGACACCTGGGACACCTGGGTGTGTCACCTGTGTCACCTGTGTGTCACCTCACCTGTGTCACCTGTGTCACCTCAGCTGTGTCACCTGATCTGTGTCACCTCACCTGGGACACCTGGGACACCTGGGTGTGTCACCTGTGTCACCTCCCCTGAGACACCTGGGACACCTGACCTGGGTCACCTGTGTCACCTGTGTGTCACCTGACCTGTGTCACCTGTGTCACCTGAACTGTGTCACCTCAGCTGTGTCACCTCACCTAGGACACCTGGGACACCTGACCTGTGTCACCTCAGCTGTGTCACCTGTGTGTCACCTGACCTGTGTCACCTGTGTGCGTCACCTCACCTGGGACACCTGGGTGTGTCACCTGTGTCACCTGTGTGTGTCACCTGGGACACCCGACCTGTGTCACCTGTGTCACCTCACCTGGGACACCTGACCTGTGTCACCTGTGTGTGTCACCAGACCCGTGTCACCTCACCTGGGACACCTGACCTGGTTCACCTGACCTGTGTCACCTGTGTGTGTCACCTGTGTCACCTGTGTGTGTCACCTGACCTGGGTCACCTGTGTGTCACCTGACCTGTGTCACCTGTGTATCACCTCCTGTGTCACCTGTGTGTCACCTGATATGTGTCACCTCACCTGGGTCACATGACCTGTGTCACCTGCCTTGTGTCACCTGTGTGACCTCACCCGGGTCACCTGTGTCACCTCACCTGTGGCACATCACCTGTGTCACCTGTGACACCTCCTTGTCACCTCCCCTGGGACACCTGACCTGGGTCACCTGACCTGGGTCACCTGTGTGACCCCACCTGTGTCACCTCACCTGTGTCACCTGTGTCACCCCCCCGTGTCCCCTCGTCCCCTCCCCCTCCCCACCTGCCTTGTCCCCCCTTGTGTCCCCGCCCACTATGACGTCACCACCCATTCCCCAATGATGTCACAGGTAAACCCCACCCCCTTTCCCACTGACCCCGCCCACCATGACATCATCACCCCATTCCCCCATGATGTCACGGGTAAATCCCGCCCCTTTCCCGCTGACCCCGCCCACCATGACGTCATCACCCCGGTGTCCCCCCAATGACGTCAGAGGTAAACCCCGCCCCCTTTCCCGCTGTCCCCGCCCACCATGACATCATCACCCCAGTGTCTCCCCCCCAAATGACGTCACAGGTAAACCCCGCCCCCTTTCCCGCTGGCTCCGCCCACCATGACATCACCCATCCCCCATGACGTCACAGGTAAACCCCGCCCCCTTTCCCGCTGTCCCCGCCCACCATGACGTCACCACCCCGGTGTCTCCCCCCACCCCCCAAATGACGTCAGAGGTAAACCCCGCCCCCTTTCCCGCTGACCCCGCCCACCATGACGTCACCGGGGGCGCCCCCGGCCGTGCCCCAATAGAGCGCCAGGCCCTGCTCGATGACGTCACTCATGGCACGAACCAACTCTGCCGGAAAGGGGGGGGGGGGAGGAACCACGTTAAATCCGGGGGGGGGTCTGGGGGGGAATTTGGGGGTCTGGAGGGGTTTGAGGGGAATTTTGGGGGGTCTGGAGGGGTTTGAGGGGATTTTGGGGGGTTTGGAGGGGTTTGAGGGGGATTTTGGGGGGTTTGGAGGGGTTTGCGGGGGATTTTGGGGGGTCTGGAGGGGTTTGAGGGGGATTTTGGGGGGTTTGGAGGGGTTTGAGGGGGATTTTGGGGGGTTTGGAGGGGTTTGCGGGGGATTTTGGGGGGTCTGGAGGGGTTTTGAGGGGGATTTTGGGGGATTTGGGGCAAATTTTGGGGGGTCTGGAGGGGTTTGGGAGGGATTTTGGGGGGTTTGGAGGAGTTTGGGGGTGTCTGGAGGGGTTTGGGGGGGATTTTGGGGGGGATCCGAGGGAGGAATTTGGGACTTTGGGGGTTTCCGTGGGGATTTAGAGCAGTTTGGGGAGGTTTAGGGGAGTTTTGGGATGATTTCAGGCATTTTTGGGTGGATTTAAAGTCTTTTGAGGGGATTTGGGGCGGATTTAAGACGGTCTGGGGGGAATTGTGGGGATTTGGGTCAGTTTGGGGTGGATTTGGGGCAGTTTTGGGTGGATTTGGGGCAGTTTTGGGTGGATTTGGGGATTTGGGGCAGTTTGGGATGGATTTGGGGCAGTTTTGGGTGGATTTGGGGCAGTTTTGGGTGGATTTGGAGCACTTTAGGGTGGATTGGAGTGGATTTCGGGTGGATTTGGGGCAGTTTTGGGTGGATTAGGGTGGATTTTGAGCAATTTGGGGTGGATTTGTAGGGATTTGGGGCAGTTTTGGGGCAGTTTGTGGCAGTTTTGGGTCGGATTTAGGGCAGTTTTGGGTAGATTTGGGACATTTTGGGGACATTTAAGGGTGATTTGGGATCCCTGGGGGGTCCCCACGGTGTCTCCCCCCCCCATTTCCCCCTTGGTACCTTCCAGCCGCAGCAGCCGCAGGGTCGGGTCCATTCCTGGGGGGGGGGGGGGGGGGGGAACACGTGAGGGGGCGTGGCCACAGAGGGGGCGTGGCCACAGAGGGGGCGTGGCCACAGCCTTTAGTGCCAGGAGGGGCCGGGTGTGGGCGTGGCCAATGGAGCGGATTTTTAGAGTGGGCGTGGCCTGGAAAAGGGGGCGTGTCCTCCCTGCTCAGGAGGGGCGTGGCCAACGATGGGTGTGGCAGGAGCGGGATGACGTCACCGTGATGGGCGTGGTCTGGCAGAAAGGGGGCGTGGCCTGATATTTATGGGCATGGTCTGAGACAAAGGGGCGTGGCCTCACCCTCATTGTGGGCGGGGCCTGGGCGGGGCCCGGCGAAGACGACGTCGACGTAATCGAGCTGGAGGCGGAGCAGAGACCCCCGGAGACCTGTGGGGGGCGGGGTCACGGTCAGGCCACGCCCACAAAGACCCCAAAGAGGGCGTGGCCAAGCTTCAACCACCCCCCACAGCCAATTAAGCATTCAAAGGGGCGTGGCCAAATTTAAGCCACGCCCACACATCCAATAACCCACAGGGGGCGTGGCCAAGGTGAAGCCACGCCCACAAAAAAAGCCCGGAGTCTGTGTGGGTGTGGTCAGTGTTGAGCCACGCCCACAGCTTTGCCCATATAAGGGCATGGGGTGTGTAGGGGGTGGGGTTGGCCACGCCCAATGAAGTGGCCACGCCCCCTTTGTGGCCACGCCCACCGCAGGCCCCGCCCCCCCTCACCTTCCAGCAGGTGCTTCCTGGAGAGGCCCCGGTCGGGTCTGGAGAGGCAAAAAAAGCCCAAATTTACCCCAAAAAACCCCAAATTTACCCCAAAAAACCCCAAATTCACCCAAAGGCACCGAAATTCACCCAAAATTCCCAAATCCACCCGCAAAAAGTAAAATTTTTCCCAAAAAAATCCCCAAATCCACCTCAAAATCCACCCAGAGACACCAAAATTCACCCCCAAAACACAAAATTCCTCCCAAAAACAGGAAATCCACGCCGAGACCCAAAAATACCCAAAATTCCACCCAAAATCCATCTTGAAAATCCAAAGTTTATCTCAGGAACCTCAAAATCTCCCCAAGACCCCAAACCCACCCCAAAAAAACCCCAAATTTCCTCCCACCCAAAAAAAAAAACCCTGAAAAAAACCCCAGAAATGCCAAAATTCCCTCCCCAAACCCCAAATTCACCCCCAAATGTCCCAAAATTTTCCCCCAAAACGATCGGAAGGCCCCGGAAAGGAGCCCAAAATCCCCAAAAATGACCCCAAATTCCCCCCCCCGCGGTGCATTGTGGGTACTCACGGCGCCCCCCAGTGGACGCGCGTGGTGATGACGTAACTGGAGCGCCTGGGGGGGGAGGGGCGAGGATGGGGGAGGGGCGGCGAGCCAAATCCCCTCCCCCACCCAGACACACCCGGGAACCCAAAATCCGCCAAAATCACCCCGAAATCCACCAAAATTTCACCCATGGACCCCAAAATCCACCAAAATCACCCCAAAATTATCCTGGGAGCCCTGAAAAATGCCAGAGGGAGCCCAAAATCCACCAAAATCACCCCAAAATCCACCAAAATCACCCCAAAATCCATCAAAATCACCCCAAAATCCATCAAAATCCCACCCAGGAATGCCAAAATCCACCAAAATCACCCCAAGATCCGCCAAAATCACCCCAAAATTATCCCGGGAGCCCTGAAAAATCCCAGAGGGAGCCCAAAATCCACAAAAATCACCCCAAAATCCACCAAAATCCACCAAAATTTCACCCAGGAATCCCAAAATCCACCAAAATCATGCCAAAATCCACCAAAATCACCCCAAAATCCCACCCAGGACCCACAAATTCCCTTCCAGAGTCCCCAAAATCCACCAAAATCTCACCCAGGGACCACAAAATCCACCCAGGAATGCCAAAATCCACCAAAATCACCCCAAAATCCACCCCAGAAATCCCCAAATCCCACCCAGGACCCCAAAATTCCTTCCAGAGTCCCCAAAATCCACCAAAATCCCTCAAGATCTCCAAAATCCCACCCAGGACACCCAAAATCCACCGAAACCACCCCAAAATCCACCCCAAAATCTCCCCATGACTCCAGAACTCTCCCCAGGATCCCAAAATCCATCAAAACCACCCCAAAATCCCAGCCAGGAACCCCCAAATTCCCACCCAGAGGCTCCAAAATCCCTCCCGGGACCCCCAAAAATCCTCCCAGGATCCCAAAATTTCACCCAGGGACCCCAAAATCTCCTCAAACCACCCCAAAATCCACCCCAAGACCCCCAAAATCCCACCCAGGGACCCCAAAATCCACCAAAACCACCCCAAATCCACCCCAAGAACCCCAAATTCCCTCCCAGCATCCCAAAATCCACCAAAATTTCACCCAGGGACCCTAAAATTCCCCAAAATCCCCCCAAAATTCCACCTGGGAACCCCAAATTTCCCCTGGACCCCCCAAAATCTCCCCAGGAAGCCAAAAATTCACCAAATCCACCCCAAAATTCACCCCAAGAACCCCAAATTCCCTCCAGGAACCCAAAATCCACCAAAATTTCACCCAGGGACCCCAAAATCCCCCAAAATCCACCCCAAAATCCCACCCAGGGACCCCCAAATTCCCCCCTGACCCCCCAAAATCTCCCCAGGAAGCCAAAAATCCACCAAATCCACCCCAAAATCCCACCCAGGGACCCCAAAATCCACCAAATCCACCCCAAAATCCACCCCAAGACCCCCAAATTCCCTCCCAGGATCCCAAAATCCCCTCCAGGGACCCCAAAATCCCCCAAAATCCCCCCAAAATCCCCCCCCGCCCCTCCCCCCACCTCCATCCTTTGCTCCTCAGGATCCTCCCGAGCATCTTCTCCACCCTGAGGGAATTTGGGGAAAATTTGGGCGATTTTGGGGTTTTTTTGGGATGAATTTTGGGTTTTTTGGGGATTTTTGGATCAGGATATTTTTAGGGGGGAGAACTTGGGGCCGGTATTGGGGATTTTTGTGATTTTGGGGGAGTTTCGGTGATTTTTGGGGGTTTTTTTTTGGTGGTTTTGGGGAATTTTTGGGGTGAATTTTGTGATTTTGTTCAGAGGAGTTTTGGGGATTTTTTTGGGAAGATTTTTTGTGATTTTGGGGGTTTTTTTTAGTAATTTTGGAGGAGGATTTTTGCTGATTTTTTGGGGTTTTTTGGTAATTTTGGGAGAATTTTTGGTGATTTTTGGGTTTTTTTGGTAATTTTGGGAGGATTTTTGCTCATTTTTGGGTTTTTTGGTAATTTTGGGAGGATTTTTGGTGATTTTTGGGGTTTTTTGGTAATTTGGGGGGGGATTTTTGGTGATTTTTGGGGTTTTTTGGTAATTTGGGGGGGGATTTTTGGTGGTTTTTGGGTTTTTTTGGTAATTTTGAGGCAGATTTTAGGGATTTTTTTTAATGAATTTAAAATTGAATTTTTTAAGGATTTTTTGGGGACTGGCAGGGGAAATTGAGACTTTTTTGGGGACAATTTTTAGATTTTTGGAACATTTTTTGGACTCAGGATTTGGATTTTTCACCTTTTCGGGGTCGGGTTTTTTGGGGGGGGGAAAATTTTGGGGGGAATTTGGGGGATTTTTGGGGTCAGAGCTGCGTTTTTTGGGGGTGAATATTGGATTTTTGGGGGGATTTTAAAGCCAAAATTGGAATTTTTGGGGGTTTTTGGGGTGGGGATTTTTTGGGGGGGAATTTTTGGGGTCCGGGGAGGATTTTGGGGTCCCCCCCTCGTACCTGGCCGAGGCTTCGGCCGCGTCGAAAAGCGTCACCCCCAATTCGTAGGCGGCGCTCAGCACCTGCTCAGCCTCCTGGGAAACCCAAAATTTGGGGAGGGGGAGTCAGGGAGGGACCCCCAAATCCGGGGGGGGCACCCCAAGACTCCCCCAAAAAAGAGGAGACCCAAAAATGGGGGAAAAACCCAAAAAAAGAGAAAAAAACGGCAAAAAACGGGCGGGAAACGACCCAAAAAAAAGGGAAAAATTAACAAAAATAAGGGGGGGACCCCAAAAATTGAAGGGACCCCCAAAAAAAGGGGGGGACACTGAAATTTTGGGGGGGGTCTCACCTCCTCGGAGGTCCCGGCCCCGAAGGTCCCGCGGGCACCTGGGGGGGGAAATTGGGGATGAAGAGAAAGGGACCCCCAAAAACCCCAAATTCCAGCCCAAAAACCACTCGGGGACCCCAAAATCGCCCAAAATCACCCCAAAATCCCCCCAAATTCACCCCAAATTCACCCTAAACCTTCCCCAACGCCCCCAAATTCCCCCAAATCCTCAGAAATTGCCCCAAAATGTTCCCAAAATCCCCCAAATCTCCTGAAATCCTCCCCAGATTTCCTAAAGTTCTCCAAATTCCCCCAAATTCTCCCCAAATCCCCCTGAAATTCCCACTAAATTCCTCAAATCCTTCCAAAATCCCCCAAATCCTCCCAAAATCCACAAAATCCCCCTTAAATCTCCCCAAAATTCCCCAAAATCCCCAAAACTCCCGAAATCCTCTGAATTCCACCCAAATCTGCCCAAAATCTCCCCCAAATCCTCCCCAAAACCTCCTGAAATCCCCAAAAATCCCCCCTGGGAATTCCAATACCCCAAAATCCGTCCCAAAACCCCCCAAAATCCCCCAAATTCCCCCAATTTTTCCCCAAAAACCCACTGAAATCCTAGAAAAATCCCCAAAATCCCCCAGGAATTCCCCAAATAACCCAAAATCTGCCCCAAAACCCCCAAAAATTCCCAAATTCCCCCCAAAACTCTCTGAAATCCTAGAAAAATCCCCAGGAATTCCCCAAATAACCCAAAATCTGCCCCAAAATCCCCCCAGAATTCCCAAATTCCCCCCCAAATCCCCAAATTCTCTCCAAAATTCCCCAAAATTCCCCTGAAATTCCCCAATTCCTCAAAAAAATCCCAAAATTCTCCCCAAAATTCCCCAAATTCCCCTAAAATTCCCAAAATTCCCCCCAAAATTCCTGAATTCCCCCCAAAATTCCCGAAATTCCCCCCAAAATTCCCAAAATCCCACCCAAAATTCTGAAAATTCCCCTGAAAATTCTCCAAATTCCCCCAAAATTCCCGAATTCCCCCCCAAATCCCAAAATTCCCCCAAATTCCCAAATTCCTCAAAAAAAATCCCCAAATTCTCCCCAAAATTCCCAAAATTCCCCCAAAATTCCCAAAATTTCCCCTAAAAATCTGCCCCAAAATTCCCCAAAATTCCCAAAATTTCCCCTAAAAATCCCCCAAAATTCCCAAAATTCCCCCCAAAATTCCCAAAATTCCCCCAAAATTCCTGAATTCCCCCCAAAATTCCCGAAATTCCCCCCAAAATTCCCAAAATCCCCCCCAAAATTCTGAAAATTCCCCTGAAAACTCTCCAAATTCCCCCAAAATTCCCGAATTCCCCCCCAAATCCCAAAATTCCCCCCAAATTCCCAAATTCCTCAAAAAAATCCCCAAATTCTCCCCAAAATTCCCGAAATTCCCCTAAAAATCCCCCAAAAATCCCAAAATTCCCCCCAAGAATCCCAAAATTCCCCCTAAAAATTCCCCCAAAATTCCCCAAAATTCCCCCCAAAATTCCCAAAATTCCCCAAATTCCCCAAAATTCCCGAATTCCCCCCAAAATTCCCAAAATCCCCCCAAAATTCCCGAATCCTCACCCAGCCCCAGGCAGGACACGCGCAGC
>JANVCZ010000030.1:9940558-9983159 GCA_032357785.1 Periparus ater
GTTTCACAGCTCCAATTTTGGGATTCTGATCCTTTGGGGTTGAGATTTGGGGTTCCAAGGGGGATTTGGAGCAGTTTTTGGGAGCAGAATCGGGAATTTGAGACCCGGGCGGATCCCGGCGCTCCGGGGACGGATTTTGGCACTTCCCCGGGAATTTTGGGGCCGGGATTTTTGGGATTGAGGCCCAAATTGAGGATTTGGGGTTTTCCAGGTCCAAATTTTGGGATTCAGGTTCTTCAGAGCACAAATTTTGGGATCTGGGGCAGTTTCTGGAGCAGAATCAGGACTTCAAGGCCCAGATCGATCCTGGCACTCCCGGGGTGGATTTTGGCGCTTCCGCCGGGAATTTTGGGGCTGGGATTTCTGGGATTCGGTGCCGAAATTTGAGGATTTCGGGCTTTTAGGTCTCAAATTTTGGAATTAAGGTCCTTTGGAGCACAAATTTTGGGATCTGAAGCAGCTTCTGGGAGCAGAATCAGGACTTTGAGACCCGGGCGGATCCCGGCGCTCCCGGGGCGGATTTTGGCGCTTCCGCCGGGAATTTTGGGGCCGGGATTTTGGGATTTGGGTCGGGAATTTTGGGATTCGGGCGCTCACGTTGCTGTAGATGTGCTGCAGCGCCTCGCGGGCGCTGGGCACGCCCAGGTCGGTGTTGAGCACCAGGCGCAGCCCCGAGGGCGTCTCCAGGTAATGCAGCCGGTACTTGCTGGTGTGGAACGACACGAACCCGTCCCGCCTGCGCGCTAAGGAGCCCAAAAAATCCCCAAAATCCCCAAAATTCCCAAAATTCCCCGCCCCACCGATCCCGGGGAATCGCCTCCAGCCGCCAGAGCCACCCCAGACCCCGAAATCCGCTTCAAATCTGCCCCAAATCTGCCCCGAATCTCGAAGGTTTGGCGCTCTCCAAAACGCCAAAATTCCCCACAATTCCCCAAATTCCCAAAATTCCCCAAAATTCCCCGCCCCACCGATCCCAGGGAATCGCCTCCAGCCGCCAGAGCCACCCCCAGACCCCAAAATCCGCTTCAAATCGCCCCAAATCTGCCCCAAATCTGCCCCGAATATCGAAGGTTTGGCGCTCTCCAAAATGCCAAAATTCCCCAAAATTCCCAGAAATTCCCAAAATTCCCCACCCCTACCAATCCCGGGGAATCGGCTCCAGCCGCCAGAGCCACCCCCAGACCCCAAAATCCGCTTCAAAATCGCCCCAAATCTGCCCCGAATATCGAAGTTTGGGGCTCTCCAAAATGCCAAAATTCCCCACAATTCCCCAAATTCCCCTAAATTCCCCAAAATTCCCAAAATTCCTGAGGCTTCAGAATCCCCTCAAATCCCCCCTGAATCTCTCTGGGCTCTCCAGGAGCTCAAATCCCCAAATTCCCGAATTCCAGAGGGTCCCCAAATCCCAGACCCCAAATTCCCAAAATCCTCACCCAAAATCCCAAAATCCCTCGGGATTTTTTGGGGATTCCTCCTCCCCACCCCCAGGATTTTTTTAGGATCCCCCTGGAATTTTTTGGGATCGGCTGAAGCTCCAGGGGCATCCAAAGATCCCAAAAAAAACCCAAATTCCTCCCAAAATCCCCCAAAATCCCCTCAAATCCTCATCGAGGATCCCCCCATCCCCATTTTTTGGGATCAAATCCCATTTTTTGGGCTTTCCCGGGGGTTTTTGGGATCCCAATCCCGAATTTTTCGGATACATGTCCGTGGGGCTCATCTTGGCGACGAAGGAGCGAAGCGAGAAAAGCATCCCAAACATCAGCTTGAATTCCTGGGAATTTGGGAAAATTTGGGGAATTTGGGGGGATTTTGGGAGAATTTCCAGACTTCCAAACTCCCAGTTCCCAAAATTTCCACGAATTCCCCACCCCAAAGCTCCAAATCCCCTCAAAATTCACGAATTCTCCCCCAAATCCCTCCCCAAACGCCCCAAAAATTGCCAAAATCCCCAAAAATATTCCAAATTCTCCCAAATTCCAAAAAGTCCCCAAATCCCCCCCAAATTCCTGAAATCTCCCTAAAATTCCCCCAAATTCCCCAAACTCCCAAATGCCAACCCCCAAATCCTCCCAAAAAACCCAAAATCCCCCCAAAAAATCCAATTTCCCCCCAAAAAACCCTTCCCAGACACCCCAAAATTCCCAATTTCCCCAAGAATTCCCAAAAATTCACGGATTTCCCAAACCTGGCAAAAAAAAAACCCTAAAATTCCCTCCCAAATCCCCATCAGAGCCCCCAAAATTCCCCAAAATTCCCAAAAACTCAAAAAAAATCCTGAAAATTCCCAAAAATTCCAAAAAAAAATCCCGAAAATTCACAAAAATTCCCCAAAATTCCCAGAATTTCCCGGAATTCCGCTCCCAAACCTCCTCCTGGGGGATTCCCGGGGGTCTCCTCCGGTGCCATTCGCTGTAGAAGAGGCAGGAGCCGCCCCGGTCGAAGATGTAGAGATTGTGGATGGTCATGGATCCCCCCAAAATTCCCCAAAATCCCCCCCGAAATCCCCAAAAAATCCGGGATCCCCAAATCCAACGGGAGAGCCCAAAAATTCCGGGAACGGGGGAGGAATTCCTGCGGGAAAAGGGGAAAAAAAATCAGATTTGACCCAAAATTTCATCCCAGGGGAGCCCAAAATTGATGGAAAAACCCCCAAAAAATTCCAGAGGGATCCCAAAAAATTTGGGATCTCCGAATCCAAGGGGAGAGCCCAAAAAATTCCGGGAATGGGGGGAAAAACTTTTCGGGAGAAACCAAAATTTAAAGGAGGGGGAGGGAGGGGGGTCCCGGAATTCAGAGGATCCCGAAAATTCCCGGCGGAAATTCCAGGGGGAGCCCCCAGATCCAGCCAGGGCTCCCAGTACAAACCAGTACAGACCAGTACAAACCAGTGTGGACCAGTATGACCAGTATAAACCAGTATAAACCAGTATAAAGCACCACAGACCAGTACAGACCAGTACGGGCCAGTGCCAGCAATCCCAGTGGCTCCCGGCGTTCCCAGTATAACCAGTAAAGGGCTCCCAGTCCCTCCCAGTCCATCCCAATCCCCCCCCAGTCCATCCCAGCTCCCCCCCCAGTCTATCCCAGTCCCCCCCAGACTCTGCCAGTCCATCCCAGTTTCCCCCCCAGTCCATCCCAGTTCCTCCCAGTTCCCCCCAGTCCCTCCCAGTCCATCCCAGTCCCCCCCAATCCCATCCCAGTCCATCCCAGTTTCCCCCCCAGTCCCCCCCAGTCCATCCAATCCCATCCCAGTTCCTCCCAGTCCCCTCCAGTCCATCCCAATCCCATCCCAGTTCCTCCCAGTCCCTCCCAGTCCCCTCCAGTCCATCCCAATCCCATCCCAGTCCCCCCAATCCCATCCCAGTCCATCCCAGTTTCCCCAGTTCCCGCTCACCCCCTTCCCGCCGCTTCCGCTTCCGCCCGGCCTCGCGCTTTCTGTGACGTCACTTCCGCTTTCTGCCCAAACCCAACATGGCGGAGCCCTCCTGACCCCGCCCCCCGAGTGGGCGTGGCCACCCCATATATGGCCACGAGCCATATAAGGCGCGAAAGGGGCGTGGTCACGCCTCGAGGGGCGTGGTTTGGCCTTGATTGACAGCTCCGGGCCGGTGGGCGTGGCCTCGCCGCCGTTTTGGGGTCCCGGGGGGGCCGCGGAGCCCCCGAATCCCCCCGAGCCCCTCCCCCATCCCTTGGGGGGATCCCGGGCTGTGCCCAACCCCCAATTCCCCCCCGAAAAGGGTCCCCGTGACCCCCCCCCGACATCCCAGAGACCCCCAGAGCCCCCCCAGACCCCCCCGGTGTCCCCCCAAACCATCAGAGTCCCCCCCAGTGTCCCCCGAGTGTTCCCCCCATCCATCAGAGACCCCCAGAGCCCCCCCGGTGTCCCCCCGGTGTCCCCCCAGAGCCCCCCCAAAACATCAGAGCCCCCCCAGAGCCCCCCCAGTGTCCCCCAAATGTCCCCCCCACCCATCAGAGCCCCCCCAAACCATCAGAGCCCCCCCAGAGTCACCCCACCCCCCAGATCCCCCCCCAGTGTCCTCCCAGAGCCCCCCAAACCATCAGAGCCCCCCCAGAGCCCCCCCGGTGTCCCCCCAGAGCCCCCCCACCCATCAGAGCCCCCCCCAGGGACGCCCCCCAATGTCCCCCGAGTTTCCCCCCCCTCCCCAAAATCCCCCCCCAGACCCCCAAGAGTGCCCCCCCATCCCAATGTCCCCCCCCCCCCCAGGGACCCCCCCCAAATGTCCCCAAATGTCCCCCCCACCCATCAGAGCCCCCCCCAAAGCCCCCCCAATGTCTCAGAGCCCCCCCAGGGACCCCCCCCAATGTCCCCCCCCCCCCCTAAAGCCCCTCCCCCCACGGGTGTCCCCCCCCCCCCCCCGTGTCCCCGTGTCCCCCGTGTCACCTCCCCGCCCCTCCCCCCACCCCCGGGGACAAATCGGATTAACGGGGGGGGGGTGGGGGAGGGGCGGGGAGGGGGGGATTAGGGGCGCCCCCCCGCGCCCCTCCCCCCGCGGCGGCCGCACAGGAGCGACGGCGGCTCGGGGGCTCCCTGGGGGCAGCGCTGCGACCCCCCCGGACCCCCCCAAATCCCCCCCGGGACCCCCAAACCCTCCCAGCCCCCACCCGGGACCCCCCCAAACCTTCCCAACCCCCACTCAGGACCCCCAAACCCTCCCAACCCCCATTCGGGACCCCCCCCCGGGACCCCCCAAACCCTCCCAAATCCCCCCCGGGACCCCCCCGGGACCCCCAGATCCCCCCCGGGACCCCCCCAAACCTTCCCAACCCCACCCGGGACCCCCCAAATCCCCCCTCGGACCCCCCCGGGATCCCCCGGGAATCCAAATCCCCCCCCCAGGACCCCCCAAATCCCTCCCGGGACCCCCCCCCGAGATCCCCAAACCCCCCCGGGACCCACCCGGGACCCCCAAACCCCCCCCAGGACCCCCCAAATCCCTCCCGACCCCCCCGAGACCCCCCAAACCCCCCCGGGACCCCCCAAATCCCCCCCCGGGACCCCCCAAATCCCTCCCGACCCCCCCCAGGACCCTCAGGACAGGTAAGAGACGCCCCCCCCCCCCCAAACCCCGCCCCCTCCCCCCACCAGGTGAGGACCCCCCCCCCATCCCCGCCCCCACCGGGGTAATTAAGGGACCCCCCCCCAATTAAGAGACCCCCCCTCCCAATTAAGAGGAGACCCCCCCCTCCCAATTAAGAGACCCCCCCCAATTAAGGGACCCCCCCACACACACATCATTAAGGGATCCCTTTAATTAGGGCATCCCCAATTAAGGGACCCCTCCAATTAAGGGATCCCCCCCCCCCAATTAAGGGACCCCCCCCCCCCTACATCATTAAGGGACCCCTTAATTAGGGCCTCCCCAATTAAGGGACCCCTCCCAATTAAGGGACCCCCCACACACACATCATTAGGGATCCCTTTAATTAGGGCATCCCCAATTAAGGGACCCCTCCCCAATTATGGGACCCTTTTAATTAAGGGACGTCCAATTAAGGGACCCCTTTAATTAAAGGACTCCCCCAATTAAGGAACCTTTCCCCAATTAAAGGACTCCTTTAATGAAGAGATTCCCAATTAATGAACCCGTTTAATTAAGGGACACCCAGTTAAGGGACCCTGCCCTAATTAAGGGACCCCAATTAAGGGACCCCTTTAATTAAGGGATTCCTCCCTAATTAAGAGACCCCAATTAAGGGACCCCTTTAATTAAGGGATTCCTCCCTAATTAAGAGACATGCAATTAAGGGACCTGTTTAATTAAGGGACCCCTCCCTAATTAAGAGACCCCAATTAAGGGACCCCTTTAATTAAGGGACCCCTCCCTAATTAAGAGATCCCAATTAAGGGACCCCTTTAATTAAGGGATTCCTCCTAATTAAGGGATGCCTTTAATTAAGGGACCCCTCCCTAATTAAGAGACCCCAATTAAGGGACCCCCCACCAAATTTGGGATTTTTGGGGTCCCTTTGGGGGGGTTGGGGTGACCCCTCCCCCACACCTGGGGCCCCTCCCCCACACCTGGGTCACACCTGGGGGGGTTGGGGTGACCCCTCCCCCACACCTGGGGCCCCTCCCCCACACCTGGGGCCCCTCCCCCACACCTGGGTCACACCTGGGGCCCCTCCCCCACACCTGGGTCACACCTGGGGCCCCTCCCCCACACCTGGGTCACACCTGGGGGGGTTGGGGTGACCCCTCCCCCACACCTGGGGGTCCCTTTGGGGCACTGGGGGGACTGGAGGGGGTTGGGTACCCCGGGACAGGTGGGACAGGACAGGTGTGATGGGGACGGGTGTGACGGGGACAGGTGTGACAGGTACAGGTGTGACACAGGTGGGACAGGACAGGTGTGACAGCAACAGGTGTGACACAGGTGGGACAGGACAGGTGTGACACAGCTGTGACACAGGTGGGACAGGTGTGACGGGGACAGGTGTGACACAGGTGGGACACAGGTGGGACACAGGTGGGACAGGTGGGACAGGGATGGGTGTGACACAGCTGTGACACAGGTGGGACAGGTGTGACGGGGACAGGTGTGACATGCACAGGTGTGACACGTCCAGGTGTGACAGGGACGGGTGTGACACAGGTGGGACAGGACAGGTGTGACAGGGATGGGTGTGACAGGTCCAGGTGTGACGGGGACGAGTGTGACAGGGACAGGTGTGACAGGACAGGTGTGACACAGCTGTGACAGGTCCAGGTGTGACACGTCCAGGTGTGACGGGGACGGGTGTGACAGGTCCAGGTGTGACGGGGACGGGTGTGACGGGGACAGGTGTGACAGCAACAGGTGTGACAGGTGTGACACAGGTGTGATGGGGATGGGTGTGACATGGCCAGGTGTGACAGGTACAGGTGACATTTGTGATGTGGTGTGTGATGGGACAGGTGTGACAGGACAGGTGTGACAGGTCCAGGTGTGACAGGACAGGTGTCACAGGTGACATTTAGTGGGTGACATTTGCCAGGTGACATTTGATGGGTGCCAGGTGACATTTGATGGGTGTCAGGTGACATTTGCCAGGTGACATTTGATGGGTGACAGGTGACATTTGCCAGGTGACATTTGATGGGTGACAGGTGACATTTGATGGGTGTCAGGTGACATTTGCCAGGTGTCGCTGGCGGCTGCCGCGTGCCGCGGGCACCACGTGCAGGTGACGTCCAGGTGACGTCCAGGTGACGCGCAGGTGACGCGCCCGGGCCCGGGGATGATCCCGGAATAGCCGGGCGGGATTAGGGCGGGGCCTGGATGGGGACAGAGGTGACACCGGGACAGGGGGGACACCGGGAGGGACGGACGGACGGACGGCAGGACAGGGGACACCAGGGACACCGGGGACAGGGGACACCTGGCCAGGGGGGACACCGGGGACAGGGGACACCTGGGATAGGGGACACCTGGCACACCTGGGACACCTGGCACAGGGGACACCGGGCCAGGGGGGACACGGGGAAGGACGGACGGACGGACGGCGGGACAGGGGACACCGGGAACAGGGGACACCTGGGACACACCTGGCACACCTGGGACAGGGGACACCTGGGACAGGGGACACCTGGGACAGGGGACACCTGGGATAGGGGACACCTGGGATAGGGGACACCTGGCACACCTGGGATAGGGGACACCTGGGATAGGGGACACCTGGCACACCTGGGACACCTGGGACAGGTGACACCGGGCCAGGGGGGACACGGGGAGGGACGGACGGACGGCGGGACAGGGGACACCTGGGACAGGGGACACCTGGGATAGGGGACACCTGGGATAGGGGACACCTGGCACAGGGGACACCTGGGACACACCTGGGACACCTGGGACAGGGGACACCGGGGACAGGGGACACCTGGCACACCTGGCACAGGGGACACCGGGCCAGGGGGGACACCGGGAGGGACGGACGACGGACAGCGGGACAGGGGACACCTGGGACACCTGGAACAGGGGACACCGGGGACAGGGGACACCTGGCACAGGTGGCACGAGGGACACCTGGCACACCTGGCACAGGTGACACCGGGCCAGGGAGGACACAGGGAGGGACGGACGGACGGACGGCGGGACAGGGGACACCGGGGACAGACCTGGGACACCTGGGACAGGGGACACCTGGCACACCTGGCACCCACCACACCTGGCACAGGGGACACCTGAGACAGGTGACACAGGACAGACAGGTGACCCTAGGTGTGTCACACAGGTGACGCTGGGGGTGTCACACAGGTGACCCTGGGGGTGTCACACAGGTGACCCTGGAAGTGTCACACAGGTGACCCCGGGGGTGTCACACAGGTGACGCTGGGCCCAGGTGACACCGGCTGGGGGTTCGGGGGGTGGGGGTTCCACCAGGTGAGGGTGACACCGGGATGTGACACCGGGGGGTGTCCCAGGTGTGTCCCCTCCCGAGATGTGTCCCAGGTGTGTCCCCGTGTCCCCTCCAGGTGTCCCCGTGTCCCCTCCAGGTGTGTCCCTTCCCCAGGTGTGTCCCAGGTGTGTCCCCGTGTCCCCTCCAGGTGTCCCTCTGTCCCCTCCAGGTGTGTCCCTTCCCAGGTGTGTCACCTCCAGGTGTGTCCCCGTGTCCCCTCCAGGTGTCCCCCCCAGGTGTCCCCCCCCCAGGTGTCCCCATGTCCCCTCCAGGTGTGTCTCAGGTGTGTCCCCTCCCCAGGTGTGTCCCAGGTGTGTCCCAGGTGTGTCCCCGTGTCCCCTCCAGGTGTGTCTCAGGTGTGTCCCCTCCCCAGGTGTGTCCCCTCCCCAGGTGTGTCCCAGGTGTGTCCCCGTGTCCCCTCCAGGTGTGTCCCCTCCCCAGGTGTGTCCCAGGTGTGTCCCCGTGTCCCCTCCAGGTGTGTCTCCTCCCCAGGTGTGTCCCAGGTGTGTCCCAGGTGTGTTCCCGTGTCCCCCCCAGGTGTCCCCGTGTCCCCTCCCCCCCCCTCCCCCCCCTCACGTGGCCCCGCCCGGGATGGGGGTGGGGGAGGGGCGGGGATTATCCCGGGTTTAACCCCTCCCCTCCCCCCCCCCCGGGATTACCGCGGGGGATGATGGGAACGGGGGGGGGGGGGGGGGGAGGGGCGGGGCCGGCTCATCCCCTCCCCCACCCTCCCCTCCCCCACCCTCGCCTCCCCTCCCTCCCCTCCCCTCCCCCCCTTCCCGGAAGCGGAAACGGGGCCGGGACCCCCCCGGTGACCCCTCCCCCACTCCGGTGACCCCCCGGTGACCCCTCCGTGTCCCCCAGGTGACCCCCGCGGTGACCATGGTGACATCTCCGGCCACCTCCGGCCACCCCAGGGCCTGAGGGACCCCCCCGGCACGGCCTGGACATGCGGCCCCGCGGGGACGGCGCTGGGGACAGCGGGGACAGCGGGGACAGCGGGGACAGCGGGGACAGCGGCCCTGGGGCACCGGGACCTCCTGCGGTGGCACCGGGACCTTCTGTGGTGGCACTGGGACCTCCTGTGGTGACATCGCCCATGGTGGCACCAGGACCTCCTGCGGTGACATCACCCATGGTGGCACCGGGACTTCCTGCGGTGACATCGCCCATGGAGGTGGCACCTGCAACAGTGACGTCTCCAACGGTGGTGGCATCTCCCATGGCATCACCTCCCGTGGTGGCACCTCCCATGGTGGTGGCATCATCTCCCATGGTGACATTTCCCACAGTGACATTTCCAAGAGTGGTGGCATCTCCCATGGTGGCATCTCCCATGGCATCACCTCCCATGGTGGCATCTCCCACGGTGGTGGCATCATCTCCCGTGGTGACATTTCCCATGGTGGCATCTCCAAGAGTGGTGGCATCTCCCACGGCATCACCTCCCATGGTGGCGTCTCCCATAGTGGTGACATTTCCCACGGTGGTGGCATCATCTCCCGAGGTGACATTTCTCACGGTGACATTTCCAAGAGTGGTGGCATCTCCCACGGCATCACCTCCCACGGTGGCATCTCCCACAGTGGCACCTCCCATGGTGGTGGCATCATCTCCTGTGGTGACATTTCCCACGGTGACATTTCCAAGAGTGGTGGCATCTCCCACGGTGGCATCTCCAATGGTGGTGGCATCTCCCATGGTGGCATCTGCAATGGCATCACCTCCCGTGGTGGCACCTCCCATGGTGGTGGCACCTCCCGCGGTGACATTTCCCACGGTGACATTTCCCACGGTGACATCTCCAGCTGTGGTGGCATCTCCTACGGTGGCACCTCCCACAGGGACCTTTCCCACAGTGGTGGCACCTCCCATGGCGTCGTCTCCCCCGGTGGCATCTCCTCTCGTGGTGACTCTTCTTCTGGTGGCTTCTGCCATGGTGGCATCTCCCGGCACGGTGACAACTCCCAGGGTGGTGACATCTCTGGTGGTGACAATTCCCACGGTGGCCACCCCCACGTTGGTGGCTCTGCTCGTGGCATCATCTCCCGTGGTGGCATCTCCGGTGGTGGCACCTGCAGAGGTGACATCGCCCACAGTGACGTTTCTCACGGTGATGGCACTTCCCATGGTGGTGGCTCCTCTCACGGCTTCATCTCCCACGGTGACATCTCCGGCAGCGGTGGCATCTCCAGTGGTGGTGACGCCTCTTGTGCCGCCACCTCCCATGGTGACATCCCCAAAAGTGTCACCTCCCATGGTGGCACCTCCAGTGGTGGCGTCTCCCAGGGTGACATCAGCCACAATGACGTTTTCCACGGTGGTGGCACCTCTCATGTCATGACCCGCCATGGTGGCACCTCCCATGGTGGTGACATCTCCAACAGTGACATCTTCAGTGGTGACATCTCCAACAAGGACATCTCCCACTGTGGCGACATCTCCAATGGTGACATCTCCCACCGTGGTGGCATCGTACGTGGTGGCATCTCCCACCTTGGCATCTCCAATGGTGACACCTCTCACAGTGGTGGCATCTCCCATGGTGGCATCTCCAACGGTGACATCTCCCATGGTGGTGGCATCTCCAACAGGGACATCTCCAACGGTGACATCTCCCACGGTGGTGGCACCTCCTGTGGCATCGCATCCCATGGTGGCATCTCCTGTGGTGGCACCTCCAACAAGGACATCTCCCATGGTGGTGGCACCTCCCATAGTGATGTCTCCCATGGTGGCATCTCCAATGGTGACACCTCCCACAGTGGTGGCATCTCCAACAGGGACATCTCCAATGGTGACATCTCCAACGGTGCCACCTCCCACAGTGCCACCTCCCTCAGGGACATCTCCCACGATGGTGGCTTCTCCAAAAGGGACATCACCCATGGTGGCAGCTCCAACAGTGGTGGCATCTCCCATGGTGGCATCTCCAACAGGGACATCTCCAATGGTGACATCTCCCACAGTGGTGGCACCTCCCACAGTGACGTCTCCCATGGTGGCATCTCCCACCTTGACATCTCCGATGGTGACACCTCCCGTGGTGGTGGCATCTCCAACAGGGACATCTCTAAAAGTGACACCTGCCATGATGGTGACACTTCCCGTGGTGTCACTTCCTACAGTGGCACCTCCAACAGTGACATCTCCAACAGTGACACCTCCCATGATGGTGACACCTCCTGTGGTGGCACCTCCCACAGTGACATCTCCCATGACAGTGACACTTCCTATGGTGACACCTCCCATGGTGACGCCTCCCATGATGGTGACACCTCCTGTGACGGCGACATCTCCCATGGTGACACCTCCCGTGACAGTGACACCTCGCATGACGGTGACACCTCCCATGGTGGTGACACCTCCTGTGACAGTGACATCTCCTATGGTGGCACCTCCTATGGTGGCACCTCTCACAGTGACACCTCCCATGGTGATGACACCTCCCGTGACGGTGACACCCCCCATGGTGACACCTCCTATGGTGGCACCTCCTATGGTGGCACCTCTCACAGTGACACCTCCAATGGTGGTGACACCTCCCATGATGGTGACACCTCCCATGGTGGTGACACCTCCCATGGTGACACCTGCCATGGTGGTGACACCTCCCATGACGGTGACACCTGCCATGGTGGTGACACCTGCCATGGTGACACCTGCCATGGTGACACCCCCCATGGTGATACCTCCTATGGTGGCATCTCCCACGGTGACACCTCCCGTGATGGTGACACCTCCCATGATGGTGACACCCCCCATGGTGACACCTCCTATGGTGACAGCCCCCATGGTGACACCTCCCATGATGACACCTCCCACGATGGTGACACCCCCAATGGTTCCACCACCGTCGCCACCACCCCCCGTGTCCCCCCCTGTCCCCTGCCCCTCCTGCTGCTGTCCCACCACCCCCGGTGGCCTCCCCCGCTGTCCCCCATCCCCTTCCTCCTCCTCCTCCTCCTCCTCGTCCCCTGCCCCTCCCTGGCCGCCACCTTCAAGGTGGCCGTGCTGGGTCCCTGGAGCTGCGACCCTCTGCTGGCGCGGGCCCTGCCGGACGTGGCCTCGCGCCTGGCGGTGGCGCGGCTCAACCGCGACCCGGCGCTGACCGCCGGTTACTGGTGGGACGCGGTGGTGCTGCCCGAGGCCTGCTCCACGCCGCAGGCGGTGGCCGGGCTGGCGAGCGCCGAGCGCTACGCCGGCGCCATCGTGGGCCCGCTCAACCCCGCGGCCTGCGGCGCCGCCGGGCTCCTGGCCGCCGCCTGGAACAAGCCCTTGGTGTCCTGGGCCTGCGCCGGCGCCGGAGCGGCCACTCTGGTCAACCCCCTGCCCGCTCCGGCCGCCGTCCTGCACGCCGTGCTGAGATATTTCCGCTGGGCGCACGTGGCCGTGGTGGCCGCGCCGCAGGACCTGTGGGTGGACACCGGGCAGGAGCTGGCGCGGGAGCTGAGGGCCAGGGGGCTGCCGGTCACCGTGGTCACCGCGGCCGGAGAGGACGAGGAGGAGGCCGAGGAGGCGCTGAGGAGGGTGCAGAGGGCGGACGGGGTGCGAGGTGAGGGACGGGAGGGACAGGGGTGGGGATGGAGGTGGAGATGGAGGTGGGGATGGAGATGGAGGTGGCGATGGAGGTGGGGATGGAGATGGAGATGAACATGGACATGAACATGGAGGTGGGGATGGAGATGGAGATGGAGAGAGGGATGGAGGTGGGGGTGGAGATGGACATGAACATGGACATGGAAGTGGACATGGAGATGGAGATGGGGATGGATGTGGGGGTGGAGATGGAGAGAGGGATGGAGGTGGAGATGGACATGAACATGGAGGTGGGGATGAAGGTGGAGATAGAGGTGGACATTGAGGTGGGGATGGAGATAGAGGTGGAGATGGAGAGAGGGATGGAGGTGGGGGTGGAGATGGAGGTGGAGATGGAGGTGAACATGGACATGGACATGGAGGTGGACATGGACATGGAGGTGGGGATGGAGGTGGAGATACAGGTGGACATTGAGGTGGGGATGGAGATAGAGGTGGAGATGGAGAGAGGGATGGAGGTGGAGATGGACATGGACATGGTGAGAGGGATGGAGATAGAGGAGGCAAGGTTTGAGGTTGGATGGAGGGATTGGAGGGAGGGAGGAAGGGATGGATGCAGGATGGGACAGACGGATGGATGGTGGATGGATGGTGGATGGTGGATGGATGGACAGATGGATGGACAGATGAAGGATGGATGGACAGATGGATGGACAGATGAAGGATGGATGGACAGATGGACAGATGGATGAAGGATGGATGCACAGATGAAGGATGGATGGACAGATGAGGAATGGATGGACAGATGAAGGATGGATGGACAAATGGATGGACAGATGAAGCATGGATGGACAGATGGACAGATGGATGGATGATGGATAGATGGACAGATGGATGGATGATGGATAGATGGACAGATGGACAGATGGATGAAGGATGGATGGACAGATGGATGATGGATGGACAGAGGGATGGATGGACAGATGGATGAAGCATGAATGAAGACGGACACAGGATGGACCAGATGAAGTCCAGGCGTGGCGCAGGGAGGATCCGGGCGGGCACTGCCCGGTGCCACCGCCCCCATCTCCACCGTGTCCCCTGGCAGTGGTGGTGATGTGCATGCACTCCGTGCTCCTGGGCGGGCGGGAGCAGAAGGTTCTCCTGGAGAAGGCCGAGGACCTGGGCATGACGGACGGGACCTTCGTCTTCGTCCCGTACGACGCGCTGACCTTCGCGCTGCCCTACCGCCGCGTGCCCTACCCGGTGCTGGCCAACAACACCAAGCTGCGCCTGGCCTACGACGCCGTGCTGACCATCACCATCGACTCGCCCGACGCCTCCTTCCACGAGGCCCTGGAGGAGGCCAAGAAGGCCTACGAGGTCCCCGCCAACCTGGACCCCACAGAGGTGGGGCTGGGGGAACGTCTGGAGGGGGTTTGGGCGGTGCCTGCAGGGGCTGGGGGTGTCTCGAGGGGTTTGAGGGCATCTCGAGGGGGTTTGAGGGCATCATGAGGGGGTTTGAGGGTGTCTCAAGAGGGTTGAGGACATCTCAAGAGGGTTGAGGGTGGCTTGAGAGGGTTTGAGGGCATCTCCAGGGGGTTTTGGGGTATCTTCAGGGGATTTGGGGCATCTCTGAGGGGTTTGGGGTATCTCAGGGGGGTTTGGGACATCTCTGGAGGATTGGGTGGAGATGACCATGGTCAATGGGAGGTGACCATGGCCAGTGTGAGGTGACCACGGCCAATGGGAGATGACCGTGGCCAATGGAAGATGACCATGGCCATCTTGCCTTGACCATGGCCAATGGGAGATGACCATGGCCAGTGTGAGGTGACCACGGCCAACATGAAATGACCACGGCCAGTGCGACCCAACCACACCCCTCCCCCTCCAAGTGCCACCACCCCCCACCCCGGTGCCACCCACCGGTGTCCCCCTGACCGCGCCGGGGCTCCCACCACGTCCCACCTGTCCCCCCCAACCAGGTCCACCCGCTCTTCTCCACCATCTACAACTCCATCTACTTCCTGGCCACGGCGGTGGAGGCCACGCGCCGCAGCGGCCGCTGGGTGATGGGCACCAGCGTGGCCGACCACGCCCGCGACTTCCAGCTCCAGGGCTTCTGCCAGACCTTCACCGTGGACCAGGACGGCGACGTCTCGGTGCCCTACGTGGTGCTGGACACGGACGGCAAGGGCCACCACCTGTGGGCGGTCTACGGGCTGGAGCCGGGCACGCGCGGCCTCAGCTACCGCAGCCACAGCCCCCACTGGCCCCACAGCTCCAGCCCGGCCACCGACGCCGGCTGCTGGTTCGACTCCAGCGCCATCTGCAACGGCGGTGAGCGGCCACGGTGTCACCACGGGGATGGGAGGGTCGGGGTGGTGGTGGTGGTGGCTGTGGTTCTGGGGCAGCTGTGGTGCCACCACGGTGTTGGGGCAGATGTGGTTCCCTCGTGGTTGTGGTGTCACTGTGGAACTGGTGGGGTGGTGGTGCCACCATGGTTGTCAGATGTGGTTCCCTTGTGGTTGTGGTGTCACCGTGGAACTGATGGTGTGGTGGTGCCACCACGGTGTTGGGGCAGATGTTGTTCCCTTGTGGTTGTGGTGTCACCGTGGAACTGGTGGTGTGATGGTGGTGCCACCATGGTTAAGGGTCAGATGTGGTCCCCTCGTGGTTGTGGTGTCACCATGGTTAAGGATCACCTGTGGTCCTCTCGTGGTTGTGGTGTCACCATGGAACTGGTGGTGGTGTGGTGGTGCCACCATGGTTAAGGGTCAGCTGTGGTTCCCTCGTGGTTGTGGTGTCACTGTGGAACTGATGGTGTGATGGTGCCACCACGGTTCTGGACCAGCTGTGGTCCCCTCGTGTTTGTGGTGTCACCGTGGAACTGGTGGTGGGGTGGTGGTGCCACCACGGTTAAGGGTCAGCTGTGGTCTCCTTGTGGTTGTGGTGTCACCATGGAACTGGTGGTGGGGTGGTGCCACCATGGGTCAATGAGGGTCCATGGCACTGGAGCTCAAGGGAGTTTGGGGGCATCTCCAGGGGGTTTCAGGAAATCTCTAGGGGGTTTGAAGGCATCTCAAGGGGGTTGTGGTGCTACCAGACCTTGGGCCAACCCTGGTCATGGTTCTGGACGATGGTCGTGGTTCCACCATGGTCAGGATCCCACCACAGTCTTGGTCCTACCGTGGTCCTGGACCAGCTGTGGTCATGGATCCCCCATGATCATGAACCAACCGCGTTCCCACCATGGTCATGGATCAACCACGGTCCTGCTCCCACCATGGTCCAAGTGTCCGAGTGTCCGGGTGTCACCGAGGTGTCCGGGCAGTCAGGTGGCCCCGGGTTGTGTCCATCTCTCCCTGTGTCCGTCCCTCCATCTGTTCCTTCCTCCATCCACCCATGGCCACCATGTCCATGTGTCCATCCATCCATCCATCCATCCATCCATCCATCCATCCATCCATCCGTGTCCACTGTGTCCATCTGTCCATCCATCCATGGCCACCATGTTCATGTGTCCGTCCATCCATCCATCCTTCCACCCATGTCCATCTGTCCATCCACTCATGTCCACCATGTCCATCTGTCCATCCATCCATGTCCACCATGTTCATGTGTCCATCCATCCATCCATCCTTCCACCCATGTCCATCTGTCCGTCCATCCATGTCCACCCTGTCCATGTGTCCATCTGTCCATCCACTCATGTCCACCATGTCCATCTGTCCACCCACCCATGTCCACCATGTCCATCCATCCTCTCCTGGCTCCACCCACATCCTCCCACAGGTGACCTCCAGTGTCACAGTCACTGGGTGACGTCAGTTCCCCAGGTGACCACATCCCCCTGGTCACCTGTGGTCACCCCTGGCCACCCCAGTTCACCCCTGGTCACTCCTGGTCACCCCTGGTCACTCTGGTCACTCTGGTCACTCCTGGTCACTCCCATGGTCTCTCCACAGGGATGGACGCCGGGTTTGTCTTCTTCTTGTTCCTCCTCATCGCCGCCCTCGGCGCGGCCGGCGCCGCCCTCGCCTGCCACATCAGGTGAGTGGCCTTGGTGGCCCCGGTGTCCCCACTGTCCCTGGTGGCCCTGGTGGCCACGGTGTCCCCAGTGTCCCTGGTGTCCCCGGTGTCCCCACTGTCCCTGGTGGCCCTGGTGGCCCCACTGTCCCTGGTGGCCTTGGTGGCCACGGTGTCCCCACTGTCCCTGGTGGCCCTGGTGGCCCTGATGTCCCTATTGGCCCTGGTGGCCTTGGTGGCAGCTCGGTGACCCCACTGTCCCCGGTGTCCCCGGTGTCCCCAGTGTCCCCGGTGTCCCCGGTGTCCCCGGTGTCCCCACTGTCCCCAGTGTCCCCGCTGTCCCCAGTGTCCCCAGTGTCCCCGGTGTCCCCGGTGTCACCTCGCTGTCCCCACAGACGCCGCATCCAGCAGGCCCAGCTCATGAAGGGCCCCAACAAAATCATCCTGACCATGGAGGACCTGACCTTCATCAACACCCAGAGCAGCAAACAGGTGACACGGGGGGACACGGGGGGACATGGGGGGACATCAGGGACAGCGGGGGGACATCGGGGTGGAAAAACGGGGCGACGTCAGCATCAGGGCGACATCAGGGGGACCATGATGTCCCCATGGCCTGAGGTGTCCCCAGGGCCAGGGAGAAGCTGGTGGGACCCCGTGGGTGATGTGTCCCCAATGGGTGACGTGTCCCCATGGCCTGAGGTGTCCCCAATGGGTGACGTGTCCTTAGGGCTGGGAACAACCTGGTGAGACACCATGGGTGACGTGTCCCCATGGCTGGTGGGTCCCTGTGGTGACATGTCCCCAGGGGGTGGCACGTCCCTGTCACTGGTGTGACCCTGTGGGGGACGTGTCCCCATGGCCGGTGTGACCACGGTTGACATGTCCCCATGACCTGAGGTGTCCCCAGTGGGTGACGTGTCCTTAGGGTGAGGGACAACCCGGTGGGACCCCGTGGGTGACGTGTCCCCATGACCACAGTGACCCTGTGGTGACACGTCCTGGTGGGTGCCATCCCTCGTGTCCCCGCGGTTGACGTGTCCCCATGACCACAGTGACCCTGTGGTGACACGTCCTGGTGGGTGCCATCCCTTGTGTCCCCGTGGGTGACATGTCCCCATGACCACTGTGACCCTGTGGTGACACAGTGCCAGCAGCTGATGTGTCCCCGTGGTGGGACCCCATGGATGATGGGTCCCCATAAGAGCCATGTCCCAGCTGGTGGCACCACGGTGTCCCCACGGCTGGTGTGACCCCGTGGTGACATCCCCCAATGGGTGCCATGTCCCAGCTGGTGACACCAGTGTCCCCACAGCTGGTGTGACCCCACGGTGACCTGCCCCTGCAGGTGACACTGTGATGTTCCCATGCCTGGTGTGATCCCGTGGTTGATGTCCCCATGGGTGACACCCTGGTGTCCCCACACCTGGTGTGACCCCACGGTGACCTGTCCCTGAGGGTGACACCCTCATGTCCCCATGCCTGGCGTGGCCCTGTGGGTGACATGTCCCCAGTGGGTCACACGTCCCCATGGCTGCTGTGACCCCAGAGCTGAAGTGTCCCCATGGTTCAGGTGTCCCCACAGTTCAGGTGTCCCCACAGTTGATGTGTCCCCATGGCTGACGTGTCCCCATGGGTGACCTGTCCCCACGGTTGATGTGTCCCCATGGCTGACGTGTCCCCATGGGTGACCTGTCCCCAAGGTTGAGGTGTCCCCACAGTTGAGGTGTCCCCATGGTTGATGTGACCCCATGGGTGACCTGTCCCTACGGTTGATGTGTCCCTGTGGGTGACCTGTCCCCACGGCTGATGTGACCCCATGGTTCAGGTGTCCCCACAGTTGAGGTGTCCCCACAGTTGAGGTGTCCGCAAGGTTGAGGTGTCCCCATGATTCAGGTGTCCCCACGGTTCAAGTGTCCCCACGTTTGATGTGTCCCCAGGGGTGACCTGTCCCCATGGTTGATGTGTCCCCACGGTTGATGTGACCCCATGGGTGACCTGTCCCCAAGGTTGAGGTGTCCCCATGGTTGAGGTGTCCCCATGGTTCAGGTGTCCCCAAGGTTGAGGTGTCCCCATGGTTCAGGTGTCCCCACGGTTCAGGTGTCCCCACAGTTGAGGTGTCCCCTCAGTTCAGGTGTCCCCATGGTTCAGGTGTCCCCATGGTTGAGGTGTCCCCATGGTTGAGGTGTCCCCATGGTTGAGGTGTCCCCAAGGTTGAGGTGTCCCCTCAGTTCAGGTGTCCCCACGTTTGAGGTGTCCCCATGGTCGACCTGTCCCCACGTTTGAGGTGTCCCCACGTGTCACGTGACCCCGTGGGTGACCCCGTGGTGTCCCCGCCCCTCCCCCGCAGGTGGACAGCAGCCACGCCAGCCTGGCCGGCCAGAGCGGGGGTGACAACAAGAGCGTCCGCAGTGCCACCCCCGGCCCCGACAACACCAACGTGGCCGTGGCCGAGGTGAGACCCCCCCTGTCCCCTCCCCCCGTGTGTCACCTGCCCCTCCCCCAGCCGCCCCTCCCCCCTCCCCTCCCCTCCCCCCCCTCCCCACCTGCGGGGGCGACAAGGCGAGGCCACCTCCGTAGGGACCCCGGTGTCCCCAACTTGGGGACCACAGCCCCGCCCTGGGCGATGATTGACAGCTGATCGCTCCCCTGGGCGATGATTGACAGCTGATCACTCCCCTGAGTGATGATTGACAGCTGATCACTCCCCTGGGTGATGATTGACAGCTGATCCTCGCTTCTGGGCGATGATTGACAGCTGATCACTCCCCTGGGTGATGATTGACAGCTGATCGCTCCCCTGAGTGATGATTGACAGCTGATCACTCCCCTGGGTGATGATTGACAGCTGATCACTCCCCTGGGCGATGATTGACAGCTGATCACTCCCCCGGGTGATGATTGACAGCTGATCCCCACCCCTGAGGCAATGATTGACAGCTGATCACTCCCCTGGGCGATGATTGACAGCTGATCACTCCCCCGGGTGATGATTGACAGCTGATCCCCACCCCTGAGGCGATGATTGACAGCTGTTCACTCCCCTGGGCGATGATTGACAGCTGATCGCTCCCCTGAGTGATGATTGACAGCTGATCACTCCCCTGAGTGATGATTGACAGCTGATCCTCGCTTCTGGGCGATGATTGACAGCTGATCACTCCCCTGGGCGATGATTGACAGCTGATCACTACCCTGGGTGATGATTGACAGCTGATCACTCCCCTGAGTGATGATTGACAGCTGATCACTCCCCTGGGCGATGATTGACAGCTGATCACTCCCCTGGGTGATGATTGACAGCTGATCACTCCCCTGGGTGATGATTGACAGCTGATCACTCCCCTGAGTGATGATTGACAGCTGATCACTCCCCTGGGCGATGATTGACAGCTGATCACTCCCCTGGGTGATGATTGACAGCTGATCACTCCCTTGGGCGATGATTGACAGCTGATCCTCACCCCCAACATTGGGCAATGATTGACAGCTGATTCCTGCCCCCAGCCTTAGGCAATGATTGACAGCTGGTCCAGGCTCCACCCTTGGGGTGATGATTGACAGCTGGTCCCGCCCCCGGGCGATGATTGACAGCTGATCCCCGCCCCTGGGCAATGATTGACAGCTGATCCCGCCCCCAGGCGATGATTGACAGCTGGTCCTGCCCCTGGGCAATGATTGACAGCTGATCCCCGCCCTGGGCGATGATTGACAGCTGATCCCCGCCCCCGGGCGATGATTGACAGCTGATCCCCGCCCCCGGGCGATGATTGACAGCTGCTTTCCCGCAGGATAACGCGAAGGGCAGCAGTAACCTCCCCCTGCTCCTGCTCTTGTTTAACCAGCAGGGCCTTGTCGCCTCCGTGCAGGTAAGTCCTGGAGCCAAAATCCCCCCGATTCACCCCAAAATCCCACCCGCCCCTCCCCCCGCCCCTCCCCCCCCCCGCCTCACCCCTCACTTCACGGGCGGGAAACTCTGGTGGGATCTGAGGTGGCTTCGGTGGGGTTGGGTGGGGTGGTGGGGGCGTCACCGCGGCTGCTGTGTGTCCCCGAGTGTCCCCAGGTGTCCCCAAGTGTCCCCGAGTGTCCCCGAGTGTCCCCAGGTGTCCCCAAGTGTCCCCGAGTGTCCCCGAGTGTCCCCAGGTGTCCCCAGGTGTCCCCAGGTGTCCCCAGGTGTCCCCGGGGGTGGCTGTGGGAGGGGCCGAGGCCTCACCCCTCCCCCCCGCCCCTCCCCCGCAGGGTGACTGGGTGTGGCTGAAGAAGTTCCCGGGGGACCAACACACGGAGGTGAAACCGGCCACCAAGCTGACCTTCTGCAAGGTGAGGGGTGGGGACACGGGCGGGGCCTGGGGACGGCCCTGGGGACATCGTGGGCACGGTCGGACCATGGGGACATCGTTGGAGTATGGGGACGTTGAGGGTCATGGGGACATTGAGAGGTCATGGGGACATTGAGAGGTCATGGGGACATCACTGGAGTATGGGGACATCTCTGGGTCATGGGGACATTGAGAGGTCATGGGGACATCGTTGGGTCATGGGGACATTGAGAGGTCATGGGGACATTGAGGGTCATGGGGACATCGTTGGGTCATGGGGACATTGAGGGTCATGGGGACATTGAGGGTCATCGGTGGGTCATGGGGACATTGAGAGGTCATGGGGACATTGAAGGTCATGGGGACATCTCTGGGTCATGGGGACATCGTTGGGTCATGGGGACATTGAGGGTCATGATGGATGACATCAGACCATGGGGACATCTCTGGATCATGGGGACATTGAGAGGTCATGGGGACATTGAGAGGTCATGGGGACATCTCTGGGTCATGGGGACATCTCTGTGTCATGGGGACATCGTTGGGTCATGAGGACATTGAGGGTCATGGGGACATTGAGGGGTCATGGGGACATTGAGAGGTCATGGGGACATCTCTGGGTCATGGGGACATTGAGAGGTCATGGAGACATTGAGAGGTCATGGGGACATTGAGGGTCATGGGGACATTGTTGGGTCATGGGGACATTGAGAGGTCACGGGGACATCGTTGGGTCATGGGGACATTGTTGGGTCATGGGGACATTGTTGGGTCATGGGGACATCGTTGGGTCATGGGGACATCGTTGGGTCATGGGGACATCGTTGGGTCATGGGGACATTGGGAGGTCATGGAGACATTGAGGGTCATGGGGACATTGTTGGGTCATGACGGATGACATCAGACCATGGGGACATCTCTGGGTCATGGGGACATCGTTGGGTCATGATGGGACAATCCTGGACCATGGAAGGCCACAGGGGTCAAGGCCAGGTCATGGGGAGCCAATGCTGGGCCCCATCCCATGTGTCCCCACCCTGTCCCACCTGTCCCTGCCACCATCCCACCTGTCCCCTCCCCGTCCCCGTGTCCCCTGCCCGTGTCCCCGGCCAGCTGCGGGACCTGCGGCACGAGAACGTGAACCTGTTCCTGGGCTTCTTCCACGACTGCGGCATCTTCGCCATCGTGTCCGAGCACTGCTCGCGCGGGAGCCTGGAGGACCTGCTGCGCAACGAGGACATGAAGCTCGACTGGATGTTCAAGTCCTCCCTCCTCATCGACCTCATCAAGGTGGCCACGGGGTGGCCTTGGTGGGCTGGTGGCCATGGGAAGGTCATGGTGATGGTGGTGGCCACGGGGCGGTCATGGTGGTCTGGTGGCCATGTGGGTGGTCATGGTGGTCTGGTGGCCATGTGGGTGGTCATGGTGATGTTGGTGGTCATGGTGGTCTGGTGTCCATGGGAAGGTCATGGTGATGGTGGTGGCCATTGGGGTGGCCATTGGGGTGGTGGTCACCATGTGGGTGGTGTTGGTGGTCTGGTGGCCATGTGGGTGGTCATGGTGATGTTGGTGGCCAAGGGGGTGGTCACTGGGCTGGTGGTCACCAGGTGGGCGGTCATGGTGATGGTGGTGGTCATGGGGTGATCATGGTGGTCTGGTGGCCATGGGAAGGTCATGGTGATGGTGGTGGCCATTGGGGTGGTGGTCACCATGTGGGTGGTGTTGGTGGTCTGGTGACCATGTGGGTGGTCATGGTGATGGTGGTGGTCATAGGGTGGTCTTGGTGGGCTGGTGTCCATGGGAAGGTCATGGTGATGGTGGTGGCCATGGGGGTGGTCACTGGGCTGGTGGTCACCAGGTGGGCGGTCATGGTGATGGTGGTGGCCGTGGGGGTGGCCATTGTTGACCATGACATGGTTGACCATGACATGGTTGACCATGGTGTTGTTGACCATGGGATTGGTGACCACGACGTTGTTGACCATGGCACTGTTGACCATGACATTGTTGACCATGACATTGTTGACCACGGCATTGGTGACCATGGTGTTGGTGACCATGGCGTTGGTGACCATGGCGTTGGTGACCATGGCGTTGGTGACCATGGCACTGTTGACCATGACATTGTTGACCATGACATTGTTGACCACACCGATGTGTGACCACACCAATGGCTGACCATGACAATGTCTGACCACGCCCACGTATGACCACGCCCACGAGTGACCGCGGCTCCGCCCACTGCGGCGCTGACGTCGCGCTGTCCCCGCAGGGCGTGCGGTACCTGCACCACCGCGACGTGGTCCACGGGCGCCTCAAGTCGCGGAACTGCGTGGTGGACGGGCGCTTCGTGCTCAAGGTCACCGACCACGGCTACAACCAACTGCTGGAGGCCCAGCGCGTGCCGGCCCCGCCCCCGCAGCCGCACGGTGAGAGCGTGGCCTTGTGGGCGTGGCCTTGTGGTGTGACCTCGTGGTGTGATCTCATGGGCGTGGCCTTGTGGTGTGATCTCATGGTGTGATCTCATGGGTGTGGCCTCGTGGGTGTGGCCTTGTGGTGTGACCTCGTGGGTGTGATGTCATGGGTGTGACCTCATGGTGTGACCTCATGGATGTGACGTCATGGGTGTGACGTCATGGGCGTGGCCTCATGGTGTGACCTCGTGGTGTGACCTCATGGTGTGACCTCGTGGTGTGACCTCATGGTGTGACCGTGTGGTGTGACCGCGTGGTGTAACCTCGTGGTGTAACCTCATGGTGTGACCTCATGGTGTGACCTCATGGGCGTGGCCTCGTGGTGTGACGTCATGATGTGACCTCGTGGTGTGACCTCGTGGGTGTGGCCTCATGGGTGTGACATCATAGTTTGACCTCATGGGCGTGACCTCATGGGCGTGGCCTCATGGGTGTGACCTCATGGGCGTGGCCTCATGGTGTGACCTCATGGGTGTGACCTCGTGATGTGACCTTGTGGTGTGATCTCATGGTGTGACCTCATGGGCGTGTCCTCATGGGCGTGACCTTGTGGGCGTGACCTCGTGGTGTGATCTCGTGGTGTGACCTCGTGGTGTAACCTCATGGTGTGACCTCGTGGGTGTGGGCGGAGCTTCGCAGTGCGGGGGCGGAGCTTGGGAGAGGGGGCGTGGTCACAACAACCCCACCCAATTAAACCAGGATCTCCTTGGAGAGGGCGTGGCCTCGTTTGGGCGTGGCCTGAGCACTCAGCGGTGCCACCGCCCCGGGGAAAAGGGGCGTGGCTCACATGGAAGGGGGCGTGGCCTGGTAGTGACACACCCCCTCACCTGATGTGGGCGTGTCCTAAAGGTGGGCGTGGCCTTTCCATGCTGGGGGGGGCGTGGCCACACCCTCAAGCAGCCTCCCCATTGGCTCCTGCCTTGGGATGGGATCTGGTTTTTGGGGTGGGCGTGTCTCGGGGTGTGGTGGGCGTGTCCTGGTGGGCGTGTCCGAGTCTGGCCCCGCCCCCAGAGCGGCTGTGGACGGCGCCGGAGCTGCTGCGGGATGAGGCCCTGGAGCGGCGCGGCTCCTTCCGGGGGGACGTCTACGGCATCGGCATCATCATGCAGGAGGTGATCTGCAGGAGCCCCCCCTACTGCATGCTGGGGCTGCCCCCCGAAGGTGCGGACCCCAAAACCGACCCCAAAACCGAGTTCCTCACCCCAAAAAACCCCCGGAAACTCCCTGAGACCCCACTGCGCGATGGGGCTGCCCCTGCAAGGGGTGGACACCAAAACTGACCCCAAAACTGACCCCAAAACCGACCCCAAAACTGACCCTCAAAAACTGACCCCAAAACTGACCCCAAACTGACCCCAAACTGACCCCAAACCTGACCCCAAAACTGACCCCAAACCTGACCCCAAAACTGACCCCAAAACTGACCCAAAAACTGACCCCAAAACTGACCCCAAAACTGACCCCAAACCTGACCCCAAACCAGACCCCAAACCTGACCCCAAAATTGACCCCAAAACTGACCCCAAAAACTGACCCCAAACCTGACCCCAAAACTGACCCCAAAAACTGACCCAAAAACTGACCCCAAACCTGACCCAAAACTGACCCCAAAACTGACCCAAAACTGACCCAAAAACTGACCCAAAAACTGACCCCAAACCTGACCCCACACCTGACCCACACCTGACCCCACACCTGACCCACACCTGACCCCACGCCTGACCCACACCTGACCCACACCTGACCCACACCTGACCCACACCTGACCCACACCTGACCCCATAACTGACCCACACCTGACCCACACCTGACCCACACCTGACCCATAACTGACCCACACCTGACCCACACCTGACCCACACCTGACCCCACACCTGACCCACACCTGACCCATAAGTGACCCCACACCTGACCCATAACTGACCCCACACCTGACCCACACCTGACCCATAACTGACCCACACCTGACCCCACACCTGACCCATAACTGACCCCACACCTGACCCACACCTGACCCATAACTGACCCACACCTGACCCACACCTGACCCACACCTGACCCCACACCTGACCCACACCTGACCCCACACCTGACCCCATAACTGACCCCACACCTGACCCCACACCTGACCCCACACCTGACCCCACACCTGACCCCACACCTGACCCCACACCTGACCCACACCTGACCCACACCTGACCCCAGAGATCATCGAGAAGGTCCAGCGGCCGCCCCCCCTGTGCCGCCCCGCGGTCTCGGCCGACCAGGCCCCGCTCGAGTGCATCCACCTGATGAAGGAGTGCTGGAGCGAGCAGCCCGAGAAGAGACCCACCATCGACCAGGTGTTCGACCAGGTGAGACACACCTGGGACAGGTGAGACACACCTGGGGCAGGTGAGACACACCTGGGACAGGTGAGACCAGTATGGGACTGGTGAGACCAGTATGGGACAGGTGAGACACACCTGGGGCAGGTGAGACACACCTGGGGCAGGTGAGACCAGTATGGGACAGGTGAGACACACCTGGGACAGGTGAGACCAGTATGGGACTGGTGAGACCAGTATGGGACTGGTGTGGGGTGGTGGATACAGCCTGAGACCCACCATAGACCAGGTGTTCGACCAGGTGAGGCACACCTGGGGCAGGTGAGACCAGTATGGGACAGGTGAGACACACCTGGGACAGGTGAGACACACCTGGGACAGGTGAGACCAGTATGGGACTGGTGTGGGACTGGTGAGACCAGTATGGGGTGCTGGGACTGGTGTGGGGTGGTGGATACAGCCCCAGACCCACCATGGACCAGGTGTTCGACCAGGTGAGACACACCTGGGGCAGGTGAGGCACACCTGGGACAGGTGAGACACACCTGGGGCAGGTGAGACACACCTGGGATGGGTGAAACCAGTATGGGACAGGTGAGACCAGTATGGGACCAGTATGGGGCACTGGTGTGGGGTCCATGGAGTTTCCCTGGAGTTCTGTGGGGTTCCGTGGGGTTCCATGAGGTTCTATGGGGTTCCATGGGGTTCTATGGGGTTCCATGAGGTTCTATGGGGTTCCATGGGGTTCCGTGGGGTTCCATGAGATTCTATGGGGTTCTGTGGGGTTCCACAGGGTTCCATGAGGTTCCATGGGGTTCCATGGGGTTCCGTGGGGTTCCATGAGGTTCTGTGGGGTTCTGTGGGGTTCCATGACGTTCTATGAGGTTCTGTGGGGTTCCATGAGGTTCTATGAGGTTCTATGAGGTTCTGTGGGGTTCCATGAGGTTCTATGGGGTTCTGTGGGGTTCCATGAGGTTCTGTGGGATCTCCATTGGGTTCCATGGGGTTTCCATGGGTCTCTGTGGGGTTCCGTGGGGTTTCCTTGGGCTTCCATGGAGTTTCCACGGGGTTTCCATGGGTTTCCATGGGATTCTATGAAGTTCCATGGGGTTCCATGGAGTTTCCATGGGCTTCCATGGGATTCTATGAAGTTCCATGGGGTTCCATGGAGTTTCCATGGGCTTCCATGGGATTCTATGAGGTTCCATGGAGTTTCCATGGAGTTTCCATGGGGTTTCCATGGGGTTCCATGAGATTCTATGATGTTTCATGGGTTTCCATGGGATTCTATGAGGTTCCATGGGTTTCCATGGGATTCTATGAGGTTCCATGGGTTTCCATGGGATTCTATGAGGTTCCATGGGGTTCCCTGGAGTTTCCATGGGGTTTCCATGGAGTTGCCATGGGGTTTCCATGGGTTTCCATGGACTTCCATGGGGTTCCATGGGATTCTATGAGGTTCCATGGGATTCTATGATGTTCCATGGGGTTCCATGGAGTTTCCATGGGTTTCCATGGGGTTTCCATGGGATTCTATGATTTTTCCATGGGGTTCCATGGGGTTCCATGGAGTTTCCATGGACTTCCATGGGGTTCCATGGGATTCTATGAGGTTCTATGAGGTTCTATGAGGTTCCATGGGATTCTATGATGTTCCATGGGGTTTCCATGGAGTTTCCACGGGGTTCCACGGGATTCCATGGGTGTTTTCCCCCACGGGGCTCCGCGGGATTCCGTGGGCTTCCGTGGCCCTCTGTGGGTCTGACCCACACGTGTGGGGCAGTTCAAGGGCATCAACAAGGGCCGCAAGACCAACATCATCGACTCGATGCTGCGCATGCTGGAGCAGTACAGCAGCAACCTGGAGGACCTGATCCGCGAGAGGACCGAGGAGCTGGAGATCGAGAAGCAGAAGACCGACAAGCTCCTGACCCAGATGCTGCCGCCGTGGGTCACCGGGGGTCTCCCGGGGGGTTTGGGGGGGGGATCGGTGGGGCTGGGTGTCACCCCATGGGTCCCACACGGAGCTTTGGGGAGGAGGTTGGAGGGACCTTCAGGTGTTGAGCTGGACTTGGTCTGTGGGGCAGGAGAGGACAATGGGGGCCACCAGGAGAAGGTTGGGGTCAGCCATGACCCATTGACCCCACCCAGATCTGTGGGGCAGGAGAGGACAGTGGGGGTCACCAGGAGAAGGTTGGGGGTGATCTTGACCCATTGACCCCACCCAGGTCTGTGGGGCAGGAGAGGTCAAGGGAGGTCACCAGGAGAAGGTTGGGGTCAGCCATGACCCACTGACCCCACACAGATCTGTGGGGCAGGAGAGGACAATGGCGGAGAAATGGGGCAGGAGAGGTCAAGGGAGGTCACCAGGAGAAGGTTGGGGGTGATCTTGACCCATTGACCCCACCCAGGTCTGTGGGGCAGGAGAGGTCAAGGGAGGTCTCCAGGAGAAGGTTGGGGTCAGCCTTGACCCACTGACCCCACCCAGGTCTATGGGGCAGGAGAGGACAATGGCGGAGAAATGGGGCAGGAGAGGACAATGGGGGCCAGCAGGAGAAGGTTGGGGTCAGCCATGACCCATTGACCCCACCCAGGTCTGTGGGGCAGGAGAGGACAATGGGGGCCACCAGGAGAAGGTTGGGGGTGATCTTGACCCACTGACCGCTCTCTGGACCGAGGAGAAGGTCAAGGTGGTCACTGAGGACAGCTTGTGGTCAGCCTTGACCAGCAGACCCACCCAGACCTCCGGGTCAGCAGATGGTCAAGGTGACCCTTGGACACCCTTGTGGTCAACCTTGATCCCCACGGGTCACCAGAAGGTCCCATTGGCCACTCTTTGACCACCGAGACCCCCCCGGATGCTCTGGCTGCCCCCTGGGTGACCCCCGGGTGACCGCTGGGTGACCCCCGGGCAGGTCGGTGGCCGAGGCGCTGAAGATGGGGACGCCGGTGGAGCCCGAGTACTTTGAGGAGGTGACGCTGTACTTCAGCGACATCGTGGGCTTCACCACCATCTCGGCCATGAGCGAGCCCATCGAGGTGGTCGATCTCCTCAACGACCTCTACACCCTCTTCGACGCCATCATCGGCTCCCACGACGTCTACAAGGTGACCGCGGGGTGGTCACTCGGTCCTGGGGTCACGGCTGTGGGGTGGTCACCTCAGGATGGGGGCTGGGGTCAGCGGTGGTGGCTACAAGGTCACCGTGGCAATGGTGGCCGTGGTCATGGGGTCATGGGTGTGGGGTGGTCACCTCAGGATGGGGGTTGGGGTCAGCGGTGGTGGCTACAAGGTCACCGTGGCCACCATGGTGGCCGTGGTCAGCCTGGTCATGTGGTCACAGCTGTGGGGTGGTCACCTCAGGATGCGGGCTGGGGTCAGCGGTGGTGGCTACAAGGTTACCGTGGCCACCATGGTGGCCATGGTCATGGGGTCATGGGGTCATGGGTGTGGGGTGGTCACCTCAGGATGGGGGCTGGGGTCAGCGGTGGTGGCTACAAGGTCACCGTGGCAATGGTGGCCGTGGTCATGGGGTCATGGGGTCATGGGTGTGGGGTGGTCACCTCAGGATGAGGGTTGGGGTCAGCGGTGGTGGCCATGGTCAAGGTGACCCCATGGACCTGCCAGAGGTGACCTCATGGGCGTGGTCAAGGTGGCCCCATGGACCTGCTCAAGGTGGCTCCATGACAAAGGTCAAGGTCACGGTGGCCCAAGCCATGGTCCCACCTGGGCTTTGGCCACCAGGAGAAGCTGTGGCCACCAAAGGAGGGTTCTGGGGGTCCCTGTGGCTCTTGGTGGCATCCACAATGTGGTGACCGTACTCGAGGTGACCCCGTGGTGGCCCAAGCCATGGTCCCACCTGGGCTTTGGCCACCGGTGCTGGACATGACCACCAAACGAAGACGCTTTGTGGTCCCCACGGTCCTTGGTGGCACCTACAAGGTGATGGACGAGGTGACCCCATGGCCACGGTCAAGGTGGCCCCGTGATGGTCCAGTCCATGGATCCACCTGGGCTTTGGCCACCAAGAGCAGCTGTGGCCACCACGTGAAGATTCCCGGTGGTCCCCACAGTCTCTGGTGGCACAACGTGACGGTCAGCGCGACCTCACGCTGCTCCGAGCCACCCTCTCGGCTCCGGCCACCAAGAACGGACGCGGCCACCACACCACGACCACCGCGGGCGTGTCCAGGTGGGCGTGTCCACCCCCTGACCCGCCCCCTCCGGTGCCACCCCGGGCAGGTGGAGACCATCGGCGACGCCTACATGGTGGCGTCGGGGCTGCCCAAGCGCAACGGGAACCGGCACGCCGGCGAGATCGCCAACATGTCCCTGGACATCCTCAGCTCCGTCGGCACCTTCAAGATGCGCCACATGCCCGAGGTGCCCGTGCGCATCCGCATCGGGCTGCACTCGGGTACGGCCCCGCCCCGCGCCCCGGACACGCCCCGGCCGCGCCCCGGCCACGCCCCGGCCACGCCCCTGGGTTGTGTTGGTGGGAGGGTGGCGGCGCGTTGGCCAACAGTCAATGGCGTCGCGTTGGTTGTCGCCTGTTGGCCGCGCCCTTGGCCGCGCCCATCGGTGTCACCCTTACGGGCCACGCCCACATTGTGCTCGGTCAATGGCCACGCCCCTTCTCGGCCACGCCCACCTTGTGCCCGGTCAATGGCCACGCCCCTTCGAGGCCACGCCCAGCTTGTGCCCGGTCAATGGCCACGCCCCTTCGAGGCCACGCCCAGCTTGTGCCCGGTCAATGGCCACGCCTCTTCTCAGCCACGCCCACCTTGTGCCCAGTCAATGGCCACGCCCCTTCTCGGCCACGCCCACCTCGTGTACGCTCAATGGCCACGCCCCTTCTCGGCCACACCCAGCTTGTGCTCAGTCAATGGCCACGCCCCTTCTCGGCCACGCCCACCTTGCGTACGCTCAATGGCCATGCCCCTTCTTGGCCATGCCCACATTGTGGGCGCTCAATGGCCACGCCCCTTCTCGGCCACGCCCACCTCGTGCACGCTCAATGGCCACGCCCCTTCTTGGCCACGCCCACCTCGTGTACGCTCAATGCCCACGCCCCTTCTCGGCCACGCCCAACTTGAAGCTCTTGGCCAAGGCTCAACGGGGTCGTGAGCCATCGGCCCCATTTGGGCCACGCCCCTTTTGGGCCACGCCCCAAAGACCACACCCACGGAGGCCACGCCCTCATTGGCCACACCCATCAGTGACCACGCCCAAATGTGCCACACCCATCTATGGCCATGCCCAACTCCTTGGCCAACCCTCGGTGCTCGTCACCCGTTGACCTCAACCCCTTCCGGGATCCCACCTGAGACCCCGCCCCCTCTGTGGCCCCGCCCCCTCTGTGGCCCCGCCCCTTTGTGACCCCGCCCCCAATGGTGATCCCACCCCTCTGTGACCCCACCCATCTGTGACCCCGCCCACTCTGTGACCCCGCCCCCTCTGTGACCCCACCCCTCTGTGACCCCGCCCCTTTGTGACCCCACCCATCTGTGACCCCACCCCTTTGTGACCCTGCCCCTCTGTGACCCCACCCCTCTGTGACCCTGCCCCCTCTGTGACCCCGCCCCCTCTGTGACCCCGCCCCCTCTGTGACCCCGCCCCCTCGGTGGCCCCGCCCCCTCTGTGGCCCCGCCCCCTCTGTGACCCCGCCCCTCTGTGTCCCCGCCCCCTCTGTGACCCCGCCCCGATATGACCCCGCCCTTTTGTGACCCCACCCATCTGTGACCCCGCCCCCTTTGTGACCCCGCCCCTTTGTGACCCCGCCCCCTCTGTGACCCCGCCCCTGACGTGGCCCCGCCCCCAGGGCCGTGCGTGGCGGGCGTGGTGGGACTGACCATGCCGCGGTACTGCCTGTTCGGGGACACCGTCAACACCGCGTCGCGCATGGAGTCCACCGGACTGCGTGAGTGACAGCCGGGGACAGACGGGGACAGACGGACAGACGGGGACAGCCGGGGACAGCCGGGGACAGACGGACACGGACACTGGAACACAGCCGGGGACAGCCGGGGACAGACGGACACGGACAGCCGGGGACAGACGGGGACAGACGGACAGCCGGGGACAGCCGGGGACAGCTGGGGACACGGACAGACGGACACGGACAGATGGACAAGGACAGAGGGACAGGGACAGCCGGGGACAGCCGGGGACAGCCGGGGACAGCCGGGGACAGACAGACAGATGGACAGGGACAGTGGAACACAGCCGGGGACAGCCGGGGACAGACGGGGACACCACGGGGACAGACGGACACGGACAGCCGGGGACAGCTGGGGACAGACGGACAGATGGACAGGGACACTGGAACACAGCTGGGGACAGCTGGGGACAGACAGGGACAGATGGACAGACGGACACGGACAGATGGACAGGGACAGAGGGACAGGGACAGCTGGGGACAGCTGGGGACAGCCGGACAGATGGACACGGACAGATGGACAGGGACACTGGAACACAGCCGGGGACAGCCGGGGACAGCTGGGGACAGACGGACACGGACAGCCGGGGACAGCTGGGGACAGACGGACAGACGGACATGTACAGATGGACAGGGACACTGGAACACAGCCGGGGACAGCTGGGGACAGCCGGACAGACGGACACGGACAGATGGACAGGGACACTGGAACACAGCTGGGGACAGACGGACAGGGGGACATGGACAGATGGACAGATGGACACAGATGGACAGGGGGATGGACAGGGGACACCTCAGGGACAGGGAGAGGGGACAGGGAGAGGGGACGCCCGGAGATATGCACAGCTGGACACACCTGGGGACACCTGGGGCACACCTGGGGACACACCTGGGGACACCTGGGGACACCTGGACACACCTGGGGACACACAGCCATGGTGACACTGACAGGGGACACGACCATGGGGGTTTGGGGGGGTTTCAGGGTTTTTGGGGTGCTTTGGGTATTTTTGGGGTGATTTTGGGGGTTTTTTGGGGTGGTTTTGGGGTTTTTTGGGGTGATTTTGCGTCTTTTTGGGGGTCTCTGACCCCTTTTCCCCCCCTCAGCCTATCGAATCCACGTGAACCAGCGCACGGTGGCCATCCTGCTCTCGCTGCAGGAGGGCTTCAAGGTGGACATCCGCGGCAAGACCGAGCTCAAGGTGAGCCCGAAACGGCCCCGAATCGCCCCAAAAATGCCCGAAAAAACACAAAAATGGCCCAAAACACCCCGAGAAACCACAAATACAGCCCAAAACACCCCAAAACCGCCCAAAAAACCACAAAAATGGCCCAAAACACCCTGAGAAACCGCAAATAGAGCCCAAAACACCCCAATACAGCCCAAACACCCCAAAACCGCCTGAAAAACCACAAAAACGGCCCAAAACACCCTGAGAAACCACAAATACAGCCCAAAACACCCCGAGAAACCACAATAGAGCCCAAAACACCCCAAATACAGCCCAAACACCCCAAACACCCCAAGAAACCATAAATACAGCCCAAAAACCCCAAACACCCCGAGAAACCCACAATAGAGCCCAAAACAGCCCAAAAAGCCCCAAGAGACCGCCTGAAAGCCCAAAACACCCCAAAACTGCCCGAGAAACCACAAATGCAGCCCAAAAAAACCCCAAATACAGCTGAAAACACCCCAAAACCGCCTGAAAAAACACAAATACGGCCCAAAACACCCCAAAACAGCCCAAATACAGCCCAAACACCCCAATACAGCGCAGAACACCCCCAACACCCCAAGAAACCGTAAATACAGCCCAAAACACCCCAAACACCCCAAACACCCCGAGAAACCACAAATAGAGCCAAAAACACCCTGAGAAACCACAATACAGCATGAAACACCCCAAAACATCCCCAAAAAAACCTGAGAAACCCCAAATACAGCTGAAAACGGTTGTAGACATCCCAAATATGGCCCAAAACACCCCAGAAAACCGAAAAAAACCAAATATGGCCCCAAACACCCCAAGAAACCCCAAATACGGCACAAAATACCCTGAGAAATCCCAAAACTGACCCCAAAACCCCTGACCCACACCTGACCCACACCTGACCCCACACCTGACCCCACACCTGACCCCACACCTGACCCCAAAACTGACCCCACACCTGACCCACACCTGACCCACACCTGACCCACACCTGACCCACACCTGACCCACACCTGACCCCACACCTGACCCCATAACTGACCCACACCTGACCCACTCCTGACCCATAACTGACCCCAAAACTGACCCCACACCTGACCCCACACCTGACCCACTCCTGACCCACACCTGACCCCAAACCTGACCCCACACCTGACCCCACACCTGACCCACACCTGACCCACACCTGACCCATAACTGACCCACACCTGACCCCACACCTGACCCCACACCTGACCCACACCTGACCCATAACTGACCCCACACCTGACCCATAACTGACCCCACACCTGACCCCACACCTGACCCACACCTGACCCCACACCTGACCCCACACCTGACCCACACCTGACCCCACACCTGACCCATAACTGACCCCACACCTGACCCACACCTGACCCACACCTGACCCACACCTGACCCATAACTGACCCACACCTGACCCCAAAACTGACCCCAAAACTGACCCCAAAACTGACCCACCCCTGACCCACACCTGACCCCACACCTGACCCCACACCTGACCCCACACCTGACCCACACCTGACCCACACCTGACCCCACACCTGACCCCACACCTGACCCCACACCTGACCCATAACTGACCCACACCTGACCCACACCTGACCCCTAACTGACCCCACACCTGACCCCACACCTGACCCATAACTGACCCACACCTGACCCCACACCTGACCCCATAACTGACCCACACCTGACCCACACCTGACCCCACACCTGACCCCACACCTGACCCCCACACCTGACCCCCACACCTGACCCCACACCTGACCCACACCTGACCCACACCTGACCCATAACTGACCCCACACCTGACCCTCACCTGACCCACACCTGACCCACACCTGACCCTCACCTGACCCCATAACTGACCCCACACCTGACCCCACACCTGACCCCATAACTGACCCCACACCTGACCCACACCTGACCCCACACCTGACCCCACACCTGTCCCACACCTGACCCCACACCTGACCCACACCTGACCCCACACCTGACCCCACACCTGACCCACACCTGACCCACACCTGACCCACACCTGACCCATAACTGACCCATAACTGACCCACACCTGACCCACACCTGACCCCATAACTGACCCCCACACCTGACCCACACCTGACCCACACCTGACCCACACCTGACCCATAACTGACCCCACACCTGACCCCACACCTGACCCACACCTGACCCCACACCTGACCCATAACTGACCCATAACTGACCCACACCTGACCCACACCTGACCCACACCTGACCCCACACCTGACCCACACCTGACCCACACCTGACCCACACCTGACCCCACACCTGACCCCACACCTGACCCATAACTGACCCCACACCTGACCCCACACCTGACCCACACCTGACCCACACCTGACCCACACCTGACCCCACACCTGACCCCACACCTGACCCCACACCTGACCCATAACTGACCCCACACCTGACCCACACCTGACCCATAACTGACCCACACCTGACCCCACACCTGACCCCAAACCTGACCCCACACCTGACCCACACCTGACCCACACCTGACCCATAACTGACCCACACCTGACCCACACCTGACCCACACCTGACCCACACCTGACGCACACCTGTCCCCAGGGGAAGGGTGTAGAGGACACCTATTGGCTCGTGGGGCGCGAGGGCTTCACCAAACCCATCCCCACCCCCCCTGACCTCCTGCCGGGGTGAGTGCGGCACCTGGGGGGCACCTGGGGGGCACCTGGGGGGCACCTGGGGGGCACCTGGGGGGCGGGGGTGGTTTTGGGGTGTAGGGTGGTTTTGGGGTGGTTATGGGGTGGTTTTAGGGTGGTTATGGGGCGGTTATGGGGCAGTTTTGGGGTGGTTATGGGGTGAAGATTTTGGGGTGGTTTTGGGGGTGGTTTTGGGGGTGGTTTTGGGGTGGTTATGGGGTGAAGATTTTGGGGTGGTTTTGGGGTGGTTTTGGGGTGAGTGAGGTGGTTATGGGGTGGTTTTGGGGTGGTTATGGGGTGGTGGGATGGTTATGGGGGGTGGGTTATGGGGTGGTTATGGGGTGAGATTTTGGGGTGGTTTTGGGGTGGTGGGGTGTTTGGGGTGAGTGGGATGGGTTTTGGGGTGGTTTTGGGGTGGTTATGGGGGTGGTGGGGTGGTGTTGGGGTGGTTTTGGGGAGTTTGGGGTGGTTGGGGGGTTTGGGGGTGGTTATGGGGTGGGTTTGGGGTGGTTATGGGGTGGTATGGGGGGGTGGGGTGGTGGGGTGGTTTTGGGGGTGGGGTGGTGGGGTGGTGTGGGGTGGTTGGGGTGGTGGGGGTGTTGGGGGTGGTTGTGGGGGGTGTGGGGTGGTGTGGGGTGGTATGGGGGGTTGGGGTGGTTTGGGGTGGTTTGGGGTGGTGGTGGGGTGGTTTGGGGTGGTATGGGGGTGGTGGGGTGTGGGGTGGTTATGGGGTGGTTATGGGGTGGTATGGGGTGGTGGGGTGGTTATGGGGGTGGTTAGGGGGGTTTTGGGGTGGTTTGGGGTGGTTGGGGGGGTGGTGGGGTGGTTTGGGGGTGGTTTGGGGTGAGTGGGGGGGTTGGGGGGTTGGGGTTGGGGCGGTGGGGTGGTTATGGGGGTGGTTATGGGGGTGAGTGGGGTGGTTTGGGGTGGTATGGGGATTGGGGGTGGTTTGGGGTGGTTTGGGGGTGGTTTTGGGGTGGTTTGGGGGGTGGGTTGTGGGGTGAGTGGGGTGGTTTTGGGGTGGTTTGGGGGTATTGGGGGTGGTTTTGGGGCGGTTTGGGGTGGTTTGGGGTGGTTTGGGGGTGAGAGGCGATTCGAGTGGGACGCATGAGGGGGATGCAGACCCCAAACACGCTCCACACAACCCAAAATTCTTAAACATCTAAACCACCCAAACAAACCCCCAACAAACCCCACAACAACCACCACACAAACCCCCAAAAAATACACACAACAAAAAAACCCCCAAAATGACCCAAAACGACCCGAATTTCCCCGAAACGGCCCCAATCCCCGCAGTGCGAGCAACCACGGGATCAGCCTGGACGAGATCCCGGCCGAGCGGCGCCGGAAGCTGGAGAAGGCGCGGGCCAGGTGCTGAAATAGCCCCGCCCACCAGGTGAGTGCGGCCACGCCCACACGGCCGGGACACGCCCACATAGCTGAGGGAAAGCCACGCCCACCAGGTGAGGCCACGCCCACATACCTGAGGGAAGCCCCGCCCACAAGGTGAGGCCACGCCCACATGGATGGGACACGCCCACATAGCTGAGGGAAACCCCCACCCCTTTGAGCCACGCCCCATTAAGCCCCGCCCACCCAGGTGAGTGTGGCCATGCCCACAGGGCTGAGGGGGAAGCCTTGACCCCGGCGAGCCACGCCCCATTAGGCCACGCCCACATAGCTGAGGGGAAGCCCCGCCCCCAGAGAGCCCAGGCACATTTGGCCCCGCCCACCAGGTGGGTGTGGCCACGCCCCCAGAGCTGAGGGAACAGCCACGCCCACCAGGCGAAGCCACACCCACATGGATGGGACACTCCCACATAGCTGAGGGAAACCCCCGCCCCTTTGGGCCACGCCCCATTAGGCCCCGCCCACCAGGTGAGTGCAGCCACGCCCACAGGGCTGGGACACGCCCACATAGCTGAGGGAAGCCCCGCCCACCAGGTGAGTGTGGCCACGCCCACAGGGCTGAGGGGAAGCCTCGCCCCCTGCGAGCCACACCCCATTAGGCCACGCCCACATAGCTGAGAGGAAGCCCTGCCCCCAGAGAGCCCAGGCACATTTGGCCCCGCCCACCAGGTGGGTGTGGCCACGCCCACAGGGCTGGGACACGCCCCCCAGAGCTGAGGGGAAGCCCCGCCCCATTTGGCACCGCCCACCAGGTGGGTGTGGCCACGCCCACACGGCTGGGACACGCCCACATAGCTTGAGGGGAAGCCACACCCCATTTGGCCACGCCCACAGGGCTGGGACACACCCACATAGCTGAGGGGGCCCCCACCCCATTAGGCCCCGCCCACCAAGTGAGTGTGGCCACGCCCACATAGCTGAGAGGAAGCCCCGCCCCCAGAGAGCCCCGCCCACCAGGTGAGTGCAGCCACGCCCACATAGCTGAGGGGAAGCCACGCCCCATTAGGCCGCGCCCCCAAGTGTGCGTGGCCACGCCCACATAGCTGGGTAGCCCCGCCCCAGTAAGTTCCGCCCATATTTGGCCCCACCCACCAGGTGAGTGTGGCCACGCCCACACGGCTTGGACACGCCCACATGGCTGAGGGAAGCCCCGCCCCCACTGGGCCCTGCCCCATTAGGCCACGCCCACAAGTGAAACGTGGCCACGCCCACACGGCTGGGACACGCCCCCAGAGCTGAGGGGAAGCCACGCCCCCAGCAAGCCCCGCCCATATTTGGCTCCGCCCACCAGGTGATTGTGGGCACACCCACCCAGCTGTGACACACCCACATAGAGACAGGAAGCCACGCCCCATTTGGCCACGCCCACCAGATGGGTGTGGCCATGTCTGCAGAGTTAAGCCCCGCCCCCAGTGAGCCACGCCCACACGGACACGGCCCCACACAAGAGACTGACCACACCCCTCAGCTGGCCACGCCCAGCCCCTCCCATTCACCTTCCCCCAGCTCATTTGCATCTCATTATCCCCACAGCTGCAGGCGGCCTCGCCCCGCCCCCAAGGGGCGGCGCCGATGCTGATTGGCCGCCGAGGGACCCCGCCCTGGTGACGTCACAGGAGGCGGAGCCTGGACATGACAAGGGGACAAAGGGACGTGGGGGCGTGGCTTGGAACAGAGGGGGCGGGGCTTGTGTGGGCGGGGCCTGGCCCTTTAAGGGGCGTGGTTTAACCCAAAGGGGCAGGGATTGGATTTGTGGGCGGGGCTTTGCCCTAAAAGGGGCGGTGCCTGTTCTCGGGGCAGGCCCCCAGCAGCCAATAGGATTTTGAGTCTCAAAAAGGGGCGGAGCCCTCAGGGGATGCCCGTCCAATCAGCGCCCAGGGCGGCCATCTTGGATCCCCCAGCGCCAGCCAATGGCGGCGCAGCTCCGCTCTTAAAGGGCCAGCGCGCGGGGGCGGGGTTCCAGCTCGTTTCTCCCGGATTTTTTTCCCGTTTTCCCCGGATTTTCCCCCATTCCCGAGGCCCCGCCCCCTTCCCTCTGCCCCTCCCCCACACCTGTAGCTCCTCCCCCTCCCCCCCAATAAACTCAATCCCAAAGATTTTGGTAGGAAAAACCTGGATTTTGGTTCAAAATGGGCTCGGGGTGGAGCGACGGCAGCCATCTTGGGGGTGGAGCCATGGCAGCCATCTTGGAAATGACATCATGGCAGCCATTTTGGGGGTGCAACCATGGCAGCCATCTTGGGGGTGTGGCCATGGCAGCCATCTTGGGGGTGGAGCCATGGCAGCCATTTTGGGAGGGTAACCATGGCAGCCATCTTGTGGGTGTGGCCATGGCAGCCATTTTGGGAGGGTAACCATGGCAGCCATTTTGGGGGTGTAACCATGGCAGCCATCTTGGGGGTGGAGCCATGGCAGCCATTTTAGGGGTGTAACCATGGCAGCCATCTTGGGGGTGGAGCCATGGCAGCCATCTTGGAAATGACATCATGGCAGCCATTTTGGGGGTGGAGCCATGACGGCCATTTTGGGGGTGGAGCCATGACAGCCATCTTGGAAATGACATCATGGCAGCCATCTTGGGGCTGTGGCCATGGCAGCCATCTTGGAAATGACATCATGGCAGCCATTTTGGGGGTGGAGCCATGGCAGCCATCTTGGGGGGGGTAACCGTGGCAGCCATCTTGGGGGTGGGGCCATGGCAGCCATCTTGGGGGGTGGAGCCATGGCAGCCATTTTAGGGGTGTAACCATGGCAGCCATTTTGGGTGTTGGGCCATGGCAGCCATCTTGGGGGTACAACCATGGCGGCCATCTTGGGGGTGTGGCCATGACGGCCATTTTAAACCCGGGATCAAACACGGCGTGCACGCGGCGGCCATTTCGCGGTGAAGTCGCGGCGGCCATCTTATGGGCGTGGTCACACCGTCCACTTCAGGCACCTGCGGGGGGAGTGGGAGGGAAAGGTCAGAGGTCAGGGGGGGTCATCGGGACGTGACCCCTCCCCCCACAGGAACTGGGTGTCACAGGTGGGTCCCCATTCCCAGGTAACCCATTCCCATCGGGTTTTTTCCCATTTTTTTTGCTGTTTTTTCCCATTTTTCCTGTTTTTATTAGTTCTTTGTGTTGTATTTCCCATTTTTTTGCCGTTTTCCCCATGTTTCGGTTGTTTTTCCCATTTTTTTACCGTTTTTCCCCATTTTTCCTGTTTTTATTCCCGTTCTTTAGTTGTTTTTCCCATTTTTTAATTTTTTTCCCATTTGTTTGCCCTTTTGTCCAATTTTTTTGCCGTTTTTTCCCATTTTTCTGGGGTTTTTTCCCACTTTTCCGGGTCCATCCCGTACCTGGTGTCCTGGTGTGTGCCCAGGCAGCGGGTGCAGCAGTACCTGGCCCCACAGGTGACACAGGTGTGTCCCCATTCCCAGGTAATCCATTCCCGTGGCATTTTTTCCCATTTTTTTTCTGTTTTTCCCATTTTTTTGCCGTTTTTCCCATTTTTCCCGGGTTTTTTCCCAGTTTCCCGGCTCCATCCCGTACCTGGTGTCCTGGTGTGTGCCCAGGCAGCGGGTGCAGCACTACCTGGCCCCACAGGTGTGTCCCCAATCCCAGGTAACCCATTCCCGTGGTGTTTATCCCCATTTTTTGGGTTTTTTCCCCATTTTTTTGGGTTTTTTTTCCCATTTTTTTGCAGTTTTTCCCATTTTTCCGGGGTTTTTTCCCACTTTTCCGGGTCCATCCCGTACCTGGTGTCCTGGTGCGTGCCCAGGCAGCGGGTGCAGCACTACCTGGCCCCACAGGTGTGTCCCCAATCCCAGGTAACCCATTCCCGTGTTTATTCCCATTTTTTGGGTTTTTTCCCCATTTTTTGGGGTTTTTTTTCCCATTTTTTTGCCGTTTTTCCCATTTTTCCGGGTTTTTTTCCCAGTTTTCCGGCTCCATCCTGTACCTGGTGTCCTGGTGTGTGCCCAGGCAGCGGGGTGCAGCAGTACCTGGCCCCACAGGTGACACAGGTGTGTCCCCATTCCCAGGTAAGCCATTCCCGTGGCGTTTTTTTCCCATTTTTTTGCCGTTTTTTCCCATTTTTCCGGGGTTTTTTCCCACTTTTCCGGGTCCATCCCGTACCTGGTGTCCTGGTGTGTGCCCAGGCAGCGGGTGCAGCAGTACCTGGCCCCGCAGGTGACACAGGTGTACCCCGAGGGGAAGCCGCAGACGGCGCAGAAGTGGCGCTGGGGCAGCCGGGACGGGGCGGCCCCGGCAGAGACGTAATTGGGGCCCTCGGCCGCGCTCAGGTTCTGCGGGATTTGGGGATTTGGGGATTGGGGCTGGCACAAATCCGGCCCCAAAATCCAAAATTCAGCTCAAAATCCGGCCCAAAATACAAAATCAGCTCCAAATCCAACCCAAAATTCAAATTTCAGCACCAAATCCAGCCCCAAATCCACAATCCAGCCCAAAATACACAATCAGCTCCAAATCCAACCCAAAATTCGAATTTCAGCACCAAATCCAGCCCCAAAATACAAAATCAGCTCCAAATCCAACCCCAAAATTCAAATTTCAGCACCAAATCCAGCCCCAAATCCAAAATCCAGCCTAAAATACAAAATCAGCTCTAAATCCAACCCAAAATTCAAATTTCAGCACCAAATCCAGCCCCAAATCCACAATCCGGCCCAAAATACAAAATCAGCTCCAAATCCAACCCAAAATCCAAAATCCAACCCCAAATCCAGAAGTCAGACCCAAATCCAGCCCAAAATACAAAATCAGCTCCAAATCCAGCCCAAAATCCAAATTTCAGCACCAAATTCAGCACCAAATCCAGACCCAAAATCCAGAATTCAGCTCCAAATCTGACCCCAAATCCAGCCCCAAACACAGCAAAAAATCCAGAATTCAGCTCAAAATTCAATCCCAAATCCAGTCCAAAATCCAAAATTCAGCTCCAAATCCAACCCAAATAAAAACCCCAAAGTTCTCAAATCCACTCAAAACCCCCCAAATCCAGCCCCGAAATCCCAAACCCAAATCCCTCCCAATTCCATGAAATTCCCCCCAAAATTCCACCCAATTTCCCCCCCAACTCCCCCCCGAATTTTCCCCCAATTTCCTTCCAAATCCCCCCAAAATCCCCCAAATTCCCTGAAATCCCCCCAAAATCCCTCCCAGTACCCCCCAAATCCCCAAAATTCCACCCAATTTCCCCAAATCCCCCCC
>JANVCZ010000030.1:9983659-10036690 GCA_032357785.1 Periparus ater
CCGAGGTGGACGAGCTGGACCCCGGCACCATCGATCAGCTGATCGAGCTGTCCAGCAAGCTGCACCTGCCGGCCGACGACGTGGTGGACATCATCCACGACGTGGAGCAGAAGCGCAAGGAGGAGGCGGCCGGGATGGCTTTGGGGGTGCTGGGGATGGGATCGGAGGGCTTGGAGACCCCCCCGAAGCTCAGCCGGACCCCCAAACCTCGGATCCGGCCTCTGGATCAGCTGCCGGGAAGGACTTTCCTGCCGCCCCCCCGGCGCCCCCCGCCCCCGCTGAGGGACCGCCAGTTCCAGAATTACCTGGAGAGGGTTTTGGGGAGCCCCCCCCGGGGGTATCCGTGAGAGGGGGGACCCCAAACCCCCCCCACAGACCCCCCCAGAACCCCCCCAGACCCCCCCCCATGCTCGGATGTGTTGCCCCTCCCCAGTCCGGGGTCGTTCCCGTTGATCTGTGGCCACCAGTTGGGTCCTCCCAGTTGTCCCAGTTCCGACTGTAGAGCTCCCCCCACCCATCGCCGTCCCAGTTAATCCCAGTTCTGCCCAGTCCCGACTCCAGTTTCCCACCATTCGGCCCCAGAGACGCCCAGTTCTGCCCAGTTCCCCTCCCAGTTCCAGTTCCAGGCCCCTCCAGTCTGTCCCCAGTCCCTCCCAGTTCCAGTTCCAGACCCCTCCCAGTCCTTCCCAGTCTGCCCCAGTCCCTCCCAGTTCCCCCAGTCCCAAGTTCCCCCAGTCCCAGTCCCAGACCCTCCCAGTCCATCCCAGTTCCCCCCAATCTCTCCAGTCCCTCCCAGACCCCTCCCAGTTCCCCAGTCCCAGCTCCAGACCCCTCCCAGTCCCTCCCAGTTCCCCCCAGTCCCTCCCAGTTCCTCCAGACCCAGCTCCAGACCCCTCCCAGTTCCCCCAGTCCGTCCCAGTCCCAGCTCCAGACCCCTCCCAGTCCCTCCCAGTTCCCCCCAGTCCCTCCCAGTTCCTCCAGACCCAGCTCCAGACCCCTCCCAGTTCCTCCAGTCCCTCCCAGTTCCAGTTCCAGACCCCTCCCAGTTCCCCCAGTCCCTCCCAGTTCCCCCAGTCCCTCCCAGTTCCAGCTCCAGACCCCTCCCAGTTCCCCCCAGTCCCTCCCAGTTCCCCGCGGGGGGTTGCCTGTAAATAACCCCCCAATCACTAATTTTGCTAACGAATAAAAGCGGACTATTTTAGTACGAGTTACTCCCGTTCTTTGGGGAGGGGGGCTTCTGCTGCCCCCCCCGGGGCAAATTCAACCCCCCGGGGGCAAATTCGGGACCCCCGGGGGCAAATTCGGAATTTTCGGGGCAAATTCAGAACCTCCGGGGGTAAATTCGGAATTTTCGGGGGCAAATTTGGAACCTCTGGGGTCAAATCTGGAATCTTTGGGGCAAATTCAACCCCCCGGGGGCAAATTCGGAACCTCCGGGGGCAAATTCTGAATCCTTGGGGTCAAATTTGGAACCTCTGGGGGCAAATTTGGGACCCCCGGGGGCAAATTCGGAACCTTTGGGGGCAAATTCGGAATTTTCGGGGCAAATTCTGAATCCTCGGGGCAAATTCTGAATCCTCGGGGTCAAATTCGGAACCTTTGGGGGCAAATTTGGGACCCCCGGGGGCAAATTCGGAACCTCTGGGGGTAAATTTGGAACCTTTGGGGCAAATTCGGAACCTTTGGGGCAAATTCGGAACCTTTGGGGCAAACTTGGGACCCCCGGGGGCAAATTCGGGACCCCCGGGGGCAAATTCGGGACCCCCGGGGGCAAATTCGGAATTTTCGGGGCAAATTCAGAACCGCCGGGGGCAAATTCGGAACTTTCGGGGGCAAATTCGGAACCCCCGGGGGCAAATTTGGAATTTTCGGGGCAAATTCAGAACTTCTGGGGGCAAATCTGGAACCTTTGGGGGCAAATTTGGGACCCCCGGGGGCAAATTTGGAACCTTTGGGGCAAATTCGGAACCTTTGGGGCAAATTCGGAACCTTTGGGGGCAAATTTGGGATCCCCGGGGGCAAATTCGGAATTTTCGGGGCAAATTCGGAACCTTTGGGGGCAAATTCGGAACCTCTGGGGGCAAATTCGGAACCTCTGGGGGCAAAATTGGAACCTTTGGGGTAAAATTGGAACTTTTGGGGGTATAATGACCCAAAAAGAGGTAAAATGACCCCAAAAAGAGAAGAAACGACCCCCCCACGGGGTAAATTCTGCCCCCCACGGGTAAAAAAAACCCCAAAATGGGGTAAAATTACCCTAAAATGGGGAAAAATAACACAAAAAGAGGTAAAATCACCCAAAAAGGGGTAAAATGAACCCAAAACTGAGCAAAATAACCCAAAATGGGGCAAAATGACCCAAAAAGAAGTAAAATCACCCAAAATGGGGTAGAACAAAAAAAAGTGTAGAACACGACCAAAAAGTGATAAAATAACCCCAAAAAGGAGTAAAAAAAAATCCAAAAAGGAACAAAATTACCCCAAAATGGAGCAAAATTACCTCAAAAAAGGGAAAAATAAATCAAAAAAGGGTAAAAAAAATCCCAAAATGGAACAAAATTACCCCAAAATGGAGCAAAATTACCTCAAAAAAGGGAAAAATAAATCAAATAGGGGTAAAAAATCCAAGGAGCAAAATAATCTCAAAATGGAGCAAAATTACCCCAAAAAAGGGAAAAAGACCCCAAAAAGGGGTAAAAAAACCCCAAAATGGAGCAAAAAAACCCTTAAAAAAGCAGCAAAATTACCCCAAAAAATGGATAAAACCCCCCAAAATTGGCAAAATAACCCCAAAATTGGCAAAATAACCCCAAAATGGGATCAAATAACCCCAAAAAAGGAGCCAAGACCCCTCCCCAAATTTCAAAACGCCCCCCAAAATCCCCTTTCCCCCCTCCCCAAATCACCAAACTCCGCTCGATTCTCCAGATTTTTATTCCAAATTTTTTTTAATGGGGTGGGGGGTCCCAAAATTTGGGTGGGGGGGGTCCCAAAATTTGGGTGGGGGGGTCCCAAATTTGGGGTGGGGAGGGTCCCAAAATTTGGGGTGGGTGGGTCCCAAAATTTGGGGTGGGGGGTCCCAAAATTTGGGTGGGGGGGTCCCAAAATTTGGGTGGGGGGGTCCCAAAATTTGGGTGGGGGGAGTCCCAAAATTTGGGGTGGGGGGTCCCAAAATTTGGGGTGGGGGGTCCCCGAATTTGGGTGGGGGGTCCCAAAATTTGGGGTGGGGGGGGTCCCAAAAATTTGGGGTGGGGGAGTCCCCAAAATTTGGGTGGGTGGTCCCAAAATTTGGGGTGGGGGTCCCCGAATCTGGGTGGGGGGTCCCAAAATTTGGGTGGGGGGGTCCCAAAATTTGGGGTGGGGGTCCCCAAATTTGGGGTGGGGGGGTGGCACCCACTGGGGACCCTCCCCAAAATCCAGGTGAAGGCAGAGCCCCCCCTCCCCCACCCCAAAATATTTTAGGGACCCCCCCCCCCCCCAAAATGAAGCCCCTCCCCCATTTATAGATATATTTACAATTTGGGGAGGGGGCGTGGGGGGGGTCCCCTCCCCTCCCCCCCCCCCTTTTGGGTCTTCTCCAGGCTGGGATTGGTCCCTGGGGTGGGGAGGGGTCCCCCATAATTTGGGGAGGGGTCTTGTCAAACCCAAACCCCCCCCAAGAAGGATTTTGGGGAGGGGGCTACGCCAGCCCCATTTCCTCCAGGACGCTCCGGGGGGATTCGTCTTCCTGGGGGGGGGAAAGGAAAGGGTTAAAATGGGGGGGGACCCCCCCCCTGAACCCCAAAATTTGGGGGGGGGGGGAGGGGGGACACCACCCTAAAATTTGGGGGGGGGGGACAAGGGGGGAATCGTCCCCAAATTTGGGGGGGATAAAAAGGGAACCCCCCCCCTAAAATTGGGATGGTCCAAAGGGGATTTTTTGGGGTCACCAAAACCCCTCCCTGCGGATTTTGGGGGGGTCCCGAAGTCCTGGAGAAGCTCCAGGTGGATTTTTGGGGTCACCAAAACCCCTCCCTGCGGATTTTTGGGGGGTCCCGAAGTCCTGGAGAAGCTCCAGGTGGATTTTGGGGTCACCAGGACCCTCCAAGAACCTCCATGGACTTTGGGGTCACCACGGATGGTCCCTACGGGATTTTTGGGGTCACCATGGATGGTCCAAAGGGGATTTTGGGGTCACCAGGACCCTCCAAGAACCTCCATGGATTTTGAGGTCTCCATGGATGGTCCCTACGGGATTTTTGCGGTCCCCCAGGTCCCTCCCTGTGGATTTTTGGGGTGTCCCAAAGTCCTGGAGAAGCTCCACGTGGATTTTGGGGTCACCAGGACCCTCCAAGAACCTCCACGGATTTTGGGGTCACCATGGATGGTCCAAAGGGGATTTGGGGTCACCAGGGACCCTCCAAGAACTTCCATGGACTTTGGGGTCACCATGGATGGGATTTTTGGGGTCACCAAAACCCCTCCCTGTGGATTTTTGGGGGGTCCCAAAGTCCTGGAGAAGCTCCACATGGATTTTGGGGTCACCAGGACCCTCCAAGAACCTCCATGGATTTTGGGGGTCACCGTGGATGGTCCAAAGGGGATTTTTGGGGTGTCCCAAAGTCCTGGAGAAGCTCCACGTGGATTTTGGGGTCACCAGGACCCTCCAAGAACCTCCACGGATTTTGGGGGTCACCATGGATGGTCCATAAGGGATTTTTGGGGTCACCATGGATGGTCCAAAGGGGATTTTTGGGGTGTTCCCACCTCCTGGAGAAGCTCCACGTGGATTTTGGGGTCACCAAAACCCCTCCCCGTGGATTTTTGGGGTGTCCCCACCTCCTGGAGAAGCTCCAGGTGGATTTTGGGGTCACCAGGACCCTCCAAGAACTTCCATGGACTTTGGGGTCACCATGGATGGTCCCAAAGGGGATTTTGGGGTCACCATGACCCTCCAAGAACCTCCATGGACTTTGGGGTCTCCATGGATGGACCAAAGGGGATTTTTGGGGTCACCATGACCCTCCAAGAACCTCCATGGATTTTGAGGTCTCCATGGATGGTCCCTACGGGGATTTTTGGGGTCCCCCAGGTCCCTCCCTGTGGATTTTTGGGGTGTCCCAAAGTCCTGGAGAAGCTCCACGTGGATTTTGGGGTCACCATGACCCTCCAAGAACCTCCACGGATTTTGGGGTCACCATGAATGGTCCATAAGGGATTTTTGGGGTCACCATGGATGGTCCATACGGGATTTTGGGGTCACCAGGACCCTCCAAGAACCTCCACGGATTTTGGGGTCACCATGGATGGTCCCTACGGGATTTTTGGGGTCCCCCAGGCCCCTCCCCGTGGATTTTTGGGGTGTCCCCACCTCCTGGAGAAGCTCCAGGTGGATTTTGGGGTCACCAGGACCCTCCAAGAACCTCCATGGACTTTGGGGTCACCATGGATGATCCCTACGGGATTTTTGGGGTCACCATGGATGCTCCATACGGGATTTTGGGGTCACCAGGACCCTCCAAGAACCTCCACGGATTTTGGGGTCACCATGGATGGTCCAAAGGGGATTTTGGGGTCACCAGGACCCTCCAAGAACCTCCATGGACTTTGGGGGTCACCATGGATGGTCCATATGGGATTTTTGGGGTCCCCCCAGACCCCTCCCTGTGGATTTTTTGGGGGGTCCCGAAGTCCTGGAGAAGCTCCACGTGGATTTTGAGGTCACCAGGACCCTCCAAGAACCTCCATGGACTTTGGGGTCACCATGGATGGTCCACAAGGGGATTTTTGGGGTCCCCCACCCCCTCCCATGGATTTTTGGGGTGTCCCCATCTCCTATTTTGGGGTCACCATGGATGGTCCAAAGGGGGATTTTGGGGTCACCAGGACCCTCCAAGAACCTCCACAGATTTTGGGGTCACCATGGATGGTCCAAAGGGGGATTTTGGGGTCACCAGGACCCTCCAAGAACGTCCATGGACTTTGGGGTCACCATGGATGGTCCATAAGGGATTTTTGGGGTCACCATGGATGGTCCAAAGGGGATTTTTGGGGTGTCCCCACCTCCTGGAGAAGCTCCACGTGGATTTTGGGGTCACCAGGACCCTCCAAGAACCTCCACAGATTTTGGGGTCACCATGGATGGTCCATACGGGATTTTGGGGTCACCATGACCCTCCAAGAACCTCCACGGATTTTGGGGTCACCATGGATGGTCCATACGGGATTTTGGGGTCACCATGACCCTCCAAGAACCTCCATGGACTTTGGGGTCACCATGGATGGTTTGTAGGGGATTTTTGGGGTCACCAGGACCCTCCAAGAACCTCCACGGATTTTGGGGTCACCATGGATGGTCCACAAGGGGATTTTTGGGGTCCCCCAGACCCCTCCCTGTGGATTTTTGGGGTGTCCCAAAGTCCTGGAGAAGCTCCACGTGGATTTTGGGGTCACCAGGACCCTCCAAGAACCTCCACGGATTTTGGGGTCACCATGGATGGTCCAAAGGGGATTTTGGGGTCACCAGGACCCTCCAAGAACTTCCATGGACTTTGGGGTCACCATGGATGGTCCCTATGGGATTTTTGGGGTCACCAAAACCCCTCCCTGTGGATTTTTGGGGGGGTCCCAAAGTCCTGGAGAAGCTCCACATGGATTTTGGGGTCACCAGGACCCTCCAAGAACCTCCATGGATTTTGGGGTCACCGTGGATGGTCCAAAGGGGATTTTTGGGGTGTCCCAAAGTCCTGGAGAAGCTCCACGTGGATTTTGGGGTCACCAGGACCCTCCAAGAACCTCCACGGATTTTGGGGTCACCATGGATGGTCCATACGGGATTTTGGGGTCACCAGGACCCTCCAAGAACCTCCACGGATTTTGGGGGTCACCATGGATGGTCCATACAGGATTTTTGGGGGTCACCATGACCCTCCAAGAACCTCCACGGATTTTGGGGTCACCACGGATGGTCCCTATGGGATTTTTGGGGTCCCCCAGGTCCCTCCCCGTGGATTTTTGGGGTGTCCCCACCTCCTGCAGCAGGTCCGCCTGCTCGATGGCCTTGAGGACGCTCTTCTTGGAGGTGTCCTGGATCTCACCACCCATCACGAACTCGTCCAGGATGAAGTAGGCCTTCTCGAAGTTGAAGATGATGTCCAGCTCACACACCTGGCCAGGAGGTCACCGGGCGCTTGGGGGGGACACCTCGGGACACCCCCCAAATTCAGGGTGGGGCAGGTCATGGGGTGGGGGGTGGGGATAGGGGACGTTGGGTGGCCCTGGGGTCCTCATTGAGAACTTTGGGGTGGCCCTGGTGGCCTTGAGGGGCTCCTGAAGAACTTTGGGGTGGCCCTGGTGGCCCTGGGGTCCTCATTGAGAACTTTGGGGTGGCCCTGGTGGCCTTGAGGGGCTCCTGAAGAACTTTGGGGTGGCCCTGGTGGCCCTGGGGTCCTCATTGAGAACTTTGGGGTGGCCCTGGTGGACTCCTGGTGGCATTTGTGGTCCTTGGGGTCTTTCTGGAGAACTTTGGGGTGGCCCTGGTGGACTCCTGGTGGCATTTGTGGTCCTTGGGGTCTTCCTGGAGAACTTTGGGGTGCCCTTGGCGGTCCTGGGGTTCTCCTGGTGGAACACCCAGGTGCCCCTGGGGGAACACCCAGGTGGGTTCTGGTGGCCCCTGGTGACCCTGTGGTGACCTGGGGTGTCCCAGGTGACCTTGGGATGCTCCTGGTGATCCTGGGGTGGCCCTGAGATGTTTCTGATGACCCTGTGGTGACCCTGAGATGTTTCTGGTGACTCCAGGGTGTCCCTGATGACCCTGAGATGTTTCTGGTGACCCTGTGGTGACCCTGAGATGTTTCTGGTGATCCTGTGGTGACCCTGAGATGTTTCTGGTGACCCTGAGATGTTTCTGGTGGCCCCAGGATGTCCCCCAGGGTGTCCCCCTGGGCCGTGTCCCCACTCACGCTGCCGAAGTACTTGTCCAGCAGCTCCACGTAGCGGTGGATGAGCTCCAGCGTGATCAGCTCGTTGTCCTGGCCCTCGATGGCGCAGCAGAAGTAGAGGCTGGCGTACCTGGGGGACAACATCGGGGTGGGGATGTCCTCTGGGCCACCAAAACCCACCGGGGAGCCGGGACGTGGCCCCTGGGAGGTCCCAGATGGCACCATGGTCAACCCAACCATGGTCAACCCAACCATGGTCAACCCAACCATGATCAATCCAACCATGGTCAACCCAACCACGGTCAACCCAACCATGGTCAACCCAACTGTGGTCAACCCATCATGGTCAACCCAACCATGGTCAACCCAACCCAACCATGGTCAATTCATTGTGGTCAACACAATCATGGTCAGTCCAACCATGATCAATCCAACCATGGTCAATCCAACCATGGTCAACCCAACCATGGTCAACCCAACCATGGTCAACCCAATCATGGTCAGTCCAACCATGGTCAACCCATCATGGTCAACCCAACCATGGTCAACCCAACCATGATCAACCCATCATGGTCAATCCAACCATGGTCAATCCATCATGGTCAACCCAATCATGGTCAACCCAACCATGGTCAATCCAACCATGGTCAACCCAACTGTGGTCAACCCATCATGGTCAACTCATCATGGTCAATCCAACCGTGGTCAACCCAATCGTGGTCAACCCAACCATGGTCAACCCATCATGGTCAACCCAACCATGGTCAGTCCAACCATGGTCAGTCCAAGCATGGTCAACCCAACCATGGTCAACCCAACTGTGGTCAACCCATCATGGTCAACTCATCATGGTCAACCCAACCATGGTCAACCCAACTGTGGTCAACCCAACTGTGGTCAACCCATCATGGTCAACCCAACCATGGTCAGTCCCACCATGGTCAACCCATCATGGTCAATCTAAGCATGGACAATTCATTGTGGTCAATGCAACCGTGGTCAACTCAACTGTGGTCAACTGTGGTCAACGCATCATTGTCAACTTGACCATGGTCAACCCAACCATGGTCAACCCACCATGGTCAACCCATCATGGTCCACCTGATCAAGGTCAACCCAACACAGTCAATTCGACCACGGTCAATGCAACCATGGACAACCCAACCACAGTCAAGCCACCACGGTCAACCCAACCACGGTCAAACCAACGATGGTCAACCCAACTATGGTCAACTCATGACGGTCAACCCATCACAGTCCACCTGATCAAGGTCAACCCATCATGGTCAACCCAACCATGGTCAATTCATCATGGTCAACTCAACCGTGGTCAACCCAACTGTGGTCACCTCATCATGGTCAACCCAACCATGGTCAACTCATGATGGTCAACCCATCACGGTCCACCTGATCCAAGGTCAACCCAATCATGGTCAACCCTACTATGGTCAACCCAACTGTGGTCAACCAAACCATGGACAACCCAATGTGGTCAACCCAACTGTGGTCAACTCATGATGGTCAACCCATCATAGTCCACCTGATCCAAGGTCAACCCAACTGTGGTCAACCCTACTACGGTCAACCCACCATGGTCAACCCATCATGGTCCACCTGATCAAGGTCAACCCAAGCATGGTCAACCCTACTATGGTCAACCCATGATGGTCAACCCAACTGTGGTCAACCAAATCATGGACAATCCAATGTGGTCAACCCAACTGTGGTCAACTCATGATGGTCAACCCATGATGGTCAACCTATCATGGTCCACCTGATCATGGTCAACCCAACTGTGGTCAACCAAACCATGGACAATCCAATGTGGTCAACCCAACTGTGGTCAACCAAACCATGGACAATCCAATGTGGTCAACCCAACTGTGGTCAACTCATGATGGTCAACCCATCGTGGTCAACCCAACCATGGACAACCCAACCGTGGTCAACCCAACCACGGGACGGTTTGGGGGGGACAATCCTGAGGTGGGAGGTCCCCTGGATCTCCAAAGTCCACCTGAGGAGAAGCTTTTTGAGGGAAAAAAAATTGGAATTTGGGGTTTCATGGAAAAAGTGGATTTTTTGGGGGGGAAAAGGTGAATTTTTGGGCAGAAAAGGGTGGAATTTTGGGGGAAATGTGGATTTTTAGGGGAAAAAGTGGATTTTTTTTGGGCAGAAGATGGATTTTTTAGGGAAAAAAAAGAGAATTTTGGGGAGGAAAATGTGGATTTTTCTGGGGAAAATTGGATATTTACTATGGAAAAATTTTTTGTGGGGAAAAAAGAAATTTTTGGGAGAAAAGTTGCTTTTTTTTGGGGAAAAAGCATTTTTTTTTTCAGGAAAAGTTGGTATTTTTTGGGGGGTAAAAAGGCATTTTTTGGGGCAATTTTTTTTGTGGGGGTGAAAAGGAAGTTTTGGGAGGGAAAAGTCACATTTTTGGGGAATAAATGCATTTTTTGGGAAAAAAGGCATTTTCTGGGGGGAGGAAAAGACATTTTTAGGGGAAAAATACATTTTTAAGAGGCAAAAAGTCATTTCTGGAGGGGGGAAAGGTGATTTTTTTCAGTAAAAAGCCACTTTTTTGGGAAAAAAAAGCATTTTTTCAGAAAGATATATTTTTTGCAGGGAAAATAAAGAACATTTTGTGAAAAAAAATAATCATTTTTGAGGACAATCCTTTTCTCTAATCCCTAAACCCCTTTTTAATGGGTGCAAAACTCATTTTTTTGGCTGGAAAAATGGATTTTTTTGGTGGGAAATCACATTTTTTTGGGGGTTTTTTCCTCAATTTTTTTTTTTTTAAGGGAGGAAAACTCAATTTTTTCGCATTTTTTGGGTGGGTTTTACCTTTTGTAGACCACCTTGAGGTCCCTCCACTCCAGGAAACTGCACATTTTGGGTTTCCTGGCCAGCACCACCTGCATCAGCTCCCGCACCATTTTCTTCTTGTCCTTGTCGGCCGTGGCCAGGTACCACTTCTGCAGCCTCAGTTTCCCTTGGCGGCTGAACAGCAGCATGAACCGCATCTGGGGGGGGGCTGGGGTCACTGGGAGGGGACTGGGAGCACTGGGAGGGGATTTGGGGGGGGATTTGGGGAGATTTGGGGGAGTTTTGGGGAGATTTGGGGGGGATTTGGGGGAATTTGGGGGAGCATTTGGGGGGATTTAGGGGAATTTTGGGGGGCTTTGGGGGGCTTTGGGGGAATTTAGGGAGCATTTAGGGGGATTTGGGGAGGACTTGGGGGGATTTGAGAGAGTTTTGGGGGGATTGGGGAGGTTTTGGAGGTGTTTGGGGGGAATTTTGGGGGGATTTGGGGGAGTTTTGGGAGGATTTGGGGGAGTTTTGGGAGGATTTGGGGAGGATTTGGGGGCATTTAGGGAGGATTTGAGAGAGTTTTGGAGGGATTTGGGAGGGATTTGGGGAGGATTTGGGGGAATTTTGGAGATTTTTGGGGATATTGAGGGGATTTTGGGGGGGATTTGGGGGAGTTTTGAAGGATTTTGGGGAGTTTTTGGGGGGATTTTGGGGGAGTTTTGGGGGGGTTTGGGGGCCCGGGAGGGGTTGGGAGTGGGGGGCTCTGCAGCCTCAGTTTCCCCTTGGTGGCTGAACAGCAGCATGAACCGCATCTGGGGGGGGCTGGGGGGTCACTGGGAGGGACTGGGAGCACTGGGAGGGGATTTGGGGGGGATTTGGGGGGATTTGGGGAAATTTTGGGGGGATTTGAGAGAGTTTTGGGGGGGATTTGGGGGAGTTTTGGGGAGATTTGGGGGGGGATTTGGGGAATTTGGGGGGCCTTTGGGGGGGCTTTGGGGGAATTTAGGGAGCATTTAGGGGGATTTGGGGGAATTTTGGGGGGCTTTGGGGGAATTTAGGGAGCATTTAGGGGGATTTGGGGGAATTTTGGGGGGCCTTTGGGGGGCTTTGGGGAATTTAGGGAGCATTTGGGGGGATTTAGGGGAATTTTGGGGGGGCTTTGGGGGAATTTAGGGAGCATTTGGGGGATTTGGGGAGGACTTGGGGGGATTTGAGAGAGTTTTGGGGGGATTTGGGGAGGATTTGGGGGAGTTTTGGGAGGATTTGGGGGAGTTTTGGGAGGATTTCAGGGGGGTTTGGGAGGATTTGGGGGAGTTTTGGGAGGATTTGAGGGGATTTGGGGGGGGATTTTGGAGATTTTTGGGATATTGGGGGGATTTTGGGGGGGATTTGGGGAGTTTTGAGGGATTTTGGGGAGTTTTTGGGGGGATTTGAGGGAGTTTTGGGGGGGTTTGGGGGCCCGGGGAGGGGTTGTGAGTGGGGGGGCTCTGCAGCCTCAGTTTCCCTTGGTGGCTGAACAGCAGCTGGGACCAAATCTGGGGGGGGCTGGGGGGTCACTGGGAGGGACTGGGAGCACTGGGAGGGGATTTGGGGGAATTTGGGGGGATTTGGGAGGATTTGGGGGAGTTTTGGGGGGATTTGGGGGAGTTTTGGGGGGATTTTGGAGCATTTTGGGAGGATTTTGGGAAGTTTGGGGAGATTGGGGGGGTTTTAGGGGAGGTTTTTGGGATTTTGGAGGGATTTGGGTGGATCTTGGGGAGTTTGGGGAGATTGGGGTGGTTTGGGAGGGTTTGGGGGAGTTTTTGGAGAGATTTGGGGGAGTTTTGGGTGGATTTGGGGGAGTTTTGGGGAGACTGGAGGGGTTTTGGAAGGGGTTTGGGGTCTGGGGATGGATTTGGGGGGATTTTGGGGGTCTGGGGATGGATTTTGGGGTCTGGGGATGGATTTTGGGGGGATTTTGGGGTCTGGGGATGGATTTTGGGGTCTGGGGATGGATTTTGGGGGGGATTTTGGGGTCTAGGGATGGATTTTGGGGTCTGGGGATGGATTTTGGGTGGATTTGGGGGGATTTTGGGGCCTGGGGATGGACTTTGGGGGGATTTTGGGGGTTGGGGACAAGGTAAGGGGGGGTCCCGTGGGGGTGGGGGAGGGGTCTGGGGGCTCATTTGGGATCCGGGGGGGATTTTGGGGGGGGTGGGGGAGGGGTCTGGAGAGTCACGTGGTGCCGGGGTGGGGGAGGGGAGCGAGAGGTCACGTGGGCACCGATCCCAGGAAGGGGGGGAGGGGGCTCTGTCCCCTGTGGGATCCCGAGGTCACGTGGTCAGAGGTCAAAGGTCACCCCCCCCAGGTCACGACCCCCCCCCCCATTTCCCGCACCACGTGACTGCCCCTCCCCACCACGTGACTCCCGCCCCCGCCGCGCCCCCCGCTCACCATAGCGCCGTGTCCCGCGGGCGGGGGCCGCGGGCGGGGCCGCGGGCGGGGGTCGGGGGTCCGGGGGGGGGTCGGGGAGGGGGTCCCGGAGGGGTCCCGGGGTCGGGGGGGGTCGGACGGGGCCGCTCCGCGCCTCCGGCAGCGCCGCGCCGGGCCCGCCGCTTCCGGGTGTGACGTCACCGCGCATGCGCCGGCGCGCCCGGGGCGCGGCCTGTCGCCGTGGCAACGGGAGAAAGGGGCGTGGCCTAGGGGCGAGGGGATGGGGCGGGGCTTCCCGCCGAAGGGGCGGGGTTTCCATAGCAACGGGGAGGGGGCGGGGGCCTGTCGCTATGGGAACCGGGGCGCGCTTCCCGCCAGGGGGCGGCTGTTGCCGTGGTAACGGGGGAGGGGGCGTGGCCTGTGCAGGTGGGCGGGGGCTGTTGCCTTGGCAACGCGGCGTGGCCCGGTAACGGTTGCTATGGGGGTGTTGCCATGGTAACGGAGGGCAGAATTGGGGAGGGGGAATTTGGGATCCTTCGGGGGAGATTTGGGGTGAAAAAGGGGAATTTGGGGTGCTGGGGTTGAAACAGCCCATTGGGACATGGTGGTGACCCCAGGACAGGACAGGAGTGACCCCAGAGTGACCCCAGAGTGACCCCAGAGTGACCCCAGGACAGGAGTGACCTCAGAGTGACCCCAGAGTGACCCCAGAGTGACCCCAGAGTGACCCCAGGACAGGAGTGACCTCAGAGTGACCCCAGAGTGACCCCGGAGTGACCTCAGAGTGACCCCAGGACAGGACAGGAGTGACCCCAGAGTGACCCCAGAGTGACCCCAGAGTGACCCCAGGACAGGAGTGACCTCAGAGTGACCCCAGAGTGACCCCGGAGTGACCTCAGAGTGACCCCAGGACAGGACAGGAGTGACCCCAGAGTGACCCCAGCGTGACCCAAGAGTGACCCCAGTTTGGGGTGACCCCAGTTTGGGATGACCCCTGTGCCCCACATCCTGTTGGGAACACACCTGGACGTTCCCACTGGACACATCTGGACATGTCCTGGGACACACCTGGACATTCCCACTGGACACACCTGGACATGTCCTGGGACACACCTGGACGTTCCCACTGGACACACCTGGACATGCCCTGGAACACACCTGGATGTACCCTCGGACACTCCTGGATGTTCCCACCGGACACACCTGATGTGTCCTGGAACACACCTGGACATGTCCTGGGACACACCTGGACGTACCCTCGGACACACCTGGACATGCCCTGGGACACACCTGGATGTACCCTCGGACACACCTGGACATGTCCTGAGACACCCCTGGACATGCCCCAGGACACACCTGGACGTATCCTCAGACACACCTGGACATGTCCTGGAACACACCTGGACACGTCCTGGAACACACCTGGACACGTCCTGGAACACACCTGGACATACCCTCGGACACACCTGGACACGTCCTGGGACACACCTGGACACGTCCTGGGACACACCTGGACGCTCCCTGAGGAACCTCCTGGAGCTCAGGTGGTGCCACCATGCCGGGAAGGACACCTGGTGTCCCGTGCCACCACACGTGCCGGGAAAAGGGCGGAATCCTGGCCGGATGGGTTCCTCCCACCTGGTTTATTGTGACCAAAGGTCCCCCCCAGGTGTTTTCCGTGTCCTGGATCCCGGGGACGGATCCGGCTGTGTCCCCAGCGCCGGGGCCATGGCGGGACGGTGGCGGCTGTGGGACAGCCGGGCCCTGCTCTGCGTCTGCGTCCTGGTCACCGTCACAGGTGGGAGCTGCTGGCACCGACCCAGCCCTGGAGGCACCGGGACCTCTCAGTCCTGGTGGCACTGGGACCCCTCCCCAGTTCTGGTGTCACTGGGACCTCTCCTCAGTCCTGGTGGCACCGGGACCCCTCCCCAGTTCTGGTGTCACTGGGACCCCTCCCCAGTTCTGGTGGCACCGGGACCCCTCCTCAGCCCTGCTGGCACCAGAACCTCTTCTCAGCCCTGGTGGCACCTGGACCCCTCCCCAACCCTGCTGGCACCGACCCAGCCCTGCTGGCACCGGGACCTCTCAGTCCTGGTGGCACCGGGACCCCTCCTCAGTCCTGGTGTCACCTCCCCAACCCTGGTGTCACTGGGACCCCTCCCCAGCCCTGCTGGCACCGACCCAGCCCTGCTGGCACCGGGACCCCTCCTCAGTCCTGGTGGCACCTGGACCCCTCCCCAACCCTGGTGGCACCGGGACCCCTCTTCAGCCCTGGTGTCACTGGGACCCCTCCCCAACCCTGGTGGCACCGGGACCTCTCAGTCCTGGTGTCACCTCCCCAGCCCTGGTGTCACTGGGACCTCTTCTCAGTCCTGGTGGCACTGGGACCCCTCCTCAGTCCTGGTGGCACTGGGACCTCTCCTCAGTCCTGGTGGCACTGGGACCTCTTCTCAGTCCTGGTGGCACCAGGACCCCTCCTCAGTCCTGGTGTCACTGGGACCCCTCCTCAGTCCTGGTGTCACTGGGACCCCTCCTCAGTCCTGGTGTCACTGGGACCCCTCCCCAGTTCTGGTGTCACTGGGACCCCTCCTCAGTCCTGGTGGCACCGGGACCCCTCCTCAGCCCTGGTGTCACTGGGACCCCTCCCCAACCCTGGTGGCACCGGGACCTCTCAGTCCTGGTGTCACCTCCCCAGCCCTGGTGTCACTGGGACCTCTTCTCAGTCCTGGTGGCACCTCCCCAGCCCTGCTGGCACTGGGAACCCTCCCCAGTTCTGGTGTCACCTCTCCAGCCCTGGTGTCACTGGGACCCCTCCCCAGCCCTGGTGCCACCGGGACCCCTCCTCAGCTCCAGGACCCCTCCCCAGCCCTGGTGGCACCGGGACCCCTCCCCAGCTCTGGTGGCACCAGGATGTTGTGGATGGGGTTCTTTGGAGGTCCAGGGGTCTCTTGGGGGGTCCAGGATCTTTGTTTGGGGGTCCAGGATCTTTGTTTGGAGGTCCAGAGGTCTCTTGGTGGAGGACAGAGATCTTTGTTTGGGGGTCCAGGGGTCTTTGTTTGGAGGTCCAGGGGTCTTTGGGGCCCAGCTGGGGGTCTGGAGGGTCCTTGGGACTCTTGGTGGCATTTTTGGGGAGCTGAGGTTGGGTTTTGGAGAGATGTGGTGGGTGGGGATGGTTTTGGAGACCTGGAGATCTTTGGAGGGGGCTCCAGGGGCCTCAGGGGGTCCGGGGGTCTTTGTTTGGGGGTCCAGGGGGTCTTTTGAGGGGGGTCTGTGCGTTTTTGAGGTGGATCCATGGATCTCTGGGGGGATCTGGAGGGTCTGGGGAGACTTGGGGTCATCTTTGGATGTTGGCATGTGGTGGGTGAGGGTCTTTGGGGGTCCAGGGGTCTTTGGGGAGGTCCAGGGGTCTTTGGGGTGGTCCAGGGGTCTTTAGGGGGGGTCCCAGGGGTCTTTTGAGGGGGTCTGTGGGTTTTTGGGGTGGGTCCATGAGTCTTTGGGACCCAGTCTTGAGGGTCTGGAGAGTCCTGGGGTCATCTTTGGAGAACCAAGGTTGGGTTTTTGGGGGGACGTTGGTCTGAGGTGGGTGAGGGTCTTTGGGGCTCCAGGGGTCTTCGGGGGTTCTGAGGTCTTTGGGGAGGTCCAGGGGTCTTTTGAGGGGGGGTCTGTGGGTTTTTGAGGTGGATCCATGGGTTTTTGGGGGGATCTGGAGGGTCTGGGGCGTCTTGGGGTCATCTTTGGAGAACCAAGGTTGGGTTTTTGGGGGGGACGTTGGTCTGAGGTGGGTGAGGGTCTTTGGGGTGGTCCAGGGGTCTTTGGGGTGGTCCAGGGGTCTTTGGGGGGGGGGTCTGTGGATCTTTGGGGTCTCGGGGCTTTGGGATCCCACTGGGGGGGTCTCGGGACCCACCTGGGGATCCTTGGGGCATCTTTGGGGCATCTTTGAAGAACCAGGGTTGGGTTTTGGGGGGTTTGTTGGTGGGTGAGGGTCTCGGGGGGTCTGGGGGAGTTTGAGGTGGGGTCGGTGGATCTTTGGGTTCACGAGGTCCTGGGGTCCAAGCAGGGGTGTTGAGACCCAGCAGGGGGGCCTGGGGTTCCTTGGGGAACGTTTGGAGATCCCAGGTGGGGTTTGGGAGGTGCTGGTCTGGTGTGGGTGGGGGGTCCCTGAGGGGCTCCAGGTGTCTCCAGGTGTCCTTGGGGCTCCGCGGGCTTTGGTGGCCAACGGGGTTTGGGAGAGGTCGCTGAGGTCGGCCAGGGCAGGTCCTTCACCTGCAGGAGATGGTGGAATGTCCACTCCAAGGGCCTGGCTGTCCTGGGGTGACGAGGCCACCACTGCTCCAGCAGGGACAACCACGGACGACGCCATGGACAGCTCTACTGCATCCCCGACCCTGCCTACGAACGCAGATGTCACCCCCGAGATGGACACGGCCACCACACCCATCACCAACCCTCCTGAGATCTCCAGCCCATCTTCCATCTCCACTGTCACTCCCAGCATAGACACGGCCACAGCCACCAACCCTCCTGAGATCTCCACCCCATCTCCCATCTCCACTGTCACCCCCGAGATGGACACGGCCACCAACACCAACCCTCCTGAGATCTCCAGCCCATCTTCCATCTCCACTGTCACTCCCAGCATGGACACGGCCAGAGCCACCAACCTTCCCGAGATCTCCACCCCATCTTCCCCCTCAGATGTCACCCCCGAGATGGACACGGCCACCACACCCATCACCAACACTACTGAGATCTCTACCCCATCTTCCACCTCAAATGTCACCCCTGACATGGACACGGCCACCATCACTAACCCTACTGAGATCTCCAGCTCATCTTCCCCCTCAGATGTCACCCCCGAGATGGCCACGGCCACCACACCCATCACCAACCCTACTGAGATCTCCAGCCCATCTTCCACCTCACCTGCCACCCCTGACATGGACACGGCCACCATCACCAACCCAACTGGGATCTCCAGCCCATCTCCCATCTCCACTCTCACCCCCAACATGGACACAGCCACCGCACCCACCAACCCTACTGAGATCTCCACCCCGTCTTCCACCTTGACTGTCACTCCCAACACGGACACGGCCACTGCCACCATCACCAACCCAACTGAGATCTCCACCCCGTCTTCCACCTCAGCTGTCACCCCTGACATGGACACAACTACTGCACCCACCAACGCTCCTGAGATCTCCACCACATCTCCCACCTCAAATGTCACCCCCGAGATGGACACGGCCACCGCACCCATCACCAACCCTCCTGAGATCTCCACTCCATCTTCCATCTCCACTGTCACCCCTGACATGGACACGGCCACCACACCCATCACCAACCCTCCTGAGATCTCCACCCCGTCTTCCACCTCAGCTGTCACCCCTGACATGGACACAGCTACTGCACCCACCAACCCTACTGAGATCTCCATCCCATCTTCCACCTCAAATGTCACCCCTGACATGGACACGGCCACCACACCCATCACCAACCCTCCTGAGATCTCCACTCCATCTCTCATCTCCACTGTCACCCCCGAGATGGACACGGCCACCACACCCATCACCAACCCTCCTGAGATCTCCACTCCATCTCCCATCTCCACTGCCACCCCTGACATGGACACGGACACCACACCCATCACCAACCCTCCTGAGATCTCCAGCCAATCTCCCATCTCCACTGTCACCCCCAACATGGACACGGCCACTGCCACCAACCCTCCTGAGATCTCCATCCCATCTTCCACCTTGACTGTCACTCCCAACACGGACACGGCCACTGCCACCATCACCAACCCTCCTGAGATCTCCACTCCATCTTCCACCTCAAATGTCACCCCTGAGATGGACACAGCTACCGCACCCATCACCAACCCTCCTGAGATCTCCACTCCATCTTCCACCTCGACTGCCACCCCTGAGATGGACACGGCCACAGCCACCAACCCTCCTGAGATCTCCAGCCCATCTTCCACCTCGGATGTCACCCCCAGCATGGACACGGCCACCGACACCAACCCTCCTGAGACCTCCAGCCCATCTCCCATCTCCACTCTCACCCCCGAGATGGACAAGGCTACCACACCCATCACCAACCCTCCTGAGATCTCCAGCCCATCTTCCACCTCACCTGCCACCCCTGACATGGACACGGTCACCACACCCATCACCAACCCTCCTGAGATCTCCACTCCATCTCCCATCTCCACTGTCACTCCCAGCATGGACACAGCCACCGACACCAACCCTCCTGAGATCTCCAGCCCATCTCCCATCTCCACTGTCACCCCTGACATGGACACAGCCACCACACCCATCACCAACCCTCCTGAGATCTCCACTCCATCTTCCACCTCAAATGTCACCCCTGAGATGGACACAGTCACCACATCCATCACCAACCCTCCTGAGATCTCCACTCCATCTTCCACATCAAATGTCACCCCTGAGATGGACACGGCCACCATCACCAACCCTACTGAGATCTCCACTCCACCTTCCACCTTGACTGCCACCCCTGAGATGGACACGGCCACAGCCACCAACCCTCCTGAGATCTCCAGCCCATCTTCCACCTCAAATGTCACCCCCAGCATGGACACGGCCACCAACACCAACCCTCCTGAGACCTCCACTCCATCTCTCATCTCCACTGTCACCCCTGAGATGGACACGGCCACCACACCCATCACCAACCCTCCTGAGATCTCCACCCCTTCTCCCATCTCCACTGTCACCCCTGACATGGACACAGCTACTGCACCCACCAACCCTCTTGAGATCTCCAGCCCATCTCCCACCTCAGATGCCACCCCCGAGATGGACACGGCCACCAACACCAACCCTCCTGAGATCTCCAGCCCATCTCCCATCTCCACTGTCACCCCTGACATGGACACGGTCACCACATCCATCACCAACCCTCCTGAGATCTCCACTCCATCTTCCACCTCAAATGTCACCCCTGAGATGGACACGGCCACCATCACCAACCCTACTGAGATCTCCACTCCACCTTCCACCTTGACTGCCACCCCCGAGATGGACACGGCCACCACACCCATCACCAACCCTCCTGAGATCTCCACTCCACCTTCCACCTCGACTGCCACCCCTGACATGGACACGGCCACTGCCACCAACCCTCCTGAGATCTCCACTCCATCTTCCACCTCAAATGTCACCCCTGAGATGGACACAGCTACCGCACCCATCACCAACCCTCCTGAGACCTCCAGCCCATCTTCCACCTCGACTGCCACCCCTGACATGGACACAGCCACTGACACCAACCCTCCTGAGACCTCCACCCCATCTCCCATCCCCACTCTCACCCCCGAGATGGACAAGGCTACCACACCCATCACCAACCCTACTGAGATCTCCAGCCCATCTTCCACCGCACCTGCCACCCCTGACATGGACACGGCCACTGCCACCAACCCTCCTGAGATCTCCAGCCCATCTCCCACCTCAGCTGCCACCCCTGTCATGGACACGTCCACCACACCCATCACCAACCCTCCTGAGATCTCCACTCCATCTCCCATCTCCACTGTCACTCCCAGCATGGACATGGCCACCGACACCAACCCTCCTGAGACCTCCAGCCCATCACCCATCTCCACTGTCACCCCCGAGATGGACACGGTCACCACACCCATCACCAACCCTACTGAGATCTCCACTCCATCTTCCACCTCACCTGCCACCCCTGACATGGACACGGCCACCATCACCAACCCTCCTGAGATCTCCAGCCCATCTTCCACCTTGACTGTCACTCCCAACACGGACACGGCCACTGCCACCATCACCAACCCAACTGAGATCTCCACTCCATCTTCCATCTTCACTGTCACCCCTGACATGGACACGGCCACCACACCAAAAACAAATCCTACTGAGATCTCCAGCCCATCTTCCATCTCCACTGTCACCCCTGACATGGACACAGCTACTGCACCCACCAACCCTCCTGAGATCTCCAGCCCATCTTCCACCTCAGATGTCACCCCCGAGATGGACACGGTCACCATCACCAACCCAACTGAGATCTCCAGCCCATCTTCTATCTCCACTGTCACTCCCAGCTTGGACACGGCCACAGCCACCAACCCTCCTGAGATCTCAAGCCCATCTCCCACCTTAGCTGCCACCCCCGAGATGGACACGGCCACCAACACCAACCCTCCTGAGATCTCCAGCCCATCTCCCATCTCCACTGTCACCCCTGACATGGACACGGTCAGCACATCCATCACCAACCCTCCTGAGATCTCCACTCCATCTTCCACCTCAAATGTCACCCCTGAGATGGACACGGCCACAGCCACCAACCCTCCTGAGATCTCCAGCCCATCTTCCACCTCAAATGTCACCCCCGAGATGGACACGGCCACCACACCCATCACCAACCCTCCTGAGATCTCCACCCCTTCTCCCATCTCCACTGTCACTCCCAACACGGACACGGCCACTGCCACCAACCCTCCTGAGATCTCCACTCCATCTCCCATCTCCACTGTCACTCCTGACATGGACACGGTCACCACACCCATCACCAACCCTCCTGAGATCTCCACCCCATCTTCCATCTCCACTGTCACTCCCAGCATGGACACGGCCACTGCCAGCAACCTTCCTGAGATCTCCAGCCCATCTCCCACCTCAGCTGTCACCCCTGACACGGACACGGCCACCAACACCAACCCTACTGAGATCTCCAGCCCATCTCCCATCTCCACTGTCACCCCTGACATGGACACAGCTACTGCACCCACCAGCCCTCCTGAGATCTCCAGCCCATCTTCCACCTCGGATATCACCCCCAGCATGGACACGGCCACCGACACCAACCCTCCTGAGACCTCCACTCCACCTTCCACCTTGACTGCCACCCCTGAGATGGACACGGCCACAGCCACCAACCCTCCTGAGATCTCCACTCCATCTTCCATCTCCACTGTCACCCCTGACATGGACACGGTCACCACACCAAACACAAACCCTACTGAGATCTCCACTCCATCTCCCATCTCCACTGTCACCCCTGACATGGACACAGCCACTGCACCCACCAACCCTCCTGAGATCTCCACTCCATCTTCCACCTCGGATGTCACCCCTGACATGGACACGTCCACCACACCCATCACCAGCCCTCCTGAGATCTCCACCCCATCCACCATCTCCACTGTCACCTCCGACATGGACACGTCCACCACACCCATCACCAACCCTACTGAGATCTCCAGCCCATCTCCCACCTCAAATGTCACCCCTGAGATGGACACGGCCACTGCCACCAACCCTCCTGAGATCTCCAGCCCATCTCCCATCTCCACTGTCACCCCTGACATGGACACGGTCAGCACACCCAACACAAACCCTCCTGAGATCTCCAGCCCATCTTCCACCACAGATGTTACACCTGACATGGACACGGCCACTGCCACCAACCCTCCTGAGATCTCCAGCCCATCTTCCACCTCACCTGCCACCCCTGACATGGACACGGCCACTGCCACCAACCCTCCTGAGATCTCCAGCCCATCTCCCATCTCCACTGTCACTCCTGACATGGACACGGTCACCACACCCATCACCAACCCTCCTGAGATCTCCACTCCATCTTCTACCTCAGATGTTACTCCTGACATAGACACAGCCACCACACCAAACACCAACCCTACTGAGATCTCCACTCCATCTTCCACCTCACCTGCCACCCCTGACTTGGACACGGCCACAGCCACCAACCCTCCTGAGATCTCCAGCCCATCTCCCATCTCCACTGTCACCCCTGACATGGACACAGCCACCACACCCAACACAAACCCTCCTGAGATCTCCAGCCCATCTCCCACCTCAGCTGCCACCCCTGACATGGACACGTCCACCACACCCATCACCAACCCTCCTGAGATCTCCACCACATCTCCCATCTCCACTGTCACCCCCGACATGGACACAGCTACTGCACCCACCAACCCTACTGAGATCTCCAGCCCATCTTCCACCTCGGATGTCACCCCCAGCATGGACACGGCCACTGACACCAACCCTCCTGAGATCTCCACTCCATCTCCCATCTCCACTCTCACCCCCGAGATGGACACGGCCACCACACCCATCACCAACCCTCCTGAGATCTCCAGCTCATCTCCCACCTCAAATGTCACCCCCGAGATGGACACGGCCACCACACCAAACACAAATCCTACTGAGATCTCCACCCCATCTTCCATCTCCACTGTCACCCCTGACATGGACACAGCTACTGCACCCACCAACCCTACTGAGATCTCCAGCCCATCTTCCACCTCAGATGTCACCCCTGACATGGACACGTCCACCACACCCATCACCAACCCTCCTGAGATCTCCACCCCATCCACCATCTCAACTGTCACCCCTGACTTGGACACGGTCACCCCCACCCCATCTTCCATCTCCACTGTCACCCCTGACATGGACATGACCACCCCCACCCTGACCATGACCCCCACCCCATCTTCCACCCCAACTGTCCCCACCATCACCACCAGCAGCGTTACCACCAGTGCGACCACCAGCGCCATGACAACCACGGTCACGAGTCCAGGTGAGTCTGTCTCCTTGGTGGCCCTCCATAACCACGTCTCTTTTCCCTTACCTGTGCCCAGCTTTCTCCAGGTGTCTCATGGGGTTCCTCCAGGCCGTGTCACAGCAGCTTCGTTCTTGGTTCCCTCTGCCAGGTCAGTGCCAGAACGGTGGCACGTGGGACGGTGGCAAGTGTTTGTGTCCCGAGGGCTTCCAAGGTGACTTCTGCGAGGAGCTCGTCTGCCAGAACGGGGGCACCTGGGACAGCGGCCTCTGCCGGTGCACCCAGAACTTCCGAGGGGACAGGTGCCAGTTCGCCAAGGACATCGTGGAGATCTCCGACGGTAGGGGACAGTCCCAAGGTGCCATGGGGCGGCCACCAGAGCAGGATCTGGGCTGAGGTCACCTTTGAGGGGTCAGCCGGGGGTTGGCACCACTGTGAGGGTCTGACCTGGGATTGAGACCACCATGGAGGGACAGATGTGGGATGGGGACCACCATGGAGGGATCAACCTGGGGACAGGACCACCAAGGAGGGACCAACCTGGGGATGGGGCCACCACGGAGGGGCTGACCCTGGGATGAGGTTGGGTCACCACAGAGGGACCAACCAAGAGACGGGGTCACCTTGGGGAGAGTGACCTGGGATTGGGGTCTCCATGGAGGGACCCCCTGGCCACAGTTCTCCAGGGGTGGGATGGGGACAGCCAGGTCTCTTCCTCATGGTTGTCCTCTGCTAGAGCCCGTGATGTTGAACGCGACGGTGGAGATGAAGACCAAAATCTTCAACAGGAATTTAACCAATGAACTCAAAAATACGTCCTCAGATGCTTACAAGGACTTCGAGGAAATGTTCCAGGAGAAGGTCAGGACTCCGCAATGCCAGGGGTGGCCCTGGGGACAGTCCCTTGAGGGGGATGTGATGGACACCTGGCTCTTCCCTGGCTTCTCTTTGTCTTCCAGATGTTGAAGATCTATGGGCACATTAAGGACTACCAAGGTGTGGTCATCAAAAACCTGAGGTGAGTCTCCACCGGTGGCCAGGTGGGGTCCTGACCTTCTCCAGGGCTCCGGTGGGGTGGTTTGGGGTGAAGGGACCCATGGGGGTCAGTTTGAGGTGATTCTCCTCAAGTTTGGAGCATCTGCGTCCCTCCAAGCCACGCCGTGTCCATGGGGTTCCTCCAGCCCCGTGTCACCGTGGTGTCCCTCCACACTGGGGATCCCAAACTGGTCCCAGTTTGGTCCAGAGCCGAGCTCTGCCCCTTCTCCTCACAGCTCGGGCAGCGTTGTGGTGGACTACGACGTCCTCCTGAAGGTCCCCGCCAGCTCCAGGGTCAACGACACGCTGAAGAACATCTCCAAGGACTTCATCACTGCCTTCCAAAACTACACCGACTGCAATGAGACCTGCACAGGGGACAAATGTGAGTGAGCCCAGGGGTCATCCCACCACCGTGACCACCGTGACCACCGTGACCATTCCCATCAGGTGCTCGGACCAGCTCCTCGCTGGGGGCTGCTGGCCTTGGGGTGGGTGGTCCACCAGCATCTCCTCTCTCCACGCCAGGTTCTTTCTGCTTCAACGCCACCGACGTCCTCAACTACAGGGCGGACCCGTTGGAAGAAGGTAAGTGAAGCCCACGGGGGGGTTCGGGTGTGTCCCACCCTCCGGAGCACCCCAGAACCTGAGCCCCGTGTCCCCACCCTCAGGTCTGTGCGACGCCCACATCCAGGAGGGCTTCCAAACCTTCTACAGACCATCCCTGACGGACACCGGCGTCGTCTGCGTCACGCCCTGCGACGCGCGCCACGCCCACCCCCTGCCCTGCGTCCACGGCAGCTGCGCCGTCAGCCGGGCGGGGCCGCAGTGCCAGTAAGGAGCCGGTCCCCAAAAATGGGTGTCACCATCACCATCCCCATGATCTGCCCACCATGGTGACCCCCGTGGTGGCCTCACAGCTGTGACCACCCCACTCCTGTGATCCTCGTGACCATCCCCATCTCCCATGACTTCTGTGATGGCCTCACAGCTGTGACCACCCCATTCCCGTGACCACGCCCAACACCGTGACCCCCATGATGACCCCAATACCGTGACCACCCAACCATGGCCATGATGACCCCAACCCCCACCACTGCCATGGCCACCCCCACCATCCATGGGCATCATGACCCCTATGACAACCCCACTGCCATGATCCCCATGGTGACCCCACCACCATGACCACCATGACCCCCAGAACCCGCCATGACAACCCCACTGCCATGACCTCCATGATCATGGTGACCTCACCACCATGACCACCATGACCACCATGACAACCCCACTGCCATGATCTCTGTGACCATGGTGACCTCACCACCATGACCACCACCATGACCACCATGACCACCACCATGACCACCATGACCACCATGACAACCGCACTGCCATGACCTCCATGACCATGGTGACCCCACCACCATGACCCCCATGACCACCATGACCACCATGACCACCATGACAACCCCACCACCATGACCTCCATGACCGTGGTGACCCCACCACCATGACCACCATGACCTCCATGACAACCCCACTGCCATGACCTCCATGGCCATGGTGATCTTACCACCATGACCACCATGACCCCCATGACCACTATGACCACCCTCACCAGGTGCTCGGACCAGCTGATCTTCTGGTACCAGGACAAAGCCTGCAGGTCCCGTGTCAGCAAGGTGGGCGTGGCCGTAGGTGTTCCGGTGGCCATCTTGGTCCTGGTCACCACCATCTTCACCGTCCTCCTGCTGAGGTCTCGGCGGCAGAAGGAGCAGTACCGGTAAATGTGTCACCGTGGGGTGAGCCAGGGGGTCCCGTGGTGGTCCCGAGTCTCATCCGTGTCGGTCCCACCACGCAGGGAGAAGCTGAGGTCCCGCTCGGAGCTGTACAGCAGCGACGACGAGAACTGGGACGCGTCACAAGGCTTCGCCACGGGGAACCCGGCGGCCACCTGGGAAGGTAACGGGGATGGAGGTGGGGATGGAGGTGGGGATGGAGATGGAGGTGTAGATGGGGATGGAGGTGGGGATGGAGGTGGGGGTGGAGATGGAGATGGAGGTGGGGATGGAGGTGGGGATGGAGATGGAGGTGTAGATGGGGATGGAGATGGAGATGGGGATGGGGATGGAGGTGGGGATGGAGGTGGGGATGGAGGTGGGGATGGAGGTGGGGGTGGAGATGGAGATGGAGGTGGGGATGGAGGTGGGGAGGGAGATGGGGATGGAGGTGGAGATGGAGATGGGGATGGAGGTGGGGATGGAGATGGAGATGGAGGTGGGGATGGAGGTGGGGATGAAGGTGGGGATGGAGATGGGGATGGAGGTGGAGATGGAGATGGAGATGGAGATGGGGATGGAGATGGAGGTGTAGATGGAGGTGGGGATGGAGATGGAGATGGAGATGGAGGTGGGGATGGAGGTGGGGTTGGAGGTGGGGATGGAGGTGGGGATGAAGGTGGGGATGGAGATGGGGATGGAGGTGGAGATGGGGATGGAGGTGGAGATGGAGGTGGGGACAGTGTGGGGGTCTCTGTGGCACCCAGGGGTCCACGGCGCCTCTTCTTCCACCCCACAGACATGGAGACCTCCAGCACGTCCCACATCAACCTGGAGATGGTGGACACCTCGAGGACGGTGGGTGACACCGCCCCTGATGTTGTCCCCCTTTTATCCCCCACCCCACCATCGTCATCCTCCCCTCTCCTTCCTCCCCAGATGAACATCCGGAGACCGACCGTGGTCCCACCGGTGGGGCCACCCGAGGGCCAGCGGGGACAGGACGCGGGGACACGGAGACGCGCGGAGGGGGGACACAGGGACACGAGGACATAGGGACACGGGGACACGGCGGTGACGAGCAGCGGGAAGTCCACCGCCCTCTTCCTCCCCGCGCAGCTGTTTGCACACAGAGAACTTTTTATAATTAATTGTAATTAAATATATCCTTTGTTTTATTGTCACCTCTCCGCTTCCTGCTGGGGACACCGGGTGGCCCCGTGACGGGGCGGGGGCCGGGCTGGGGCCGCAGATCCCAGGAAAACACGTTTCAAAGAGGAACGGGAATTAATTGGGGGTGAGTTAATTGTTGACCGAGCGATCGGGAGCCGCCCTTGGGACACCCCGACCTCGCTGGGTGACGTGTGCTGGGAGAACGTGGCCTTGTCCCCAGCCCTGGAACGAAACGCTGGAGGTTCCTCCACACCTCGTTCCCACGGGGACAAAGGGCTCCAGCACGGGGTGGGGCAGCTCTGGTGGCTCAAGGAGGAGGGGACACTGAGGGGGTCCCCAGGTGGTGCCACCCTTGGTTGGGGGGACACTGAGGGGGTCCCCAGGTGGTGCCACCCTTGGTTGGGGGGACACTGAGGGGGTCCCCAGGTGGTGCCACCCTTGGTTGGGGGGGACACTGAGGGGGTCCCCAGGTGGTGCCACCCACGGGTGGGGGGGACGTTGAGGGGGTCTCAAGGTGGACCACCATGACCATGCTCCCCACCACCACCATGACCGCCACCCTCACCACCACAACCACCATGACCACAATGACCACCACCCTCACCACGACCACCATGACCACCACTCTCACCATGACCACCACTCTCACCATGACCACCACTCTCACCACTATGACCACCATGACCACCATGACCACCACCCTCACCACCACGACCACCATGACTACCATGACCACCACCCTCATCACCCTCACCGCCACGACCACCATGACCACCACTCTCACCACCATGACCACCATGACCACCATGATCACCACCACGACCACCACGACCACCACGACCACCCCACCCTCACGACCCCCACAACTCCCCAACCACGTCCCCCACGTCCACCCTCAATCCCATGACCCCCCACAACCCCCATGACCACTCCAGTCCCATGACCACCCCACCACCACCGTGACCACCACCACCCTCTCCCACACCACGGGCGGGGCAGGAGGACACGTCCCGTTCTCGCGGTGGCACTTGGCCCTCAGCCAATTCCCGCCCCACCCTCTTGGGCCAAAATCAACATTTTCATGTTTTCCATTCCACCCTTCTCGGCAGCCGGGGACAAAGTCCCAAATACCTGGAGGTGTGGCCAGGTGTGGCCCCAAACACACCTGGCAGCCGCTGGAATGCGGTGGGAGTGTCCCCTGCTGGAGCGGGGGTGAGGTCCAGGTGGTCATGGAGGTGTCACCCCCAAAAGTAGCTCCAGAAGGGTGGTGGGGGACGTTATCGCGGTCCCCAGGCTGTCGTTGGGGTCGTGCCAGTACAAACCAGTGACACCAGAGATGTTTGAGTGACTTCATTAAGAACGAGAGGGTCCAGCCCCCTCCTTTGGGTCTGGGGGGGATCCTCACCCTTGGAGGTGGGGACATGACCTTGGAGGTGGGGACACGACCTTGGAGGTGGGGACATGACCTTTTAGGTGGGGTCAGGACCCAAAAGTGCTGCTGGAGGTGAGGTCACATCCTAAAAGTGGGGTCATGACCCTCAAAGTGCTCACGGGAGGAGGATGAAGATGAGGGCAGGGGGTCAAGGTCCCCCCCTCCAGGCCAGGAGAAGGTCCAGGTTGTCCTGCAGTGATGGGTGGGACCTCGTTCCATGGGGGTGGTGATGGGGATGGTGGTGACGATGATGATGACGATGATGGTGACGATGATGATGATGGTGATGATGGCGATGATGATGACGATGATGATGATGGTGATGATGGCGATGATGATGATGACGATGGCAATGATGATGATGATGGTGAGGTTCCGGTGGTGGAAATCACCACCCCATGGGTGCTCCCCACCCCACCACGTCTCAGAACCGCGTCATGAGCTTCTGCGGCCGTGGGATTTGGATCTGTGGAGATGCGCCGGAGAAGATCCGGGGGACATCGGGGCGTCAGGAACATCTGGGGTGTCTCCACCGCCCTGGTCCCACCATGGCGGGAGGGCAGAGGGAACTCACTGGCTTCGATGTGTCCACGGCCTCAAGGTGGACGGGATGGTCATCCTCGAGCTGGACACCTGTGGGACAGGGGGGCTCAGTGGGGGTGCTTGGGGTGGGGATGGGGGGCACCAACCAACTCCACCACCCCAGTGGGGTCACCAGAGACCCCCCACCCACTCCACACCCACCTTGGTTCTGGAAGGTGAAGCTTCCTTGGGGGCTCCACTCCTCGCTGGTGTCCTGGTACCACCTCTCCATTATCTTCTGCTGGGCCCTGGGGATGGGACAGGGAGTGTGGGGGGTCACCATCAGCAAGTCCATCCCTGCCTGGACCACCCCCAGCTCCTCCGTACCCCCACAAAGCCTCCCAGGACCTCGTTGAGGATGAGGAACATCTCAGGAACCAACACCCCGGGGAGACCCTCCCAAACCTGTCCCCTCTCACGTGTCAAAGGACGTGGATCTGCGAGCTCGGATGAGGAGGACGGAGAGGACGGCCACCACGGTGACCAGGATGGCCACGGCCAAGCCCAGGCCTACAGCCAGTTTGCTGACCCGCGACGTGCAGCGGTCATCTTGGTACCAGTACAGGTTGGTCTCATCACAGCTGGTGGGGGGGACACAAAGGGGTCAACCCAAAGATGGGACCCCCAGGAGAAACCCCTCCCACCCCAACCCCCGTTCCTGCAGCCTCAAGTCCTCCTTGAAGCAAGGCTCTGCTCCACCTCGGGGGTTTGACCCTGGAGATGATCGTGGAGATCCATCAGAAGGTTTGGAGCAGTGTAGGGGAAGACCCTACACCGACCTCAACGACTTCTGACCTCTTGTTCTGCAGAGAAAACCTTGGAGCTGGGCCTGGAGTTACACCAGAAGGGTTCGGGTCCACCTGGACCGAGACCCTGCTCCAACTCTGATGGTTTTTGACCCATCTCCACGCACAGAGGAGCTTGGAAAGGATTCTGAAGATCCACCAGAAGGTTGGATCACGCAGACCAAGAATCTGCTCCAGCCCTGATGATCCCCGGTGCATTCCCATGCAGCAAACATCTCGGAAATGACCACGGAGATCCACCAGAAGGGTTGGGTCAGGGTCCCACGTGGAGGAGGAGGAGTTTCCTCCAGCCCTTACAAGCACTGAGGACCTCTGAGGGTGACGTGGCACGTGCCGCGGTTGCAGTCGATGGTGCTGGCGGTGCCCGGCGTGCAGTTGGTCGTGCAGGACAAGCCCGAGCTCGTCAGGTTGGGAAAGAAGAAGTCCCGGTAGCCCTCGGGCGCTTGGCTCCGGCAGTAGGCTGGAGATGGTGGGAGAGGTCATCTGGGAAGGGTCTGGAGACCCCAGACCCAGGTGGGTCCCCACCGCCCTCCATCCACTCACCGTCTTCATCGAATTCCAGCGGGGTGTTGGTCACCACCACCTCGGAGGGGTTGAAGCACAGGTCACCTGTAAGAGAGGTCACACTGTGGGGGAACAGCCCCACCGCCCCTCCCGGGGGTGTCCACGGTGGTTTGGGTGGCTGGGAAGGTGTCCCCCACCCCGAGGATGGCCCTGGTTGTCCCCACCCACACGGTGGGAAGGTGACAAGGTACCGTTGGTGCAGTTGAATTGCGTGGCCGCCACCTCGATCTTCTCCTGCAGGTTGGACGTGATGTTCTGGAGCTTCTCCTGGCTCTGGGCTGTCACCAGCAGGGACACGATGACGATGTGATCCACCACCACGCTGCCAGGCCTGGACAGAGACTCCACCACCGTGATCCAAACGCCCTTTTCTCATGGAATGACCCCAAAACCCTGGTCCCACCAACCCCGGCGCTCACCTGAGTCGCTGCACCTGGATGCCCTGGTAGCCCTCGATGTCAGCGTAGACCGCGTCCATCTGGAAGGGAAGATGTCTCCAGGTGGGATGGTCGGGTCCGTTCCCTTCTCATCCTCCAGGATCTCACTCATCTTGGGTGTCCCCCTCCACCAAATCCATCCCGGTGGACTTGGAGAACACCACGCGAGAACTTGGAGGACTTGGAGGACTTGGAGGACTTGGAGGACTTGGAGGACAGCGTCCGGCAGCTCCACCAGGTAGACCCCGACCCCAGGTGAGGGTCTCGTGTCCCTTTACCTGCTTGGTGAAGTCCTGGACGAACTGAATGTAGGTGGGCGAGGTGGTGTCCTCGAGCTCCTCAGTGAAGTCCCGGTTGGTGACCCGCAGCTCCACCTGCACCGTCCCGTTGGTCTCTGGGAATGTCCAAAGCCAGGCCGTGAAGGAGGTGGGGCTGAAGGACCTCCCCAGGCAGCTGGGACCCATCAATGTCCCCCTAGACCCCGTGAACTGGGGTTTGTCCTGAAGGAACCAGGAAGAACATCCTCCACCCATCAGAGGAGACCACCACAGCTCCGTTTGGTGATCCCAGTAAGGACTGGGCCATCTCCCATCTCCTCAGTGTCCCACCTGGTCCTCCCAGGTGGATCCTGACCCTGTTGATGGTTTGGAGCTGAGTCATCCCCCACGTCCCAGAACTTCTCAGGTGGGTCCTGCACCTGCCTCACCCTCAGTGTGCGGTGGAACCACCACCTCTTCCCAGATCTTCAGGTCCCCAGAGACACCCCTGCAGAGGAGGTTCTTAGGGATACGGTCACCCCCACCTGGAGAACATCTCCAGATGGTCCTCACCCAGTCAGATCTTATCCCAACAACGGATGCATCCCAGAAAAAGACGGAATTCCTACCGGCGTTGGTTTCGATGGTGTTGGTGGCGTAGTCACACCTGTCCCCGGTGAAGGTGGGGGGACACTGGCACTGGCCGTTGACCCAGGTGCCCCCGTTGTTGCAGATCCCTGGAAGGAAAGGAGATGGAAAAGGAACGGGAAGGGACAGGGAAATGCGCCAGGGAGGAAGGAGAGGTGGGACGTACCTGGAGTGGTGGTGGAGTGGGGAGTGGTGGTGGTGGTGGTGGTGGTGGTGGTTGTGGTGGTGGTGGTGGTGGTTCTACGGGTGGTGCTGGTGGTCCGAGGGGTGGTGCTGGTAGTCCTAGGGGTGGTAGTGGTGGTCTTAGGGGTGGTAGTGGTGGTCCTAGGGGTGGTGGTGGTGGTCCTAGAGGTGGTGGTTGTCTCAGGTGTGGTGGTGGTCCCAGGGGTGGTGGTGGTAGTCCCACGGGTGCCGGTGGTGGTCCCAGGGGTGGTGGTGGTGCTTTCAGGGGTGGTGGTGGTTCCAGGTGTGGTGGTCCCAGGGGTGATGGTGGTGGTCTCAGGTGTGGTGGGCTCAGGTGTGGTGACCTCAGGGGTGGTGGTGGTGATGGTCTCAGGGGTGGTGGTGATGATGGTCTCAGGGGTGGTGGTGATGATGGTCTCAGGGGTGGTGGTGATGATGGTCTCAGGGGTGGTGGTGATGGTCTCAGGAGTGGTGATGATGGTCTCAGGGGTGGTGGTGATGATGGTCTCAGGGGTGGTAGTGATGGTCTCAGGAGTGGTGGTGATGACGGTCTCAGGAGTGGTGATGATGATGGTCTCAGGGGTGGTGGTGATGGTCTCAGGGGTGGTGGTGATGGTCTCAGGAGTGGTGGTGATGATGGTCTCAGGGGTGGTGGTGATGATGATCTCAGGGGTGGCGGTGATGATGGTCTCAGGGGTGGTGGTGATGGTCTCAGGGGTGGTGGTGATGATGGTCTCAGGAGTGGTGGTGATGATGGTCTCAGGGGTGGTGGTGATGATGGTCTCAGGACTGGTGGTGATGATGGTCTCAGGAGTGGTGGTGATGATGGTCTCAGGGGTGGTGGTGATGATGGTCTCAGTACTGGTGGTGATGATGGTCTCAGGGGTGGTGGAGATGATGGTCTCAGGAGTGGTGGTGATGATGGTCTCAGGAGTGGTGGTGATGATGATCTCAGGGGTGGTGGTGATGATGGTCTCAGGGGTGGTGGTGATGATGGTCTCAGGGGTGGTGGTGATGATGGTTTCAGGAGTGGTGGTGATGGTCTCAGGAGTGGTGGTGATGAAGGTCTCAGGACTGGTGGTGATGATGGTTTCAGGAGTGGTGGTGATGATGGTCTCAGGAGTGGTGGTGATGATGGTCTCAGGGGTGGTGGTGATGATGGTCTCAGGAGTGGTGGTGATGGTCTCAGGGGTGGTGGTGATGACGGGCTCAGGGGTGGTGGTGATGGTCTCAGGGGTGGTGGTGATGACGGGCTCAGGGGTGGTGGTGATGATGGTCTCAGGACTGGTGGTGATGGTCTCAGGAGTGGTGGTGATGGTCTCAGGGGTGGTGGAGATGATGGTCTCAGGAGTGGTGGTGATGATGGTCTCAGGGGTGGTGGTGATGATGGTCTCAGGGGTGGTGGTGATGATGGTCTCAGGAGTGGTGGTGATGATGGTCTCAGGAGTGGTGATGATGGTCTCAGGAGTGGTGGTGATGGTCTCAGGAGTGGTGGTGATGATGGTCTCAGGAGTGGTGGTGATGATGGTCTCAGGGGTGGTGGTGATGATGGTCTCAGGGGTGGTGGTGATGATGGTCTCAGGAGTGGTGGAGATGATGGTCTCAGGAGTGGTGGTGACGATGGTCTCAAGACTGGTGGTGGTGATGATCTCAGGGGTGGTGGTGATGATGGTCTCAGGGGTGGTGGTGATGGTCTCAGGGGTGGTGATGATGGTCTCAGGAGTGGTGGTGATGATGCTCTCAGGAGTGCTGGTGATGATGGTCTCAGGGGTGGTGGTGATGGTCTCAGGAGTGGTGGTGATGATGGTCTCAGGAGTGGTGGTGATGATGGTCTCAGGGGTGGTGGTGATGATGGTCTCAGGAGTGGTGGTGATGATGGTCTCAAGACTGGTGGTGGTGATGGTCTCAGGACTGGTGGTGATGATGGTCTCAGGAGTGCTGGTGATGATGGTCTCAGGAATGGTGGTGATGGTCTCAGGACTGGTGGTGATGATGGTCTCAGGGGTGGTGGTGATGATGGTCTCAGGGGTGGTGGTGATGATGGTCTCCGGACTGGTGGTGATGGTCTCAGGAGTGGTGGTGATGGTCTCAGGGGTGGTAGTGATTGTCTCAGGGGTGGTGGTGATGATGGTCTCAGGAGTGGTGGTGATGATGGTCTCAGGGGTGGTGGTGATGATGGTCTCAGGGGTGGTGGTGATGAAGGTTTCAGGACTGGTGGTGATGATGGTCTCGGGACTGGTGGTGGTGATGGTCTCAGGAGTGGTGGTGATGGTCTCAGGAGTGGTGGTGATGATGGTCTCAGGAGTGGTGGTGATGATGGTCTCAGGGGTGGTGGTGATGATGGTCTCAGGGGTGGTGGTGATGATGGTCTCAGGACTGGTGGAGATGATGGTCTCAGGAGTGGTGGTGATGGTTCCAGGAGTGGTGGTGATGATGGTCTCAGGGGTGGTGGTGATGGTCTCAGGAGTGGTGATGATGGTCTCAGGGGTGGTGGTGATGATGGTCTCAGGGGTGGTAGTGATGGTCTCAGGAGTGGTGGTGATGACGGTCTCAGGAGTGGTGATGATGATGGTCTCAGGGGTGGTGGAGATGATGGTCTCAGGAGTGGCGGTGATGATGGTCTCAGGGGTGGTGGTGATGGTCTCAGGGGTGGTGGTGATGATGGTCTCAGGGGTGGTGGTGATGACGGTCTCAGGGGTGGTGGTGATGATGGTCTCAGGACTGGTGGTGATGATGGTCTCAGGAGTGGTGGTGATGATGGTCTCAGGAGTGGTGGTGATGATGGTCTCAGGGGTGGTGGTGCTGATGGTCTCAGGGGTGGTGGTGATGATGGTCTCAGGAGTGGTGGTGATGATGATCTCAGGGGTGGTGGTGATGATGGTCTCAGGGGTGGTGGTGATGATGGTCTCAGGGGTGGTGGTGATGATGGTTTCAGGAGTGGTGGTGATGGTCTCAGGGGTGGTGGTGATGATGGTCTCAGGAGTGGTGGTGATGAAGGTCTCAGGACTGGTGGTGATGATGGTTTCAGGAGTGGTGGTGATGATGGTCTCAGGAGTGGTGGTGATGATGGTCTCAGGGGTGGTGGTGATGATGGTCTCAGGAGTGGTGGTGATGGTCTCAGGGGTGGTGGTGATGGACTCAGGAGTGGTGGTGATGATGGTCTCAGGGGTGGTGGTGATGGTCTCAGGGGTGGTGGTGATGGTCTCAGGGGTGGTGGTGATGACGGTCTCAGGACTGGTGGTGATGGTCTCAGGAGTGGTGGTGATGGTCTCAGGGGTGGTGGAGATGATGGTCTCAGGGGTGGTGGTGATGATGGTCTCAGGGGTGGTGGTGATGATTGTCTCAGGGGTGGTGGTGATGATGGTCTCAGGGGTGGTGGTGATGATGGTCTCAGGAGTGGTGGTGATGATGGTCTCAGGGGTGGTGGAGATGATGGTCTCAGGGGTGGTGGTGATGATGGTCTCAGGAGTGGTGGTGATGGTCTCAGGGGTGGTGGTGATGATGGTCTCAGGGGTGATGGTGATGATGGTCTCAGGGGTGGTGGTGATGATGGTCTCAGGAGTGGTGGTGATGGTGTCAGGGGTGGTGGTGATGATGGTCTCAGGGGTGGTGGTGATGATGGTCTCAGGAGTGGTGGTCATGACGGTCTCAGGAGTGGTGGTGATGATGGTCTCTGGACTGGTGGTGATGATGGCCTCAGGAGTGGTGGTGATGGTCTCAGGAGTGGTGGTGATGGTCTCAGGACTGGTGGTGATGATGGTCTCAGGAGTGGTGGTGATGATGGTCACAGGAGTGGTGGTGATGATGGTCTCAGGAGTGGTGGTGGTGATGGTCTCAGGAGTGGTGGTGATGGTCTCAGGAGTGGTGGTGGTGATGGTCTCAGGAGTGGTGGTGATGATGGTCTCAGGGGTGGTGGTGATGATGGTCTCAGGGGTGGTGGTGATGATGGTCTCAGGAGTGGTGGTGATGATGGTCTCAGGGGTGGTGGTGATGGTCTCAGGAGTGGTGGTGATGGTGTCAGGGGTGGTGGTGATCATGGTCTCAGGGGTGGTGGTGATGATGGTCTCAGGAGTGGTGGTCCTGACGGTCTCAGGAGTGGTGGTGATGATGGTCTCCGGAGTGGTGGTGGTGATGGTCTCAGGAGTGGTGGTGATGATGGTCTCAGGGGTGATGGTGATGGTCTCAGGAGTGGTGGTGATGATGGTCTCAGGAGTGGTGGTGATGGTCTCAGGGGTGGTGGTGATGATGGTCTCAGGAGTGGTGGTGATGATGGTCTCAGGAGTGGTGGTGATGATGGTCTCAGGAGTGGTGGTGATGATGGTCTCAGGAGTGGTGGTGATGGTCTCAGGGGTGGTGGTGATGATGGTCTCGGGAGTGGTGGTGATGGTCTCAGGAGTGGTGGTGATGATGGTCTCAGGGGTGGTGGTGATGGTCTCAGGGGTGGTGGTGATGATGGACTCAGGAGTGGTGGTGATGATGGTCTCAGGGGTGGTGGTGATGGTCTCAGGGGTGGTGGTGATGGTCTCAGGAGTGGTGGTGATGGTGTCAGGGGTGGTGGTGATGATGGTCTCAGGGGTGGTGGTGATGATGGTCTCAGGAGTGGTGGTGATGGTCTCAGGAGTGGTGGTGATGATGGTCTCAGGAGTGGTGGTGATGGTCTCAGGAGTGGTGGTGATGGTATTAGGAGTGGTGGTGATGGTCTCAGGAGTGGTGGTGATGGTCTCAGGAGTGGTGATGATGGTCTCAGGGGTGGTGGAGATGATGGTCTCAGGGGTGGTGGTGATGGTCTCAGGAGTGGTGGTGATGATGGTCTCAGGGGTGGTGGTGATGATGGTCTCAGGAGTGGTGGTGATGATGGTCTCAGGAGTGGTGGTGATGATGGTCTCAGGAGTGGTGGTGATGGTCTCAGGGGTGGTGGTGATGATGGTCTCAGGAGTGGTGGTGATGGTCTCAGGGGTGGTGGTGATGATGGTCTCAGCTGTGGTGGTTGTGATGGTCTCAGGAGTGGTGGTGATGATGGCCTCAGGAGTGGTGGTGATGGTCTCAGGAGTGGTGGTGATGGTCTCAGGACTGGTGGTGGTGATGGTCTCAGGGGTGGTGGTGATGGTCTCAGGTGTGGTGGTGATGATGGTCTCAGGGGTGGTGGTGATGGTGGTCTCAGGGGTGGTGGTGATGATGGTCTCAGGGGTGGTGGTGATGATGGTCTCAGGAGTGGTGGTGATGGTCTCAGGGGTGGTGGTGATGATGGTCTCAGGACTGGTGGTGATGGTCTCAGGGGTGGTGGTGATGATGGTCTCAGGAGTGGTGGTGATGATGGTCTCAGGGGTGGTGGTGATGATGGACTCAGGAGTGGTGGTGATGATGGTCTCAGGACTGGTGGTGATGATGGTCTCAGGACTGGTGATGATGGTCTCAGGAGTGGTGGTGATGATGGTCTCAGGGGTGGTGGTGATGGTCTCAGGGGTGGTGGTGATGATGGTCTCAGGAGTGGTGGTGATGGTCTCAGGGGGGGTGGTGATGGTCTCAGGAGTGGTGGTGATGATGGTCTCAGGAGTGGTGGTGATGATGGTCTCAGGGGTGGTGGTGATGATGGTCTCAGGAGTGGTGGTGATGGTCTCAGGGGTGGTGGTGATGGTCTCAGGAGTGGTGGTGATGGTCTCAGGAGTGGTGGTGATGACGGTCTCAGGGGTGGTGGTGATGATGGTCTCAGGAGTGGTGATGATGGTCTCAGGGGTGGTGGTGATGGTCTCAGGAGTGGTGGTGATGGCCTCAGGGGTGGTGGTGATGTCCTCAGGGGTGGTGGTGATGGTCTCAGGAGTGGTGGTGATGATGGTCTCAGGGGTGGTGGTGATGATGGTCTCTGGACTGGTGGTGATGGTCTCAGGGGTGGTGGTGATGGTCTCAGGAGTGGTGGTGATGGTCTCAGGAGTGGTGGTGATGATGGTCTCAGGGGTGGTGGTGATGGTCTCAGGAGTGGTGGTGATGATGGTCTCAGGGGTGGTGATGATGGTCTCAGGGGTGGTGGTGATGATGGTCTCAGGGGTGGTGATGATGGTCTCAGGAGTGGTGGTGATGATGGTCTCAGGGGTGGTGGTGGTGATGGTCTCAGGAGTGGTGGAGATGATGGTCTCAGGAGTGGTGGTGATGGTCTCAGGAGTGGTGATGATGATCGTCTCAGGAGTGGTGGTGATGGTCTCAGGGGGGGTGGTGATGGTCTCAGGGGTGGTGGTGATGGTCTCAGGAGTGGTGGTGATGATGGTCTCAGGAGTGGTGGTGATGATGGTCTCAGGGGTGGTGGTGATGATGGTCTCAGGAGTGGTGGTGATGATGGTCTCAGGAGTGGTGATGATGGTCTCAGGGGTGGTGGTGATGATGGTCTCAGGAGTGGTGGTGATGGTCTCAGGAGTGGTGGTGATGACGGTCTCAGGGGTGGTGGTGATGGTCTCAGGGGTGGTGATGATGGTCTCAGGGGTGGTGGTGATGGTCTCAGGAGTGGTGGTGATGATGGCCTCAGGTGTGGTGATGATGGTCTCAGGGGTGGTGATGATGGTCTCAGGGGTGGTGGTGATGGTCTCAGGGGTGGTGGTGATGATGGTCTCAGGAGTGGTGGTGATGATGGTCTCAGGAGTGGTGGTGATGATGGTCTCAGGGGTGGTGGTGATGATGGTCTCAGGGGTGGTGGTGATGATGGTCTCAGGAGTGGTGGTGATGGTCTCAGGGGTGGTGGTGATGATGGTCTCAGGGGTGGTGGTGGTGATGGTCTCAGGACTGGTGGAGATGATGGTCTCAGGAGTGGTGGTGATGGTCTCAGGAGTGGTGGTGTTGATGGTCTCAGGGGTGGTGGTGATGATGGTCTCAGGAGTGGTGGTGATGATGGTCTCAGGGGTGGTGGTGATGGTCTCAGGGGTGGTGGTGATGGTCTCAGGAGTGGTGGTGATGATGGTCTCAGGAGTGGTGGTGATGGTCTCAGGGGTGGTGGTGATGATGGTCTCAGGGGTGGTGGTGGTGATGGTCTCTGGGGTGGTGGTGATGATCTCAGGAGTGGTGGTGATGATGGTCTCAGGAGTGGTGGTGATGGTCTCAGGAGTGGTGGTGATGATGATCTCAGGGGTGGTGGAGATGATGGTCTCAGGAGTGGTGGTGATGGTCTCAGGAGTGGTGGTGATGGTCTCAGGAGTGGTGATGATGGTCTCAGGGGTGGTGATGATGGTCTCAGGGGTGGTGGTGATGATCTCAGGGGTGGTGGAGATGATGGTCTCAGGAGTGGTGGTGATGACGGTCTCAGGGGTGGTGGTGATGATGGTCTCAGGAGTGGTGGAGATGGTCTCAGGAGTGGTGGTGATGATGGTCTCAGGAGTGGTGGTGATGGTCTCAGGGGTGGTGATGATGGTCTCAGGGGTGGTGATGATGGTCTCAGGGGTGGTGGAGATGATGGTCTCAGGAGTGGTGGTGATGATGGTCTCAGGGGTGGTGATGATGGTCCCAGGAGTGGTGGTGATGGTCTCAGGGGTGGTGGTGATGATGGTCTCAGGGGTGGTGATGATGGTCTCAGGGGTGGTGATGATGGTCTCAGGACTGGTGGTGATGGTCTCAGGGGTGGTGGTGATGATGGTCTCAGGAGTGGTGGTGATGATGGTCTCAGGGGTGGTGGTGATGATGGTCTCAGGGGTGGTGGTGATGGTCTCAGGAGTGGTGGTGATGATGGTCTCAGGAGTGGTGGTGATGGTCTCAGGGGTGGTGGTGATGATGGTCTCAGGAGTGGTGGTGATGATGGTCTCAGGGGTGGTGGTGATGGTCTCAGGAGTGGTGGTGATGATCGTCTCAGGAGTGGTGGTGATGGTCTCAGGAGTGGTGGTGATGGTCTCAGGAGTGGTGGTGATGGTCTCAGGAGTGGTGGTGATGACGGTCTCAGGAGTGGTGGTGATGATGGCCTCAGGTGTGGTGATGATGGTCTCAGGGGTGGTGATGATGGTCTCAGGGGTGGTGGTGATGATGGTCTCAGGGGTGGTGGTGATGATGGTCTCAGGAGTGGTGGTGATGATGGTCTCAGGAGTGGTGGTGATGATGGTCTCAGGAGTGGTGGTGATGATGGTCTCAGGGGTGGTGGTGATGATGGTCTCAGGAGTGGTGGTGGTGATGGTCTCAGGACTGGTGGTGATGATGGTCTCAGGAGTGGTGGTGATGGTCTCAGGAGTGGTGGTGGTGATGGTCTCAGGAGTGGTGGTGATGATGGTCTCAGGAGTGGTGGTGATGATGGTCTCAGGGGTGGTGGTGATGGTCTCAGGGGTGGTGGAGATGATGGTCTCAGGAGTGGTGGTGATGATGGTCTCAGGAGTGGTGGTGATCATGGCCTCAGGAGTGGTGGTGATGATGGTCTCAGGAGTGGTGGTGATGATGGTCTCAGGAGTGGTGGTGATGGTCTCAGGGGTGGTGGTGATGATGGTCTCAGGAGTGGTGGTGATGGTCTCAGGAGTGGTGGTGATGATGGTCTCAGGAGTGGTGGTGATGATGGTCTCAGGAGTGGTGGTGATGATGGTCTCAGGAGTGGTGGTGATGGTCTCAGGAGTGGTGGTGATGACGGTCTCAGGAGTGGTGGTGATGATGGCCTCAGGTGTGGTGATGATGGTCTCAGGGGTGGTGATGATGGTATCAGGGGTGGTGGTGATGGTCTCAGGGGTGGTGGTGATGATGGTCTCAGGAGTGGTGATGATGATGGTCTCAGGGGTGGTGGTGATGGTCTCAGGGGTGGTGGTGATGATGGTCTCAGGGGTGGTGATGATGGTCTCAGGAGTGGTGGTGATGAAGGTCTCAGGAGTGGTGGTGATGATGGTCTCAGGAGTGGTGGTGATGGTCTCAGGGGTGGTGGTGATGATGGTCTCAGGGGTGGTGATGATGGTCCCAGGAGTGGTGGTGATGGTCTCAGGGGTGGTGGTGATGATGGTCTCAGGGGTGGTGATGATGGTCCCAGGAGTGGTGGTGATGGTCTCAGGGGTGGTGGTGATGATGGTCTCAGGAGTGGTGGTGATGATGGTCTCAGGGGTGGTGATGATGGTTTCAGGAGTGGTGATGATGGTCTCAGGAGTGGTGGTGATGGTCTCAGGGGTGGTGGTGATGATGGTCTCAGGAGTGGTGGTGATGATGGTCTCAGGGGTGGTGGTGATGATGGTCTCAGGGGTGGTGGTGATGGTCTCAGGAGTGGTGGTGATGATGGTCTCAGGAGTGGTGATGATGGTCTCATGGGTGGTGGTGATGATGGTCTCAGGGGTGGTGATGATGGTCTCAGGAGTGGTGGTGATGATGGTCTCAGGGGCGGTGGTGATGATGGTCTCAGGAGGGGTGGTGATGATGGTCTCAGGGGTGGTGGTGATGATGGTCTCAGGGGTGGTGGTGATGATGGTCTCAGGGGCGGTGGTGATGATGGTCTCAGGAGTGGTGGTGATGATGCTCTCAGGAGTGGTGGTGATGATGGTCTCAGGACTGGTGGTGATGATGGTCTCAGGAGTAGTGGTGATGAAGGTCTCAGGAGTGGTGGTGATGATGGTCCCGGGAGTGGTGGTGATGGTCTCAGGGGTGGTGGTGATGATGGTCTCAGGGGTGGTGATGATGGTCTCAGGGGTGGTGATGATGGTCTCAGGACTGGTGGTGATGGTCTCAGGGGTGGTGGTGATGATGGTCTCAGGGGTGGTGGTGATGACGGTCTCAGGGGTGGTGGTGATGATGGTCTCAGGGGTGGTGGTGATGATGGTCTCAGGAGTGGTGGTGATGATGGTCTCAGGGGTGGTGGTGATGGTCTCAGGGGTGGTGGTGATGATGGTCTCTGGGGTGGTGATGATGGTCCCAGGAGTGGTGGTGATGGTCTCAGGGGTGGTGGTGATGATGGTCTCAGGGGTGGTGATGATGGTCCCAGGAGTGGTGGTGATGGTCTCAGGGGTGGTGGAGATGATGGTCTCAGGGGTGGTGGTGATGATGGTCTCAGGAGTGGTGGTGATGATGGTCTCAGGGGTGGTGATGATGGTCTCAGGGGTGGTGATGATGGTCTCAGGAGTGGTGGTGATGGTCTCAGGGGTGGTGGTGATGATGGTCTCAGGAGTGGTGGTGATGATGGTCTCAGGGGCGGTGGTGATGATGGTCTCAGGTGGGGTGGTGATGATGGTCTCAGGGGTGGTCGTGATGGTCTCAGGGGTGGTGGTGATGATGGTCTCAGGGGCGGTGGTGATGATGGTCTCAGGAGGGGTGGTGATGATGGTCTCAGGAGTGGTGGTGATGGTCTCAGGAGTGGTGGTGATGATGGTCTCAGGGGTGGTAGTGATGGTCTCAGGAGTGGTGGTGATGATGCTCTCAGGAGTGGTGGTGATGATGGTCTCAGGACTGGTGGTGATGATGGTCTCAGGAGTAGTGGTGATGAAGGTCTCAGGAGTGGTGGTGATGATGGTCTCAGGAGTGGTGGTGATGATGGTCTCAGGGGTGGTGGTGATGATCGTCTCAGGAGTGGTGGTGATGGTCTCAGGAGTGGTGGTGATTGTCTCAGGGGTGGTGATGATGGTCTCAGGGGTGGTGGTGATGGTCTCAGGGGTGGTGGTGATGGTCTCAGGAGTGGTGGTGATGATGATCTCAGGGGTGGTGGAGGTGATGGTCTCAGGAGTGGTGGTGATGATGGTCTCAGGGGTGGTGGTGATGGTCTCAGGGGTGGTGGTGATGATGGTCTCAGGGGTGGTGGTGATGGGCTCAGGGGTGGTGGTGATGATGGTCTCAGGAGTGGTGGTGATGATGGTCTCAGGAGTGGTGGTGATGATGGTCTCAGGAGTGCTGGTGATGATGGTCTCAGGGGTGGTAGTGATGGTCTCAGTGGTGGTGGTGATGATGGTCTCAGGAGTGGTGGTGGTGATGGTCTCAGGGGTGGTGGTGATGATGGTCTCAGGAGTGGTGGTGATGGTCTCAGGGGTGGTGGTGATGATGGTCTCAGGAGTGGTGGTGATGGTCTCAGGGGGGGTGGTGATGATGGTCTCTGGACCGGTGGTGATGGTCTCAGGGGTGGTGATGATGGCCTCAGGAGTGGTGATGATGGTCTCAGGGGTGGTGATGATGGTCTCAGGGGTGGTGGTGATGATGGTCTCTGGGGTGGTGGTGATGATGGTCTCAGGGGTGGTGGTGATGATGGTCTCAGGTGTGGTGATGATGGTCTCAGGTGTGGTGATGATGGTCTCAGGGGTGGTGGTGATGGTCTCAGGAGTGGTGGTGATGGCCTCAGGGGTGGTGGTGATGGTCTCAGGAGTGGTGGTGATGATGGTCTCAGGGGTGGTGGTGATGATGGTCTCAGGACTGGTGGTGATGATGGTCTCAGGAGTGGTGGTGGTGATGGTCTCAGGAGTGGTGGAGATGATGGTCTCAGGAGTGGTGGTGATGGTCTCAGGAGTGGTGGTGATGGTCTCAGGAGTGGTGGTGATGGTCTCAGGGGGGGTGGTGATGGTCTCAGGAGTGGTGGTGATGATGGTCTCAGGGGTGGTGGTGATGAAGGTCTCAGGAGTGGTGGTGATGATGGTCTCAGGAGTGGTGGTGATGATGGTCTCAGGGGTGGTGGTGATGGTCTCAGGGTTGGTGGTGATGATGGTCTCAGGGGTGGTGGTGATGATGGTCTCAGGGGTGGTGGTGATGGTCTCAGGAGTGGTGGTGATGATCGTCTCAGGAGTGGTGGTGATGGTCTCAGGAGTGGTGGTGATGGTCTCAGGAGTGGTGATGATGGTCTCAGGAGTGGTGGTGATGACGGTCTCAGGGGTGGTGGTGATGATGGCCTCAGGAGTGGTGGTGATGGTCTCAGGAGTGGTGGTGATGATGGTCTCAGGAGTGGTGGTGATGATGGTCTCAGGAGTGGTGGTGATGGTCTCAGGGGTGGTGGTGATGATGGTCTCAGGAGTGGTGGTGATGGTCTCAGGAGTGGTGGTGATGGTCTCAGGGGTGGTGATGATGGTCTCAGGGGTGGTGATGATGGTCTCAGGAGTGGTGTTGATGGTCTCAGGGGTGGTGGAGATGATGGTCTCAGGAGTGGTGGTGATGATGGTCTCAGGGGTGGTGATGATGGTCTCAGGACTGGTGGTGATGGTCTCAGGGGTGGTGGTGATGATGATGGTCTCTGGGGTGGTGATGATGGTCTCAGGGGTGGTGATGATGGTCTCAGGAGTGGTGGTGATGGTCTCAGGGGTGGTGGTGATGATGGTCTCAGGAGTGGTGGTGATGATGGTCTCAGGGGTGGTGGTGATGATGGTCTCAGGGGTGGTGGTGATGGTCTCAGGAGTGGTGGTGATGGTCTCAGGAGTGGTGGTGATGGTCTCAGGAGTGGTGGTGATGATGGTCTCAGGGGTGGTGGTGATGACGGTCTCAGGGGTGGTGATGATGGTCTCAGGAGTGGTGGTGATGATGGACTCAGGGGTGGTGGTGATGGTCTCAGGGGTGGTGGTGATGGTCTCAGGAGTGGTGGTGATGATGGTCTCAGGGGTGGTGGTGATGATGGTCTCAGGAGTGGTGGTGGTGATGGTCTCAGGAGTGGTGATGATGGTCTCAGGAGTGGTGGTGATGGTCTCAGGGGTGGTGGTGATGATGGTCTCAGGAGTGGTGGTGATGGTCTCAGGAGTGGTGGTGATGATGGTCTCAGGGGTGGTGGTGATGGTCTCAGGAGTGGTGGTGATGATGGTCTCAGGAGTGGTGGTGATGGTCTCAGGGGTGGTGGTGATGATGGTCTCAGGGGCGGTGGTGATGATGGTCTCAGGAGGGGTGGTGATGATGGTCTCAGGAGTGGTGGTGATGATACTCTCAGGAGTGGTGGTGATGATGGTCTCAGGACTGGTGGTGATGATGGTCTCAGGAGTAGTGGTGATGAAGGTCTCAGGGGTGGTGGTGATGATGGTCTCAGGGGTGGTGGTGATGATGGTCTCAGGAGTGGTGGTGATGATGGTCTCAGGGGTGGTGGTGATGATGGTCTCAGTGGTGGTGGTGATGGTCTCAGGAGTGGTGGTGATGATCGTCTCAGGGAGTGGTGGTGATGATGGTCTCAGGAATGCTGGTGATGGTCTCAGGGGTGGTGGTGATGATGGTCTCAGGAGTGGTGGTGATGACGGTCTCAGGGGTGGTGATGATGGTCTCAGGACTGGTGGTGATGGTCTCAGGGGGGGTGGTGATGGTCTCAGGAGTGGTGGTGTTGATGGTCTCAGGAGTGGTGGTGATGATGGTCTCAGGAGTGGTGATGATGGTCTCAGGGGTGGTGATGATGGTCTCAGGGGTGGTGGTGATGGTCTCAGGAGTGGTGGTGATGATGGTCTCAGGAGTGGTGATGATGGTCTCAGGGGTGGTGGTGATGATGGTCTGAGGGGTGGTGATGATGGTCTCAGGAGTGGTGGTGATGATGGTCCTCAGGGGCGGTGGTGATGATGGTCTCAGGAGGGGTGGTGATGGTCTCAGGAGTGGTGGTGATGATGGTCTCAGGGGTGGTGGTGATGGTCTCAGGAGTGGTGGTGATGATGCTCTCAGGAGTGGTGGTGATGATGGTCTCAGGACTGGTGGTGATGATGGTCTCAGGAGTAGTGGTGATGAAGGTCTCAGGAGTGGTGGAGATGATGGTCTCAGGGGTGGTGGTGATGATGGTCTCAGGAGTGGTGGTGATGATGGTCTCAGGGGTGGTGGTGATGATCGTCTCAGGAGTGGTGGTGATGGTCTCAGGAGTGGTGGTGATGGTCTCAGGGGTGGTGGTGATGATGGTCTCAGGGGCGGTGGTGATGATGGTCTCAGGAGGGGTGGTGATGATGGTCTCAGGAGTGGTGGTGATGATACTCTCAGGAGTGGTGGTGATGATGGTCTCAGGACTGGTGGTGATGATGGTCTCAGGAGTAGTGGTGATGAAGGTCTCAGGGGTGGTGGTGATGATGGTCTCAGGGGTGGTGGTGATGATGGTCTCAGGAGTGGTGGTGATGATGGTCTCAGGGGTGGTGGTGATGATGGTCTCAGTGGTGGTGGTGATGGTCTCAGGAGTGGTGGTGATGATCGTCTCAGGAGTGGTGGTGATGATGGTCTCAGGAATGCTGGTGATGGTCTCAGGGGTGGTGGTGATGATGGTCTCAGGAGTGGTGGTGATGACGGTCTCAGGGGTGGTGATGATGGTCTCAGGACTGGTGGTGATGGTCTCAGGGGGGGTGGTGATGGTCTCAGGAGTGGTGGTGTTGATGGTCTCAGGAGTGGTGGTGATGATGGTCTCAGGAGTGGTGATGATGGTCTCAGGGGGTGGTGATGATGGTCTCAGGGGTGGTGGTGATGGTCTCAGGAGTGGTGGTGATGATGGTCTCAGGAGTGGTGATGATGGTCCTCAGGGGTGGTGGTGATGATGGTCTCAGGGGCGGTGGTGATGATGGTCTCAGGAGGGGTGGTGATGGTCTCAGGAGTGGTGGTGATGATGCTCTCAGGAGTGGTGGTGATGATGGTCTCAGGACTGGTGGTGATGATGGTCTCAGGAGTAGTGGTGATGAAGGTCTCAGGAGTGGTGGAGATGATGGTCTCAGGGGTGGTGGTGATGATGGTCTCAGGAGTGGTGGTGATGATGGTCTCAGGGGTGGTGGTGATGATGGTCTCAGGGGTGGTGGTGATGGTCTCAGGAGTGGTGGTGATGATCGTCTCAGGAGTGGTGGTGATGGTCTCAGGAGTGGTGGTGATGGTCTCAGGGGTGGTGGTGATGACGGTCTCAGGAGTGGTGATGATGGTCTCAGGGGTGGTGATGATGGTCTCAGGGGTGGTGATGATGGTCTCAGGGGTGGTGGTGATGATGGTCTCAGGGGTGGTGGTCATGGTCTCAGGAGTGGTGGTGATGATGGTCTCAGGACTGGTGGTGATGATGGTCTCAGGAGTGGTGGTGATGATGGTCTCAGGGGTGGTGGTGATGATGGTCTCAGGAGTGGTGGTGATGATGGTCTCAGGAGTGGTGGTGATGATGGTCTCAGGGGTGGTGGTGATGATGGTCTCAGGAGTGGTGGTGATGATGGTCTCAGGAGTGGTGATGATGGTCTCAGGGGTGGTGATGATGGGTCTCAGGGGTGGTGGTGATGATGATCTCAGGGGTGGTGGTGTTGATGGTCTCAGGAGTGGTGATGATGGTCTCAGGAGTGGTGGTGATGGTCTCAGGGGTGGTGGTGATGATGGTCTCTGGGGTGGTGATGATGGTCTCAGGAGTGGTGGTGATGAAGGTCTCAGGACTGGTGGTGATGATGGTCTCAGGAGTGGTGGTGATGGTCTCAGGGGTGGTGGTGATGATGGTCTCAGGGGTGGTGGTGATGATGGTCTCAGGGGTGGTAGAGATGATGGTCTCCGGACTGGTGGTGATGGTCTCAAGGGTGGTAGTGATGGTCTCAGGAGTGCTGGTGATGATGGTCTCAGGGGTGGTGGTGATGATGGTCTCAGGAGTGGTGGTGATGATGGTCTCAGGGGTGGTGGTGATGGTCTCAGGAGTGGTGGTGATGATGGTCTCAGGAGTGGTGGTGATGGGCTCAGGGGTGGTGGTGATGATGGCCTCAGGAGTGGTGGTGTTGATGGTCTCAGGTGTGGTGGTGATGATGGTCTCAGGAGTAGTGGTGATGAAGGTCTCAGGAGTGGTGGTGATGATGGTCTCAGGAGTGGTGGTGATGATGGTCTCAGGGGTGGTGGTGATGATGGTCTCAGGAGTGGTGGTGATGGTCTCAGGGGTGGTGGTGATGATGGTCTCAGGAGTGGTGGTGATGATGGTCTCAGGGGTGGTGATGATGGTCTCAGGACTGGTGATGATGGTCTCAGGGGTGGTGGTGATGGTCTCAGGAGTGGTGGGTGATGGTCTCAGGGGTGGTGGTGATGGTCTCAGGAGTGGTGGTGATGATGGTCTCAGGTGTGGTGGTGATGGTCTCAGGGGTGGTAGTGATGGCCTCAGGACTGGTGGTGATAATGGTCTCAGGAGTGGTGGTGATGATTGTCTCAGGGGTGGTGGTGATGATGGTCTCAGGGGTGGTGGTGATGATGGTCTCAGGAGTGGTGGTGATGATGGTCTCAGGGGTGGTGGTGTTGATGGCCTCAGGAGTGGTGGTGATGATGGTCTCAGGAGTGGTGGTGATGATGGTCTCAGGAGTGGTGGTGATGGTCTCCGGACTGGTGGTGATGTTCTCAGGGGTGGTGGAGATGATGGTCTCAGGAGTGGTGGTGATGGTCCTCAGGGTTGGTGGTGATGTTGGTCTTAGGAGTGGTGGAGATGATTGTCGCAGGGGTGGTGGTGATGATGGTCTCATGGGTTTTGTTGATGATGGTCTCAGGGGTGGTGGTGAATGTCTCAGGGTGTCCTGTGGGGGGTGTTGTTGGTGCTCCTGGGTTTGCCGCTTGTTTTTTGAGTGTCCCAGGTGTGGTTCTGTGTCCAGGTGTTGTCCCCACTCCTGCACCTGTTGTTGAGCTCCTCACGTTCTCCACGTGGAGCTCCGACGTCTCCATGGCTGGGGGTCCCTGGGGGTCCCCGGCTGCTGCTGAGACAGTCAGAGGTCCCGGTCCCGGGTGGGCTCGGGGTGTCCCCAGCTCGCTGTTCCCGTTGTCCCGCCTGTTCCTTCGGAGCCCCCCTCGATACCTGTTGGAAGGGTCTGGATCCAGCCGAGCCCACCTGCAGCAGGTGGAACCTTCTGGAACGTTCCCCTCCGAGCCACAGCTCCTCCGTTTTGGGGACGCCCCCCCTCTCCCCAAGGGTGAGGAGACCCCCGTTGTCCCCCCCCCGTCACTCCCACCCCCGGGATCACCCCCAGCCCTTCCTCACGTGCCGTTATCGATCCCAGGTGTGCCCTTATCGATCCCGGGTGTGCCCTTATCAGCTCCAGGCACCCTGTTATCAGCCCCAGGTGATCTCTTATCTTTCCCATTAACAACTTTGCTTTCGTTTCTCGTTTCTCCTTTTTTGTTTCTCGTTTCTCCTTCCCCCACCTGGCCCTCACCTTGGACCTCCCTCACCTTTACACCTTCCCCTCCCACCGTTCCCAGTTTCGTTTCCCTCAGGGAACTGGGGACACCCCCGTGTCCCCCCACACGGCTCCGCGGCTCCGGGACACGTGCCCAGGTGAGCGCCCAGGTGAGCACCAAGGTGAGCGCCCAGGTGAGCACCCAGGTGAGCACCCAGGTGAGCACCAAGGTGAGCACCCAGGTGAGCACCCAGGTGAGCACCAAGGTGAGCGCCCAGGTGAGCGCCCAGGTCAGGTGAGCGCCCAGGTGAGCACCCAGGTCAGGTGAGCACCCAGGTGAGCGCCCAGGTGAGCGCCCGGGACTGTCACACCTTTGAGCCGACCCTGCTCAGCTCCCGGGCCAGCCTTGGAGCTGCGGGGGACACTTTGCCCTCGCCCAAGGGTCCCTGGGATCGACCTTTTTCCTCACGAAATGAATTTTCCTTCTGGAAAATTTCCGGCTTTGGAAAGAAACCCCGAATTAACGAAAATAATTCCTAAAAAAAACCCCAAAACCGCTTGAAACGCCCCCCAAAAAAAAGCACCTCGCTGCCTCCGGAATCCGCATTTCCCCATCCCGCTGCCTCCTCCCCGCCGTTCTCCTGCTGCGGCCGCTCTAATGAGCCGCTCTGGTGTAATTAACGCGGCCTCTTAATGAGGTTTCCCAGCACCAGCGCTGCCCAAACCGCTGGGGTCGGCAGGGGGGGCGAGGAGGAGGAGGAGGAGGAGGAGGAGGATGAAGATGAGGAGGAGGAGGAGGAGGAGGGGGAGGGGGGTGAGGAACCGGGAAGAGCCGGGGGTGGAATGGGGGGGAGGGGGCTCTGATACGGATCTTCAGGAATGTTCCAGCAGAAGTAAGGGGTGGGGGGTGGGGGGGGGAGCGGCACCTGGCCCAGCCCTGTGGACCCTGATCCCTCCCCAAGGACCCCAGACCCATCCCTGTGGACCCCCCGACCCATCCCTGTGGACCCTGATCCCTCCCCAGGACCCCCGACCCATCCCTATGGACCTCTGACCCATCCCTGTGGGTTCTGATCCATCCCCAGGGACCCCCAACCCATCCCTGTGGACCCCAGACCCATTCCTGTGGACCCCCGACCCATCCCTGTGGGGTCCTGATCCATCCCCAGGGACCCCCCAACCCATCCCTGTGGACCCCCAGACCCATCCCTGTGGACCCCCAACCCATTCCTGTGGGTTCTGATCCATCCCCAAGGACCCCCGACCCATCCCTGTGGACCCCAGACCCATCCCTGTGGGTCCTGATCCATCCCCGAGGAACTTCAATGCATTCCTGGAGACCCCCCAACCCAACCCCAGGGACCCCCGACCCCATCCCTGTGGACCCTGATCCATCTCCATGGAGCCCCAATGCATTCCTGGAGACCCCCAACCCATCCTCAAGGACCCCTGACCCATCCCCAGGGACCCCTGACCCATTTCCGTGGACCCCTGACCCATTCCCTGACCCATTCCCGTGGACCCCTGACCCATCCCCAGGGACCCCTGACCCATTTCCGTGGACCCCTGACCCCATTTCTGTGGACCCCTGACCCATTCCCAGGGACCCCCTGACCCATTTCCATGGACCCCTGACCCATTCCATGACTCATTCCTGGGGACCCCTTTCTGTGGACCCCTGACCCATTCCTGGGGACCCCTGACCCCATTTCCGTGGACCCCTGACCCATTTCCGTGGACCCCTGACCCATTCCCGGGGACCCCTGACCCATTCCCGTGGACCCCACAATGGGATGGGACCTCTGAGAGGGAGATTTTCCGCAGGGAACGGAGGTGACAGAGGTGAACCCGCCCTTCCACCGAGGATTCCCACAGAAAATCCGAGAGGGGAGACGACATCGCCTCCCATCCCACCCGGAATTCCCCCCTCCCCAAAAATAAAAAAACCTCCAAGGAAAATCCCTTTCCCGGCCCCACTCACTCGTTCTTCCTTCGGGGAGGAAGAGGAGGAGGAAGAAGTGGAGGTGGAAGATGGAAACTTTCATTTTCCCCATCTTGGCTCCTCCAGCGGCACCATGCCCGAGCCAGAGCGCGCTCGGAGCCGGCGGAGCCGTGGGAAGAAGCGGCAGGAGAGGAACCTTGGACTCCGGGGCTGGGACTGAACCTCCCACCCCCCTCCGGTGACGCAGCCGTGGGGTGGCCAAGGATCCTCCAGGACCACTCCTGGACACCAGGAACCCCGTGGGGGACCCCCCTGGGTCATCGCTGGGTCACCACTGGTCACCATTGGTCACCATTGGTCACCACTGGTCACCACAGGGTGTCAGTGGCCAAACCCCATCCTAGGAGGAGACTCAGGTGGCCAAAACCATCATCCCAACCCTTCCAAAACCCCCGTGAGGGAAATCGAGGACCCCCTGGAGACCCCCCACGCCCCCTCAGACCCAACCCCAAATTCTTTGGCCGCTCTTTTCCCGCTTTTCCGGCCGCTCCCGCACACCTGGCGGGCGGGGACGGCCGATTTTCCACCCAGAAAACAAACACGGCTCCTTCCAGAGCGGAGCGGGGCGCCGGGAGGGCTGGGAAGGGCTGGAGTCGGACTTTTGGGCCAGCAGGAGGTCAGATTTTATTGGGTCAGGGCATCCGCCCCGCCCGTGTTTGGCAAAGGGGCGTCGTTGTGGGATTTCTTCGCTCTCCCCCGCGGCCGTCGGGGCGTTGAGGGGTGGTTTCGGTCCTGGTTGGTCGTGTTGGGGGTTGGGAATTCCCTCCAAGCCACCCCTCGACCCTCAAAGCCCACCCAGGATCCCCAAAATCGTGACTGGGACCCCCCCAAACCTCAAATCTCAACGCCCACAACTCCCACCTTGATGTTCAAAACCCCGAATCGGTGCCCCCAAACCCCAGTGGTGACCCCAAAACCCAAACTGGGCTTCCCAAAAGTCAACTTTGGATTTTAAAGTCCCGACCGTGTCCTCCCAACCCCCAAACCCGATCCCAAAATGCCGATTGTGACCCCAAAAACCTCGACCTCAACCCTAAAAACTCCCAGTCTGGGACACAGAACCCCAAACCTCCAATCTCAACTTCCAAAACCCCCGATCTCGACATCCGAAATCCCTTTGTTTAACCCCAAACCTCAGCCACAATATCAAATCCCGAATCTTCTCCCCCAAAACCCCAACTTTGACCCCAAAACCCCAACTTTGACCCCCAAAACCCTAATCTTGACCTCCAAAACCCCCAACTTTGACCCCCAAAACCCCCAACTTTGACCCCCAAAACCCCAACTTTGACCCCCAAAAACCCCAATCTTGACCCCCCAAACCCCCAGTTTTTCCCCCCAAAACCCCAACCCTGACCCCAAACCCCCAATCTCAACCCTCCAGAACCTCAACCATCGCCTCAAAACCCCCCGACCTCGACCCCCAAACCCCAAACCGTGACCCCCAAAAACCCCACCGGTG
>JANVCZ010000030.1:10037190-10067292 GCA_032357785.1 Periparus ater
CCACTCCATCCCCCCCTTTTCCCGGAGATTTCTCAGGAGATGAAATAAATACATTAATAAATATAATTTCTGCCGAGATTGGGATTTCCCAGCTCCGGCGACGCTCCCGGAGCCGGATCCCACCCCGACCCCCACCACGGGATGTCCTCTCCAAGGAGAAACCCCCCCCCACAAAAAAGGACCACGGGAGGACCTCTCCTCTCTCACAGAGGACCCCGATCCCGCCTTTTTTCCCCCAAAAATGAGGGTTCCGAGGGCTTCAGTCGCTGCCCGATGGTGCCGGGGGTCCGGGGGGGGCACCTTGGTCACCCCCTCCCAGCCGTGGGGGGGTCACAGGGCCGCTGCACCTTCTGCCAGCACCTGAAAAATGGGGAGGGGGCTGAGGGTTAAGGTTTGGGGTCAAAAACGGGGGTTTTGGGAGTTAATATTGGGGATGCGGGGTCAAGGCTGGGAGTCTGGGTGGGGAGTTGGGGATTTGAAGGTCAAAATTTGGGGTTTCGAAGGTCAAAATATGGGGTTTTGAACATCAAAATTTGGGGTTCTGAAGATCAAAATTTGGGGTTTTGAAGGTCAAAGTTTGGGGTTTCGAAGGTCAAAATTTGGGGTTTTGAAGATCAAAATTTGGGGTTTTGAAGGTCAAAGTTTGGGGTTTTGAAGGTCAAAATTTGGGGTTTTGAAGGCCAAAATTTGGGGTTTCGAAGATCAAAATTTGGGGTTTTGAAGGTCAAAATTTGGGGTTTGGGCTGGAGTTCGGGGTTTGGGGTTGAAAATTGGGAACTTGGGGCCGAGGTTGGAGGTTTTGGGGTGACAGTTTTGGTTTGGGGGTCGAGGTGAGGGGGTTTGGGGTCGGGTTTAGGGTTGTGAGGTCACAGTTTGAGTTCTGGAGATGGAAATTGGGGTTTTGAGGTTACAGTTTGAGTTCTGGAGATGGAAATTGGGGTTTTGAGGTTACAGTTTGAGTTCTGGAGATGGAAATTGGGGTTTTGAGGTTACAGTTTGAGTTCTGGAGATGGAAATTGGGGTTTTGAGGTCACGGTTTGAGTTCTGGAGATGGAAATTGGGGTTTTGAGGTCACAACTGGGGGCTTGGGCATTTTGAGGTCACCGTTCGTGGCTTTGGGGCTCCCGGTTTGGGTTTTGGGATCAAAATTGGGGTTCCAGGTCAATCCTGGGCTGAGGACCCCCCCAAACAACGTCACCCACCGACGCCGGCGGTTCCGCCACCTCCGAGCTGGGCTTGTAGGTGTTGTAGGGACCTGGCGGGAGGAAGAGGAGGAGGAGGAGGACGATGACCCCAGGAGGATTTGGGGGGATTTTCCCTCTCCAGGGATGGTTTCACCCCCCGTTTCGGGTCCCACCTTTCCCGGCACCGCCGTTGACGTGGTAGATCCCGGTGACGCGGCCGCCGCGGCCCCCGTCCGGCCACGCGTCCTCGGCGGCCTCGCTGTGGAGCCGGGCAAGCTTCAGGGGTCTGGGGAGGGGTCGGGGGGCGACGCTGGAGGTGGGGGGGTCTCCACTCTCCCACCCCACCATGGGGCAGAGCTGCTGAACCCCAGACTTTGGGGTCCAACCCAAACCCCCTCCCCGTGACCCCCCCCCCCAGCGCTTTCACCTGGCTCCAGGTGATTTCTTCCGCCCTCGGGCCAGGCGGACGCTGAGGACGACGCAGAGGATGAGGAGGATGAGGATGGTCAGCCCCAGCCCCAGCCCCACGCCCAGGCCCAGCCCCAGCTTGCTGATGTGGGTCTGGCAGCGGTCACCGGCCGAGAGGAACCGCGGCAGGTCCGGGCAGCTGTGGGGGGGAGGTGGGAGGTCACGGGAAGGGTCCTCGCCCCCTCCCAGGGTGGGGAACGGGGGTGGGAGCCTTCAAGGAACCTTCTGGAATCACAGGAGCCCTCCCTGGAGATCCGGCACCATGACCCTGGGCTGGGGTCGAGTTCTGAGGGGGTTTGGGGGGTCAGGGGTTGAGTTTGAGGGTCAAGGGTTGGGTTTGGTGGACAGCGGTTGGAGTTGGGGGTCAAGGGTTGAGTTTGAGGGTCAAGGGTTGGGTTTGGGGGTCCAGGGTTGGGTTTGAAGGGCAGGAGCTGACGGGAGTCAAGAGTTGGACCTTTGGGGTGAAGGTTTTGGGGTGAAGGTTTTGGGGTGAAGATTTTGGGTGAAGGTTTCGGGGTGAAGGTTCTGAGGTGAAGGTTTTGGGGTGAAGGTTTTGGGGTGAAGGTTTTGGGGTGAAGGTTCTGGGGTCAAGTTTTTGGGGTGAAGGTTTTGGGGTGAAGGTTCTGGGGTCAAGTTTTTGGGGTGAAGGTTTTGGGGTGAAGGTTTTGGGGTGAAGGTTTTGGGGTCAAGATTTTGGGGTGAAGGTTTTGGGGTGAAGGTTTTGGGGTGAAGGTTCTGGGGTCAAGTTTTTGGGGTGAAGGTTTTGGGGTGAAGGTTCTGGGGTGAAGGTTCTGGGTGGTGGCGGGACCTTGGCCATCAAACATTGGGGCGCTGAGGTCAAGAACCCAAATTTGGGGTCAAACATCGCGTTTCAATGTCTTCAGCCTTGGGGAGACCTTTGACCACGGGTTCAAGGCCCACCTTAAGGTGGGACTGGTGGGCGTGGCCCAGGTGGGGCGTGGCCCAGGTGGGGCGTGGCCAACTCACAAGCACTGGGGTCCCTCCAGGGTGAGCCGGCAGAGCCCGCGGTGGCAGTCGAAGGAGCCGGGGACGTTGAGGGTGCAGTTGGTGACGCAGAGGAGCCCGGTGGCCGTGCGGTGCGGGAAGTAGAACCGGCTGAAGTTGGCCGGCGCGTGTTCCCGGCAAAGCTCTGCAGAGGCCAAACCCTGGTCAAGTGTCCCCAGGTGTCCCCACCGCCCCTCCCCGCGGTGTCCCCCAGGTGTCCCCATGGTGTCCCCGCGGTGTCTCCCTGGTGTCTCCCTGGTGTCCCCAGGTGTCCCCGCGGTGTCCCCAGGTGTCCCCAGGTGTCCCCGTGGTGTCCCCAGGTGTCCCCAGGTGTCCCCAGGTGTCCCCAGATGTCCCCGTGGTGTCCCCAGGTGTCCCCGTGGTGTCCCCAGGTGTCCCCAGGTGTCCCCAGGTGTCCCCGTGGTGTCCCCAGGTGTCCCCAGGTGTCCCCAGCCCGCGCTCACCGGTGTCGTTGAGGCCCAGCGCGGTGGCCCCGGTGGCTCTGGCGGAGGTGGCGGTGAAGCAGAGCCGGTCTGGGAGAGGGGAGAGCACGGGGTGGTCACTCTGGGTGACCAGAGGTGTTGGGGACCGGGGTGGTCACTCGGGGTGACCAGAACCAGGGTTGTCACTGGGGGTGACCAGAGGTGTTGGGGACTGGGGTGGTCACTCAGGGTGACCAGAGGTGTTGGGGACCAGGGTGGTCACTCCAGGTGACCAGAGATGTTGGGGACCAGGGTGGTCACTGGGGGTGACCAGAGGTGTTGGGGACTGTGGTGGTCACTGGGGGTGACCAGAGGTGGTGGGGACTGTGGTGGTCACTCAGGGTGACCAGAGATGTTGGGGACCGGCCCAGGGTGGTCAGTGGTCACCTACCGGCCGCGGGGCCGCAGTTGTGGGGCTGGGCTGCGGCGTTGGTCAGGGCCAGCAGCTCCAGGGCTCGGTGGTCCAGGCCGGCGTTGCCGGGCAGGGGCTGCAGCCGGACGCGGTAATTCACCACGACGCTGCCGCGGCTGCGGGGAACGGGATCGGTTCCTGGGGGCTTGGGGCTCGCACGTCCCGTCCCACCCCATGGATCCCGTCCCACCCCATGGATCCCGTCCCACCCCATGGATCCCGTCCCACCCCAGTGATCCCGTCCCACCCCATGGATCCCGTCCCACCCCATGGATCCCATCCCATCCCATCCCACCCCATGGATCCCATCCCATCCCATCCCACCCCATGGATCCCATCCCATCCCATCCCACCCCATGGATCCCATCCCATTGATCCCATCCCATGGATCCCATCCCATTGATCCCATCCCATGGATCCCATCCCATGGATCCCGTCCCACCCCACTGATCCCATCCCACTCACCCCACTGATCCTACCCCACTGATCCCACCCCATAGATCCCACCCCATGGATCCCACCTCACCCTATGGATCCCATCCCACCCCACTGATCCCATCCCACTGATCCCACCCCATAGATCCCACCCGATGGATCCCACCCCATCCCACCCCATTGATCCCACCCCATGGATCCCATCCCACCCCACTGATCCCACCCCACTGATCCCACCCCACTGATCCCACCCCATGGATCCCATCCCATGGATCCCACCCCATCCCACCCCATTGATCCCACCCCACTGATCCCACCCCATGGATCCCATCCCACCCCAGTGATCCCATCCCACTGATCCCATCCCATGGATCCCATCCCATGGATCCCACCCCACAGATCCCATCCCATCCCACTGATCCCACCCCAAGGATCCCACCCCATGGATCCTGTCCCACCCCACTGATCCCACCCCACAGATCCCACCCCACAGATCTCATCTCACCCCATGGATCTCATCCCATCCCACCCCACGGATCCCATCCTGCCCCATGGATCCCACCCCACAGATCCCACCCCACAGATCCCACCCCATGGATCCCATCCCATTAATCCCATCCCACCCCACAGATCCCACCCCACAAATCCCACCCCATGGATCCCATCCCACCCCACAGATCCCACCCCACGGATCCCAGCCCCTGGTCCCTCACCCACCTGAGGCTCAGGACGCTGATCCCGCGGTAGCCGGGGACGTTCCGGTAGATCCCGTCCATCTGGGGACAGACGGACACGGGTCAAACCGGACCTGGGGGTGGTCACTGGGAATGGTCCTTTGGGGGGTCCTTCGGGGGCTTCTTGGGGATGTTCAGGGGGTCCCTTGGGTGCTCCCCTGGGTTGTCCCTTAGGGTGGTCCTTGGGGTGGTCCTGGGGGTCCTCGTGGTGGAGCTTTGGGATGATCCTGGGGGTCTCTAGGGATGGTCTCTAGGGATGGACCTTCTGGATGGTTCCTTGGGGTGATCCTGGGGGTCTTTGGGTGAATCCTTTGGGGTGGACCCTTGGGATGGTCCTGGGGGTCCTCGTGGTGGAGCCTTGGGATGGTCCTGGGGGTCCTCGTGGTGGAGCCTTGGGATAGTCCTGGGGGTCCCTGAGGGTGGTCCTGAGGGTGCCTTGGGGTGGTCCTTTGGGATGGTCCTGGGGGTCCCTAGGGATGGTCTCTAGGGATGGACCTTCTGGATGGTTCCTTGGGGTGGTCCCAGGTGTCCTTGGTGGATCCCTTGGGGTGGTTCCTTGGGGTGGACCTTGGGGTCCCTTGGGGTGATCCTGGGGGTCCCTTGGGGTGATCCTGGGGGTCCCTCGGGGCGTGTCCCCCCCCCAGGAGGTCCCAGCGAGGGGGTCTCACCGTCCGGCTGAACTCCTCGGCGAAGCGCCGGTGGCCGGGGGACGAGGGGTCCCCCAAGTCCTCCGAGAAGTCCCGGTTGGTGACGCGCGCCACCATGGTGACCGAGGGACCCAGCTCTGCGGGGACAGCGCGCGTCGGGACACGGGGACACCTCGGGGGGGACATGGGGACACCTCGGGGGGGACATGGGGACACCTCGGGGGGGACACGGGGACACCTCGGAGGGGACACGGGGACACCTCGGAGGGGACACGGGGACACCTCGGGGGGGGGGACACAGGGACACCTCGGGGGGACACGGGGACACCTCGGAGGTGACACCTCGGGGGGGACACGGGGACACCTCGGGGAGGGACACGGGGACACCTCGGGGGGGACATGGGGACACCTCGGAGGGGACACCTTGGAGGGGACACGGGGACACCTCGGGGGGGACACGGGGTGGGACAGGGGGGTCACAGGTGGGGTGTCCCCACCCTGTACCTGCCGTCAGGTTGATGGTGGTGGCACCGAACTGGCAGCGGGCGCCGTCCACGTTGGGGGGGCACAGACAGGCCGTGCCCAGCCAGCGCCCCCCGTTCAGGCAGGGGTCTGTGGGGGGACACCAGGCCTTGGGGACCCCGACCGCGCCACCCCCCTTGTCCCCCCACCCCGGTTGGCCCAAACCTCCATTTTTTGGGCAAAAACCAGGGAAAAAAAACGATTCCTGGTGCCCCCACACCCCTCCCCACCCCCCAACCCCACCTTGGGTGGGGGGCAACACCCCCAAAACACCCGCGGAGTTTGAGGGGGGTCCCACCCCAGGAGGAGCCCCCACCCCAGTTCCGTCCGGTTGTCTCCACCATCACCGCCCCTCTCAATTTTGGGGGGAAAACGGGAAAAAAACTCAATTCCTGTGAGGTCCTCCTGGCTGGGGGGGCAGCGCTGAGGGGCTGGGGGCTGAAAACTCCTTTGGGTGGGGCCTCCCCCCTCCCCAAAACACCCGCGGAGTTTGGGGGGTGGTCCCACCCCAGGAGGAGCCACCCTCCCCCCGGTTCCACCATCAGAACCCCCCCAATTTTGGGGGTAAAACCAAGAAAAACCCAATTCCTCTTCCCACCCCTCCCTCACCCTGCTGTGCCCCCCACCCCAAAAAACACCCAGGGATTTTGGGGAGGGGTCTTCCCCCCCCCCCAGGCAAAAGCCACCGACCTCTGGTGGTGGGGACGGCGGTGGTCGCGGTTCTCCGGGCTGGGGGCCTGGCCGGGGGGGCTGTGGTGGGTCTGGGGTCTTCACAGCGGGGTCCGGAGAAGGCGGGGGGGCAGAAGCAGCGGGTGCCCACGGCGGTGCCACCGTGGCGACAGGCGGTGGCCGGCTCGGGGGTGGCACAGCGCGGCCCGGCCCGGCCCGGGGGGCACACGCAGCGCTCGCCCACCGCGGTGCTGCCCCCGGCGCAGCGGTCGGAGGGGTCGGGGGTCGCGCAGGTGGGGCCGGAGTAGCCGGGGGGGCACAGGCAGCGGGTCCGGTTGGCCACGCCGCCGTTGTGGCACACGACTGGAATGAGGGGACACGGGAGAGGGGTCAGAGTCCTGGCTTCGGCCTCCGGACGCGTCGGAGGAGACCCCCGGGAGGAGACCCCACCCCAGGAGAGCCCAGGACACCCCCAGGAGAGCCCAGGAGAGCCCAGGAGACCCCCAGGAGACCCCAGAACACCCCAGGACACCCCAGAACCTTCATCCTCCTCTTCCTCCCCAGCCCAGGAGAAACCCGGGAGGAGACCCCACCCCAGGAGACCCCCAGGAGACCCCCAGGAGACCCCAGGAGACCCCAGGAGACCCCAGGAGACCCCAGGACACCCCCAGAACCTTCATCCTCCTCTTCATCCTCACCCCAGGACACCCCCGGGAGGAGACCCCCACCCCAGGAGACCCCAGAACCTTCATCCTCCTCTTCATCCTCACCCCAGGACACCCCAGGACAGCCCAGGAGACCCCAGGATACCCCCAGAACCTCCATCCTCCTCTTCATCCTCACCCCAGGACACCCCCGGGAGGAGACAACACCCCAGGACACCCTAGGACAGCCCAGGAGACCCCAGAACTTCCATCCTCCTCTTCCTCCCCACCCCAGGAGACCCCAGAACCTCCGTCCTCCTCTTCATCCTCACCCCAGGACACCCCTGGGAGGAGACCCCAGCCCAGAACATCTCAGGACACCCCAGAACCTTCATCCTCCTCTTCCTCCCCACCCCAGGAGACCCCCGGGTGGAGACCCCACCCCAGGAGACCCCAGAACCTCCATCCTCCACTTCATCCTCACCCCAGGAGACCCCAGGAGACCCCCAGGAGACCCCAGGACACCCCAGGACACCCCCAGAACCTTCATCCTCCTCTTCGTCCTCACCCCAGGAGACCCCAGGAGACCCCAGGAGACCCCAGGAGACCCCAGGACACCCCAGGACACCCCCAGAACCTTCATCCTCCACTTCATCCTCACCCCAGGAGACCCCAGGACACCCCAGGAGACCCCAGGAGACCCCAGAACTTCCATCCTCCTCTTCCTCCCCACCCCAGGAGACCCCCAGAAGGAGACCCCACCCCAGGAGACCCCAGAACCTCCGTCCTCCTCTTCATCCTCACCCCAGGACACCCCTGGGAGGAGACCCCAGCCCAGAACATCTCAGGACACCCCAGAACCTTCATCCTCCTCTTCCTCCCCACCCCAGGAGACCCCCGGGTGGAGACCCCACCCCAGGAGACCCCAGAACCTCCATCCTCCACTTCATCCTCACCCTAGGAGACCCCAGGAGACCCCCAGAACCTTCATCCTCCTCTTCCTCCCCACCCTAGGAGACCCCTGGGAGGAGACCCCACCCCAGGAGACCCCAGGAGACCCCAGAACCTTCATCCTCCTCTTCATCCTCACCCCAGGAGACCCCAGGAGACCCCAGGAGACCCCAGGAGACCCCCAGAACCTCCATCCTCCTCTTCCTCCCCAGCCCAGGAGACCCCACCCCGAACCCCGTGACCCCCCCAGGACACGCACTGGCCGGGGGGCTGGAGCCGTGCGGGAGGAAGAGGCAGATGGTGGCCACGGTGGGGACAGCGGAGGTGGCCGCGCCGCTCAGAACGTCCCCGGTGGTCCCGGCAGAGCCGCGGCCCAGCGCCCCGGTGGCTTCGGTGGCGTTGGGCGGGGCCTGGGGCGTCACCGCCGTGGTCTCGGTGACATCCAGGGTGGCGTTGGTGGCATTGGGCGGGGCTGGCGTTGAGGTGACGTCAGCAGGGACAGCTGGGAGGGTGGACAGGGTGTGGCTCTCCAGGGTGGTGGCCGTGGTGCCACTTTCCATGGTGGTGGCCCTGGTGGCGTTCCCCGTGGCCCTGGTGTGGCCTCCCACGGTGGTCACCGGCATGGCCATGGTGTCACTTTCCATGGTGGTGGCCCTGGTGGCGTTCCCCATGGCCGTGGTGTTCCTTGCCCTGGTGGTGGCCCTGGTGTCACTTTCCATGGTGGTGGCCCTGGTGGTGGCCCTGCTGAGGCCTCCCAGGAGCTCTGGCAGCGTCGTCGTGGTGTCACTTTCCACGGTGGTGGCCCTGGTGTTCCTTACCATGGTGGCCACCGGTGTGGCCTCGGTGTCACCTTCCATGGGGGTGGCCTCAGTGTCACCTTCCATGGGGGTGGCCTCGGTGTCACCTTCAATGGGGGTGGCCTCGGTGTCACCCTCGGTGACCTCGTTCTCACCCTCGGTGACCTCGTTCTCACCCTCCATGGCCGTGGTCTCTCCCTCCACGAGGTCTGGTGGAGTGACCGCGGTGTCACCGTCCACGGCCGCGGTCTCGCCCTCCACGGTGGTGGCCCCGCTGTGGCTCCTCACGGACCAGCCCGTGACATTTCTCACCCACCGCTCTGGTGGCACCGTCGTGGTGTTGTGCCCTGTGGTGGTGGCCATGGGGACGCTGCCCCTGGCCCTGGTGGCCCTCTCCGTGCTGGTGGCCATGTCATGGTCCGAGCTGGTGACCACGTCATGGTCCATGGTGGTGACCACGTCATGGTCCGTGTTGGCACTGACCATCATGTCCCTCTCCATGGTGGTGACCACATCATAGTCCATGGTGCTGACCACATCATGGTCCGAGCTGGTGACCACATCATGGTCCGTGTTGGCGCTGACCACCGCGGTGACCGTGCCGTTCCTTCCCATGACACTGCCACTGGTGGTGGCCCTGGTGACACTTCCCACGGTGGTGGCCCTGGTGACATTTCCCGCGGTGGTGGCCCTGGTGACATTTCCCACGCTGGTGGCATTGCCCTCCTCAGCTCTTCCCGTGACATTCCTCTCCCGCCGCGCCGGTGGCACATCCGTGTCACTCTCCTCGGTGCCACCCCCCGTCACCATCACCGTCACCGTCACCGCGTCGTCCGTCCCCGCGGTGTCACCGACGTACAACGCCTTCCCCACCGCCGTGCTCGGTCCCGTGCCACCGCACTCGCACTGAGGTCCCCAAGCCGTGGGGGGACAGCGGCACGTCCCCTTCTCCAAAGTGCCACCGTTGAGGCACCGCGTCACCTCCTCGGGGTGCTGGCAGGTGTCCCCGCGGAAGCCGGGCGGGCACACGCAGCGCGTCCCGAAGGCGGTGCCACCGTTGCGGCAGGCGCCGGCGGGGTCGGGGTGCTGGCACAGGGGTCCCCCAAATCCCGGGGGACAGAAGCAGGCGGTGCCCACGGCGGTGCCACCGTTGCGACACGCGCCAGCCGGGTCGGGGGTCTCGCAGCGCCGGCCGGAGCGGCCGGGGGGACAAACGCAGCCGTCGGCCACCGCGGTGCCACCACCGGCGCAGGGGGCTGGAAGGGACAGGAGGGTGTGGGGTGGGGACTGTCCCCAAACTGGGGAGGGGGCTGGGGGTGTCCCCAGACTGGGGAGGGGGCTGGGGGTGTCCCCAGACTGGGGAGGGGGCTGGGGGATGTCCCCAAACTGGGAAAGGGACACGAGGGGGCGTCCCCAAACTGGGGAGGGGAACTGGGGCTCTGTCCCCAAACCGGGAAAGGGACACCAGGGACTGTCCCCATACTGGGAGAGGGGGCTGGGGGTGTCCCCAAACTGGGGAGGGGGCTGGGGGTGGCCCCAAACTGGGGAGGGGGCTGGGGGTGGCCCCAAACTGGGAAAGGGACACACGAGGGACTGTCCCCAAACTGGGAAGGGGAACTGGGGGTCTGTCCCCAAACTGGAGGAGGGAGCTGGGGGATGTCCCCAAACTGGGAAAGGGACACCAGGGACTGTCCCCAAATTGGGGAGGGGGCTGGGGGTGTCCCCAAACTGGGAGAGGGACACCAGGGACTGTCCCCAAACTGGGAAAGGGACACACGAGGGTCTGTCCCCAAACTGGGGAGGGGGCTGGGGGTGTCCCCAAACCGGGAAAGGGACACCAGGGACTGTCCCCAAACTGAGAAAGGGACCTGGGGGTGTCCCCAAACTGGGAAAGGGACACCAGGGACTGTCCCCAAACTGGGGAGGGGGCTGGGGGTCTGTCCCCAAACTGGGGAGGGGGCTGGGGGTCTGTCCCCAAACTGGGAAAGGGACACAAGGGTTTGTCCCCAAACCGGGAGTGGCACCTCGGGGTCCGTCCCCGCTCCTGCCCCACCTCCCATGGATCGATGTCACCCAACGCCCCCGGGAGAGGCCCCCCAGGTCCGGGAGGGGACATTGGGGCGTGACCCCCCACCCAAATCTGCTCCTTGGGGACCAGAACCCCCCACCCAAGCTGGGAGGAGGGGAGAGGTCACCCCGACACCCTCAGGAGCCCCCTTGGGGCTCCCCGGGCCCGGGATGTCCCCAAGGTCACCCCGACACCCTCAGGAGCCCCCTTGGGGCTCCCCGGGCCCGGGATGTCCCCAAGGTCACCCCGACACCCTCAGGAGCCCCCTAAAGGCTCCCTGGGCTCGGGATGTCCCCAAGGTCACCCCGACACCCTCAGGAGCCCCCTCAGGGCTCCCCGGGCTCGGGATGTCCCCAAGGTCACCGGGTGCTCCAAGGTCACCGCCAGGAACCCCAAAAAGAGCTGAAACCGCCCCAAAAATCTCCCCAAAGAAGGGATTTTGGGGGTGGCAGGAGGTGGCATCCCCATCTCACCTGCCAGAGCCTCCGAGGGGGTGAAGAGGAGGAGGAGGAGGAGGAGGAGGACGAAGGCTCTGCAGCCCAACTCCATCCTTGGCCGATCCTGGAGCGACTGAGCCGGAGCCGGCGGCCACCGGGACTTTGTGTCCCGAATCCGTCCCCGGTCACCGACCGCAGGTAAATAATTCCCTGAGTCACGGAATTTTATCAAACCCCGGGATATTTAATATTTAATTTAATCAAGGGGAAAAAAAAAAAAAAAACCCACCCAAGGAGGGCGTGAGAAGAGCCGGACAATCCCAAGGGAATTCCGGAACGTTCCGTGGCGGGCCCGGCCCAGCCCGGCTGCTGATAAGATACGGGGGGAGCCGGGGTGGGCGCCCCCCCCGGTGCGGCCCCACCTCGGGGCGGTGCCCCCGCCCCAAAAGTGCCGGAGATGGAATTTGGGGACAGCTGAGTCACCCCAGGGTGACGGTGACACCCCAGCCGGGGCTGCGGGGATTTGGGGAGGGGTCTCCAAGGGGGTTTGGGGACAGCTGAGTCACCCCAGGGTGACGGTGACGGTGACACCCCAGCCCGGGCTGTGGGGATTTGGGGAGGGGTCCTCAAGGGGGTTTGTGGGGTTTGGGGACAGCTGAGTCACCCTGGGGTGACGGTGACGGTGACGGTGACACCCCAGCCGGGGCTGGAGGGATTTGGGGAGGGGTCCCCGGGGGGTTTGGGGACAGCTGAGTCACCCCGGGGTGACGGTGACGGTGACACCCCAGCCAGGGCTGCGGGGATTTGGGGAGGGGTCCCCGGGGGGTTTGTGGGGTTTGGGGACAGCTGAGTCACCCCAGGGTGACGGTGACGGTGACACCGCTGGTCGCAGCCAGGGCTGGAGGGATTTGGGGAGGGGTCCCGGGGGGGGTTTGGGGACAGCTGAGTCACCCCAGGGTGACGGTGACGGTGACACCCCAGCTGGGGCTGCAGGGATTTGGGGAGGGGTCCCCAAGGGGGTTTGTGGGGTTTGGGGACAGCTGAGTCACCCCAGGGTGACGGTGACACCCCAGCCAGGGCTGGAGGGATTTGGGGAGGGGTCCCCAAAGGGGTTTGTGGGGTTTGGGGACAGCTGAGTCACCCCGGGGTGATGGTGACGGTGACACCCCAGCCAGGGCTGGAGGGATTTGGGGAGGGGTCCCCAAGGGGGTTTGTGGGGTTTGGGGACAACTGAGTCACCCCAGGGTGACGGTGACGGTGACACCCCAGCCGGGGCTGCGGGGATTTGGGGAGGGGTCTCCAAGGGGGTTTGGGGACAGCTGAGTCACCCCAGGGTGACGGTGACGGTGACGGTGACACCCCAGCCCGGGCTGTGGGGATTTGGGGAGGGGTCCTCAAGGGGGTTTGTGGGGTTTGGGGACAGCTGAGTCACCCCAGGGTGACGGTGACACCCCAGCCAGGGCTGAAGGGATTTGGGGAGGGGTCCCCAAGGGGGTTTGTGGGGTTTGGGGACAGCTGAGTCACCCCAGGGTGACGGTGACGGTGACACCCCAGCCGGGGCTGAAGGGATTTGGGGAGGGGTCCCGGGGGGTTTGGGGACAGCTGAGTCACCCCGGGGTGACGGTGACGGTGACGGTGACACCCCAGCCGGGGCTGGAGGGATTTGGGGAGGGGTCCCCAAGGGGGTTTGGGGACAGCTGAGTCACCCCAGGGTGACGGTGACGGTGACACCCCAGCCGGGGCTGCGGGGATTTGGGGAGGGGTCCCCGGGGGGTTTGGGGGGTTTGGGGTTCTCCTGCCTTCCCAGTGTGTTCCAGTAATCCCAGTATATCCCAGTATATCCCAGTTTGTCCCAGTTTGTCCCAGTTTGTCCCAGTAATCCCAGAGATCCCAGTATATCCCAGTTTGTCCCAGTTTGTTTTGGGTGCCACCACCTCCCCAGGGTCTCCCAGTTTGTCTCAGTGATCCCAGTTTGTTCTGGTACTTTGCTCCCAGTCCCCCCCCAGTTCATTCCCAGTCCATCCCAGTCCCTCCCAGTCGCTCCCAGTCCCCTCCCAGTTCCCCTCAGTCCCTCCCAGTCCATCCCAGTGCCCCCCAGTTCATTCCCAGTGACCCCCAGTCCCTCCCAGTTCCCCCCAGTCCCTCCCAGTCCCTCCCAGTTCATTCCCAGTCCATTCCCAGTCCATCCCAGTCCCTCCCAGTCCCCCCCAGTCCCTCCCAGTCCCCCCCAGTGCCCCCCAGTTCCCTCCCAGTTCCCCCCAGTCCATTCCCAGTCCCTCCCAGTCCCTCCCAGTCCCTCCCAGTTCCCCCCAGTCCCCCCAGTCCCGTGACGCCCCCACCCCAAACCCGCGGCAATTCAGACAAACCAGAGCGAGAAATCGATGATTAATTACCAATAATTGATTAATGACAATAAATAACCGGGGGGGGGGGAGGGGCAGGAAAAGGGGGGAGGGGCTCCGGCATTCCCTCCCCTCCCCCACCCTGCAAAAAAAGGGGTTTTTTGGGGGGGGCTTCGACCCCCCCGGGACCCCCCGGGCTCTGCCCGCGGGGATTTTGGGGCTTGGTCACCCCAAATAAATAAATATTGAGGGGTTCAACCCCCCAAATCCTGCAAAAATCACCCAAAATTCCCCCAAATCCTGCAAAAATCCCCCCAAATTCCCCCCAAATTCCCCCAAATCCCGCAAAAATCCCCCCAAAATTCCCCCAAATGCCTCCAAATCACCCCAAATTCCCCAAATCCTGCAAAAATCGCCCCAAATCCTGCAAAAATCCCCCCAAATTCCCCCCAAATTCCCCCAAAATTCCCCAAATTCCGCAAAAATCCCCCCAAATTCCCCCAAATCCCCCAAAATTCCCCCAAATCCTGCAAAAATCCCCCCAAAATTCCCCAAAATTCTGCAAAATTCCCCAAATCCCTTAAAAATCCCCCCAAAATTCCCCCAAATGCCTCCAAATCACCCCAAATTCCCCAAATCCTGCAAAAATCGCCCCAAATCCCGCAAAAATCCACCCAAAATTCCCCCAAACCTGCAAAAATCCCCCAAATTCCCCCGAATCCCACAAAAATCCCCCCAAAATTCCCCAAATCCTGCAAAAATCCACCCAAAATTCCCCCCAAATTCCCCAAAATCCTTAAAAAATCCCCCAAAATTCCCCAAATCCTGCAAAAATCTCCTGGTCGGGGTCTCCTGGTCCAGGTCAAGGCCCCCTCATTTGGGTCAGGGTCTCCTGGTCCTGGTTGGGGTCTCCTGGTCAGGGTTGGGGTCTCCTGGTCCAGGTCAAGGTCTCCTCATCTGGGTTGGGGTCTCCAAGTTGAGGTCTCCTGGTCCAGGTTGGGGTCTCCTGGTCCAGGTCAGGACCTTCTGGTCTGGATCAAGGTCCCCTCACTTGGGTCGGGGTCTCCTGGTCCAGGTTGGGATCTCCACGTTGGTGTCTCCTGGTCCTGGTCAAGGTCTCCTCATCTGGGTTGGGGTCTCCTGGTCGGGGTCTCCAGGTCCAGGTCGGGGTCTCCTGGTCCTGGTTGGAGTCTCCAGGTCAGGGTCTCCTGGTTGGATCGGGGTCTCCTCATTTGGGTCAGGGTCTCCTGGTCGTGGTTGGGGTCTCGTGGTCCAGGTCAGGGTCTCCTCATCTGGGTCGGGGTCTCCAGGTCGGGGTCTCCTGGTCCAGGTCAGGGTCTCCTCATCTGGGTTGGGGTCTCCTGGTCGGGGTCTCCTGGTCCAGGTCAAGGCCCCCTCATTTGGGTCAGGGTCTCCTGGTCCTGGTTGGGGTCTCCTGCTCAGGGTTGGGGTCTCCTGGTCCAGGTCAAGGTCTCCTCATCTGGGTTGGGGTCTCCAGGTTGGGGTCTCCTGGTCCAGGTTGGGGTCAAGGTCCCCTCACTTGGGTCAGGGTCTCCTGGTTGGTGTCTCCTCATCTGGGTTGGGGTCTCCTGGTTGGGGTCTCCTGGTCCAGGTCAGGGTCTCCTGCTCAGGGTTGGGGTCCCCTGGTCCAGGTCGGGGTCTCCTCATTTGGGTCGGGGTCTCCTGGTCGGGGTCTCCTGGTCCTGGTCAGGGTCTCCTCACTTGGGTTGGGGTCTCCTGGTCGGGGTCTCCTGGTCGGGGTCTCCTGGTCCTGGTCGGGGTCTCCTGGTCCAGGTCGGGGTCTCCAGGTCCTGGTTGGGGTCAAGGTCCCCTCACTTGGGTCGGGGTCTCCTGGTGGAGCTCCAGGAGGTCCCTCGGGGGGGTCACAGGTCAGGGGCGACCCTCGGCCTCGGGGTCCTCAGCTGGGGGAGGGGACAGTGTGAGAGAGGGGGGTCCTGGAAGGGGTCTGGGGTCATTTTGGGTCCTGGAAGGGGATTTGGGGTGGGTTTAGGGTCCTGGAAGGGCTCTGGGGTCATTTTGGGGTCCTGGAAGGGGTCTGGGGTCCCTTTTGGGTCCTGGAAGGGGATTTGAGGACACTTCAGGGTCCTGGAAGGGGATTTGAGGACACTTTAGGGTCCTGGAAGGGGATTTGGTGTGGTTTTTAGGGTCCTGGAAGGGGATTTGAGAGTCCATTTTGGGTCCTGGAAGGGGATTTGGGGTGGTTTTTAGGGTCCTGGAAGAAGGTTTGGGGTGGGTTTAGGGTCCTTGAAGGGGATTTGAGGACACTTTAGGGTCCTGGAAGGAGATTTGAGGTGGTTTTTAGGGTCCTGGAAGGGGATTTGAGGTGGGTTTAGGGTCCTGGAAGGGGTTTGAGGGTCCATTTTGGGTGCTGGAAGGGGGTTTGAGGTGGGTTTAGGGTCCTGGAAGGGGATTTGAGGGTCCATTTTGGGTCCTGGAAGGGGATTTGAGGGCACTTTAGGGTCCTGGAAGGGGTTTAGGGCCCGTTCAGGGTCCTGGAAGGGGATTTGAGGTGGTTTTTAGGGTCCTAGAAGGGGATTTGAGGACACCCCAGGGTCCTGGAAGGGGATTTGAGGACACCTCAGGGTCCTGGCAGGGGATTTGAGGTGGTTTTTAGGGTCCTGGAAGGGGATTTGAGGACACCTCAGGGTCCTGGAAGGGGTTTAGGGTCCGTTCAGGGTCCTGGAAGGGGATTTGAGGGTCCATTTTGGGTCCTGGAAGGGGATTTGAGGTGGTTTTTAGGGTCCTGGAAGGGGATTTGAGGACACCTCAGGGTCCTGGAAGGGGATTTGAGGTGGTTTTTAGGGTCCTGGCAGGGGAGTGCGTACCTGGACGAAGGGATCCACGCTCTCCAAGGACGGTCTGAAGGCGCGGGGACCCCCCAGATCCCCGGGGGGGGGTCGCAGGGGTCTCCCCCAGGTCTCGGGGTGGCTGAAATGGGGCTGGGGGTCGCGGTGGGGGGCGACCCTCGGGTTCCGGATCACGGCCCCCCGGGGGGGGCTCCAGGAGAAATCGTCAAATTCGTACCAAGAACCCCCAAAATGATCGGGGGGGGCACTGGGGAGGGGGAAAGGGGGGTGAGAACCGGGGGAGGGTGGGAGACCCCTCCCCAAAATGGGAATCCAAACTGGGAGACCCCAACCCAAACTGGGAAAACTGGAATGGGAGACCCCTCCCCAAAATGGGAAAACTGGAGTGGGAGACCCCGCCCAAAATGGGATCCGAACTGGGAGACCCCTCCCCAAATTGGGAATCCAAACTGGGAGACCCCTCCCCAAACTGGGAAAACTGGAATGGGAGACCCCACCCAAAATGGGATCTGAACTGGGAGACCCCTCCCCAAAATGGGGATCCAAACTGGGAGACCCCTCCCCAAAATGGGAAAACTGGAATGGGAGACCCCTCCCCAAAATGGAATCCAAACTGGGAGACCCCAACCCAAACTGGGAAAACTGGAATGGGAGACCCCTCCCCAAAATGGGAAAACTGGAGTGGGAGACCCCGCCCAAAATGGGATCCGAACTGGGAGACCCCTCCCCAAATTGGGAATCCAAACTGGAATGGGAGACCCCTCCCCAAACTGGGAAAACTGGAATGGGAGACCCCGCCCAAAATGGGATCCGAACTGGGAGACCCCTCCCCAAAATGGGAAAATCCAAACTGGGAGACCCCACCCAAATTTGGGATCTGAACTGGGAGACCCCTCTCCAAATGGGAAAACTGGAGTGGGAGACCCCCCCCCCCCAAAATGGGGATCCAAACTGGGAGACCCCAACCCAAACTGGGAAAACTGGAATGGGAGACCCCTCCCCAAAATGGGATCTGAACTGGGAGACCCCCCCCCAAAATGGGGATCCAAACTGGGAGACCCCTCCCCAAAATGGCATCCGAACTGGGAGACCCCTCCCCAAACTGGGATCTGAACTGGGAGACCCCTCTCCAAACTGGGAAAACTGGAGTGGGAGAGCCCTCCCCAAAATGGGGATCCAAACTGGGAGACCCCAACCCAAACTGGGAAAACTGGAATGGGAGACACCCCCCCAAAATGGGATCCGAACTGGGAGACCCCTCTCCAAACTGGGAAAACTGGAGTGGGAGACCCCCCCCCAAAACTGAGAACCCAAACTGGGAGACCCCACCCAAGGCAGAACCCAAACTGGGAGACCCCTCCCAAAACTGGGAAACCAAACTGGGAGGCCCCCACCAAAATTGGGGATTCAAACTGGGGGACCCCCCCCAAACTGGGAATCTAAACTGGGAGACCCCACCCAAACTGGGAACCCAAACTGGGAGACCCCTCCCAAAACAGAGAACCCAAACTGGGAGACCCCTCCCAAACTGGGAATCCAAACTGGGAGGCAGAACTCAAACTGGGAGACCCCACCCAAACTGGGAGACCCCTCCCAAACTGGGAACCCGAACTGGGAGACCCCACCCAAAATTGGGGGATCCAAACTGGGACTCCCCCCCCAAACTGGGAGACCCCTCCCAAACTGGGAGATCCCCCCCAAGGCAGAACCTAAACTGGGAGACCCCTCCCAAACTGGGAATCCAAACTGGGAGACCCCACCCAAGGCAGAACCCAAACTGGGAGACCCCTCCCCTCGAATGGAGAACCCAGACTGGGAGACCCCTCCCAAACTGGGAACCCAAACTGGGAGACCCCACCTAAACTGGGAGACCCCTCCCAAACTGGGAGACCTCACTCAAACTGGGAGACCCCTCCCAAACTGGGAACCCAAACTGGGAGACCCCACCCAAAATTGGGGGATCCAAACTGGGACTCCCCCCCCAAACTGGGAGACCCCTCCCAAACTGGGAGATCCCCCCCAAGGCAGAACCTAAACTGGGAGACCCCTCCCAAACTGGGAATCCAAACTGGGAGACCCCACCCAAGGCAGAACCCAAACTGGGAGACCCCTCCCCTCGAATGGAGAACCCAGACTGGGAGACATCTCCCAAACTGGGAACCCAAACTGGGAGACCCCACCTAAACTGGGAGACCCCTCCCAAACTGGGAACCCGAACTGGGAGACCCCACCCAAAATTGGGGGATCCAAACTGGGAGTCCCCCCCCAAACTGGGAGTCCCCCCCAAACTGGGAGACCCCACCCAAACTGGGAGACCTCACTCAAACTGGGAGACCCCTCCCAAACTGGGAACCCAAACTGGGAGACCCCTCCCAAACTGGGAGACCCCTCCCAAACTGGGAACCCAAACTGGGAGACCCCTCCCAAACTGGGAGACCCCTCCCAAAACAGAGAACCCAAACTGGGAGACCCCACCCAAGGCAGAACCTAAACTGGGAGACCCCACCCAAACTGGGAATCCAAACTGGGAGACCCCTCCCAGACTGGGAGACCCCTCCCAGACTGGGAGACCCCCAGTTGGTTGCCCACCCCCCGGGTACCTGCGGTGTCGCCGGCGGCAGAGCAGCAGCGCGGCGAGGATGACGCAGGTGAGGAAGAGGACGGTGGCCACCACGCCCAGCCCGGTGGCCACTTTGCTGACCCGGCCGGAGCACTGGGGACCCGAGTACCAGAACAGGGCCTGGTCCGGGCAGCTGGGGAGGGGGCGAGGGTCAGACCCCCACGGGCACCCGCGGGACCACCGGGGACGGGCAGAGACCCCCAGAGCCACCGGGGCACCCACGGGAGGGGTTGGGACCCCCCAGGAGATGTTGGGACCCCCCAGTGGGTGTTGGGACCCCCAAACAGGTGTTGGGACCCCCAAACGGGTGTTGGGACCCCCTCAGTGGGTGTTGGGACCCCCCAAATGGGTGTTGGGACCCCCCCAATGGGTGTTGTGACCCCATGACAGGTGTTGTGACCCCGTGACGGGTGTTGTGACCCCATGGTGGGTGTCATGACCCCATGACGGGTGTTGTGACCCTGTGATGTGTGTTGTGACCCCATGACAGGTGTCATGACCCCGTGTTGGGTGTTGTGACCCCGTGACGGGTGTTGTGACCCCGTGTTGGGTGTTGTGACCCCATGGTGGGTGTTATGACCCCGTGACGGGTGTTGTGACCCCATGACAGATGCTGTGACCCCATGACGGGTGTTGTGACCCCATGACAGGTGTTGTGACCCCATGACGGGTGTTGTGACCCCGTGACAGGTGTCATGACCCTGTGACGGGTGTCATGACCCCGTGACAGGTGTTGTGACCCCATGACAGGTGTTGTGACCCCGTGACGGGTGTTGTGACCCCATGACAGGTGTTGTGACCCCATGGTGGGTGTTGTGACCCCATGACAGGTGTCATGACCCCGTGACGGGTGTTGTGACCCCGTGTTGGGTGTTGTGACCCCGTGCCAGGTCCCAGGACCCCCCGGTGACACTCACAAGCAGCGGGGTCCCCCGCGGGTGACGCGGCAGCGGCCGTGGTGGCACTGGAGGCTCCGGGGCAGGTTGGGGGTGCAGCGGGTGACGCAGAACAGGACCCCCGACGTCACCTGCGCCGAGAAGGAGGCGCCGTAGCCGGGGGGCGCCCGCCGGTGACACAGCTCTGAGGGGACACGGGGACACTGAGGGGACACGGGGACATCGGGGTGGTGGCACAGCTCTGAGGGGACACGGGGACATCAGGGTGGACACAGGGACATCGGGGTGGTGACACAGCTCTGAGGGGACATGGGGACACTGAGGGGACACGGGGACATCGGGGGGGTGGCACAGCTCTGAGGGGACACGGGGACACTGAGGGGACACGGGGACATCGGGGTGGACACGGGGACATCGGGGTGGTGGCACAGCTCTGGGGGGACATGGGGACATCGGGGTGGACACGGGGACATTGAGGTGGACACGGGGACATTGGGGTGGTGACACAGCTCTGAGGGGACACGGGGACACTGAGGGGACACGGGGACATTGGGGTGGACACGGGGACATCGGGGTGGTGGCACAGCTCTGGGGGGACACGGGGACATTGAGGGGACATGGGGACATCGGGGTGGACAGGAATGGACACTGGGGTGGACAGGAGTGTGGTGGCACAGCTCTGGGGGGACACAGGGACACTGAGGGGACACGGGGACATCGGGGTGGACAGGAGTGGACACTGGGGTGGACAGGGGGTGGTGGCACAGCTCTGAGGGGACACGGGGACACTGAGGGGACACGGGGACATCGGGGTGGGCAGGAGTGGACACTGGGGTGGTCAAAGGGTGGTGGGGTGGTCAGAAGGTGATGGGGAGGTCACAGAGTGTCCATTGGGTGGTCACAGGGAGTCCATGGGTGGTCAGAAGGTGGTGGGCCGGTCAGAAGTGTCCATGGGGTGGTCAGAAGTGTCCATGGGGTGGTCAGAGGTGTCCATGGGGTGGTCAGAGGTGTCCATGGGGAGGTCACAGGGGGTCCATGGGGAGGTCACAGGGTGTTCATGGGGAGGTCAGAGGTGTCCATGGGTGGTCAGAAGGTGGTGGGGTGGTCAGAAGTGTCCATGGGGTGGACACAGGGGGTCCATGGGGTGGTCAGAGATGTCCATGGGGAGGTCACAGGGTGTCCACGGGGAGGTCAGAGCTGTCCATGGGGTGGTCAAGGTCTCCCCTCCGGTCTCACCATCCAGGTCCGACACCTTCTCCATGCCGCTGACCACGGGGTTGGGTCTCAGCTTGAGGCACAGCACGGCTGGGGTGGGAGGAGGGGACATCAGGGACCACCCTTGGGTGCCCCAGAGGTCCAGGGGAGGGGCTCAAGGAGGATCTGGGGGGGCTTCGGGGTCACCCACAGGTGTCGTGCTGGCAGTCGCCCTGGCTCGCCTCCGTCTCCCGCAGCTTCTCCACCAACCCATCCGTGGTCTCCTGGAACTTCTCCTCGGTGTTGTTGCCCTGGGCCATGGTGAAGAACACGCGGTGTCCCACCACGATGCTGCCGGACCTTCGGGGAGGGGACACAGGGGGTCACGGGGGGCCTGGGGACACCCCACCCCACCCCACCCCACCCCACCCCTGGGGGCCGTCAGGGACCCCTTACCTGAGGCTGGTGATCTCCACACCCTCGTAGCCAGCGATGGTCCCGTAGATCTTCTTGATCTGCAAGGGCCAAAGGTCACTGGGCCACCCCTCTGGGGACAGGGTGGTGACCCCTGAGGGGACACGGTGGCCGTGGGGGGGCTCCCCGTGTCCTCACCTCCTGCTGGAAATGGTTCTGGAAGGAGCGGAAGGTCTCGGAGTTGGGGTCCTGCAGGCCCTCGGAGTAGTTGAAGTTGGTGAGGGTCACCTCCATCTCCAGGGCGGCCACGATGGTCCCGGGGAATGCTGGAGGGACAACGGGAGGAAGGGGTCAGTGGGGTGGGACAGGGTGGGTGAGGACCTCCAGAGTGTCCAGGACCCCCAAGGAGACCAGGACCTCCAGGGTGTCCAGGACCACCAAAGTCACCAGGACCTCCAGGGTGTCCATGAACCCCAAAGTGACCAGGACCTCCAGGGTGTCCAGGAACCCCAAAGTGACCAGGACCTCCAGGGTGTTGAGGATCTCCAAGAAGACCAGGACCCCCAAGAAGACCAGGACCCTCAAGGTGCTGAGGACCCCCAAGAAGACCAGGACCCCCAAGGTGATGAGGATCTCCAAAGTGCTGAGGACCTCCAAAAAGACCAGGACCCTCAAGAGGACCAGGACCCCCAAGGGGACCAGGATCCCCAAGGTGCTGAAGACCCCCAAGATGATGAGGATCTCCAAGAAGACCAAGACCCCCAAGAGGACCAGGATCTCCAAGAGGACCAGAACCCCCAAGAGGACCAGGATCTCCAAGAGGACCAGGACCCTTGAGATGTCCCCCAGCTGTGGGGTGGGCGCGTCACTCACGCAGGTTGGTCTCGATGGTGTCGGTGGAGAACTCGCAGCGGGGGCCGGCGTAGGACGGGGTGCAGAGACAGCCGGGGCCACCGGGGGTCCCCCCGTTCTCACACAGCCCTGGGGGGGACACGGGGACATCAGGGGAGGACACGGGGACACCCAGCTCAGGGGGACAGCCCAGCTCAGGGGGTGGCACGAGGACGGTGAAGGTCATCTGTGGGGGGGACTCACCTGGAGGAGGACCCGTGGTGGTCACCTTGGTGGTGGTGGGCGCCGTGGGGGTCACCTTGGTGGTGGTGGGCACCGTGGGGGTCACCCGAGTGGTCATGGTGGTCACCTTGGTGGTGGTGGGCGCCGTGGGGGTCACCTTGGTGGTGGTGGGCGCTGTGGGGGTCACCTTGGTGGTGGTGGGCGCCGTGGGGGTCACCCGAGTGGTCGTGGTGGTCACCTTGGTGGTGGTGGGCGCTGTGGGGGTCACCTTGGTGGTCGTGGTGGTCACCTTGGTGGTGGTGGTGGGCACCGTGGGGGTCACCTTGGTGGTCGTGGTGGTCATCTTGGTGGTGGTGGGCACTGTGGGGGTCACCCGAGTGGTGGTGGTGGTCACCTTGGTGGTGGTGGGCGCCGTGGGGGTCACCCGAGTGGTCCTGGTGGTCACCTTGGTGGTGGTGGGCGCCGTGGGGGTCACCTTGGTGGTGGTGGGCGCTGTGGGGGTCACCTTGGTGGTGGTGGGCGCCGTGGGGGTCACCCGAGTGGTCATGGTGGTCACCTTGGTGGTGGTGGGCGCTGTGGGGGTCGCCCGAGTGGTCATGGTGGTCACCTTGGTGGTGGTGGGCGCTGTGGGGGTCACCTGAGTGGTCATGGTGGTCACCTTGGTGGTGGTGGGCGCCGTGGGGGTCACCTTGGTGGTCGTGGTGGTCACCTTGGTGGTGGTGGTGGGCGCCGTGGGGGTCACCTTGGTGGTGGTGGTGGTGGTCACCTTGGTGGTGGTGGGCGCCGTGGGGGTCACCTTGGTGGTCGTGGTGGTCACCTTGGTGGTGGTGGGCGCCGTGGGGGTCACCCGAGTGGTCGTGGTGGTCACCTTGGTGGTGGTGGGCGCCGTGGGGGTCACCTTGGTGGTCGTGGTGGTCACCTTGGTGGTGGTGGTGGGCGCCGTGGGGGTCACCCGAGTGGTCGTGGTGGTCACCTTGGTGGTGGTGGGCGCCGTGGGGGTCACCTTGGTGGTCGTGGTGGTCACCTTGGTGGTGGTGGGCGCCGTGGGGGTCACCTTGGTGGTCGTGGTGGTCACCTTGGTGGTGGTGGGCGCCGTGGGGGTCACCTTGGTGGTCGTGGTGGTCACCTTGGTGGTGGTGGGCACCGTGGGGGTCACCTTGGTGGTCGTGGTGGTCACCTTGGTGGTGGTGGGCACTGTGGGGGTCACCTTGGTGGTGGTGGGCGCCGTGGGGGTCACCTTGGTGGTCGTGGTGGTCACCTTGGTGGTGGTGGGCGCCGTGGGGGTCACCTTGGTGGTCGTGGTGGTCACCTTGGTGGTGGTGGGCACTGTGGGGGTCACCTTGGTGGTCGTGGTGGTCACCTTGGTGGTGGTGGGCGCCGTGGGGGTCACCTTGGTGGTCGTGGTGGTCACCTTGGTGGTGGTGGTGGGCGCCGTAGGGGTCACCCGAGTGGTCGTGGTGGTCACCTTGGTGGTGGTGGTGGGCGCCGTGGGGGTCACCTTGGTGGTCGTGGTGGTCACCTTGGTGGTGGTGGGTGCTGTGGGGGTCACCTTGGTGGTCGTGGTGGTCACCTTGGTGGTGGTGGGCGCCGTGGGGGTCACCCGAGTGGTCATGGTGGTCACCTTGGTGGTGGTGGGCACCGTGGGGGTCACCTTGGTGGTTGTGGTGGTCACCTTGGTGGTGGTGGGCGCCGTGGGGGTCACCTTGGTGGTCGTGGTGGTCACCTTGGTGGTGGTGGGTGCTGTGGGGGTCACCTTGGTGGTCGTGGTGGTCACCTTGGTGGTGGTGGGCGCTGTGGGGGTCACCCGAGTGGTCCTGGTGGTCACTTTGGTGGTGGTGGGCGCCGTGGGGGTCACCTTGGTGGTCGTGGTGGTCACCTTGGTGGTGGTGGGCGCCGTGGGGGTCACCTTGGTGGTCGTGGTGGTCACCTTGGTGGTGGTGGGCGCCGTAGGGGTCACCCGAGTGGTCCTGGTGGTCCCTTGAGCGGTGGATGTTGTTGTGGAGGTCCTCAGGGTGGTGGTGGAGGTTCTCGAGGTGGTTGTAGGTGCTGTGGGGGTCACCTTGGTGGTTGTGGGGGTCCCTTGGGTGATGGTGGGTGCCGTGAGGGTCCCCAGGGTGGTCATGGGTGTCGTAGGGGTCACCCGGCTGCTTGTAGAGGTGTCCACAGTGATGGTGGACGTTGGTGTGGTGGTCACCAGGGTGGAGGTGGAGGTCTCTGGGGTGGTGGAGGTTTCTGTGGGGGTCTCCAGAGTGGTGGTGGGTGACGGTGGGGTGACCTGGGTGACCGTGGTGGGCTCCAGGGTGGCCGTGGAGGTCACTGGAGTGGTGGACATTGCTGTGGGGGTCTCCTGGGTGGGCATGGAGGTCTCTTGGGTCATCGTGGTGGTGTCCAGGCTGGTGGTGGGTGATGTGGGGGTCTCTTGGGTGGCCAAGGTGGTCTCTTGGGTGGCCACGGTGGTCCCATCAGGTGTCATGGTGGTCACTGGGGTGGCCATGGTGGTCACTGGGGTGGGTATGGTGGTCCCATCAGATGTTGTGGTGGTCACCAGGGTGTCCACGGTGGTCTCTTGGGTGTCCACAGTGGTCTCTTGGGTGTCCACGGTGGTCTCTTGGGTGGCCATGGTGGTCCCATCGGGTGTTGTGGTGGTCACTGGGGTGTCCACAGTGGTCCCTTGGGTGGCCACAGTGGTCACTGGGGTGGCTATGGTGGTCCCCGGGGTGATCGGGGTGGTCCCATCAGGTGTCATGGTGGTCTCCTGGGTGGCCATGGTGGTCTCCTGGGTGGCCATGGTGGACTCTTGGGTGGCCATGGTGGTCCCTGGGGTGGTCATGGTGGTCCCATCAGGTGTCATGGTGGTCCCATCAGGTGTCACAGGGGTCTCTTGGGTGGCCATGGTGGTCACTGGGGTGGTCATGGTGGTCACTGGGGTGATCGGGGTGGTCCCATCAGGTGTCATGGTGGTCTCCTGGGTGGCCATGGTGGTCTCTTGGGTGCCCATGGTGGTCTCTTGGGTGGCCATGGTGGTCACTGGGGTGGTCATGGTGGTCCCATCAGGTGTCATGGTGGTCTTCTGAGTGGCCATGGTGGACTCTTGGGTGGCCACGGTGGTCACTGGGGTGGCCATGGTGGTCACTGGGGTGGCCATGGTGGTCACTGGGGTGGTCATGGTGGTCCCATCAGGTGTCACGGGGGTCTCTTGGGTGGCCACGGTGGTCCCCGGGGTGACCGGGGTGGTCACTGGGGTGGTCATGGTGGTCCCATCAGGTGTCATGGTGGTCTTCTGAGTGGCCATGGTGGACTCTTGGGTGGCCACGGTGGTCACTGGGGTGGCCATGGTGGTCACTGGGGTGGCCATGGTGGTCACTGGGGTGGTCATGGTGGTCCCATCAGGTGTCACGGGGGTCTCTTGGGTGGCCATGGTGGTCCCCGGGGTGATCGGGGTGGTCCTCGGGGTGACCGGGGTGGTCTCCTCGGTGCCCGTGGGGGTCCCTGGGCTGGTTGTCCCCACGATGGCGGCTGCAGGGGAGGGTCTGGGATGAGCAGAGACCCCAAGGCCCCAAGGGAGGAGACCCTGACCTTCATCCTCCTCCTCTTCCTCCTCCTCCTCTTCCTCCTCCCAGGCCCTCATCCCAGCCCTGGCACTGACCAATCCAACCTCTCCCCACCGTCTCCATCTTCATCCTCCTCCTCCTCTTCATCCCCCTCCAGCCTCTCCCCGTCATCTCCACCTTCCACCTCTTCCTCTTCCTCCTCATTGTCCTCCCTCCTCTTCCTCCTCACTGTCCTCCCTCCTCTTCCTCCTCACTGTCCTCCCTCCTCTTCCTCCTCATTGTCCTCCTCTTCCTCCTCACTGTCCTCCCTCCTCTTCCTCCTCACTGTCCTCCCCTCCTCTTCCTCCTCATTGTCCTCCTCTTCCTCCTTACTGTCCTCCCTCCTCTTCCTCCTCATTGTCCTCCTCTTCCTCCTTACTGTCCTCCCTCCTCTTCCTCCTCACTGTCCTCCCTCCTCTTCCTCCTCATTGTCCTCCTCTTCCTCCTTACTGTCCTCCCTCCTCTTCCTCCTCATTGTCCTCCCTCCTCTTCCTCCAAGCCCTTCAGACCTTGGACCTCTCCAACCCCAATGCAAATTCCCCCTGCTCTTCATCCTCCTCCTCCTCCTCCTCCTCTTCTTCCTCTTCATCGTCCTCCAACACCTTCAGACCCTCAAACACCTCCCACCCCAATTCCTCCTCCTCCTCTTCATCATCATCTTCATCCTCCTCCTCCTCCTCCAACACCTTCAGACCATGGACCCCTCCAACCCCGACTCCTCCTCTTCCTCCTCTTCATCCTCCTCCTCCTCCTCCTGCCATCTTCAGACCACGGACCCCTCAAGCACCTCCCACCCCAATCCCTCCTCCTCCTCATCCTCATCTTCATCCTCTTCCTCCAGCCTCTCCCCACCCTCCTCCTCCTCCTCCATCACCTTCAGACCACGGACCCCTCAAACACCTCCCACCCCAATTCCTCATCTTCATCATCTTCATCCTCCTCCTCATCTTCATCCTCCTCCTCCTCCTCCATCACCTTCAGACCACGGGCCCCTCAAACACTCCCACCCCAATTCCTCATCTTCATCTTCATCATCTTCATCCTCCTCCTCATCTTCATCCTCCTCCTCCTCCTCCATGACCTTCAGACCACGGACCCCTCAAACACCTCCCACCCCAACTCCTCCTCCTCTTCATCACCTTCATCCTCCTCCTCCTCTTCCTCCAACATCTTCAGACCATGGACCCCTCAAACATCTCCCACCCCAATTCCTCATCTTCATCATCTTCATCCTCCTCCTCCTCCAACACCTTCAGACCATGGACCCCTCCAACCCTGACTCCTCCTCTTCCTCCTCTTCATCCTCCTCCTCCTCCATCTTCAGACCACGGACCCCTCAAACACCTCCCACCCCAATTCCTCATCTTCATCATCTTCATCCTCCTCCTCCTCCTCCATCACCTTCAGACCATGGACCCCTCAAACATCTCCCACCCCAACTCCTCCTCCTCTTCATCACCTTCATCCTCCTCCTCCTCTTCTTCCAACACCTTCAGACCACGGACCCCTCAAACATCTCCCACCCCAATTCCTCATCTTCATCATCTTCATCCTCCTACTCATCTTCATCCTCCTCCTCCTCCTCCTCTTCCTCCAGCCTCTCCCCACCCTCCTCCTCCTCCTCCATCACCTTCAGACCACGGACCCCTCCAACACCTCCCACCCCAATTCCTCATCTTCATCATCTTCATCATCATCCTCCTCATCTTCATCCTCCTCCTCCTCCTCCTCTTCCTCCAACCTCTCCCCACCCTCCTCCTCCTCCTCCTGCTGGCTGTCCCCGGTGTCCCCAGCCCCACCTGTGACGGCGCAGGTGAGGATGAGGAGGGTCTGGCGCGTCCCCCCGGCCATGGCCGCGTGCCGCCGGCGTCTGGGCGCGAGCCACCGGTGCCGGGGACATTTCAGGGGGTGGCACCGGACCTTTGTCCCCAGGGAGGGAGGGGGGGGACAGGCGGTGACACCCCAGGGTGACACAGACGCCGGAGAATGCGGTGGCCGCGCCCCGGGGATGGAGCTTCCTTCATCCAACGGTGTCACCTGAGGGGTGGCACGGAGGGGACAGCGGGGGGACACCGGGGGGGACATTGGGGGGGACATTGGGGACACTGGGGGGACATTGGGGGGACATTGGGGGGGGACATTGGGGACACTGGGGGGACACGGGGGGACACTGGGGGGACATATGGGGGGGACTGGGGGGACACTGGGGGACACGGGGGGACACGGGGGGACATTGGGGGGGACATTGGGGACACTGGGGGGACACGGGGGGGACATTGGGGGGACTGGGGGGGACATTGGGGTGGACTGGGGGGACACTGGGGGACATTGGGGACACTGGGGGGACATGGGGGGACATAGGGGGACACTGGGGGGACACTGGGGGACATTTGGGACACTGGGGGGACATGGAGGGGACATTAGGGGGACAGGGGGACACTGGGGGGACATTGGGAACACTGGGGGGACATTGGGGGGGACTGGGGGGACACTGGGGGACACTGGGGGGACACTGGGGGGGACATTGGGGACACTGGGGGACACTGGGGGGGACATTGGGGACACTGGGGGTACACTGGGGGGACATTTGGGGACACTGGGAGGACATGGGGGGACATGGAGGGGACATTGGGGGGACAGGGGGACACTGGGGGGACATTGGGAACACTGGGGAGGACATTGAGGGACATGTAGGGTCATTGGGGGGACATGGGGGGGACATTGAGGGACATTGGGGGACACCGGGGGACATTGGGGGGACACTGGGGGATACTGGGGGGGACATGGAGGGGTCCTGGTGGTCACCAGGGACCTGGGGATGGTGACACGGGGGTGTCACAGGGGTTGGTGGGGACACGAGGATGGGACATGGCCATGTCCTGGTGGCCACCGGGGACATGAGGATGGGGACAGGAGGGGACACAGAGGTGGGGTGAGGACATGGAGGGGTCCTGGTGGCCACCGGGGACATCGGGGATGGGACATGGCCATGTCCTGGTGGCCACCGGGGACACAGGGATGGGACATGGCCATGTCCTGGTGGCCATCGGGGACATCGGGGGTGGGGACAGGAGGGGACACAGGGATTGGTGACAATGGAGGACACGGAGGGGTCCTGGTGGCCACTGGGGACATGGAGATGGTGACACAGAGGTGTCACAGGTGACACGAAGGTATCACAGGGGTTGGTGGGGACACGGGGATGGGACATTGCCATGTCCTTGTGGCCACCAGGGACACAGGGATGGGACATGGACATGTCCTGGTGGCCATCGGGGACATCGGGGATGGGACATGGACATGTCCTGGTGGCCATCGGGGACATGAGGATGGGACATGGACATGTCCTGGTGGCCACCGGGGACATCGGGGATGGGACATGGCCATGTCCTGGTGGTCACTGGGGACATCGGGGATGGGACATGGCCATGTCCTGGTGGCCACCGGGGACATGAGGATGGGACATGGCCATGTCCTGGTGGCCACCGGGGACCTGGAGATGGGGACATGGCCATGTCCTGGTGGCCACTGGGGACATCGGGCTCGGTGCCACCTCACCAGTTCACTGAGGAGCCAAACTGGGAGGACTGGGAGCTGCTGGGACCTCACCTGGGGAGGGGTCCCGGGCCTGGGGGTCCCTCTGGGCTGTCCCAGTTCGTCCCAGTTCGTCCCAGTTCGTCCCAGTTTGT
>JANVCZ010000030.1:10067792-10121916 GCA_032357785.1 Periparus ater
CCGAACCTCCCAACCCCCCGAATTTTGGGGTCTCGAACCTCCCACCCCCCCAAATTTCAGGGTCCTGAATCTCCACACCCCAAATTTTGGGGTCTTAAACCCCCCCAGCCCCAAATTTTGGGGTCTTAAACCCCCTCACCCTCCCAATTTTGGGGTCCTGAACCCCCCAAGCCCCCAAATTTTGGGGTCCTGAACCTCCCACCCCCCCAAATTTTGGGGTCCCCCCCCAGCCCCCTCCCCAATTTGGGGGTCCCCATCCCCGTTTCCCCAAATTTGGGGTCCCGAACCCCCCAAACCCCCAAATTTCGGGGTCCCGAACCCCCCAAGCCCCCAAATTTTGGGGTCCCAAACCCCCCAAGCCCCCAAATTTTGGGGTCCTGAGCCCCCCAGCCCCAAATTTTGGGGTCCCCCCCCAGCCCCCTCCCCCAATTTGGGGGTCCCCCCTCACCGTCCACCACGTCGGCTTTCTCCACGTCCCCCCGGCTCCGGGGGTCCCCCGCTGGGGGAGCCCCCCCCGTCCACGATCGTCACCTGGGGGGGACACGGGGATTTTGGGGGGTCCCAAATCCTTTTTGGGGGTCCCAGATCCCTTTTTGGGGGGTCTTAGACCCTTTTAGGGTCCCAAATCCCCTTTTTTTGGGGTCCCAGATCCCTTTTGGGGGGTCCCAGATCCTTTTAGGGGGTCCAAAATCCCATTTTCGGGGTCCCAGATCCCTTTTTGGGGGTCCAAATCCCGTTTTGGGGGGCCCCAAGTCCCTTTTGGGGGTCTCAAATCCTTTTTGGGGGTCCTTGACCCTTTTTGGGGGGTCCCAAACCCCTTTTTGAAGGGATCTTAGACCCTTTTAGGGTCCCAAACCCCTTTTTTGGGGGTCCCAGACGCCTTTTGAGGGTCCTAAAGCCCATTTTGGGGGTCTCAGACCATTTTGGGGGGTCCCAGACCTTTTCTTGGGGGGCCAAATCCCTTTTTGGGGGTCCCAAATCCCTTTTTTGGGGGTTCCAAACTGTTTTAGGGCCCCAGATCCTTTTTTGGGGTCCCAAAACCCATTTTGGGGGTCCCAAATCCCATTTTGGGGGGCTCAGCCCAGTTTGGGGGGTCCCAAATCCCATTTTGGGGGTTCCAGATCCCTTTTTTGGGGGTCCCTGACCCCATTTTGGGGGTCCCAGACCCCTTTTAGGGTCCCCAAATCCCTTTTTGGGAGGTCCCAAACCCTTTCTTGGGGGGTCCCAGACCCTTTCTTGGGGGGTTCAAATCCCTTTTAGGGTCCCAAACCCCTTTTTTGGGGGTCCCAAATCCCATTTTAGGGGTCCCAGACCCCAATTTGGGGGGTCCAAATCCTTTTTTTGGGGGTCACAGGTCCCTTTTAGGGTCCCAAATCCCATTTTGGGGGTCCCAAATCCCATTTTGGGGGTCACAAATCCTTTTTTGGGGGGGTCCCAAGCAGCCCAACTGGCCCAACCCCATTTTTGGGGTGAATTCTCCCACTTTAGGGGATTTTTGGGGTTTCCAGGTTCCCGATTTTCGGGATTTTGGGGTTTTCAGGGTCCCAGATTTTGGGGATTTTTGTGGTTTTTTGTGTTTTTGGTGTTTTTTGGGGTCCCTGACCTGCTGGCACTGCCCACAGAGACCCAACCCCATTTTTTGGGGTGAATTCCTCCACTTTAGGGGATTTTTGGGGTTTCCAGGTCCCCGATTTTTGGGATTTTGGGGTTTTCAGGGTCCCAGATTTTGGGGATTTTTGTGGTTTTGGTGTTTTTGGGGTGTTTTTTGGTGTTTTTGGGGTCCCTGACCTGCTGGCACTGCCCACAGAGACCCAACACCTGCACCCAACCCCATTTTTGGGGTGAATTCTCCCACTTTAGGGGATTTCTGGGGTTTTCAGGTCCCCGTTTTTTGGGATTTTGGGCTTTTCAAGGTCCCTGATTTTTGGGATTTTTGGGATTTTGGGGTTTCCAAGGTCCCAAATTTTCAGGATTTTGGGGTTTTCAGGGTCCCTGATTTTGGGGGATTTTTGTGTTTTTGGTGGTTTTGGGGTGTTTTTGGTGTTTTTGGGGTCCCTGACCTGCTGGCACTGCCCATAGAGACCCAACACCTGCACCCAACCCCATTTTTGGGGTGAATTCCTCTACTTTAGGTGATTTTGGGGTTTTCAGGGTCCCAGATTTTGGGGATTTTGGGGTTTTGAGGGTCCCAGATTTTCGGGATTTTGTTGTTTTTGGGGTGTTTTTTGGTGTTTTTGGGGTCCCTGACCTGCTGGCACTGCCCATAGAGACCCAACACCTGCACCCAACCCCATTTTTGGGGTGAATTCCTCCACTTTAGGGGATTTTGGGGTTTTCAAGGACCCTGATTTTTGTGTTTTTGGTGTTTTTGGGGTGTTTTTTGGAGTTTTTGGGGTCCCTGACCTGCTGGCACTGCCCGTAGAGACCCAACACCTGCACCCAACCCCATTTTTGGGGTGAATTCCTCCACTTTAGGGGATTTTTGGGGTTTCCAGGTCCCCGATTTTGGGGATTTTGGGGTTTCCAAGGTCCCAGATTTTTGGGATTTGGGTTTTTTTTTTGGGATTTTGGTGTTTTTGGGGTCCCTGACCTGCTGGCACTGCCCGTACAGCTCCAACACCCGCACCCAACCCCATTTTTGGGGTGAATTCTCCCACTTTAGGGGATTTTTGGGTTTCCAGGTCCCCGTTTTTTGGGATTTTGGGCTTTTCAAGGTCCCAAATGTTTGGGATTTTGGGGTTTTTTGGGGGGATTTTGGTGTTTTTGGGGTTCCTGACCTGCTGGCACTGCCCACAGAGACCCAACCCCATTTTTGGGGTGAATTCCTCCACTTTAGGGGATTTTTGGGGTTTTCAGGTCCCCAATTTTTGGGATTTCGGGGTTTCAGGGTCCCAGATTTTTGGGATTTGGGTTTTTTTTTTGGGATTTTGGTGTTTTTGGGGTGTTTTTTGGCGTTTTTGGGGTCCCTGACCTGCTGGCACTGCCCGTAGAGACCCAACACCTGCACCCAACCCCATTTTTGGGGTGAATTCCTCCACTTTAGGGGATTTTTGGGGTTTCCAGGTTCCCGATTTTGGGGATTTTGGGGTTTCCAAGGACCCAGATTTTGGGGATTTGGGTTTTTTTTTGGGATTTTGGTGTTTTTGGTGTCCCTGACCTGCTGGCACTGCCCACAGAGACCCAACCCCATTTTTGGAGTGAATTCTCCCACTTTAGGTGATTTTGGGGTTTTCAGGGTCCCAGATTTTGGGGATTTTTGTGTTTTTTGGTGTTTTTGGGGTCCCTGACCTGCTGGCACTGCCTGTAGAGACCCAACACCTGCACCCAACCCCATTTTTGGGGTGAATTCTCCCACTTTAGGGGATTTTTGGGGTTTCCAGGTTCCCGATTTTTGGGATTTGGGTTTTTTTTTTGTGTTTTTTTGGTGTTTTTGGGGTCCCTGACCTGCTGGCACTGCCCACAGAGACCCAACACCTGCACCCAACCCCATTTTTGGGGTGAATTCCTCTATTTTAGGGGATTTTGGGGTTTTCAAGGACCCTGATTTTTGTGTTTTTGGTGTTTTTTGGGGTCCCTGACCTGCTGGCACTGCCCGTAGAGACCCAACCCCATTTTTGGGGTGAATTCTCCCACTTTAGGGGATTTTTGGGGTTTTCAAGGACCCTGATTTTTGTGTTTTTGGTGTTTTTGGGGTGTTTTTTGGCGTTTTTGGGGTTCCTGACCTGCTGGCACTGCCTGCAGAGCTCCAACACCTGCACCCAGCTGTGCTCAACCCCATTTTTGGGGTGAATTCCTCCACTTTAGGGGATATTTTGGGTTTCTGGGGCGTTTTTGGGGTTTTCAAGGTCCCAGATTTTGGGGATTTTTGTGGTTTTGGTGATTTTGGGGTGTTTTTTGGTGTTTTTGGGGTTCCTGACCTGCTGGCACTGCCCGTAGAGGTCCAGCAGGACGTAGCAGGGGCTGGGCACCCCCCCGGCCACGGCGCCCTGGTCGCGGCCGTTGATGAAGAGGTGGAGCCGCGCGGAGCCGTCCACGAGGAGCCCCAAAACCGTCCCCGCGGGGAGCAGCTCCAGGCTGGGGCCGGGGAGATCACGGATCTGGGGAGAAAAACGGGAAATTTGGGAGTTTGGGGAAAAAAATGGGGGTTTTGGGGAAAAATTTGGGGAATTTGGGGAAAAAATGGGGGATTTTGGGGAAAAAATGGGGATTTTGGAGGGGTTTTGGGGAGGTTTTGGGGGAGTTCTGAGCCCCAAAACCGTCCCCGCGGGGAGCAGCTCCAGGCTGGGACCGGGGAGATCACGGATTTGGGGAGAAAAACGGGAAATTTGGGAGTTTGAGGAAAAATTTGGGAGTTTTGGCGCAAAATTTGGGGATTTTGGGGAAAAAATTGGGGTTTTGGAGGGGTTTTGGAGGGGTTTTGGAGAGTTCTGAGCCCCAAAATTGTCCCCGCGGGGAGCAGCTCCAGGCTGGGACCAGGGAGATCACGGATCTGGGGAGAAAAATGGGAAATTTGGGAGTTTGGGGAAAATTTGGGAATTTTGGGGCAAAATTTGGGGATTTTGGGGAAAAAATGGGCATTTTTGAGGGATTTTGGGGAGGTTTTGGGGAGTTCTGAGCCCCAAAATCGTCCCTGCGGGGAGCAGCTCCAGGGTGGGACCATGGAGATCACAGATCTGGGGAGAAAAATGGGAAATTTGGGGGTTTTGGGGAAAATTTGGGAGTTTTGGCGCAAAATTTGGGGATTTTGGGGAAAAAATAGGGATTTTTGAAGGGTTTTGGGGAGGTTTTGGGGGTGTCAGAGCCCCAAAATCGTCCCCGTGGGGAGCAGCTCCAGGCTGGGACCAGGATCTGGGGGAAAAATGGGAAGATTTGGGGATTTTGGGGAAAAAATGGGGGTTTTGGGGAGGTTTTGGGGAGTTCTGAGCCCCAAAATTGTCCCTGCAGGAAGCAGCTCCAGGGTGGGACCGGGGAGATCACGGATCTGGGGAGAAAAACGGGAAATTTGGGAGTTTCAGGAAAAATTTGGGAGTTTTGGGGCAAAACTTGGGGATTTTGGGGAAAAAATAGGGATTTTGGAGGGGTTTTGGAGGGGTTTTGGGGAGTTCTGAGCCCCAAAACCGTCCCCGCGGGGAGCAGCTCCAGGCTGGGACCGGGGAGATCACGGATCTGGGGAGAAAAACGGGAAATTTGGGGGTTTGAGGAAAAATTTGGGAGTTTTGGCGCAAAATTTGGGGATTTTGGGGAAAAAATGGGGGTTTTGGAGGGGTTTTGGGGAGTTCTGAGCCCCAAAACCGTCCCTGCGGGGAGCAGCTCCAGGCTGGGACCAGGGAGATCACGGATCTGGGGAGAAAAACGGGAAATTTGGGGGTTTGGGGAAAAAATTGGGGGTTTTGGGGAAAAATTTGGGGAATTTGGGGAAAAAATGGGGGATTTTGGGGAAAAAATGGGGATTTTGGAGGGGTTTTGGGGGGGTTTTGTGGGAGTTCTGAGCCCCAAAATCGTCCCCGCGGGGAGCAGCTCCAGGGTGGGACCGGGCAGATCACGGATCTGGGGAGAAAAACGGGAAATTTGGGAGTTTGGGGAAAAAATTGGCAGTTTTGGGGAAAAATTTGGGGATTTTGGGGAAAAATTTGGGGATTTTGGGGAAAAAATGGGGATTTTTGAGGGGTTTTGGGGAGCTCAGAGCCCCAAAATCATCCCTGCAGGGGGCAGCTCCAGGCTGGGACCAGGATCTGGGGGAAAAATGGGAAAATTTGGGGATTTGGGGGAAAATTTGGGAGTTTTGGCGCAAAATTTGGGGATTTTGGGGAAAAAATGGGGATTTTGGAGGGGTTTTGGAGGTGTCAGAGCCCCAAAATCGTCCCCGTGGGGAGCAGCTCCAGGCTGGGACCGGGGAGATCACGGATCTGGGGAGAAAAACGGGAAATTTGGGATTTGGGAGAGTTTTGGGGCAAAATTTGGGGATTTTGTGGGAAAATCTGGGGGATTTTGGGGAAAAAATGGGGATTTTGGGGGGGTTTTGGAGGGGTTTTGGGGGTGTCAGAGCCCCAAAATCGTCCCCGCGGGGAGCAGCTCCAGGGTGGGACCAGGATCTGGGGGAAAAATGGGAAAATTTGGGGATTTTGGGGAAAATTTGGGAATTTTGGGGCAAAATTTGGGGATTTTGGGGAAAAAATAGGGATTTTTGAAGGGTTTTGGGGGGGTTTTGTGGGAGTTCTGAGCCCCAAAATTGTCCCTGCAGGGAGCAGCTCCAGGGTGGGACCGGGGAGATCACGGATCTGGGGAGAAAAACGGGAAATTTGGGATTTGGGAGAGTTTTGGGGGAAAATTTGGGGGATCTGGGGAAAAATTTGGGGATTTTGGGGAAAAAAATGGGGGTTTTGGAGGGGTTTTGGAGGTGTCAGAGCCCCAAAATTGTCCCTGCAGGGAGCAGCTCCAGGCTGGGACCAGGATCTGGGGGAAAAATGGGAAAATTTGGGGATTTTGGGGCAAAATTTGGGAGTTTTGGGGCAAAATTTGGGGATTTTGGGGAAAAATAGGGATTTTTGAGGGGTTTTGGGGGGGTTTTGGGGGTGTCAGAGCCCCAAAATCGTCCCTGCGGGGAGCAGCTCCAGGCTGGGACCAGGGAGATCACGGATCTGGGGAGAAAAACGGGAAATTTGGGGTTTTGGGGCAAAATTGGGGGATTTTGGGAAAAATTTGGGGATTTTGGGGGGAAATTTGGGGGTTTTGGGGGGTCAGGAGGGCTCAGGGAGGTTGTGGGGGTTATTTTGGGGTATTTTTGGGCCATTTTCGGGGAGTTTGTGGGGTGTTGTGGGGGTCATTTTTGGGCCTGTTTCTTGCCAGTTTTCAGGGTGTTTTGGGGGTTGTTTCTGGCCCGTTTTCAGGGTGTTCTCAGGGTGTTCTCAGGGTGTTTTCAGGGTGTTCTCAGGGTTGTTTCTGGTCCATTTTCAGAGTGTTTTCAGGGTTTTTTTAGGTTGTCTTCAAGGTGTTTTCACGCTGTTTTCATGTGGTTTTCAGGGTGCTTTCAGGGTGTTCTCACGCTGTTTTCAGGGTGTTCTCACGCTGTTTTCAGGGTGTTCTCACGCTGTTTTCAGGGTGTTCTCACGCTGTTTTCAGGGTGTTCTCAGGGTTGTTTCTGGCCCATTTTCAGGGTGTTCCCAGGCTGTTTTCACGCTGTTTTCAGGGTGTTTCCAGGGTGTTCTTGGGGTGTTTTCAGGGTGTTTTGGGGGTTGTTTCTGGCCCGTTTTCAGGGTGTTTTTGTGGTGCTTTCAGGGTGTTTTCACGCTGTTCTCAGGGTGTTTTTGGGGTGTTTTCACGCTGTTTTCAGGGTGTTTCCGGAGTGTCTTCAGGGTGTTTTTGGGGTTGTTTCTGGCCCGTTTTCAGGGTGTTCTCAGGGTGTTTTCACGCTGTTTTCAGGGTGTTTTCAGGGTGTTTTGGGGGTTGTTTCTGGCCCATTTTCAGGGTGTTCTCACGCTGTTTTCAGGGTGTTTTCACGTTGTTTCGGAGGTGTTCTCAGGGTGTTTTTAGGGGTGTTTTGGGGGTTGTTTCTGGCCCGTTTTCACGCTGTTCTCAGGGTGTTTTCACGTTGTTCTCAGGGTGTTTTCGTGCTGTTTTCGGGGTGTTCTCAAGGGTGTTTTTGGGGTGTTTTCACGCTGTTTTCAGGGTGTTTTGGGGGTTGTTTCTGGCCCGTTTTCAGGGTGTTCTCAGGGTGTTTTTTGGGGTGTTTTGGGGGTTGTTTCTGGCCCGTATTTAGGGTGTTCTCAGGGTGTTCTCAGGGTGTTCTCAGGGTGTTTTGGGGGTTGTTTCTGGCCCATTTTCAGCGTGTTTTTGGGGTGTTCTCAGGGTGTTTTTGGGGTGTTTTGGGGCTGTTTCCGTGTCTCACCTTCCTGCCGTTGTGGAAGACGCCGCGGCGCTGCAGGATCCAGGCCGGGCGCTTGAGGCCGTGGGCGCAGGCGGGGAGGGGGGAGCGCCCGGGGGGGGCCCCGGTGACCCCCAGGGCCAGCGAGGAGCTCCACTGGGGGTTCAGGGCGTCGATCTGCACCTGTGACGTCATTGTGATGTCATCACCCGCGCTGTGACGTCATCACCGCCATCCCATTTGCACAGGCCCCATCCCCCCTATAAATCATCCCCCAAACCCCCCCAAAATCGGCTCCACTGGGGGTTCAGGGCGTCGATCTGAACCTGTGACGTCATCGTGATGTCATTGTGACGTCATCACCCGCGCTGTGACGTCATCACCGCCATCCCATTTGCACAGGCCCCATCCCCACCCTAAATCATCCCCCAAACCCCCCCAAAATCGGCTCCACTGGGGGTTCAGGGCGTCGATCTGAACTTGTGACGCCATTGTGATGTCATTGTGATGTCATCACCCGCGCTGTGAAGTCATCACCGCCCTCCCACTCACACAGATCCCATCCCCACCCTAAATCATCCCCCACCCCCCCCCCAAAATCGGCTCCACTGGGGGTTCAGGGCGTCGATCTGAACCTGGGACGTCATCGTGATGTCACTGTGACGTCATCACCCGCGCTGTGACGTCATCACCGCCCTCCCACCCCACCCATGTCCCATAGGGCAACCCCCCCCACCCCCAAAATCGGCTCCACTGGGGGTTCAGGGCGTCGATCTGAACCTGTGACGTCATTGTGACATCACTGTGACGTCATCACCCGCGCTGTGACGTCATCACCGACCCCCTGCCCCACCCATGTCACGTGGGGCAAACCCCGCCCCCCCCCCCAAAAATTGGCTCCACTGGGGGTTCAGGGCGTCGATCTGCATCTCTGACGTCATCGTGACGTCATCACCCACCCAGTGACGTCATCACCAAAGTCCATTACGTCACTGACATCCCTATGACATCATCGCCTCCCTGAGCCCCATTGGCCGCTCCCCTATGACATCACCATCACCCCCTATGACATCACAGAACCCCTCGATCCCCATTGGCTGCTCCCCCATGACATCACCACAATCCCCTATGACATCACCACCATCCTCAATGACATCACAAAACCCCTCAATCCCCATTGGCCCCTCCCCTATGACATCACCACCATCCCCTATGACATCACAGAACTCCTCAATCCCCATTGGCCGCTCCCTGATGACATCATCACCATCCCCTATGACATCACAGAACCCTCAATCCCCATTGACTGCTCCCCTATGACATCACCACCACCCCCTATGACATCACCCCCATCCCCAATGACATCACAGAACCTCTCGACCCCCATTGGCCATTCCCCTATGACATCATCACCCCCTATGACATCACAGAACTCCTCAATTCCCATTGGTCACTCCCTGATGACATCACCATCACCCCCTATGACATCACCACCATCCCCTATGACATCACCACCACCCCCTATGACATCACAGAACTCCTCAATTCCCATTGGCCACTCCCCTATGACATCACCACCACCTCTATGACATCACCACCATCCCCTATGACATCACCACCATCCCCTATGACATCACAGAACACCTCAATCCCCATTGGCCACTCCCTGATGACATCACCATCACTCCCTATGACATCACCACCATCCCCTATGACATCACCATCACCCCCTATGACATCACAGAACTCCTCAATCCCCATTGGCCGCTCCCTGATGACATCACCATCACTCCCTATGACATCACCACCATCCTCAATGACATCACAAAACCCCTCAATCCCCATTGGCCACTCCCCTATGACATCATCACCACCCCCTATGACATCACAGGACCCCCCAATCACTATTGGCTGCTCCCCTATGACATCACCACCATCCCCTATGACATCACAGAACCCCCCAATCCCCATTGGCCGCTCCCCTATGACATCACCCCTCTCGCCCCGCCCCGGCCGCGCCGCGGTGACGTCACCGCTGACGTCATACCTGGAAGAGGCGGCCCGGGGGGAGGGGCTGCCCCACGAGCACCAGGCCCTGGTTGTAGCTGGAGACGCGCGCGGCCGTGCGGCCCCCGTTGGACAGCAGGATGTTCTTGCCGTGGCAGCCCAGGAACGACGGGGGGCCCTGGGGACAAAAACAAAATTTGGGGGGGTTTGGGAGGATTTGGGGAGATTTTGGGGGGTCCCAGGGGAATTTTGGGGGATTTTGGGGGGATTGAAGGGAGTTTTGGGGGGGATTTTGGGGGATTTTGGGGGGTTTGGACAGCAGGATGTTCTTGCCGTGGCAGCCCAGGAACGACGGGGGGCCCTGGGGAGGGGAAAAAATCCGAATTTGGGAGGATTTTGGGGGATTTTGGGGGTCCCTGAGGAGTTTTGGGGGGATTTTGGGGGGGATCTGAGGGAGTTTTGGGGGTCCCTATGGAGATTTTGGGGGGTTTGGACAGCAGGATGTTCTTGCCGTGGCAGCCCAGCAATGAGGGGGGACCCTGGGGAGAAAAACAAAATTTGGGGGATTTGGGAGGATTTTGGGGGGATTTTGGGAGATTTCAGGGGTCCCTGAGGAGTTTGGGGGGGGGTTGGGGGGGATTTTGGGGGTCCCTATGGAGATTTTGGGGGGTTTGGGCAGCAGGATGTTCTCGCCGTGGCAGCCCAGGAATGACGGGGGGCCCTGGGGAGGGGAAAAAATCCGAATTTGGGGGGATTTGGGGGGATTTGGGGGGGATTTGAGGGGATTTTGGGGGTCCCTGAGGAGTTTTGGGGGGTCCCTATGGAGATTTGGGGGGATTTTGGGGGATTTTGGGGGGTTTGGGCAGCAGGATGTTCTTGCCGTGGCAGCCCAGGAATGAGGGGGGGCCCTGGGGAGGGGAGAAAATCCGAATTTGGGGGGATTTGGGGAGATTTTGGGGGGATTTGAGGGGTCCCTGAGGAGTTTTGGGGGGTCCCAGGAGAATTTCGGGGGGTTTTGGGGAGATTTAAGGAAGTTTTGGGGGATTTTGGGGGGTTTGGGCAGCAGGATGTTCTTGCCGTGGCAGCCCAGGAACGACGGGGGGCCCTGGGGAGGGGAAAAAATCCGAATTTGGGAGGATTTTGGGGGATTTTGGGGGTCCCTGAGGAGTTTTGGGGGGATTTTGGGGGGGATCTGAGGGAGTTTTGGGGGTCCCTATGGAGATTTTGGGGGGTTTGGGCAGCAGGATGTTCTCGCCGTGGCAGCCCAGGAATGACGGGGGGCCCTGGGGAGGGGAAAAAATCCGAATTTGGGAGGATTTGGGGGTCCCTGTGGAATTTTGGGGGGGATTTGAGGGAATTCTGGGGCAGATTTGGGGAAGTTTGAGAAGCTTTTAAGGAAATCTTTTAAGGATTTAAAGGATTTGGGGAGGTTAAAGGAGATTTTTGGGGGGGATTTGAGGCAATTTTGGGGAATTTTAGGGGATTTGGGGGGGGATTTAGGGAATTTTGGGGGATTTGAGAAAATTTCAGGGAATTTTGGGGAATTTTGGGAGATTTTGGGGAATTTGATGGAATTTTGGGGGATTTTTGGGAGGATTTGAGGGAATTTTGGGTAATTTTAGGTAATTTTGGGGGGGGATTTTGGGGGATCCAATGGGAATTTTGGGGGTTCCCTGGTGACAAAAAGTGAATTTGGGGGGAAATTGAAGAAATTTGGGGGCGGAGCCAAAACCCCCCCGAGCCCCTCCCCCACCCCCAGCCCCTCCCCCACCCTCCCCAGCCCCTCCCCCCTCCCCTCTCTCACCCAATCGGCGCCGTCGGCGGGGGGGTGGGGGAGGGGCTCGCTGGGGGAGGGGCTGGGGGTGGGGGAGGGGGTGGGGGAGGGGCCGTCGGAGGCCCCGCCCCCCGCTGCGGGCGCCCCTCCCCCCGCGCTGACGATGGACACGGCGGTGACGCGCCCGTACAGGTCCAGGGCCACAAACGCGTTCTGTGACGTCATCGGGGGGGAGGAAGTGACGTCAGAGAGAGGGGGCGGGGCTGACAGGAAAATCCCTAACCCTAACCCCCTCCCCCCCCCAACAGGAAGTGATGTCGGAGCGGGCGGGAATGGCGTCAGTGACGTCATACTGCTCCCGATGACGTCACGGGTGACGTCATAGACCCACCCATCCCCCCACACACACACTTGACAGGAAGTGACATCACAGGGTGGATGTGCTGCCAGGGGAAAGCCCCGCCCCCGACAGGAAGTGACGTCACAGAGGGTGGAAAGTGACGTCACGGGGGCTGGGTGATGTCAAGAGGACGGGGATGACGTCATGGACGCTTCCCCCACCCCCCTGATCCGACAGGAAGTGACATCACAGAATCCCGGAGCTGGCGTTATAAAGCCCCGCCCCCACAGGAAGTGACGTCAGAGGGATGGCAATGACATCACACGGACACAGGTGACGTCACCAAGAGCAGAGATGACGTCATAAACTTCCCGCCCGGACAGGATGTGACGTCACAGCTTTGCGGTGACGTCATTGTAAGAACCCCACCCCGACAGGAAATGATGTCAGAGCTTCCTGTGACGTCACAACAAGGCCGTGCCCACACAGGAAGTGACATCAGCGAGCGCCGTGACATCACATCCTGTCTGCTTCCAATCAGGAAGTGACGTCACTGCCCCCTGTGATGCCACAACCACCCCAACCCCTACAGGAAGTGACATCACAGCCATTGATGACATCATCACCATCCCCAACTGACAGGAAATGACATCACAACCTTGCTGTGACGTCACAAAGAAGCCCCGCCCCAACAGGAAGTGAGGTCACGAGAAGCTCACACAGGAAGTGACATCACAAACACACCTGTGACGTCACAGGGACGCCATACCCAGACAAGAAGTGACGTCACAACCCCTGGGGCGTGGCCAGGGAGAACCCAGGTACCCCCAAACGTCCCCAGAGTGTCCCCCGGTGTCCCCAGGTGTGTCTGAAGTGTCCCCAGGTGTCCCCCAGGTGTCCCCAGGTGTCCCCCAGGTGTCCCCAGGTGTCTCCAGGTGTCTCCAGGTGTCTCCAGGTGTCCCCATGTCCCCCCAGGTGTCCCCAGGTGTCCCCAGGTGTCCCCACCTTGGCCACTCCGGTGGCCGCGGGTCCCATGTCCTGCCCGTCCACCACCAGGTGCATCGAGTCGTCGGCGCCGCGACGGATCCCCAACCTGTTCCCCACCTGGGGGAGCCAAAACGGACCAAAATCACCCCAAAATCACCCCAAAATCACCCAAAATCACCCCAAAATCACCCAAAATCACCCCAAAATCACCCCAAAATCCATCCCCAACCTGTTTCCCACCTGGGGGAGCCAAAATGGCCCAAAATCACCCCAAATCACCCAAAATCACCCCAAAATCACCCAAAATCACCCAAAATCACCCCAAAATCACCCAAAATCACCCAAAATCACCCCAAAATCACCCCAAAATCATCCAAAATCACCCCAAAATCACCCAAAATCACCCCAAAATCACCCAAAATCACCCCAAAATCACCCAAATCCACCCCAAAATCACCCCAAAATCATCCAAAATCCATCCCCAACCTGTTCCCCACCTGGGGGAGCCAAAACGGATCAAAATCACCCCAAAATCACCCCAAAATCACCCCAAAATCACCCCAAATCACCCCAAATCACCCCAAAATCATCCAAAATCATCCAAAATCACCCCAAAATCACCCCAAAATCATCCAAAATCATCCAAAATCACCCCAAAATCAACCAAAATTCACCCAAAATCAACCAAAATTCACCCAAAATCCATCCCAAACCCATCCCCAACCTGTTCCCCACCTGGGGGAGACAAAATTCACCCCAAAATTCACCCCAGGTGACCCCAAACCCCTCCAGGTGACCCCAGGTGACCCCACTGACCGTCAGTCTGTCCAGGTGACCCCAGGTGACCCCAGATGACCCCAAACCCTCCCAGGTGACCCCAGGTGACCCCACTGACCGTCAGTCTGTCCAGCTGACCCCAGGTGACCCCAGGTGACCCCAGGTGACCCCAACCCCCCCCAGCCCCCCCAGGTGACCGCACTGACCGTCAGTCTGTCCAGGCTGACCCCAAACCCCCCCAGGTGACCGCACTGACCGTCAGTCTGTCCAGGCTGACGCCGTAGTTGTGCCGCGCCGCGGCGCCGTTGTGCCGAACCTCGGCGCCGGTGACGGCCCAGGTGGGCGGGGCCGGCAGGTCCAGCAGGGTGGGGGGAAGGGCGGGGGGGCCGGGGGGGCCCTGCCCGGGGGGCAGCGCCGTCAGCCCCACCCGCAGAGACCCCGCCCAGCGCTCGTCCAGGGCCTCGATCCGCACCTGCACAGGTGAGGGACACACCCTGACACACCTGGACACATCTGGACACATCTGGGACACACCTGGATACACCTGGGGGACCCTGACTCAGCCCCACCCGCAGAGACCCCGCCCAGCGCTCGTCCAGGGCCTCGATCCGCACCTGCACAGGTGAGACACGGACAGGTGAACACCTGGACACACCTGGACACATCTGGGACACACCTGGGACACACCTGGGGGGACCCTGACTCAGCCCCACCCACAGAGACCCCGCCCAGCGCTCGTCCAGAGCCTTGATCCACACCTGGACAGGTGAGACACGGACAGGTGAACACCTGGACACACCTGGGACACATCTGGACACACCTGGACACACCTGGGCACATCTGGGACACACCTGGGGGGGTTCTGGACACACCTGGGGGGACCCTGACTCAGCCCCACCCGCAGAGACCCCGCCCAGCACTCGTCCAGAGCCTCGATCTGCACCTGCACAGGTGAGACACGGACAGGTGAACACCTGGACACACCTGGACACACCTGGGGACACCTGGACACATCTGGGACACACCTGGGGACACCTGGACACACCTGGGGACACCTGGATACACCTGAGACACACCTGGATATACCTGGACACACCTGGGACACACCTGGGGGACCCTGACTCAGCCCCACCCGCAGAGACCCCACCCAGCGCTCGTCCAGGGCCTTGATGCACACCTGGACAGGTGAGGGACACACCTGAGACACACCTGGACAGGTGAGGGACACACCTGAGACACACCTGGGACACCTGTACACACCTGGACACACCTGGACACATCTGGACACACCTGGGACACACCTGGGGGGGACCCTGACTCAGCCCCACCCACAGAGACCCCGCCCAGTTCTCGTCCAGGGCCTCGATCTGCACCTGCACAGGTGAGACACGGACAGGTGAACACCTGGACACACCTGGACAGGTGAGGAACACACCTGAGACACATCTGGACACACCTGGGCACATCTGGGACACACCTGGACACACCTGGGGGGACCCTGACTCAGCCCCACCCGCAGAGACCCCGCCCAGCGCTCGTCCAGGGCCTCGATCCGCACCTGCACAGGTGAGGGACACACCTGAGACACACCTGGGCACACCTGGGGACACCTGGACACATCTGGGACACACCTGGGGACACCTGGGACACACCTGGGACACACCTGGGACACACCTGGATACACCTGGATACACCTGGACACATCTGGGACACACCTGGGGGGGTTCTGGACACACCTGAGACACACCTGGACACACCTGGGACACACCTGGACACACCTGGGACACACCTGGGACACACCTGGACACACCTGGGACACACCTGGGACACACCTGGGACACACCTGGGGGACCCTGACTCAGCCCCACCTGCAGAGACCCCACCCAGTGCTCGTCCAGAGCCTCGATCCGCACCTGGACAGGTGAGACACGGACAGGTGAACACCTGGACACACCTGGGACACACCTGGGGACACCTGGGACACACCTGGGGACATCTGGGACACACCTGGGGGGGGACCCTGACTCAGCCCCACCCACAGAGACCCCGCCCAGTGCTCGTCCAGGGCCTCGATCCGCACCTGGACAGGTGAGGGACACACCTGAGACACACCTGGACACACCTGGACACACCTGGATACACCTGGGCACATCTGGGACACACCTGGGACACACCTGGGGGGACCTGACTCAGCCCCACCCGCAGAGACCCTGCCCAGCGCTCGTCCAGAGCCGCGATCCGCACCTGCACAGGTGAGGGACACACCCTGACACACCTGGGACAGACCTGGATACACCTGGACACACCTGGGGACACCTGGACACACCTGGGGACACACCTGGGACACACCTGACGGGGTTCTGGACACATCTGGGACACACCTGGGGACACCTGGACACACCTGGGACACATCTGGACACACCTGGGACACACCTGGGGGGGTTCTGGACACACCTGGACACACCTGGGACACACCTGGGACACATCTGGGACACACCTGGGGGGGTTCTGGACACACCTGGGGGACCCCTGACTCAGCCCCACCCGCAGAGACCCCGCCCAGCGCTCGTCCAGGGCCTCGATCCGCACCTGCACAGGTGAGACACGGACAGGTGAACACCTGGACACACCTGGACACACCTGGGGACACCTGGACACATCTGGGACACACCTGGGGACACCTGGACACACCTGGGGACACCTGGACACACCTGAGACACACCTGGATACACCTGGACACACCTGGGGGACCCTGACTCAGCCCCACCCGCAGAGACCCCCGCCCAGCGCTCGTCCAGGGCCTCGATCCGCACCTGCACAGGTGAGGGACACACCTGAGACACACCTGGACACACCTGGGGACACCTGGGGGGACCCTGGCTCAGCCCCACCCACAGAGACCCCGCCCAGTGCCCGTCCAGGGCCTCGATCCGCACCTGCACAGGTGAGATTGGGACAGGTGAACACCTGGACACACCTGAGACACACCTGGGACACACCTGGGGACACCTGGGGAACCCTGACTCAGCCCCACCCAGAGAGACCCCGCCCAGTGCCCGTCCAGGGCCTTGATGCGCACCTGGACATGTGAGGGACACACCTGGGGACACCAGGACACACCTGGGGACACCTGGACACACCTGAGACACACCTGGACACACCTGGGGGACCCTGACTCAGCCCCACCCGCAGAGACCCCGCCCAGTGCTCGTCCAGAGCCTCGATCTGCACCTGGACAGGTGAGGGACACACCTGAGACACATCTGGGACACACCTGGGGACACCTGGACACACCTGGGACACACCTGAGACACACCTGGGGACACCTGGGGGGACCCTGGACACACCTGGGACAGGTGAGGGACACACCTGGGGGGTTCTGGACACACCTGGGGGGGGTCCTGACTCAGCCCCACCCACAGAGACCCTGCCCAGAGCACACCTGGACAGGTGAGACAGGGACAGGTGAGGATGGGACAGAGCTGGGACACACCTGGACAGGTGAGGGACACACCTGGGGGGACCTGGACACACCTGGGGGGACCCTGGACACACCTGGGGGGGTTCTGGACACACCTGGAAGGGGTTCTGGACACACCTGGGGGGACCCTGGACACACCTGGGGGGGTTCTGGACACACCTGGACACACCTGAGGGGGTTCTGGACACACCTGGACACACCTAGGGGGGTCCTGACTCAGCCCCACCCACAGAGACCCCGCCCAGAGCACACCTGGACAGGTGAGACGGGGACAGGTGAGGATGGGACAGACCTGGGACACACCTGGACAGGTGAGGGACACACCTGGGGGGACCCTGGACACACCTGGGGGGGTTCTGGACACACCTGGGGGGACCCTGGACACACCTGGGAGGGTTCTGGACACACCTGGACACACCTGAGGGGGTTCTGGACACACCTGGACACACCTGGACACACCTGGACACACCTGGGGGGACCCTGGACACACCTGTCCTGACTCAGCCCCACCCACAGAGACCCCGCCCAGGGCACACTTGGACAGGTGAGGGGGAGGGGAGAGCCCTGAACACACCGGGAGTGGGCGGAGCTTAGACCCGAACCCACGTGGGGTGGGCGGGGCTTATCCTGAACCCACGTGGGGTGGGCGGGGCTTAGCGCTGAGCGCACGTGGGGTGGGCGGGGCTTTAGCGCTGAACCCACGTGGGGAGGTGGCGTGGCCCAGGTGAGCCCAGCACTCACCTGGGGGGTGGAATTGGGGGGTGGGGGAGGGGTTAAACCAGGATTGGGGGCGGGGCTTCTCAATTGGGGGCGGGGCAAACCCAGGCCCCGCCCACCGCGGCCACGCCCATTCTCTTAAAGAGACAGTGCCCCTTTTTCCGTCCCTCCCATCCCCCGCCCCCCCCCAGGTGACCACGCCCATTTCTGGGTGTGCCCAACCCCCCACCCCTTCAGGCCCCGCCCACCGCGGCCACGCCCATTCTCTTAAAGAGACAGCGCCCCTTTTTCTGTCCCTCCCATTTCCCCCACCCCCGGGTGGGGCTTCCCCTCCCCCCTCCCCCCAGGCGACCCCGCCCACCCCTTCAGGCCCCTCCCACAGCGGCCACGCCCATTCTCTTAAAGAGACAGCGCCCCTTTTCCCCTCCCTCCCCTCCCCCGCCCCCCAAGGTGACCACGCCCATTTCTGGGTGTGCCCAACCCCCCCACCCCTTCAGGCCCCGCCCACCGCGGCCACGCCCATTCTCTTAAAGCGACAGCGCCCCTTTTTCTGTCCCTAGCCATTTCCCCACCCGGGGGCGGGGCTTCCCCTCCCCCCCTCTCCCCAGGCGACCCCGCCCACCCCTTCAGGCCCCTCCCACCGCGGCCACGCCAATTCTCTTAAAGAGACAGCGCCCCTTTTCCCATCCCCTGCCCCCCATGTGACCCCGCCCACTCACGGCCCTGCCCAACCCCCCCACCCCTTCAGGCCCCGCCCACCGCGGCCCACACCCATTCTCTTAAAGCGACAGCGCCCCTTTTCCCCTCCCTCCCCTCCCCCCGCCCCCCAAGGTGACCACGCCCATTTCTGGGTGTGCCCAACCCCCCACCCCTTCAGGCCCCGCCCACCGCGGCCACACCCATTCTCTTAAAGCGACAGCGCCCCTTTTCCCCTTTTCCCCTCCCTCCCCTCCCCCGCCCCCCCCGGGTGACCACGCCCATTTGTGGGCGTGGCCCCGCGGCCCCGCCCACCTCGAAGAGCTCTCCGGGGCGCAGGTGGGAGCGGCTGAACACCAGCCCGTGGCAGTAGCCGGCCACGCGCGCGGCCCCCAGGCCCTCGGCCCCCAGAGCCACGTTCTGGCCACAGCGGCCGTGGAAGCGCTGGCACGGCCCCGGCGCTGCCGAGAGACGGACACAGCGGTCAGCACCGGACAACGGACATTGGACACTGAGGTCAGCACCGGACACTGGACATTGGACACTGAGGTCAGCACCGGACACTGGACATTGGACACTGAGGTCAGCACCGGACACTGGACATTGGACACTGAGGTCAGCACCGGACACCGGACACCGGACACAGCGGTCAGCACCGGACAACGGACACCGGACACTGAGGTCAGCACCGGACACTGGACACCGGACACTGAGGTCAGCACCGGACAACGGACACTGGACACTGCTCCGGACACTGGACACTGCTCCGGACACTGAGGTCAGCACCGGACAACGGACACCGGACACTGAGGTCAGCACTGGACACTGGACACCGGACACTGCTCCGGACACCGGACACTGCTCCGGACACCGGACACTGCACCGGACACCGGACACTGCTCCGGACACCGGACACTGAGGTCAGCACCGGACACTGGACACTGGACACTGCTCCGGACACCGGACACTGCTCCGGACACCGGACACTGCTCCGGACACCGGACACTGAGGTCAGCACCGGACACTGGACACTGGACATGGTCAGCACTGGACAACAGACACCGGACACTGCTCCGGACACCGGACACTGAGGTCAGCACCGGACACTGGACACCGGACACTGAGGTCAGCACCGGACAACGGACACCGGACACTGCTCCGGACACCGGACACTGCTCCAGACACCGGACACTGAGGTCAGCACCGGACAGTGGACACCGGACAGTGGACACCGGACACAGTCAGCACTGGACACCGGACAGTGGTCAGTGGACATTGGACAGTGCTCCGGACACTGGGCAATGGACACCAGACACCGGACACTGGACAGTGCTCTGGACACCGACAGTGGGCACTGGACACCGGACACTGGACACTGGACAGTGCTCTGGACACCGGACAGTGGGCACTGGACACCAGACACTGGACAGTGCTCTGGACACCGGACACCGGACACCAGACAATGCTCTGGACACTGGTCACCGGACACCGGACAGTGGTCAGTGGACATTGGACAGTGCTCTGGGCACCGGACACCGGACACTGGACAGTGGTCAGTGGACATTGGACAGTGTTCTGGACACTGGGCAATGCGCACCGGACACCGGACACTGGACAGTGCTCTGGACACCGGACATTGGACAGTGGTCAGTGGACATTGGACAGTGCTCCGCACACTGGACAATGCGCACCAGACACCGGACACCGGACAGTGCTCTGGACACTGGACACTGGACACTGGACAGTGCTCTGGACACCGGACACCGGACACTGGACAGTGCTCTGGACACCGGACAGTGGGCACCGGACAATGCTCTGGATACTGGACACTGGTCACCGGACAGTGGTCAGTGGACATTGGACAGTGCTCTGGGCACCGGACATTGGACAGTGGTCAGTGGACATTGGACAGTGCTCTGGGCACCGGACACTGGACAGTGGTCAGTGGACATTGGACAGTGCTCTGGGCACCGGACATTGGACAGTGGTCAGTGGACATTGGACAGTGCTCCGGACACTGGACAATGCACACCAGACACCAGACACCAGACACTGCCCCGGACTCTGGACAGTGACACTGGACAGTGCTCTGGACACTGGACACTGGACACTGGACACTGGACAGTGCTCTGGACACCGGACACTGGACACCGGACACCGGACACTGCCCCGGACTCTGGACAGTGGACACTGCTCCAGCCACCAGTGGTCAGTGCTGTGTCGGTGGTCAGTGAACGGGGTGTGGTCAGTGGGTGTGGTCAATGGTCAGTGGGTGTGGTCAGTGGGTGTGGTCAATGGGGTGTTGTCAGTGGGTGTTGTCAGTGGGTGTGGTCAGTGGGTGTGGTCAATGGGTGTGGTCAATGGTCAGTGGGTGTGGTCAGTGGGTGTGGTCAGTTGGGTGTGGTCAATGATCAGTGGGGTGTTGTCAGTGGGTGTTGTCAGTGGGTGTGGTCAGTTGGGTGTGGTCAATGGTCAGTGGGTGTTGTCAGTGGGTGTGGTCAGGAGGTGTGGTCAGTGGGTGTTGTCCGTTGGGTGTGGTCAATGGGGTGTTGTCAGTGGGTGTGGTCAATGGTCAGTGGGTGTGGTCAATGGTCAGTGGGTGTGGTCAGTTGGGTGTGGTCAGTGGGTGTGGTCAATGGTCAGTGGGTGTGGTCAGTGGGTGTGGTCAGTTGGGTGTGGTCAGTGGGTGTGGTCAATGGTCAGTGGGTGTGGTCAGTTGGGTGTGGTCAGTGGGTGTGGTCAGTTGGGTGTGGTCAATGGTCAGTGGGTGTTGTCAGTGGGTGTTGTCAGGAGGTGTGGTCAGTGGGTGTGGTCAATGGTCAGTGGGTGTGGTCAGTGGGTGTGGTCAGTTGGGTGTGGTCAGTTGGGTGTGGTCACTCGGGGTGTGGTCAGTTGGGTGTGGCCATGGCCAGGGAGGGGCTGAGCACCCAGTGCTCCCAGTACAGCCCAGTATAACCCAGTATAACCCAGTACAGCCCAGTTCCCCTCCCCCCCAGTCCCCTCCCAGTCCCTCCCAGTCCCCCCCAGTCCCTCCCAGTTCCCTCCCAGTCCCTCCCAGTCCCTCCCAGTCCCCTCCCAGTCCCTCCCAGTCCCCCCCAGTCCCTCCCAGTTCCCTCCCAGTCCCTCCCAGTTCCCTCCCAGTCCCTCCCAGTCCCTCCCAGTCCCCTCCCAGTCCCTCCCAGTCCCCTCCCAGTCCCCCCCAGTCCCTCCCAGTCCCTCCCAGTCCCTCCCAGTTCCCTCCCAGTCCCTCCCAGTCCCCTCCCAGTCCCTCCCAGTCCCTCCCAGTTCCCCCAGGTCTCACCAGGTGAGGGGGGCGGGGCTTTCTCCGGCACCGCCCCCGGGTTCAGGCTGTTGTCAGCGGGGCCGGAGGCGCCGGTCAGCGACACCTGGACACACTGACCATAGAGATCCACCACGGCGTACACCTCTGCCACAGCGGGGACACCTGTGTCACTGTCACCTGTGTCACACCTGTGTCACCTGTCTGTCACCTGTGTCACACCTGTGTCACCTGTCTGTCACCTGTGTCACTGTCACTGTCACCTGTGTCACCTGTGTCACACCTGGACACACTGACCATAGAGATCCACCACGGCGTACACCTCTGCCACAGCGGGGACACCTGTGTCACTGTCACCTGTGTCACACCTGTGTCACCTGTCTGTCACCTGTGTCACTGTCACCTGTGTCACCTGTGTGTCACCTGTCACCTGTCTGTCACCTGTGTGTCCCCTCAGTGCCACCACAGTGTGCAACTCTGGGCTCAGTGGTGCCACCTCAGAGACACCTCAGGTCCCCGATGTCCCCCCAGTGTCCCCAAATGTCCCCAAACCCCCCGATATCCCTGATGTCCCCTCAATGTCCCCCCGATGTCCCCAATACCTGGTGGCAGTCCCGAGCAGGCCACGCCCTGGGTGTCCCCAATCCCCCCGATGTCCCAGATGTCCCCCATGTCCCCAATGATGTCCCCAATGATGTCCCCAATGATGTCCCCAATCCCCCACTGATGTCCCCAATGTCCCCAATGTCCCCAGTGTCCCCATACCTGCTGGCAGTCCCGAGCAGGCCACGCCCTGGGTGTCCCCAATCCCCCCAATCCCCCCGATGTCCCCCATGTCCCCAGTGTCCCCTCAATGTCCCCTCAACGTCCCCAATGTCCCCAATGTCCCCCCATGTCCCCAATGTCCCCAGTGTCCCCGTACCTGGTGGCAGTCCCAAGCAGGCCATGCCCTGGGTGTCCCCAATCCCCCCGATGTCCCAGATGTCCCCCATGTCCCCAATGATGTCCCCAATGATGTCCCCAATGATGTCCCCAATCCCCCACTGCTGTCCCCTGCTGTCCCCTGCTGTCCCCAATGTCCCCAATGTCCCCAATCCCCCCAATCTCCCCAATCCCCCCGATGTCCCCTCGATGTCCCCAATGTCCCCATACCTGGTGGCAGTCCCGAGCAGGCCACACCCTGGGTGTCCCCAATCCCCCCAATGTCCCCAATGTCCCCAATCCCCCCGATGTCCCCAGTGTCCCCAATGTCCCCAGTGTCCCCTCGATGTCCCCGTACCTGGTGGCAGTCTTGAGCAGGCCACGCCCTGGGTGTCCCCAATGTCCCCAATGTCCCCAATGTCCCTCAATGTCCCCAATGTCCCCGATGTCCCCGATGTCCCCTCGATGTCCCCATACCTGGTGGCAGTCCCGAGCAGGCCACGCCCTGGGTGTCCCCCAATGTCCCCAATCCCCCCAATGTCCCCAATGTCCCCAATGTCCCCAATGTCCCCAATCCCCCCGATGTCCCCGATGTCCCCTCGATGTCCCCGTACCTGGTGGCAGTCCCGAGCAGGCCACGCCCTGGTCGGCGCCGTCGATGAAGTAGCGCAGGTCCCCTCCCCCCGTGCGCATCATCCCGATCCTGGCGCCCGTGCCCAGCGCGTCCAGGTCACAGCCGTAATTGTTCCTCATGGTGTTCCCGTCCTGCATGATGGCCGTGCCACTGCAGTGGGGACATTGGGGACATTGTGGGGACATTGGGGACATCGTGGGGACATGGGGACATGGTGACACCATGGGGACACAGCCCTGACACAGCCCTGACAGCCCTGACACAGCCATGGGGACACAGCCATGGTCACAGGTCACAGCCGTAATTGTTCCTCATGGTGTTCCCGTCCTGCATGATGGCCGTGCCACTGCAGTGGGGACATTGGGACATCGTGGGGACACCGTGGGGACATGGGGACACCGTGGGGACACAGCCCTGACAGCCCTGACACAGCCGTGGGGACACAGCCATGGTCACAGGCCACAGTGACACAGGTCACAGGTCACAGCCGTAATTGTTCCTCATGGTGTTCCTGTCCTGCATGATGGCCGTGCCACTGTGGGGACATGGGGACATTGGGGACATGGTGACATCATGGGGACATCACAGGAACACCAGGGACACAGCCCTGACACAGCCATGGGGACACAGCCATGGTCACAGCCATGGTCACAGGTCACAGCCGTAATTGTTCCTCATGGTGTTCCCGTCCTGCATGATGGCCGTGCCACTGCAGTGGGGACATGGGGACATCGTGGGGACATGGGGACACCACGGGGACATCGGGGACACAGCCCTGACAGCCCTGACACAGCCATGGGGACAGTGACACAGTGACACAGTGACACAGTGACACAGGTCACAGGTCACAGGTCACAGCCGTAATTGTTCCTCATGGTGTTCCCGTCCTGCATGATGGCCGTGCCACTGTGGGGACATGGGGACATCGTGGGGACATGGGGACATCATGGGGACACAGCCCTGACAGCCCTGACACAGCCCTGACACAGCCATGGGGACACAGCCATGGTCACAGCCATGGTCACAGGTCACAGCCGTAATTGTTCCTCATGGTGTTCCCGTCCTGCGTGATGGCCGTGCCACTGCAGTGGGGACATGGGGACATCGTGGGGACATGGTGGGGACATCGGGGACATGGTGGGGACATCGGGGACACAGCCCCGACACAGCCATGGGGACAGTGACACAGCCATGGGGACACAGCCATGGTCACAGGTCACAGCCATGGTCACAGGTCACAGCCGTAATTGTTCCTCATGGTGTTCCCGTCCTGCATGATGGCCGTGCCACTGTGGGGACACCGTGGGGACATCGTGGGGACATAGCCCTGACACAGCCCTGACAGCCCTGACACAGCCATGGGGACAGTGACACAGTGACACAGTGACACAGCCATGGGGACACAGCCATGGTCACAGGTCACAGCCGTAATTGTTCCTCACGGTGTTCCCATCCTGCATGATGGCCGTGCCACTGTGGGGACACCGTGGGGACATTGGGGACATCATGGGGACATGGTGGGGACATGGTGACACCATGGGGACACAGCCCTGACAGCCCTGACACAGCCCTGACACAGCCATGGGGTCACAGTGACACAGGTCACAGGTCACAGCCGTAATTGTTCCTCATGGTGTTCCCGTCCTGCATGATGGCCGTGCCACTGTGGGGACACCGTGGGGACACCGTGGGGACACCCCGGGGACACCCCAGGAACCCTTGGGGACATCAAGGATAGGAGGGATCAAGAGGGACCCCTGGCTGACCCCTTTGGGGACATTGGTGGCCCCCAGCTGTCCCCAGGTGTGTCCCCAAGTGTCCCCAGCTGTCCCCAGGTATGTCCCCAGCTGTCCCCAGGTGTCCCCAGAGGTGTCCCCAGGTGTCCCCATGTCCCCCCAGCTGTCCCAAGGTGTCCCCAGCTGTCCCCAGGTACCCCCAGGTGTGTCCCCAGGTGTGTCCCCAGTGTCCCCAAGCGTCCCCAGCTGTCCCCAGGTGTCCCCAGGTGTCCCCAGGTGTCCCCAGGTGTCCCCAGGTGTCCCCAGGTGTCCCCACCTGAGCATCCAGGTGTCGTAGTCGATGTCCGTCATGGTGTTGGGGAACTCCAGGTCCTCGGGGCGGATGGCGGTGACACCTGGGGGGGACACGGGGACACCTCTGTCACCCCAAGGTGTCCCCAAGGTGTCCCCACGTCCATCCCAATGGCCCCAAAATGTCCCCAAATGTTCCCAAAATGTCCCCAAATGGCCCCAGATGGCCCCCAAAATGTCCTTAAAGTGTCCCCAAATGGACCCAAAATGTCCCCAAATGACCCCAAATGGACCCAAAATGTCCCCAAATGTCCCCAGATGTCCCCAAATGTCCCCAGATGTCCCCAAATGGCCCCCAAATGTCCTTGAAGTGTCTCCAGATGGTCCCAAATGGCCCCAAATGGCCCAAAATGGTCCCAAATGTCCCCAAAATGTCCCCAAATGTCCCCAAATGGCTCCAAAATGTCCCCAAATGTCCCCAAATGTCCCCAAAGTGTCCCCAAAGAATCCCCAGATGTCCCCAGGTGTCCCCAAATGTCCTTAAAGTGTCTCCAGATGACCCCAAATGTCCCCAAATGTTCCCAAAATGTCCCCAAATGGCCCCAAATGTCCCCAAATGGCCCCCAATGTCCCCAAAGTCTCCCTAAACGGCTCCAAAATGTCCCCAAATGGCCCCCAAATGGTCCCAAATGTCCTCAAAATGTCCCCAAATGTCCTTGAAGTGTCTCCAGATGTTCCCAAATGTCCCCAAATGTCCCCAAAATGGCCCCAAATGGCCCCAAATTGTCCCTAAATGGCCCCAAATGTTCCCAAATGGCCCCAAAATGTCCCCAAAGTGTCCCCAAAGAATCCCCAGATGTCCCCAAATGGCCCCCAAATGTCCTTAAAGTGTCTCCAGATGGTGCCAAATGTCCCCAAAATGTTCCCAAATGTCCCCAAATGTCTCCAGATGTCCCCAAATGTCCCCAAATGTCCCCAAAGTGTCCCCAAAGAATCCCCAGGTGTCCCCAGGTGTCCCCAAATGTCCTTAAAGTGTCTCCAGATGACCCCAAATGTCCCCAAAATGTCCCCAAATGTCCCCAAATGTCCCAAATGTCCCCAAATGGCCCCCAATGTCCCCAAAGTCTCCCTAAACGGCTCCAAAATGTCCCCAAAATGTCCCCAAAGTGTCCCCAAAGAATCCCCAGATGTCCCCAAATGGCCCCCAAATGTCCTTGAAGTGTCTCCAGATGGTCCCAAATGGCCCCAAATGGCCCCAAATGGCTCCAAAATGTCCCCAAATGTCCCCAAAGTGTCCCCAAAGAATCCCCAGATGTCCCCAAATGGCCCCCAAATGTCCTTAAAGTGTCTCCAGATGGCACCAAATGTCCCCAAAATGTTCCCAAATGTCCCCAAATGTCTCCAAAATGTCCCCAAATGTCCCCAAATGTCCCCAAAGTGTCCCCAAAGAATCCCCAGGTGTCCCCAGGTGTCCCCAAATGTCCTTAAAGTGTCTCCAGATGACCCCAAATGTCCCCAAAATGTCCCCAGATGTCCCCAAATGTCCCAAATGTCCCAAAATGGACCCAAAGTGTCCCCAAATGGCCCCCAAATGTCCTTAAAGTGTCTCCAGATGTTCCCAAATGTCCCCAAATGTCCCCAAATGGCCCCAAATGTCCCCAAATGGCTCCAAAATGTCCCCAAATGTCCCCAAATGTCCCCCAAATGTCCCCAAAGTGTCCCCAAAGAATCCCCAAATGTCCCCAAATGTCCCCAAATGTCCTTAAAGTGTCTCCAGATGGTGCCAAATGTCCCCAAAATGTCCCCAGATGTCCCCAAATGTCCCAAATGTCCCAAAATGGACCCAAAATGTCCTTGAAGTGTCTCCAGATGTTCCCAAATGGCCCCAAATGTCCCCAAATGTCCCCAAAGTGTCCCCAAATGTCCCCAAATGTCCCCAAATGTCCCCAAAATGTCCACAAATGTCCCCAAAATGGCCCCAAAATGGCCCCAAATGTCCCCAAAGTGTCCCCAGATGTCCCCAGATGTCCCCAGGGTCCCCTCACCGGCCTCGATGGACCCCGACCACCGATCCACCATCTTCTGGATGACGATCTCGAACAGCTCCCCGTCCCTCAGGGCCCTGGAACACCCCAAAAACGGGAAAATTAACCCAAAAACGGGGAAATTAACCCCAAAAATTGGGGAAATTAACCCAAAAACGGGAAAATTGACCCCAAAAATGGGGAAATTAACCCCAAAAATGGGGAAATTAACCCAAAAATGGGGAAATTAACCCCAAAAATGGGGAAATTAACCCAAAAATTGGGGAAATGAACCCTAAAAACGGGAAATTGACACAAAATCGGGAAAATTAACCCCAAAAAATGGGAAAATTAACCCAAAAATGGGGAAATTAACCCAAAAAATGGGAAAATGAACCCAAAACCAGGGAAATTAACCCCAAAAATGGGGAAATTAACCCAAAAACGGGGAAATTAACCCCAAAAATGGGAAAATTGACCCCAAAAATGGGGAAATTAACCCCAAAAACGGGAAAATTAACCCAAAAAATGGGAAATTAACCCCAAAAAATGGGGAAAGAAACCCCAATAACGGGAAATTAACCCCAAAAATGGAGAAATTAACCCCAAAAACGGGGAAATTAACCACAAAAACGGGGAAATTAACCCCAAAAATGGGGACATTGACCCCAAAAACGGGAAAATGAACCCAAAAACGGGAAAATTGACCCCAAAAATGGAGAAATTAACCCAAAAAATGGGGAAAGGAACCCCAAAAATTGAGAAATTAACCCCAAAAATGGGGAAATTAACACAAAAACGGGGAAATTAACCCCAAAAAATGGGAAAATGAACCCAAAAATTGAGAAATTAACCCCAAAAATGGGGAAATGAACCCCAAAAACGGGGAAATTAACCCAAAAAATGGGAAATTAACCCCAAAAAATGGGGAAAGAAACCCCAAAAACGGGAAATTAACCCCAAAAATGGAGAAATTAACCCCAAAAACGGGGAAATTAACCACAAAAACGGGGAAATTAACCCAAAAATGGGGAAATTGACCCCAAAAACGGGAAAATGAACCCAAAAACGGGAAAATTGACCCCAAAAATGGAGAAATTAACCCAAAAAATGGGGAAAATAACCCAAAAACGGGGAAATGAACCAAAAACGGGAAAATGAACCCAAAAACTGAGAAATTGACCCCAAAAATGGAAAAATTAACCCAAAAATGGGAAATTAACCCCAAAAATGGGGAAATGAACCCTAAAAATGGGAAATTGACACAAAAATGGGGAAATTAACCCAAAATGGGGAAATTAACCCAAAAAAACGGGAAATGAACCCCAAAAAATGGGAAATTAACCCCAAAAAGGGGGAAATTGACCCAAAAATGGAGAAATTAACCCAAAAAATGGGAAAATTGACCCAAAAAATGGGGAAAGGAACCCCAAAAATGGGGACTTTTTTGGAATTTGGGGCATTTTGGGTGGATTTTGGGATATTTTGGGGGTTTTTCTTTGGGATTTTGGTATTTTCCGGATTCCCAGGAAGATTTTTTCCAGGATTTTGGGATATTTTGGGGTATTTTGGGATTTTTGGGTGGATTTTGGGATATTTTGGGGCATTTTGGGTGGATTTTGGGATATTTTGGGGTTTTTTTCTGGGATTTCAGTATTTTCCCAATTCCTGGGTGGATTTTTTCTAGGATTTTGGGAATTTTTTCGGGAATTCCGGGATTTTTGGGTGGATTTTCGGATATTTTGGGATATTTGGGGATATTTTGGGTGGATTTTGGGATATTTAGGGGTTTTTTTAGGATGTCACCGCTCCAGGATGGATTTTTTTGGGAATTTGGGGATTTTTGGGGCAGATTTGGGTGATTTTAACGGGGTTTTTTGGGATTTCGGTATTTTCCTGATTCCTGGGTGGATTTTTTCCAGGATTTTGGGATATTTTGGGGCATTTTGGGTGAATTTTGGGATATTTTGGGGGTTTTTCTTTGGGATTTGGGTATTTTCCTGATTCCTGGGTGGAATTTTTCCAGGATTTTGGGAATTTTTTGGGAATTCCAGGATTTTTGGGTGGATTTTGGGATATTTTGGGATATTTTGGGGCATTTTGGGTGGATTTTGGGATATTTTGAGGGGTGTTTTTGAGATTTTGGTATTTTCCCGATTCCTGAGTGGATTTTTTCTGGGATTTTGGGAATTTTTTTGGTTATTCGGGGATTTTTGGGTGGATTTTGGGATATTTTGGGGTTTTTTTAGGATGTCACTGCTCCAGGATGGATTTTTTTTGGAATTTGGGGATTTTTGGGGCAGATTTGGGGAAGATTTGGGTGATTTTAACAGGGTTTTTTGGGGATTTCGGTATTTTCCCCATTCCTGGGTGGATTTTTTCCGGGATTTTGGGAATTTATTCGGGAATTCCAGGATTTTTGGGTGGATTTTGGGATATTTTGGGATATTTTGGGATATTTTGGGGCATTGTGGGTGAATTTTGGGATATTTTGGGGTTTTTCTTTGGGATTTTGGTATTTTCCCGATTCGTGGGTGGATGTTTTCCAGGATTTTGGGAATTTTTTGGGAATTCGGGGATTTTTGGGTGGATTTTGGGATATTTTGGGGCATTTTGGGTGGATTTTGGGATATTTTGGGGGTTTTTCTTTGGGATTTGGGTATTTTCCTGATTCCTGGGTGGATTTTTTCCAGGATTTTGGGAATTTTTTCGGGAATTCCGGGATTTTTGGGTGGATTTTGGGATATTTTGGGATATTTTGGGATATTTTGGGAAGGCTGACCGGTTGGAGATGACGATGGCGTCGCTGAACTCGGAGCGGCCGCACCGGGGTCGGATTTGGGTCAGATTTCGATGATTTTAACGGGGTTTTTTTGGGATTTCACCATTCCAGGAGGGTTTTTTTTGGGATTTTTGGGTGGATTTTGGGATATTTTGGGATATTTTGGGATATTTTGAGATATTTTGGGAACGCTGACCGGTTGGAGATGACGATGGCATCGCTGAACTCGGAGCGGCCGTTCCGGGGTTGGATTTGGGTCAGATTTGGGTGATTTTAACGGGGTTTTTTTGGGATTTCGGCATTTTCCCCATTCCTGGGTGGATTTTTGGGTGGATTTTGGGATATTTTGGGTGGATTTTGGGATTTTTTGGGATTTTTGGGAAGGCTGACCGGTTGGAGATGACGATGGCGTCGTTGAACTCGGAGCGGCCGCTCCGGGGTCGGGTTTGGGGCAGATTTGGGTGATTTTAACGGGGTTTTTTTGGGATTTCACCATTCCAGGATGGATTTTTTTGGGAATTCCGGGATTTTTGGGTGGATTTTGGGATATTTTGGGATATTTTGGGTGGATTTTGGGATATTTTGGGATATTTTGGGATATTTTAGGATATTTTGGGAACGCTCACTGGTTGGAGATGAAGATGGCGTCGTTGAACTCGGAGCGGCCGCTCCGGGGTTGGGTTTGGGGCAGATTTGGGGAGATTTGGGTGATTTTAGTGGGGTTTTTTTTGGGATTTCACCATTCCAGGATGGATTTTTTTGGGAATTCCGGGATTTTTGGGTGGATTTCGGGATATTCTGGGCTATTTTGGGATATTTTGGGAATGCTGACCGGTTGGAGATGACGATGGCGTCGCTGAACTCGGAGCGGCCGCTCCGGGGTCGGGTTTGGGTCAGATTTGGGTCAGATTTGGGTGATTTTAGTGGGGTTTTTTTGGGATTTTGGCATTTTCCCAATTCCTGGGTGGATTTTTTTCCGGGATTTTGGGATATTTTGGGATATTTTGGGATATTTTGGGAAGGCTGACCGGTTGGAGATGACGATGGCGTCGCTGAACTCGGAGCGGCCGCGCTGGGGTTGGATTTGGGTCAGATTTGGGTCAGATTTGGATGATTTTAGTGGGGTTTTTTTGGGATTTCGGTATTTTCCCAATTCCTGGGTGGATTTTTGGGTGGATTTTGGGATATTTTGGGAGGATTTTGGGCTATTTTGGGATATTTTGGGATATTTTGGGAACGCTGACCGGTTGGAGATGACGATGATGTCGCTGAACTCGGAGCGGCCGCTCCGGGGTTGGATTTGGGTCAGATTTGGGTGATTTTAGTGGGGTTTTTTTGGGATTTCGGTATTTTCCCCATTCCTGGGTGGATTTTTTTCCGGGATTTTGGGATATTTTGGGATATTTTGGGATATTTTGGGCTATTTTGGGATATTTTGGGAACGCTGACCGGTTGGAGATGATGATGGCGTCTTTGAACTCGGAGCGGCCGCTCCAGGGTTGGGTTTGGGTCAGATTTGGATGATTTTAGTGGGGTTTTTTGGGATTTCACCATTCCCTGACGGATTTTTTTGGGAATCCCGGGATTTTTGGGTGGATTTTGGGATATTTTGGGTGGATTTTGGGATATTTTGGGATTTTTGGGAATGCTGACCGGTTGGAGATGACGATGGCGTCGTTGAACTCGGAGCGGCCGCTCCGGGGTCGGATTTGGGGCAGATTTGGGTGATTTTAACGGGGTTTTTTTGGGATTTCACCATTCCAGGATGGATTTTTTTGGGAATTCCGGGATTTTTGGGTGGATTTCGGGATATTTTGGGATATTTTGGGAAGGCTGACTGGTTGGAGATGACGATGGCGTCGCTGAACTCGGAGCGGCCGCTCCGGGGTCGTATTTGGGGCAGATTTGGGTGATTTTAACGGGGTTTTTTTGGGATTTCGGCATTTTCCCGATTCCTGGGTGGATTTTTGGGTGGATTTTGGGCTATTTTGGAATATTTTGGGATTTTTGGGAAGGCTGACCGGTTGGAGATGACGATGGCGTCGCTGAACTCGGAGCGGCCGCTCCGGGGTCGGGTTTGGGTCAGATTTGGGTCAGATTTGGGTGATTTTAGTGGGGTTTTTTGGGATTTCACCATTCCAGGACGGATTTTTTTGGGAATTCGGGGATTTTTGGGTGGATTTTGGGATTTTTGGGTGGATTTTGGGATATTTTGGGTGGATTTTGGGATATTTTGGGATATTTTGGGATATTTTAGGATATTTTGGGAACGCTCACTGGTTGGAGATGAAGATGGCGTCGTTGAACTCGGAGCGGCCGCTCCGGGGTTGGGTTTGGGGCAGATTTGGGGAGGTTTGGGTGATTTTAACGGGTTTTTTTTTTGATTTTGGTATTTTCCCCATTCCTGGGTGGATTTTTGGGTGGATTTTTGGATATTTTGGGCTATTTTGGGATATTTTGGGAACGCTCACTGGTTGGAGATGACGATGGCGTCGCTGAACTCGGAGCGGCCGCTCCGGGGTTGGGTTTGGGTCAGATTTGGGTGATTTTAGTGGGGTTTTTTGGGATTTCACCATTCCAGGATGGATTTTTTTGGGAATTCCGGGATTTTTGGGTGGATTTCGGGATATTTTGGGATATTTTGGGAACGCTGACCAGTTGGAGATGACGATGGCGTCGCTGAACTCGGAGCGGCCGCTCCGGGGTCGGATTTGGGGCAGATTTGGGTGATTTTAACGGGGTTTTTTTGGGATTTCGGCATTTTCCCCATTCCTGGGTGGATTTTTTTCCGGGATTTTGGGATATTTTGGGATATTTTGGGATATTTTGGGCTATTTTGGGCTATTTTGGGATATTTTGGGAAGGCTGACCGGTTGGAGATGACGATGGCGTCGCTGAACTCGGAGCGGCCGCTCCGGGGTTGGATTTGGGTCAGATTTGGGGCAGATTTCGATGATTTTAATGGGGTTTTTTGGGATTTCACCATTCCAGGACGTTTTTTTTTGGGAATTCCGGGATTTTTTGGGCTATTTTGGGATGTTTTGGGAACGCTGACCGGTTGGAGATGACGATGGCGTCGTTGAACTCGGAGCGGCAGTTCTGGCGCAGCGCGGTGCGGCCGCCGTTGGTGATGACGGCGTTGGCGCCGTGCAGCCGGTGGAAGCGGAGGTCGCTCGGGGACGTCCCCGGGGTGCCGCTCTCGGGGCTGTCCCCGACGCTGTCGCCGTCCGAGCCGTCCCCAACCAGCGCTGCCACCTCTGGGGACACGCGGCTGGGCTGGCCCCGGTGTCCCCACGGCGACACAAAACGTCCCCAAAAGGGCCTTCGGGGCCCCTCGGGGTGTGACCGGTGTCCCCATGGCACCAAAATGGCACCAAAATGTCCCCAAAATGTCCCCAAAATGTCCCCAAAATGTCCCAAATGCCCCCAAAATGTCCCCAATGCCCCCAAAATGTCCCCAAAAATCCAAATGTCCCAAATCTCCCCAATGTCCCCATGACCCCACTGTCCCCAATGTCCCCAAAATGTCCCCAAAAACCCAAATGTCCCCAATGTCCCCCCAACGTCCCCAAAATGTCCCCAAAAACCCAAATGTCCCCAATGTCCCCCCAATGTCCCCGTGACCCCAATGTCCCCAAAATGTCCCCAATGTCCCCAACCCCCTCAATGCCCTCAGTGTCCCCAATGTCCCCAACAACCCCAAAAGCCCGAATACCCCTGATGTCCCCAATGTCCCCAATGTCCCCAAAGTGTCCCCTCAATGTCCCCAGATGTCCCCAACACCCCCAGTGTCCCCAATCCCCTCAATCCCCCCAATGTCCCTGACATCCCCTGATGTCCCCAGCTGTCCCCGAAGTGTCACCCACCTCCCTTGTCCACCATGGTGGCCTGTGCCACCTGTCCCTACAGGTCCTGACGTGATGTCCCCAATGTCCCCAGTGTCCCCAATGTCCCCAATGTCCCCCCAATGTCCCCAATGCCTCCAACACCCCCAATGTCCCCAACACCCCCAACGTCCCCAATGTCCCCAATTCCCCAATGTCCCCAATGTCCCCAACACCCCCAATGTCCCCGGTGTCCCCGGTGTCCCCAATGTCCGAAATGTCCCCTGATGTCCCCAAAATGTCCCCAGTGTCCCCAGTGTCCCCGGTGTCCCCAGTGTCACCCACCTCCCTCGTCCACGATGGTGGCCTGTGCCGCCTGTCCCTACAGGTCCTGACCTGTCCCCAATGATGTCCCCTCAATGTCCCCAAAATGTCCCCAATGTCCCCAATCCCCCCAAATCCCCCAATCCTCCCAATGTCCCCAATGCCCCAATGTCCCCAACGTCCCCAGTGTCCCCAGTGTCCCCAATGTCCCCAATGTCCCCGATGTCCCCAGTGTCCCCGGTGTCCCCGGTGTCCCCAATGTCCCCAATGTCCCAGATGTCCCCAATGTCCCCAGTGTCCCCGGTGTCCCCGGTGTCCCCGATGTCCCCAGTGTCACCCACCTCCCTCGTCCACAATGGTGGCCTGTGCCGCCTGTCCGTACAGGTCCTGACCTGTCCCCAATGATGTCCCCAAAATGTCCCCAATGTCCCCAACACCCCCAGTGTCCCCAATGTCCCCAAATCCCTCCAATGTCCCCAATGTCCCCCAATGTCCCCAATGCCTCCAACACCCCCAACATCCCCAACGTCCCCAGTGTCCCCAACGTCCCTGGTGTCCCCAATGCCCCAATGTCCCCAATGTCCCCAACGCCCCCAATGTCCCCGATGTCCCCAGCTGTCCCCAATGTCCCCAGTGTCCCCGGTGTCCCCAGTGTCCCCGGTGTCCCCAGTGTCACCCACCTCCCTCGTCCACGATGGTGGCCTGTGCCGCCTGTCCGTACAGGTCCACCACGGCGTAGACGTTGGGCGGAACGTTCCAGGCCGCGGGGCCCTGGGGGGCTCCGTTGACGAAGAAGTGCAGGGTCCCATCGTCCCTGCGCACCACGCCCACCGTGTCCCCCGCCTGTTGGGACACACCCGGACACACCCGGACACACTGTGACACACCCGGACACACCCGGACACACTGTGACACACCCGGACACACCCGGACACACCCTGACACACCCTGAGACAGCCTGACACAGCCTGACACACCCTGCACCACGCCCACCGTGTCCCCCGCCTGTTGGGACACACCCGGACACACCCGGACACACCCTGACTGACACACCCTGCACCACGCCCACCGTGTCCCCCGCCTGCGGGGACACACCCGGACACACCCTGAGACACCCCTGACACACCTGGACACACCCACTGCACCACGCCCACCGTGTCCCCCGCCTGCGGGGACAGCGTCACCCGGACACACCCGGACACACCCTGACTGACACACCCTGCACCACGCCCACCGTGTCCCCCACCTGCGGGGACAGCGTCACCCGGACACACCCTGAGACAGCCTGAGACACACCCTGAGACACCCGGACACACCACACCCACCGTGTCCCCCGCCTGCAGGGACACACCCGGACACACCCTGACACACCCTGAGACACCCTGAGACAGCCTGACACACCCTGAGACACCCTGAGACACCTGGACACACCCTGAGACACCCGGACACACCCGGACACACACCCGTCACACACCTGTCACACCTGTCACACACCCGTCACACACCTGTCACACCTGTCACACACACCTGTGTCACACCTGTCACACCTGTCACACCCGTCAGTCACACACCTGTCACACACACCTGTGTCACACCTGTCACACCTGTGCCCCGCCCCGCACACCTTGAGCCGGTCCAGGTTGTGTCCGTACTCGTCCAGCACGGTGGTGCCGTTGTGCATCACCCCGTTACCTGTCATCATCCACGTGCCTGGGGACAAACGGGACACTGAGGGGACAGCGAGGGGACAGCGAGGGGACACTGAGGGGACACTGGGGACAGTGAGGGGACAGCGAGGGGACAGCGAGGGGACAGCGAGGGGACAGCGAGGGGACAGCGAGGGGACACTGGGGACAGCGAGGGGACACTGAGGGGACACTGAGGGGACAGCGAGGGGACAGCGAGGGGACACTGAGGGGACAGCGAGGGGACAGCGAGGGGACACTGAGGGGACACTGGGGGGACACTGGGGGGACAGCGAGGGGACAGTGAGGGGACACTGGGGACACTGAGGGGACAGCGAGGGGACAGCGAGGGGACACTGGGGGGACAGTGGGGACACTGAGGGGACACTGAGGGGACACTGAGGGGACACTGAGGGGACACTGAGGGGACAGCGAGGGGACAGCGAGGGGACAGCGAGGGGACATCATTGGGGACAGTGAGGGGACAGCGAGGGGACAGCGAGGGGACAGTGGGGACACTGAGGGGACACTGAGGGGACACTGGGGACACTGGGGGGACACTGAGGGGACACTGAGGGGACAGCGAGGGGACACTGAGGGGACAGCGAGGGGACAGCGAGGGGACACTGGGGGGACACTGAGGGGACAGCGAGGGGACAGCGAGGGGACAGCGAGGGGACACTGAGGGGACACTGAGGGGACACTGAGGGGACACTGAGGGGACACTGGGGACAGCATTGGGGACACTGAGGGGACACTGAGGGGACATCACTGGGGACACTGGGGACAGTGAGGGGACACTGGGGACACTGAGGGGACACTGAGGGGACAGTGAGGGGACAGTGAGGGGACACTGGGGACACTGAGGGGACACTGAGGGGACACTGAGGGGACACTGAGGGGACACTGGGGGGACAGTGAGGGGACAGCGAGGGGACAGCGAGGGGACACTGAGGGGACACTGGGGGGACAGTGAGGGGACACTGGGGACACTGAGGGGACATCACTGGGGACATTGGGGACACTGAGGGGACAGCATTGGGGACATCACTGGGGGGACACTGGGGACAGCATTGGGGACATCACTGGGGGGACACTGGGGACAGCATTGGGGACAAACGGGACACTGAGGGGACACTGAGGGGACATCATTGGGGACACTGAGGGGACAGCGAGGGGACACTGGGGACACTGAGGGGACACTGAGGGGACACTGAGGGGACAGTGGGGACATTGGGGACACCATCGGGGACAGCATTGGGGACACTGGGGACAGTGAGGGGACATCACTGGGGACACTGGGGACAGTGAGGAGACAGTGAGGGGACATTGGGGACATCACTGGGGACAGCATTGAGGACAGTGAGGGGACACTGGGGACACTGAGGGGACACTGAGGGGACATTGGGGACATCACTGGGGACAAACGGGGACACTGAGGGGACACTGGGGACACTGGGGACACTGTGGGGACAGTGAGGGGACACTGAGGGGACAGCAGGGACAGCATTGGGGACACTGGGGACACTGGGGACACTGAGGGGACAGTGAGGGGACATTGGGGACATCATTGGGGACATTGGGGACAGCAGGGACAGAGGGGACAGCGGGGACATCACTGGGGACATCATTGGGGACACTGGGGACATTGGGGGGATTGGGGACATTCCAAATTGTCACCTCAGGGACACACCTGAGGCACCCTGGGGACATTCGGGACACACCTGAGCGCAGGTTGGTCATGGTGGGGTTGGGATGGTGACACAGGAGGTGACACAGGTGACACACAGGTGACACAGGTGACAGGGGTGACACACCTGAGCGCAGGTTGGTCATAGTGGGGTGGGAATGGTGACACAGGTGACACTGAGGTGACACAGGGGTGACACACAGGTGACACACCTGAGCGCAGGTTGGTCATGGTGGGGTTGGGATGGTGACACAGGGGTGACACAGGTGACACAGGTGACACACCTGAGCGCAGGTTGGTCATGGTGGGGTTGTGATGGTGACACACAGGTGACACTGAGGTGACACAGGTGACAGGGGTGACACACCTGAGCGCAGGTTGGTCATGGTGGGGTTGGGATGGTGACAGGTGACACAGGTGACACAGGGGTGACACACACAGGTGACACAGGTGACAGGGGTGACACACCTGAGTGCAGGTTGGTCATGGTGGGGTTGGGATGGTGACACAGGGGTGACACACAGGTGACACAGGGGTGACACACACAGGTGACACAGGTGACACAGGTGACACACCTGAGTGCAGGTTGGTCATGGTGGGGTTGGGATGGTGACACAGGGGTGACACACAGGTGACACACACAGGTGACACAGGTGACACAGGGGTGACACAGGTGACACAGGTGACAGGGGTGACACACCTGAGCGCAGGTTGGTCATGGTGGGGTTGTGATGGTGACACACAGGTGACACACAGGTGACACAGGTGACAGGGGTGACACACCTGAGCGCAGGTTGGTCATGGTGGGGTTGTGATGGTGACACAGGGGTGACACAGGTGACACAGGTGACAGGGGTGACACACCTGAGCGCAGGTTGGTCATAGTGGGGTGGGAATGGTGACACAGGTGACACTGAGGTGACACAGGGGTGACACACAGGTGACACACCTGAGCGCAGGTTGGTCATGGTGGGGTTGGGATGGTGACACAGGGGTGACACAGGTGACACAGGTGACACACCTGAGCGCAGGTTGGTCATGGTGGGGTTGTGATGGTGACACAGGGGTGACACTGAGGTGACACAGGTGACAGGGGTGACACACCTGAGCGCAGGTTGGTCATGGTGGGGTTGTGATGGTGACACAGGGGTGACACACAGGTGACAGGGGTGACACAGGTGACCCACCTGAGCGCAGGTTGGTCATGGTGGGGTTGTGATGGTGACACAGGGGTGACACTGAGGTGACACAGGTGACACAGGGGTGACAGGGGTGTGACACAGGTGACACAGGTGACAGGGGTGACACACCTGAGCGCAGGTTGGTCATGGTGGGGTTGTGATGGTGACACAGGGGTGACACAGGTGACACAGGGGTGACAGGGGTGACACACCTGAGCGCAGGTTGGTCATGGTGGGGTTGGGATGGTGACACAGGGGTGACACTGAGGTGACACAGGGGTGACACAGGTGACACAGGTGACAGGGGTGACACACCTGAGCGCAGGTTGGTCATGGTGGGGCTGGGATGGTGACACACAGGTGACACACAGGTGACACAGGTGACACAGGGGTGACACAGGTGACACACCTGAGCGCAGGTTGGTCATGGTGGGGTTGGGATGGTGACACACAGGTGACACTGAGGTGACACAGGTGACACGGGTGACACACCTGAGCGCAGGTTGGTCATGGTGGGGTTGTGATGGTGACACAGGGGTGACACAGGTGACACAGGGGTGACACTGAGGTGACACAGGTGACAGGGGTGACCCACCTGAGCGCAGGTTGGTCATGGTGGGGTTGGGATGGTGACACAGGGGTGACAGGGGTGTGACACAGGTGACACAGGTGACACAGGTGACACACAGAGGTGACAGGGGTGACACACCTGAGCGCAGGTTGGTCATGGTGGACGGCAGCTGCAGGTAGGCCGGGTTGTGGGTGGTGACGCCGATCTCGATGGACCCCGCCCACTTGTCCACCATCTTGTCCAGCCGCACCTGGAACAGCTCGTTGTCCCCGAGGGGCCGCGCGCTCAGCACCACGCCGTGGTTAAAGTCATCCGTGGCACTGCGGACAGCGGGGACAGCCGGGACGTTGGGGACATCAGGGGACAGCGGGGACGTTGGGGACAGCAGGGGACGTTGGGGACATCAGGGGACAGGAGGGACACAGCGGGGACATTGGGGACAGCGGGGACAGCGGGGACACAGCCGGGACGTTGGGGACAGTGGGGACAGCGGGGACACAGCGGGGATGTTGGGGACAACAGGGGACAGCGGGGACGTTGGGGGGATTGGGGACAGCCGGGACAGCAGGGACGTTGGGGACAGCAGGGGACAGCGGGGACAGTGGGGACACAGCCGGGACAGCAGGGACGTTGGGGACAGCGGGGACAGCGGGGATATCAGGGGACAGCGGGGACAGTGGGGACAGCAGGGACACAGCTGGGACGTTGGGGACAGCCAGGACATTGGGGACGCTGGGGACAGCAGGGACATCAGGGGACAGCCAGAACAGCAGGGACAGCCGGGACATTGGGGACAGCGGGGACAGTGGGGACATTGGGGGGATTGGGGACACTGGGGACACGACAGCACCACATGTCCCTCACTGACCCCGCTCCCCCAATGTCCCCGCTGTCCCCAATGTCCCCAATCCCCTCACTGTCCCCACTGTCCCCAATGTCCCCAACCCTCCCTGATGTCCCCGTGGTCACTCACTGTGGCCGCAGCGCCGTCCGGCCCTTGTTGACCACAGTGTCCCCACTGTCCCCACTGTCCCCAATGTCCCCAATCCCCCCAATGTCCCCAATCCCCTCAATGTCCCCAGTGATGTCCCCAATGATGTCCCCAATGTCCCTGTGGTCACTCACTGTGGCCGCAGCGCTGTCCGGCCCTCGTTGACCACGGTGTCCCCAATGTCCCCAATGATGTCCCTGATGTCCCCAGTGTCCCCAATGTCCCCAATGTCCCCAATGTCCCCAATGTCCCCATGGTCACTCACTGTGGCCACAGCGCCGTCCGGCCCTCGTTGACCACGGTGCCCCCAATGTCCCCAATGTCCCCAATCCCCCCAATGATGTCCCCAGTGATGTCCCCAATGTCCCCGTGGTCACTCACTGTGGCCGCAGCGCCGTCCGGCCCTCGTTGACCACGGTGTCCCCAATGTCCCCAATGTCCCCAATGTCCCCAACACCCCCAATGTCCCCAATGATGTCCCCAGTGATGTCCCCATGTCCCCGTGGTCACTCACTGTGGCCTCAGCGCCGTCCGGCCCTCGTTGACCACGGTGTCCCCGATGTCCCCAATGTCCCCAATGTCCCCAATGTCACCAACACCCCCAATGTCCCCAATGATGTCCCCAATGTCCCCAATGATGTCCCCAATGTCCCCAATGTCCCCAGTGATGTCCCCGTGGTCACTCACTGTGGCCGCAGCGCCGTCCGGCCCTCGTTGACCACGGTGTCCCCAATCCCCCCAATGTCCCCAATGTCCCCAATATCCCCAATGTCCCCAGTGTCCCCAATGATGTCCCCACTGTCCCCAATGATGTCCCCATGTCCCCGTGGTCACTCACTGTGGCCGCAGCGCCGTCCGGCCCTCGTTGACCTCAATGTCCCCAATGTCCCCAATGTCCCCAATGATGTCCCCATGGTCACTCACTGTGGCCGCAGCGCCGTCCGGCCCTCGTTGACCACGGCCGCCTTCTGGCCGCAGTTGGGGTGGAAGAGGAGCCGCGGGGGCGGTGGCAGGGCGGGGGCGGGGCCGGGTGGCCGTCGCGGTGTCCCCAGGGTCCCCTCGGGTGACAGGGCGCGCAGGATGGCGTTGTTGCGGCGCAGGCGGTCGCTGTGGTTGTGGTTGTGCACGATTGTCACCTTCACCGCCATCCCGTACAGGTCCACCACGCCGTACACCAGCTGAGGGGTCAGCGTGGTCGCCACGCCTGCGGGGACACGCGGGGACACCGTGGGGACACCGTGGGGACACCAGGGGGACATGGGGACACACGGGGACACCGTGGGGACACCGTGGGGACACCGTGGGGACATGGGGACAGTGTCCGGACATGAGGACACCATGGGGACACTGTGGGGACACCGTGGGGACACCGCGGGGACACCGTGGGGACACCGGGGGGACATGGGGACAGTGTCCGGACATGAGGACACCATGGGGACACTGTGGGGACACAGGGACAGTGTGGCACCACGGACATGGGGACAGTCTGGGGACATGGGGTTTTGGGGTGGTTTTGGGGTGATTTTGGATGATTTTGGGGTGATTTAGGAAGTTTTGGGGTGATTTGGGGTGATTCTGGGGTGATTTTGGTCGATTTTGGGGTGATTTTGGTTGATTTTGGGATGATTTTGGGGTGACTTAGGTAGTTTTGGGGTGATTTTGGGGTGATTTTGGTGATTTTGGGTGATTTTGGGGTGGTTTTGGGGTGATTTTGGGGTGATTTTGGGTGATTTTGGGGTGATTTTCGGTGATTTTGGATGATTTTGGGGTGATTTAGGTAGTTTTAGGGTAATTTTGGGGTGATTTTCGGTGATTTTGGATGATTTTGGGGTGATTCTGGGGTGATTTTGGGGTGATTTTTATGGTTTTTGGAGCGATTCTGGGTGATTCTGGGGTGATTTTGGTTGATTTTGGGGTGGTTTTGGGTGATTTTGGGTGATTTTGGGGTGATTTTGGGGTGATTTTGGATGATTTTGGGGTGATTTTGGTTGATTTTGGGGTGATTTTGGATGATTTTGGATGATTTTGGGGTGATTTGGGGTGATTTTGGATGATTTTGGGGTGATTTGGGGTGATTTTGGGGTGATTTGGGGTGATTTTGGGTGATTTTGGATGATTTTGGGGTGATTTGGGGTGATTTTGGGGCCGTACCTTGGTCCACGCCGTTGATGTAGAAGTGCAGGGCGTTGTTGGCCTTGCGGGTCAGGCCGATGTGATCCCCCTCCTGTGGGGACAGAGCTGTCACCCCAAAACCCAAAACCCACGGAATTCACCCCAAAACCACCAGAATTCACCCCAAAATCCATGGGGAACCCCCAAAACCACCAGAATTCACCCCAAAATCCATGGGGAACCCCCAAAACCGCCAGAATTCACCCCAAAATCCACGGGATTCACCCCAAAACCCACAAGGATCCCCAAAACCGCTGGAATTCACCTCAAAACCGCCGGAATTCATCCCAAATCTGCCACGATTCACCCCAAAACCCATGGAATTCACCCCAAAACCGCCGGGATTCACCCCAAAACCTGCAGGGAGCCCCAAAACCCGCAAAGATCCCCAAAACTGCCGGGATTCACCCCAAAACCACCAGAATTCACCCCAAAATCGCCAGGATTCACCCCAAAACCCGCAAGGATCCCCAAAACTGCCGGAATTCACCCCAAAACTGCCGGGATTCACCCCAAAACCGCTGGGATTCACCCCAAAAATCACAGGGAGGTTTTGGGGGTCCCGTGGGTGAATTTTGGGTGAATTTTGGGTGAATTTGGGGAGATTTTAGGACTCAAGAATAAAAAAATTTTGAAGCAAAACCATCACAAATCAAATTTTTTCAGGAATTTTTTGGGATTTTGGGGTGTCCCGAACCCCCCCCGATTTTGGGGCGCCCGGAGCGGATTTTGGGGGTCCCGTGGGTGAATTTTGGGTGAATTTTGGGTGGATTTGGGGAGATTTTAGGACTCAAAAATAAAAAAATCCGTGAAATCATCCCAATTTCTCAACCATAAATTGAATTTTTTTAGGGATTTTTTGGGATTTTGGGGTGTCCCGAACCCCCCCCCGATTTTGGGGTGCCCGGAGCAGATTTTGGGGGTCCCGTGGGTGAATTTTGGGTGAATTTTGGGTGAATTTTGGGTGGATTTGGGGAAATTTTAGAACTTAAAAATTTATGAAATTCAACCATTCTGATTCATCATAAACCCGAATTTTTTTAGGGATTTTTTGGGATTTTGAGGTGATTTTGGGGCTCCCCCCGATTTTGGGGTGCCCAGAGCAGATTTTGGGGGTCCCGTGGGTGAATTTTGGGTGGATTTTGGGTGGATTTGGGGAGATTTTAGAACTTAAAACTAAAAAAATCTGTGAAATCATCCCAATTTCTTAACCATAAATTGAATTTTTTTGGGATTTTTTGGGATTTTTGGGATTTTGGGGTGTCCCGAACCCCCCCCGATTTTGGGGTGCCCGGAGCAGATTTTGGGGGTCCCGTGGGTGAATTTTGGGTGGATTTGGGGAGATTTTAGAACTCAAAAATAGAAAAATCAGTGAAATCATCCCAATTTCTCAACCACAAACTGAATTTTTTTAGGGATTTTTTTGGGATTTTTTGGGATTTTTTGGGATTTTGGGGTGTCCCGAACCCCCCCCGATTTTGAGGTGCCCGGAGCGGATTTTGGGGGTCCCGTGGGTGAATTTTGGGTGAATTTTGGGTGGATTTGGGGGAGTTTTAGGGCTCAAAAATAAAAAATTTATGAAACAAAACCATCCCAATTTATCACAAATCTGAATTTTTTCAAGGGTTTTTTGGGATTTTTTGGGATTTTGGGGTGTCCCAAACTCCCCCCGATTTTGGGGTGCCCGGAGCAGATTTTGGGGGTCCCGTGGGTGAATTTTGGGTGAATTTTGGGTGGATTTGGGGAGATTTTAGGACTCAAAAATAAAAAAATCCGTGAAATCATCCCAATTTCTCAACCATAAATTGAATTTTTTTAGGGATTTTTTGGGATTTTGGGGTGTCCCGAACCCCCCCCGATTTTGGGGTGCCCGGAGCAGATTTTGGGGGTCCCGTGGGTGAATTTTGGGTGAATTTTGGGTGATTTTGGGGCTCACCTGCAGCTCGTCCAGGCTGAACTCGCAGTACTCCCGGCGCGTCCCTTTGCCGTTGGTGAGGATCCCGCAGCCGCTCATCATGATCGTCCCTGCCAAAAAAAACAACATTTTTTGGGGCTTTTTCCAAGGATTTTGGGTTTTTTCCAAGGATTTTGGGGCTTTTCCCAAAATTTTGGAGCCTCCCCAAAAAACCCTGCTGGGATTTTGGGGTTTTTTCCAGGGTTTTTGGGGTTCCCTGGGGTATTTTTTGGGGGATTTTAGGGGTTTTTTTATCCTAAAATCAGGGATTTTTGGAGGTTGTTTTTCCTAAAATTTTTAAGTTTAATTTTTCCACAGTTTTAAGACTTTTTTCCGGGATTTTTAGGGATTTTTCCCGGAATTTTGGGAGATTTTTCCTGGGATTTTTGGGGGATTTTTTCCCGGAATTTTGGGGGATTTTCCCAGGATATTTTGGATATTTTTCCCAGGCTTTTTGGGGTTTTTTCCCGGGATTTTGGGGAATTTTTCCCAGGATTTCAGGGAATTTTTCCAGTGATTTTTGGGGGATTTTTCCTGCAATTTTTCCCGTTGATTTTGGGTGTTTTTCCCGAGGTTTTTAGGGATTCTTCCCGTAATTCTGGGGGATTTTTCCCAGGATTTCAGGGAATTTTTCCCGGGGTTTTTGGGAAATTTTTCCCAGGATTTTGGGGACTTTTTCCAGTGATTGTAGGGAATTTTTCCCGAGGTTTTTGGGGAATTTTTCCCGAGGTTTTTTGGGTGTTTTTCCCGTGGTTTTCGGGTGTTTTTCCCGAGGTTTTCAGGTGTTTTTCCCGTGGTTTTTTGGGTGTTTTTCCCGTGTTTTTTGGGGTGTTTTTCCCATGGTTTTCAGGTGTTTTTCCCATGGTTTTTGGGGTGTTTTCCCCAGGATTTCAGGGAATTTTCCCCATGGTTTTCAGGTGTTTGTCCCGAGGTTTTTGGGTGTTTTCCCCGTGGTTTTCAGGTGTTTTCCCCGAGGTTTTCAGGGTGTTTTTCCCATGGTTTTGAGGTGTTTTTCCCGTGGTTTTGAGGTGTTTTTCCCATGGTTTTTGGGGTGTTTTTCCTGTGGTTTTCAGGTGTTTTCCCCATGGTTTTCAGGTGTTTTCCCCATGGTTTTCAGGTGTTTTCCCATGGTTTTCAGGTGTTTTTCCCGTGGTTTTTGGGGTGTTTTTCCCATGGTTTTTTGGGTGTTTTTCCCGTGGTTTTCAGGTGTTTTTCCCAGGATTTCAGGGAATTTTTCCCGTGTTTTTTTGGGTGTTTTTCCCGTGGTTTTGAGGTGTTTTCCCCATGGTTTTGGGGTGTTTTTCCCGATGTTTTTGGGTGTTTTCCCGGTGTTTCGGGGCTCACCTGAGCGCAGGTTGGTCATGGTGGCCGGGTACTCGAGGCTGTTGGGGTTGTGGGCGGTGACCCCGATCTCGATGGACCCCGACCATTTGTCCACCAGTTTGTCAATGCGGATCTGGGGGGGTCAGGATGGGGGTCAGGACACCCCAAAAAACCCCAAAACAACCCCAAAAAAAATCCCCAAAAATACAAAAACAACCCCAAAAAAATCCCCACAAAAAACAAATTAAAAAATCTCAAAAAAGCCCAAAAAATCCCCAAAAATACAAAAACAGCCCCAAAAAAATCCCCAAAAAACCCCAAAAACAACTCCAAAAAAAAAATCCCCAAAAAAAACCAAAAACAACCCAAAAAAATCCCCACAAAAACAAAAAAAAACCCAAAAACAACCCCAAAAAAATCCCCACAAGCACAAAAAACACCCCACAAAAAAAATCCCACAAAAAACCAAAAAAAATCTCAAAAAAACCAACAAAACCCCACAAAAACCCCACAGAAAACAAAATAAAAATAACTCAAAGAAACCCCAAAATAACAAAAAAAAGCTCTCCAAAAAGCCTACAGAAAAAGCAAATTAAAAAAAACCAAAACAAACCCCAGAACAACCAAAAAACTCCTCAAAAAAGCTCAAAAAGAAAACCCCAAAAACACCCTAAAAAAACCCTAAAAAACCCAAAAAAATCCCAAAAAACCCCTTAAAAAACCCTAAAAAAACCCCCCCAAAAACCCCTAAAAAACCAAAAAAAACCCCTAAAAAACCATAAAAAATCCCCCCCGAAAAAATAAAAAAAATTCCATAAAACCCAAAAAAAAACCCCAAAAAATCTCAAAAATTTCAAAAATTCACAAAAAATTAAAAAAAATCCCAGAAAAATTCCAAAAAATTCCAAAAAATTCCCCAAAAATTCCCCAAATTCCCAAATTCCCACCTCGAACATCTCCCCGTCCCTGAGGGGGCCGTTGGTCAGCACCACGCCCTTGTTGAACTCGTCCAGTGACCACCCTGGCCCAAAATTCCCCCCAAAAAATCAAAAAAAAACCCTAAAAATTCAAAAAAAATTCCAAAAAATTCCAAAAATTCCCAAAAAATTCCCCAAATTCCCAAATTCCCACCTCGAACATCTCCCCATCCCTGAGGGGCCGGTTGGTCAGCACCACGCCCTTGTTGAACTCGTCCAGCGACCGCCACGGCCCAAAATCCCCCAAAAAATCCCAGAAAAATCAAAAAAAAATGCCAAAAAAAGCCAAAAAAATTCAAAAAAAAACCCAAAAAATTCCCAAAAAAAGCCCAAAAATTCCCAAAATTCCCAAATTCCCACCTCAAACATCTCCCCGTCCCTGAGGGGCCGGTTGGTCAGCACCACGCCATTGTTGAACTCGTCCAGCGGCCGCCACGGCCCAAAATCCCCCCAAAAAATCCCAGAAAAATCAAAATAAATTCAAAAAAAATGCCAAAAAATTCCCAAAAAATTCCCAAAAATCCCCAAAATTCCCAAATTCCCACCTCGAACATCTCCCCGTCCCTGAGGGGCCGGTTGGTCAGCACCACGCCATTGTTGAACTCGTCCAGCGACCGCCACGGCCCAAAATCCCCCAAAAATATCAAAAAAAAATTCAAAAAAAACCCCAAAAATCCAAAAAAATTCCCAAAAAATTCCCAAAATTCTCAAATTCCTACCTGGAATATTTCCCCATCCCTCAGGGCTCTGGTGCTCAGCACCACGCCATTGTTGAACTCGTCCAGTGGCCGCCACGGCCCAAAATCCCCCAAAAAAATCCAAAAAAATCCCTAAAAATTTCCAAAAAAATTCCAAAAAAATTCCTAAAAAATTCCCAAAAAAATTCAAAAAAATTCCCAAAAAATTCCCAAAATTCCCAAATTCCCACCTCAAACATCTCCCCGTCCCTGAGGGGCCGGTTGGTCAGCACCACGCCCTTGTTGAACTCGTCCAGCGGCCGCCACATCCCAAAATCCCCCCAAAAAATCAAAAAAAATTCAAAAAAAACCCCCAAAAAATCCCAAAAAATTCCAAAAAAAATGCCAAAAAATTCCCAAAAATTCCCAAAAATTCCAAAATTCCCAAATTCCCACCTCAAACATCTCCCCGTCCCGGAGGGGCCGGTTGGTCAGCACCACGCCGTTGTTGAACTCGTCCAGCGGCCACCACGGCCCAAAATCCCCCAAAAAAATCCCAGAAAAATCAAAAAAAAGTCCAAAAAAATTCCAAAAAAATGCCAAAAAATTCCAAAAAATTCCCAAAAAATTCCCCAAATTCCCAAATTCCCACCTCGAACATCTCCCCGTCCCTGAGGGGCCGGTTGCTCAGCACCACGCCCTTGTTGAACTCGTCCAGCGGCCACCGTGGCCCAAAATCCCCCAAAAAATCAAAAAAAATCCCAAAAAATTCCTAAAAAATTCGAAAAAAATTCCCAAAATTCCCAAATTCCTACCTGGAATATCTCCCCATCCTCAGGGCTCTGGTGCTCAGCACCACGCCCTTGTTGAACTCATCCAGCGGCCGCCACGGCCCAAAATCCCCCCAAAAAATCAAAAAAAATCCCCAAAAAAATTCCAAAAAAATTCCAAAAAAATTCCCAAAAAATTCAAAAAAAATGCCAAAAAATTCCCAAAAAATTCCCAAAATTCCCAAATTCCCACCTCAAACATCTCCCCATCCCTGAGGGGCCGGTTGGTCAGCACCACGCCCTTGTTGAACTCGTCCAGCGACCACCACGGCCCAAAATCCCCCCCCAAAAATCCAAAAAAATCCCTAAAATATTCAAAAAAAATTCCAAAAAAATGCCAAAAAATTCCCAAAAATTCCCAAAAAATCCCCAAAATTCCCAAATTCCCACCTCGAACATCTCCCCGTCCCTGAGGGGCCGGTTGGTCAGCACCACGCCCTTGTTGAACTCGTCCAGCGGCCGCCACGGCCCAAAATCCCCCAAAAAATCCCAGAAAAATAAAAAAAAAATCAAAAAAAATTCCAAAAAAATGCCAAAAAATTCCAAAAAATTCCCAAAAAATTCCCAAAATTCCCAAATTCCCACCTCGAACATCTCCCCGTCCCGGAGGGGCCGGTTGGTCAGCACCACGCCCTTGTTGAACTCGTCCAGCGGCCACCACGGCCCAAAATCCCCCCAAAAAATCAAAAAAATCCCAAAAAATTCCTAAAAAATTCGAAAAAAATTCCCAAAATTCCCAAATTCCTACCTGGAATATCTCCCATCCTCAGGGCTCTGGTGCTCAGCACCACGCCCTTGTTGAACTCATCCAGCGGCCGCCACGGCCCAAAATCCCCCCAAAAAATCCCAGAAAAATAAAAAAAAAATCCAAAAAAATTCCAAAAAAATGCCAAAAAATTCCAAAAAATTCCCCAAAAATTCCCAAAATTCCCAAATTCCCACCTCGAACATCTCCCCGTCCCTGAGGGGCCGGTTGGTCAGCACCACGCCCTTGTTGAACTCGTCCAGTGACCACCACAGCCCAAAATCCCCCCAAAAAATCCCAGAAAAATAAAAAAAAATCCAAAAAAATTCCAAAAAAATTCCAAAAAATTCCCAAAAAATTCCTGAAATTCTTAAATTCCTACCTGGAATATCTCCCCATCCCTCAGGGCTCTGGTGCTCAGCACCACGCCCTTGTTGAACTCATCCAGCGGCCGCCACAGCCCAAAATCCCCCCAAAAAATCAAAAAAAATTCAAAAAAAACCCCAAAAAAATCCCAAAAAATTCCAAAAAAAATGCCAAAAAATTCCCAAAAATTCCCAAAAATTCCCAAAATTCCCAAATTCCCACCTCAAACATCTCCCCGTCCCTGAGGGGCTGGTTGGTCAGCACCACGCCGTTGTTGAACTCGTCCAGTGGCCACCATGGCCCAAAATCCCCCCAAAAAATCCCAGAAAAATCAAAAAAAAATCCAAAAAAATTCCAAAAAAATTCCAAAAAATTCCCAAAAAATTCCTGAAATTCTTAAATTCCTACCTGGAATATCTCCCCATCCCTCAGGGCTCTGGTGCTCAGCACCACGCCCTTGTTGAACTCATCCAGCGGCCGCCACAGCCCAAAATCCCCCCAAAAAATCAAAAAAAATTCAAAAAAAACCCCAAAAAAATAAAAAAAAATTCCCCAAAAATTCCAAAAAATTCCCAAAAATTCCCCAAATTCCCAAATTCCCACCTCGAACATCTCCCCGTCCCTGAGGGGCCGGTTGGTCAGCACCACGCCGTTGTTGAACTCGTCCAGCGGCCGCCGCCTCTCGGCCGTTTTGTGGCCGTTGCTGAGTTTGATGAGGGCCCCGCACTTCTCGTGGAACAGCAGCGCCTCGTTGGTCAGGGACGGGGCTGGAATGGGGCAAAAACAGCAGGAATTGGGAAAAACCCACGGGAATCCAGCGGGGAGGGAGGAAACGGGGAGGGAAAAGGTCAAAAAACGGGGCGGGGAGGGTGAAAAATGAGTCTGAGACCACAAAAGTGGTGGAAAATCACCCAAAAAACGAACCAGACACCCCAAAAATGGGGAAAACAGCCCAAAAATGCGTTAAAGACGCCTAAAAAGGGGCAAAACCAGCCCAAAATGGAGAAAAGGGCCCAAAAAATGGGCCCCAGCTGCCCCCAAATCCCATCTGTCAATCATAGGGGGGCAGAGCACAAGCCCGCCCCCTTTGGCCACGCCCCCACGTGACCACGCCCCTTTTACGAGAGGCCACGCCCCCTTTTCAGCCTTTCCCAATTTAACCCAAAATTTTCCCATTTTAATTCCATTTATCGCATTAAGCCCCGCCCCCTTTGGGTTTGGCCACGCCCACAACAAAGCCCACGCCCCTCTGTGGCTCATTAGCATAAAGGGGCGTGGTTTGACCCTGATATATCCACATGTATGGGTTTATTAGCATAAAGGGGCGTGGTTTGTTTGGGTCACATCCACACACATGGGGTTCATTAGCATAAAGGGGTGTGGTTTATCCCTGATATATCCACATGTAAGAGTTCATTAGCATAAAGGGGCGTGGTTTGTCCCTATTATAGCCCCACACATGGCTTCATTAGCATAAAGGGGCGTGGTTTCTTCCCATTATATCTGCATCTATTGTTCATTAGCATAAAGGGGCGTGGTTTGTCCCTGTTGTAGCCACACACATGAGCTCATTAGCATAAAGGGGCATGGCTTGTTCGGGTTATAGCCCCACACCTGGCTCATTAGCATAAAGGGGCGTGGTTTGTCCCTGTTATATCCACGTGCATATGTTGATTAGCATAAAGGGGCATGGTTTGTGTTAAATCCACATGTGTGGGTTCATTAGCATAAAGGGGCGTGGTTTAGTATTGTAATAGCCATTCATGGCTTCATTAGCATAAAGGGGCGTGGCTTGTTCAGGTGACATCCACATGCATGGGTTCATTAGCATAAAGGGGCGTGGTTTGGGTCACATCCATGCACATGGGGTTCATTAGCATAAAGGGGCGTGGTTTATCCCCATTATATCAACATATGTGGCTCATTAGCATAAAGGGGCGTGGTTTGTCCGTTACAATCATGTGCTTGGGTTCATTAGCATAAATGGGCGTGGTTTGTTTGGCGGTTAATCCACATGCATGTGCTCATTAGCATAAAGGGGCGTGGTTTGTTTGGGGTAAATCCACATGCATGTGCTCATTAGCATAAAGGGGCGTGGTTTGTTTGGGGTAAATCCACATGCATGTGCTCATTAGCATAAAGGGGTGTGGTTTATCCCTGATATATCCACATGCATGTGCTCATTAGCATAAAGGGGCGTGGTTTCCGCTCTGGCCCCGCCCCCCCCAGCACTCACCGCCCCCTGGTGGCTCCAGGCTGTCGGGGAATTTGTCCGGGCGGGGCTGGGGCGGGGCCCGGGGGGGGGGGGGCGGGGGGCAGAGCTGGGGGGTGGGGGAGGGGACATCAGTGACCCCTCCCCCATCACCCCCAAATTGCCCCCAAATTGCCCCAAATCCCCTGTCCTACGCCCCAAATTACCCCCAAACCCCCTTTCCACCCCCCCAAATCCCCCAAACCCCACTCAAACCCCCTTTCCCACCCCTCAAAACCCCTTAAAACGCCTAAACAACACCCCCAAATCCTCCCAAAACCCCTCTCTCACCCCCAAAACCCCCCTAAACCCTCCAAATTTCCACCAAACCCCCTTTTCCCACCCCCTAAACACCCCCAAATCCCCCCCAAACCCCCTCTCTCACCCCCTAAACGCCCCAAAACCCCTTTTCCCACCCCCTAAACCCCCAAATTCCCCCCAAACTGCCTTTCCCACCCCCCCAAAACCCTTTAAACCCCCCAAACCTCCCCAAAACCCCTTAAACCCCCCAAATCCCCCCAAACCCCCTCTCTCACCCCTAAACACCCCCAAAACCCCTTTTCCCACCCCCTAAACTCCCCAAATTCCCCCCAAACTGCCTTTCCCACCCCCCAAACCCCCTCTCTTACCTCAAAACCCCCCCAAAACCCCTTAAACCCCCCAAATCCCCCCAAACCCCCTCTCACCCCCCAAACACCCCCAAAACCCCTGAAATCCCCCCCAAACCCCCTCTCTCACCCCCCAAAATCCCCCCCAAACCCCCTCTCTCACCCCCTAAACCCTTTTCCCACCCCCCAAACCCCCTCTCTTACCCCCCAAACACCCCCAAAACCCCTTAAACCCCCCAAATTTCCCCCCCAAACCCCCTCTCACCCCCCAAAATCCCTCTCTCATCCCCTAAACCCCTTAAACCCCTCCAAATGCCCCCCAAACCCCCTCTCTCACCCCCTAAACACCCCCAAAACCCCTTTCCCCAACCCCTAAACACCCCCAAACCTCCCAAATCCCCCCAAACCCCCTCTCTCACCCCCCAAACCCCCCCAAAACCCCCTCTCACCCCTCAAAATCCCCCCAAACCCCCTCTCTCATCCCCTAAACCCCCCCAAATCCCCCCAAACCCCCTCTCTTACCCCCCAAACCCCCCCCAAAACCCCTTAAACCCCCCAAATTTCCCCCAAACCCCCTCTCACCCCCCAAAATCCCCCCCAAACCCCCTCTCTCATTCCCTAAACCCCTTTAAACCCCCCAAATCCCCCCCAAATCCCCTCTCTCACCCCCCAAACCCCCCCAAAACCCCTCAACCCCCCCCCAAACCCCCTCTCTTACCCCCCAAACCCCCCCAAAACCCCCAAAACCCCCCAAATTTCCCCCCAAACCCCCTCTCTCACCCCCCATCCCCTCCGCGGCCGCCGTCCCCTCGTCTCCCGTGTCCGCCCCGCGTCCCGTCCCCGCGCCGTCCGTCCGTCTCCTCCTCCTCGTCCGTGTCCAGCACGGTGACCTGGGTGCATTTCCCGTACAGATCCACCACGGCCCAGACGCGGGCGGGGATCCCTGCGGCCGCCACGCCGCAGTCGCGCCCGTTGACCCAGAGGCGCAGCTCGCCGCCGGCCGTGGCCTGCACGCCCACGCTGTCGCCCCTCGGCCAGCGCGTCCAGGTCCGGCCCGAAATCCTCGCGCAGGGAGCGCCCGTCCCGCAGCACCGAGCAGCCGGAAACCACCCAGGAGCCGCCCCGCAGCCCCGTGGCGCTGCTGGGGAACTCCAGCTCGGCCGGGTCCAGCGCCGTGACGCCGACCTCGATGGAGCCGCTCCAGGAATTCACCTGGAAATGGGGAAAATAGAGAAAAAACGGGGTTAAAATGGGTTAAAAATGGGATTTATGGGGTTAGAAATGGGATTTATGGGGTTAAAATGGGTTAAAATGGGGTTTATGGGTGCTGGGGAACTCCAGCTCAGCCGGGTCCAGGGCAGTGACGCCCACCTCGATGGAGCCGCTCCAGGAATTCACCTAAAAACACAAAAAACAGTGAAAAAATGGAATTTATGGGGTTAAAAATGGGTTAAAATGGGGTTTATGGGTGCTGGGGAACTCCAGCTCGGCCGGGTCCAGCGCCGTGACGCCCACCTCGATGGAGCCGCTCCAGGAATTCACCTAAAAATGGGGAAAAATGGGTTAAAGATAGGGTTTATGGGGTTAAAATGGGTTAAAATGGGGTTTATGAGGTGCTGGGGAACTCCAGCTCGGCCGGGTCCAGGG
>JANVCZ010000030.1:10122416-10176288 GCA_032357785.1 Periparus ater
ATTCCCCCTCCCCCCCCCCGTACCAGCCAGGGGTGCCCCCAGCAGCGACCCCACGCTCTCGAACATCTGCATGACGCCGATGGCCAGCGCCGCCCGGCCGGCCCCGACCACCTCGGCCACGCCGGCGAACTGCAGCGGCACCACGGCGCCGGCGCAGCCCCCGTAGGCGGCGGCCAGCGCCAGCAGCGCCCCGAAACTCCTCCCGAGCGGGCAGCAGCAGCGCCGCGGCCCCGGCCAGCGCCGCCCAACCCGACAGCTGCCGCAGCAACGCCGCCGCCGGCCGCGCCGCCAAACAGCCGGCCGCCAACCGCCCGCCGCCGTCCAGCACCGCCATGGCCGCCGCCACCGCCGCCGCGCCGGAGCCGTCGCAGCCCAGCTCCAGCGCGCGGCCGGCGCCGTGGACGAAGGGGACGTAGTAGCCGGCGTCCAGCAGGGGCGAAGGCGGCGGCGTAGCGGAGGAAGGGGCCGTGGCGGAGGAGCCAGGCCAGACCCGGACGAGCCCCCAATGGTTGTGATTCGGTTGTGATTCCGGTTGTGATTCCGGTTGTGATTCCGGTTGTGATTCCGGGGGTTCCGGGGGTTCCGGAGGGGCGCGGGGAGGCCGGAGGAGGGCGGCGGAGGCCACCAGGTGCAGGGAGACGGCGGCCAGGAGCAGCAGGGCCCCGCGCCAGCCGTACCAGTCCAGAGCCAGCGGGACCAGCGGCGTCAGCGCCAGCCCCGAGACGGCGGCGCCCGACACCGCCAGCGCCGTGGCCAGAGCGCGGCGGCGCGGGAACCAACGGGACACCGCGCCCAGGCCGGAGTGAAGGCCAGGGACCAGCCCAGGCCTGCGGGGGGGGAGGTTCTAGGTCATTCCATGGGTGGGGGTTGGGTTCTAGGTCATTCCATGGGTGGGATTTGAGTTCTAGATCATTCCATGGGTGGGGGTTGGGTTCTGGGTTATTCCATGGGGTGGGGGGGAGGTTCAAGGTCATTCCATGGGTGGGGGTTGGGTTCCAGGTCATTCCATGGGTGGGGGTTGGGTTCCAGGTCATTCCATGGGGTGGGGAGGATGAGGGTTTGGGTTCCAGGTCATTCTAAAGGGCGGGGGTTGGGTTCTAGATCATTCCGTGGGGTGGGGTTGGGTTCCAGGTCATTCCATGGGTGGGGGTTGGGTTCTAGGTCATTCCATGGGGTGGGGGTTGGGTTCTAGATCATTCCATGGGGTGGGGGTTGGGTTCTGGATCATTCCATGGGTGGGGGTTGAGTTCTAGGTCATTCCATGGGTGGGATTTGAGTTCTAGATCATTCCAGGGGGTGGAGTGAGGGGTTCCAGGTCATTCCATGGGGTGTGGAATGAGAGTTTGGGTTCTGGGTCATTCCATGGGGTGGGGGTTGGGTTCTAGATCGTTCTACAGTGTGGGGGAATGAAGGTTTGGGTTCCAGGTCATTCCAGGGGGTGGAGGAGCACGGATTCAGGTTTTAGATCATTCCATGGGGTGGGGGTTCGGTTCTAGATCATTCCATGGGGTGGAGGAACGAGGGTTTGGGTTCCAGGTCATTCCATGGGTGGGGGTTGGGTTCTAGATCATTCCATGGGTGGGGGTTGGGTTCCAGGTCATTCCATGGGTGGGATTTGGGTTCTAGATCATTCCATGGGTGGGATTTGGGTTTGAGGTCATTCCATGGGTGGGGGTTGGGTTCTAGATCATTCCATGGGGCGGGGGTTGGGTTTGAGGTCATTCCATGGGGTGGAGTGAGGGGTTCTAGATCATTCCATGGGTGGGATTTGGGTTCTAGATCATTCCATGGGGCGGGGGAATGAAGGTTTGGGTTCCAGGTCATTCCAGGGGGTGGAACCCCAACCCCCTCCCAGTCTGTCCCAGTGTCCCCAGTGCCCCTCCCAGTGTCCCCCAACCCCTTCCCAGTGCCTCCAGTGCCTCCCAACCCCTTCCCAGTGCCCCCCAGTGCCCCCCCAACCTCCTCCCAGTGCCCCCAACCCCTTCCCAGTACCCTCAGTGCCCTCCCAGTGCCCTCAGTGCCCTCCCAGTGTTCCCCAGTGCACTCCCAGTCTGTCCCAGTGCCCCCCAACCCCCTCCCAGTGCCCCCCAACACCCTCCAGTACCCCCAGTGCCCTCTCAGTGCCCCCCAACCTCCTCCCAGTGCCCCCCAACCCCCTCCCAGTTCCTCCCAGTCCCTCCCAGTGCCCTCCCAGTGCCCCCCAACGCCCTCCCAGTCCCTCCCAATCCCCTCCCAGTGCCCTCAGTGCCCTCCCAGTGCCCCCCAGTGCCCTCCAGTGCCCTCCCAGTCTGTCCCAGTGCCCCCCAGTGCCCTCCCAGTGCCCCCCCAGTGCCCTCCCAGTCCCTCCCAGTGCCCTCCCAGTCCCTCCCAGTGCCCTCCCAGTCCCTCCCAGTGCCCTCCCAGTGCCCCCCAACACCCTCCCAGTCCCTCCCAGTCCCTCCCAGTCCCTCTCAGTGCCCTCCCAGTGCCCTCCAACCCCCTCCCAGTCCCTCCCAGTCCCTCCCAGTGCCCTCCAACACCCTCCCAGTCCCTCCCAGTGCCCTCCCAGTGCCCCCCAACACCCTCCCAGTGCCCCCCAGTGCCCCCCAGTTGCGGTACCTGTCAGCCCCCCCACGCTCAGGTACAGGTGCTCCAGGCGGGTGGCGAAGGCTCCCAGCGCCAGCCCCGCCCCCGCCAGCGCCCCCCCGGCCATGGCCACGCCCCGCGGGCCGAACCGGGCGCTCAGCGCCGCCGCCAGCGGGCCTGGGGGACACGGCCAAACTGGGAGCACTGGGAGCACTGGGATGGCCCCGTCAGCCCCTCCCAGGGCTCCCAGTTCGCTCCCAGTGCTCCCAGTTTCCCCCAATTCCCCCCCAGTCCCTCTCAGTCCCTCCCAGTCCATTCCCAGTCCCCCCCAATTCCCTCCCAGTATTCCCAGTCCCCCCCAGTCCCTCACAGTCCATTCCAGTCCCTCCCAGTCCCCCCAATTCCCCCCCAGTTCCCTCTCCCAGTATTCCCAGTATTCCAAATTCCCTCTCAGTCCCTCCCAATCCCTCCCAGTCCCTCCCAATCCCCTCCCAATCCCTCCCAGTCCCTTCCCAGCCCTTCCCAGTCCCTCCCAATCCCCTCCCAGTCCCTCCCAATCCCCTCCCAGTCCCTCCCAGTCCCTCCCAGTCCCCCCCAATCCCATCCCAGTCTCTCCCAATCCCTCCCAGTCCCTTCCCAATTCCCTCCCAGTCCCTCCCAGTCCCCCCCAATCCCATCCCAGTCCCTCCTAATTCCCTCCCAGTCCCTCCCAGTCCCTTCCCAATCCCTCCCAATTCCCTCCCAATCCCTCCAGTCCCTTCCCAGTCTCTCCCAGTATTCCCAGTTCCCTCTCCAGTCTCTCCCAATTCCCTCCCAGTCCCTCCCAGTCCCTTCCCAATCCCTCCCAATCCCCTCCCAGTCCCTCCCAGTCCCTTCCCAATCCCTCCCAATCCCCTCCCAGTCCCTCCCAGTATTCCCAATCCCCTCCCAGTCCCTCCCAGTCCTTCCCAATCCCTCCCAGTCCCCTCCCAGTCCCTCCCAGTCTCTCCCAGTCCCTCCCAGTCCCTCCCAATCCCCTCCCAATCCCCTCCCAGTCCCTCCCAGTCCCTCCCAGTCTCTCCCAATCCCCTCCCAGTCCATCCCAATCCCCTCCCAGTCCCTCCCAGTCCCCTCCCAGTCCTTCCAGTCCCTTCCCAATTCCCTCCCAGTCCCTCCCAGTCCCTCCCAGTCCCCCTCCCAGTCCCTCCCAGTCCCTCCCAGTCCCTCCCAGTCCCTTCCCAATCCCTCCCAATTCCCTCCCAGTCCCTCCCAATCCCCTCCCAGTCCCTCCCAGTCCCCCCCAATCCCTCCCAGTCCCTCCCAGTCCCCCCCAGTCCCCCCATCCCCTCTCACCCCCGAGCTGCAGCGCCGCCAGGGGGCAGGATCCCACCCAGGCCGCGGCGCGCGCGGGGGCCCGAAGGCGCCGCCCAGGGGGGGGAGGCAGAGCCCGAGCGCTGCGCGCGGCCCCGCTCACCAGCGCCACCTGCAGGAACGCGCCCGACAGCGCCGGGAGCGCGCCCGGGGGAACGGCCACAGGGGAGCCACGGCGGGGACAGCGGGGACAGCGGGGACAGCGGGGACAGCGGGGACAGCGGGGACAGCGGGGACAGCGGGGGGGTCACAGGGGACAGCGGGGACAGCGGGGACAGCGGGACAGCGGGGGGACACCGGGACACCGGGGACAGCGGGGGGACACCAGGGGGTCACGGGGACACCGGGGGGATCACAGGGGGATCGGGGGGGACACCGGGACAGCGGGGACACCGGGGACAGCGGGGACACCGGGGGGTCACGGGGACACGGGGGGACACGGGGACACCGGGACACCGGGGGGACAGTGTGGGGTCACCGGGGGGGACACCGGGGGGACACCGGGGGACACCAGGGGGGTCACAGGGACACCGGGGGGTCACAGGGACACCGGGGGGGACACCAGGGACAGCGGGGATACCGGGGGACACCGGGACACTGGGACACGGGGACACCGGGGGATCGGGGGGATGGGGGTCACAGGGACACGGGGGACACCAGGGACACCGGGGGACACCGGGACAGCGGGGACAGCGGGGGGTCACGGGGACACCGGGGACACCGGGGGGACAGTGTGGGGACACCGGGGGGTCACCGGGGGGACACCGGGACACCGGGGACACCGGGGGGACACGGGGACACGGGAAATGGGGGACACCGGGGGATCGGGGTAATCGGGGGGACACTGAGGGGACACGGGGGGACAGAGGAGGACACGGGGACACGGGGGGACACCGGGGGGGGATGCGGGAAATGTGGGACACCGGTGGGGGGGACACCGGGGGACAGAGGGGGGGGGACAATGGGGACACGGGGGACACGGGAAATGGGGGGCTGGGGTCACAGGGACACCGGGGACAGAGGGGGATCGGGGGATGGGGGACACCGGGGGGACACCGGGGGGGGACACAGGGGGCTGGGGATCACAGGGTCACAGGGTCACAGGGACACGGGGGGTGACAATGGGGGGCACGGGGGGACAGAGAGGAATGGGGGACACGGGGGGGACACGGGGGGATCGGGAAATGGGGGGCTGGGGACAGGGGGACACGGGAGATGGGGGCTGGGGGTCACAGGGACACGGGGGGACACTGGGGGACAAGAGACAGAGGGGGCTGGGGTCACGGGGACACGGGAAACGGGGGTTGGGGACAAGGGGACAGCGGGAATTGGGGGTCAGGGGGTCACAGGGACACCAGGAGGGACACAGGGGGGTCACGGGGACAGCGGGAATTGGGGGTCAGGGGGTCACAGGGACACCAGGAGGGACACAGGGGGGTCACTGGGGACAGTGGGAATTGGGGGTCAGGGAGGGACAGGGACAAGGAGGGGACACCAGGGACAGAGGGAAATGGGGGCTGGGGACACGGGGACACCGTGGGGACAGCGGGGGACAGCGGGAATTGGGGGTCAGGGAGGGACAGGGACAAGGAGGGGACACCAGGGACAGAGGGAAATGGGGGCTGGGGACACGGGGACACCGTGGGGGACAGCGGGGACAGCGGGAATTGGGGGTCAGGGGGTCACGGGGACAGCGGGGACGGGGTGAAACGGGGACAGCGAGGACAGGGGACAGCGGCAAATGGGGGCTGGGGGGTCACAGGGACACCGCGGGGACACTGAGGGGACGCCGGGGGACAGTGGGGGTCACAGGGGGTCACCGGGGGGTCACGGGGGGTCACAGGGGGGTCACGAGGGGTTTAAGGTGTCACGAGAGGTCAGGAGGTCACTTGGGGAGGGGGTCAGGGGTACCCCAGGATCTTTGGGGGGGTCCCCAATGTCCGGCACCAGCAGCCTGCAGAAACAAACCCCACCCGGGGGTCTCAGGGGGGCTCGGGAGGTCTCGGGGGGGCTCAGGGGGGTCCCGGGAGGTCTCGGGGGGGGCTCAGGGGGTCTCAGGGGGGGCTCAGGGGGGCTCAGGGGGTTGGGAGGGTCCCGGGAGGTCTCAGGGGGTCTCAGGGGGTCCCGGGGGGTCTCAGGGGGGTCTCAGGGGGGTCTCAGGGGGTTGGGAGGGTCCCAAGGGGTCAGGGGACACCCAAAATTCTGGGGGGAATCAGAGGTCAGAGGTCACCAGGGGGTCAGAGGGGACCCAGGTGGGGTTTGGGGGGGTCTCAGTGAGTCTGGGGGGGTTTGAGGGGTCCGGTGAGTCCCGGGGGGGGTCGCAGGTGATTTGGGGGGTCCAGGGGGGGGTCCCAGTGTCCGGTCCCGCTCCGTACCTGGTGCAGCTCAGGGACAGCTTTGGGGGGGTGGGGGTGGGGGGCGAAGTCCCCTGGAGGGGGCGGGGGGGGTCACCCGTGTCCCTGTGAGGGGGGGGGGGGGGGGGAGGGGTCTCTGTTAATTAATGATCGCCCCCCGCCCCCCCCCAACACCGTTCAAAGGGCGCCAGGAGGGGGCGGGGCCTCCTCGCCGTAGCTCCGCCCCTTTCCCCCTTCCTCATCCAAGATGGCGCCGCCCATTTGGCCTCACCCCAAAATGGCGTCCGTCGTTAAGCCCCGCCCCCTTTTGATTTGCCCTCACTCAAGATGGCGCCCGCCATTCACCCCATTCCCTCCCTGCCCTCACCAAGATGGCGCCCGCCATTAACGCTCGTTCACTCACTGCCCTCACCAAGATGGCGGCCGCCGTTAACCCCCATTCCCTCCCTGCCCTCACCAAGATGGCGCCCACCGTTAACGCCCATTCCCTCCCTGCCCTCACCAAGATGGCGGCCACCATTAACCCCCATTCCCTCCCTGCCCTCACCAAGATGGCGCCCGCCATTAACCCCCATTCCCTCCCTGCCCTCACCAAGATGGCGCCCGCCATTAACCCCCATTCACTCACTGCCCTCACCAAGATGGCGCCCGTCATTCACCCCCCATTCCCTCCCTGCCCTCACCAAGATGGCGCCCGCCATTAACGCCCGTTCACTCACTGCCCTCACCAAGATGGCGCCCGCCATTAACCCCCATTCCCTCCCTGCCCTCACCAAGATGGCGCCCGCCATTCACGCCCGTTCCCTCCCTGCCCTCACCAAGATGGCGGCCACCATTAACCCCCATTCCCTCCTGCCCTCACCAAGATGGCGCCGCGGCTTCAGGCCCCGCCCCCGGCCCCGCCCCCCGCGCGGGGCACGCCGGGAGCCGGGGATTCCCCAGCGCGTGAGGCGCGGGAGCCGGCCGGCGGTACCGGGGGGGTTTTGGGGGGTCCCGGGGGGGTTTTGGGGGGGTCCCGGGGGGTTCTGGGGGGTCCCCGGGGGTCTCCGGGGTTCAGGGGGGTCCCCCCAACCCCTGGGGGTTCCATTGTGGGGGGGGGTTCCCATCCTGAGGGGTCCCCTCAGGCTGAGGGGGGGGCGGTGGCGGGAATTTGGGGGGGGGGGGGCGCGGCTTTTTGGGCCCCTCAGGGAGGGTGGGGGAGGGGCAGGGGAGGTTTGGGGGTCCCCACAGTGGGGGAGGGGAGGTTTTGAGGGGGGGGGTCCCCAAAATCCCCCAAATTTAACCCAAAATGGAGGGGGGGGGGGGAACAGAGTGGGGGCGGGGCTTTAAGGGGCGGGGCTTGAGGAGGCCCCGCCCTCAAAAAATTGGGATTTTGGGGATTCCCAAAAAAAATTGGGAATTCCCAAAAAAATCTCGGGGTTCCCCTCCCCCCCCCCCTCAGGGGAGCCGCCGCCCCTCCCCCACCATGGCCGAGGAGCTGGAGCCGCTGCTGGGGGGGGAAGGGTTCCTGGACCTGTGGAAAATGTGAGGATTTGGGGGAAAAACGGGGGATTTTGGGAAAAAATGGGGGATTTTGGGGAAAAATGGGGGATTTGGGGGAGAATAGGGGATTTTTTTGGGGGGAGAAATGGGGGATTTGGGGGGGAAAATGGGAGGTTTTGGGGGAAAAATGGGGGATTTTGGGGGGATTTTGGGGAAAAAATGGGGGGTTTTGGGGGTAAAATGGGGGGTTTTGGGAAAAAATGGGGGGGTTTGGGGGGAAAAAATGGGGGATTTGGGGAAAAAATGGGGGATTTGGGGAAAAATGGGGGATTTGGGAAAAAATGGGGGGATTTGGGGAAAAATGGGGGGTTTGGGAGGGAAAATGGGGGATTTTTGGGAGTTAAATGGGGGATTTTGGGGGGAAAATGGGGGATTTGGGGGAAAAAAAGGGGGGATTTTGGGGAAAAAATGGGGGGTTTTGGGAAAAAATGGGGGATTTTGGGAAAAATGGGGGGTTTGGGGGGAAAAAAATGAGGGGTTTGGGGGAAAAATGGGGGACTTTGGAAAAAATAGGGGGGGTTTGGCGGAAAAATGGGGGGTTTTGGAAAAAAAATGGGGGGGGGGTTGGGGAAAAATGGGGGATTTTGGGGGAGAATAGGGGATTTTTTGGGGGGGGAAATGGGGGATTTTGGGGGGAAAATGGGAGGTTTTGGGAAAAATGGGGGGTTTGGGGGAAAAAATGGGGGATTTCGGGAAAAAATGGGGGGTTTTGGGGGGAAAATATGAATTTTTGGTGGAAAAATGTGTGATTTTGGGGGGGAAATGTGTGATTTTGGGGGGAAAATGGGGGATTTTGGGAAAAAATGGGGATTTTTGGGAGGGAAATGGGGGATTTTGTGGGGAAAATGGGAGGTTTTGGGAAAAATGGGGGGTTTTGGGGGAAAAATGCGGGATTTTGGAAAAAAATGGGGGATTTTGGGTAAAAATGGGGGGTTTTGGGGGGCTTTAGGGTGGAAAATGTGAGGATTTGGGGGAAAAATGGGGGATTTTGGGGGGAAAATGGGGGATTTGGGGAAAAAATGGGGGATTTTTGGGGGGGAAATGGGGGATTTTGGGAAAAAATGGGGGGTTTGGGGGGAAAATGGGGGATTTGGGAGGAAAAAAGGGGGTTTTTGGGAAAAATTAGTGGCTTTGGGGGTGAAAATGAGGGATTTTGGGGGGAAATGGGGATTTTGGGGGGGCTTTAGGGTGGAAAGTGTGAGGATTTGGGGGGAAAATGGGGGATTTTGGAAAAAAATGGGATTTTTGGGGGAAAAATGGGAGATTTTGGGGGGGAAAATGGGAGAATTTGGGAATAAATGGGAGATTTTGGGGAGAAAATGGGGGATTTGGGTGTAGAATGGGATATTTGGGGTGGAAAATGGGAGATTTTTGGGGAAAATGTGAGGTCTTGGGGGTCTTTACGGTGGAAAATGTGGGGATTTGGGGGAAAAAAGGGGGATTTGGGGAAAAAAACGGGGGATTTTGGGGGGAAAATGGGAGATTTTGGGAAAAATTTGGGGAAAATGGGAGGTTTTGGGGAAAAAATGGGGGGTTTGGGGGGGAAAATGGGGCTTTAGGGTGGAAAATACGAGGATTTGGGGGGAAAAAGGGGGATTTTGGGAAAAAAACGGGAGATTTTGGGGGGAAAATCGGTGAATTTGGGTGAAAACTGGAAGATTTTGGGTGTGAAATGGGAGAATTTTGGTAGAAAAGAGGAGGTTCTGGGGTTTTGGGTGGGAAATGTGGGATTTTGGTTGATAAATTGAATATTTTGGGGTGATCTTTGATTTCTTTTCTTTTCAGGCTTCCCGATAACATCAATTCCATCCCTGAGGATTCTTTGGATTGGGTGAGTGGGGAGGCACCAAAAAACGGGGAAAAATCCCCAAAAATGGGCAAAATTACCAAAAAATGCCCCAAGGGGGGGTGGGGAACCCAAAAAGGGTCAGGGGTGTTGCAGGACCCCTCCCCAAAACGGGATCCTGGACCCCAAAATTGGGGTTTGGGTGTCCTGAGACCCCTTAAAAATTGGATTCTTCAACTCAAAATGATCCCAAATTCTCTCAAAATTGGGTTTTTCCACCTCAAATCCCCCAAAATGGAATTTTTTCACCAAAAAATGCTCCTACATTGTCCCAAAATTTGATTTTTTCCCCCAAAAGAGATCGCAAACTCAACTAAACCTTCAAAAAATGGGACCTTTTTGTCTAAAAATTTTCCCAAATTTCCACCAACTCAGATTTCCTTTCCCCAAAATCCCCCAAAATTGTATTTTTCCTCAAAAACTAGATTTATTTCTCCAAAAATTAGGTTTTTTCCCCCAAAATTGGAATTTTTTCCCCAAATTTTGATTTATTTCCTCCAAAATTGAATTTATTTCTGCCAAAAATTGAATTTTTACCCCAAAAATTGAATTGTTTTTGCCCCAAAACTGGGATTTTTTTCCCCCAAAAATGGTTCCAAATTCCCCAAAAATTGGGATTTTTCCCCCCAAAAATTAGGATTTTTTTCCCAAAATTGGGATTTTTCCCAAATTTGGGATTTTTCCCCCAAAAATTGGGATTTTCCCCCCCCAAAATTAGGATTTTTTCCCAAAAATTGGGATTTTTCCCCAAAATATTTGGGATTTTTCCCAAATTTGGGATTTTCCCCCCCAAAAATTGGGATTTCTCCCCCCAAAAATTGGGATTTTTCTCCCCAAAATTGGGATTTTCTCCCCAACATTGGGATTTTTCCCCCCAAAAATTAGGATTTTTTTCCCCCCAAAATTAGGATTTTTTTCCGAAAATTGGGATTTTTCCCCAAAAAATTGGGATATTTTCCCAAAATTGGGATTTTTCTCCCCAAAAATGATCCCAAATTCCCCCAAAATTGGGACTTTTTCCCCCCAAAATTGGGATTTTTCCCCCAAAATTGGGATTTTCCCCCCAAAAATTGGGATTTTTCCCGAAAATTGTGATTTTTTCCCCCCAAAATTAGGATTTTTTTCCCAAAATTGGGATTTTTCCCCCCAAAAATGGGGATTTTTCCCAAAAATTGGGTTTTTCCCCCTAAAAATTGGGATTTTCCCCCCAAAAATTGGGATTTTCCCCTCAAAAATTGGGATTTTTCCCAAATTTGAGATTTTTCCCCCCAAAATTGGGATTTTTCCCCCCCAAAATTAGGATTTTTTTCCCAAAAATCGGGATTTTTCCCAAATTTGGGATTTTTCCCCCCAAAAATTGGGATTTTTCTCCCCAAAAATTGTGATTTTTCCCCCCCAAAATTAGGATTTTTTTCGCAAAATCGGGATTTTTCCCCCCAAAAATTGGCATTTTTCCCCCCAAAAATTAGGATTTTTTTCCCAAAAATTGGGATTTTTTCCCCAAATTTGGGATTTTTTCCCCAAATTTGGGATTTTCCCCCCAATTCCCGCCCTCCCCTCCCCCCCGCAGGAGCTGAGCCCCCTGGGGGTGGTCCCGGAGCCCCCCGGGGGGGTGGGGGAGGGGCCGGCGCCGCCCCCTCCCCCCGCGGAGCCCCCCCCGCCGCCCCTCCCCCCCCCGGCCGTGCCCTCCACCGAGGATTACGGGGGGGAGCACGACTTCCGGCTGGAATTCCGGGAAACCGGCACCGCCAAATCCGTCACCTGCACCGTGAGTACAGCGGGAAAAATCCCGGGATTCTGGGAAAAAATCCGGGAATTCTGGGGAGAAATCTGGGAAAAAATCCGGGAAAAAATCCCGGAATTCTGGGGAGAAATCTGGGAATTCTGAGAAATGGGAACGGCCAAATCCGTCACCTGCACCGTGAGTACAGCGGGAAATAATCCCGGAATTCTGGGGAAAAAATCCGGGAATTCTGGGGAAAAACCTGGGAAAAAATCCGGGAATTCTGGGAAAAAATCTGGGAATTAAACTGGGAATTAAACTGGGAATTCTGGGGATTCTGGGAAATGGGAACGGCCAAATCCGTCACCTGCACCGTGAGTACAGCGGGAAAAATCTGGGAATTCTGGGAATTAATCTGGGAAAAAATCTGGGAATTCCTGGGAAAAAATCCGGGAATTCTGGGGAGAAATCTGGGAATTCTGGGAAACGGGAACAGCCAAATCCGTCACCTGCACTGTGAGTACACGGGAATAATCTGGGAGTTGTGGGGAGAAACCTGGGAAAAAATCCAGGAATTAATCTGGGAATTCTGGGAATTAATCTGGGAAAAAATCTGGGAATTCTGGGAAATAATCCGGGAATTCCGGGAAACCGGAACGGCCAAATCCGTCACCTGCACCGTGAGTACAGCGGGAAAAATCCCGGAATTCTGGGGAAAAAATCCGGGAATTCTGGGGAGAAATCTGGGAATTAATCTGGGAAACGGGAACAGCCAAATCCGTCACCTGCACCGTGAGTACAGCGGGAAATAATCTGGGAATTGTGGGGGGAAATCCCGGAAAAAATACGGGAAAAAATCCAGGAATTCTGGGGAGAAACCTGGGAAAAATCCGGGAATTCTGGGAATTAATCTGGGAAAAAATCCGGGAGTTAATCTGGGAAAAAATCTGGGAATTCTGGGAAATAATCCGGGAATTCTGGGAAACCGGCACCGCCAAATCCGTCACCTGCACCGTGAGTACACCGGGAATAATCCGGGAATTGTGGGGAGAAACCTGGGAAAAAATCTGGGAATTCTGGGGAGAAATCTGGGAATTCTGGGAAATGGGAACGGCCAAATCCATCACCTGCACCGTGAGTACAGGCGGAATAATCCGGGAATTGTGGGGAGAAACCTGGGAAAAAATCTGGGAATTCTGGGGAGAGACCTGGGAAAAAATCCGGGAATTAATCCAGGAATTCTGGGAAAAAATCTGGGAAAAAATCTGGGAATTCTGGGGAGAAATATGGGAATTCTGGGAAACCAGAACGGCCAAATCCATCACCTGCACCGTGAGTACAGCGGGAAAAATCCCGGGATTGTGGGAAGAAATCCCAGAAAAAATCCGGGAAAAAATCCGGGAATTCTGGGGAGAAACCTGGGAAAAATCCGGGAATTCTGGGAATTAATCTGGGAAAAAATCCGGGAGTTAATCTGGGAAAAAATCTGGGAATTCTGGGAAATAATCCGGGAATTCTGGGAAACTGGCACCGCCAAATCCGTCACCTGCACCGTGAGTACACCGGGAATAATCCGGGAATTCTGGGGAGAAACCTGGGAAAAAATCTGGGAATTCTGGGAATTAATCCGGGAAAAAATCCGGGAAAAAATCTGGGAATTCTGGGAATTAATCCGGGAAAAAATCCGGGAAAAAATCTGGGAATTCTGGGAATCAATCCGGGAATTCTGGGGAGAAATCTGGGGAGAAATCCAGGAATTGATCTGGGAATTCTGGGAATTAATCTGGGAAACGGGAACAGCCAAATCCGTCACCTGCACCGTGAGTACACCGGGAATAATCCGGGAATTCTGGGGAGAAACCTGGGAAAAAATCCGGGAATTAATCTGGGAATTCTGGGAAATAATGTGGGAAAAAATCTGGGAATTCTGGGGAGAAACCTGGGAATTCTGGGAAATAATCTGGGAATTCTGGGGAGAAATCTGGGAAAAAATCCAGGAATTAATCTGGGAATTCTGGGAATTAATCTGGGAAACGGGAACGGCCAAATCCGTCACCTGCACTGTGAGTACAGGCGGAATAATCCGGGAATTCTGGGGAGAAACCTGGGAAAAAATCCGGGAAAAAATCTGGGAATTAATCTGGGAATTCTGGGGAGAAATCTGGGAATTCTGGGAAACGGGAACGGCCAAATCCGTCACCTGCACCGTGAGTACAGCGGGAAAAATCCCGGAATTGTGGGGAGAAATCCCAGAAAAAATCCGGGAAAAAATCCGGGAATTCTGGGGAGAAACCTGGGAAAAATCCGGGAATTCTGGGAATTAATCTGGGAAAAAAATCCGGGAGTTAATCTGGGAAAAAATCTGGGAATTCTGGGAAATACTCCGGGAATTCTGGGAAACCGGCACCGCCAAATCCGTCACCTGCACTGTGAGTACACCGGGAATAATCCGGGAATTCTGGGGAGAAACCTGGGAAAAAATCTGGGAATTCTGGGGAGAAATCTGGGAATTCTGGGAAATGGGAACGGCCAAATCCGTCACCTGCACCGTGAATACAGGCGGAATAATCCGGGAATTCTGGGAATTAATCTGGGAAAAAATCTGGGAATTCTGGGGAGAAACCTGGGAAAAAATCCGGGAATTAATCCAGGAATTCTGGGAAAAAATCTGGGAAAAAATCTGGGAATTCTGGGGAGAAACCTGGGAATTCTGGGAAATAATCCAGGAATTCTGGGGAGAAATCTGGGAAAAAATCCGGGAATTAATCTGGGAATTCTGGGAATTAATCTGGGAAACGGGAACGGCCAAATCCGTCACCTGCACTGTGAGTACAGGCGGAATAATCCGGGAATTCTGGGGAGAAACCTGGGAAAAAATCCGGGAAAAAATCTGGGAATTAATCTGGGAATTCTGGGGAGAAATCTGGGAATTCTGGGAATTCTGGGAAATGGGAACGGCCAAATCCGTCACCTGCACCGTGAGTACAGGCGGAATAATCTGGGAATTCTGGGGAGAAATCTGGGAAAAAATCCGGGAATTAATCTGGGAATTCTGGGGAGAAATCTGGGAATTCTGGGGAGAAATCTGGAAATTCTGGGAAACAATCCAGGAATTCTGGGGAGAAACCTGGGAAAAAATCTGGGAATTAATCTGGGAAAAAATCCGGGAATTCTGGGGAGAGATCTGGGAAAAAGTCCAGGAATTAATCTGGGAATTAATCTGGGAATTCTGGGAAATAATGCCGGAATTCTGGGAAACGGGAACAGCCAAATCCGTCACCTGCACCGTGAGTACAGCGGGAAAAATCCCGGAATTGTGGGGAGAAATCTGGGAAAAAATCCGGGAATTAATCCCGGAAAAAATCTGGGAATTCTGGGGAGAAATCCGGGAATTCTGGGAAATGGGAACGGCCAAACCCATCACGTGCACCGTGAGTACACCGGGAAAAAATCTGGGAATTCTGGGAATTAATCCGGGAATTCTGGGGAGAAATCTGGGAAAAAATCCGGGAAATAATCTGGGAATTAATCTGGGAATTCGGGGGAGAAATCTGGGAATTCTGGGAAATAATCCGGGAAAAAATCTGGGAATTAATCTGGGAATTCTGGGAAATAATTCGGGAATTCTGGGAAATCCGGGAATTCTGGGAATTCTAGGGAATCTGGGAAATAATCCAGGAATTCTGGGAAATCCAGGAATTCTGGGGAATAATTCAGGAATTCTGGTGGGGGGGAATTCTGGGAAACGGGAACGGCCAAATCCGTCACCTGAACCAGGAGTTGGGAATCCGGGAATTCTGGGAAATTTGGGAATTCTGGGAATTAATCTGGGAATTCTGGGAATTAATCTGGGAATTCCGGGGAAATCCGGGAATTGTGGGAATTAATCTGGGAATTCTGGGGGAGAATTCCGGGAATTCTGGGAATTAATCTGGGAATTCTGGGGAATTTGGGAATTCTGGGAATTAATCTGGGAATTCTGGGGAATCCAGGAATTCTGGAGAACTTGGGAATTCTGGGAATTAATCTGGGAATTCCGGGGAAATCCGGGAATTGTGGGAATTAATCTGGGAATTCTGGGGGAGAATTCCGGGAATTCTGGGAATTAATCTGGGAATTCTGGGGAATTTGGGAATTCTGGGAATTAATCTGGGAATTCTGGGGAATCCAGGAATTCTGGAGAACTTGGGAATTCTGGGAATTAATCTGGGAATTCCGGGGAAATCCGGGAATTGTGGGGGAGGGGAAGGGAATTCCGGGAATTTGGGGGAAGGGAATTTCACTGGGATGGATTTTATTGGGAATTTGGGATATTGGGGTGGATTTTATTGGGAATTTTGATTATTGGGATGGATTTTTTTTGGGATTTTGGGTTTCTGGGATGGATTTTTTTGGGATTTTGGGATATTTGGGTGTTCCCAGAGCCCTCCCAGTAACTCCCAGTTGCTCCCAGTAATCCCCAGTGCTGAACAAGCTGCACTGGGATGGATTTTACTGGGAATTTTGATTATTGGGATGGATTTTTTCGGGATTTTGGGATATTGGGGTGGATTTTTTTGGGATTTTGGGATATTTGGGATGGATTTTTTTGGGATTTTGGGTTTCTGGGATGGATTTTTTTGGGATTTCGGGATATTTGGGTGTTCCCAGAGCCCTCCCAGTAACTCCCAGTTGCTCCCAGTACTCCCCAGTGCTGAACAAGCTCCACTGGGATGGATTTTATCGGGAATTTGGGATATTTGGGTGGATTTTATCGGGATTTTGGGTTTCTGAAGTGCATTTTTTGGGGATTTTGGGATCTTGGGGTGAATTTTTTGGGGATTTTGGGTCACTGGGGGTGTCCCAGAGCCCTCCCAGTAACTCCCAGTTTGTCCCAGTACTCCCCAGTGCTGAACAAGCTCTACTGGGATGGATTTTATTGGGAATTTGAGATATTTGGATGTTTTTTATTGGGATTTTGGGATGTTTGGGATGGATTTTTTGGGGATTTTGGGATATTTGGATGGATTTTTTGGGGGATTTTGGGATATTTGGGTGTTCCCAGAGCCCTCCCAGTAACTCCCAGTTGCTCCCAGTACTCCCCAGTGCTGAACAAGCTCCACTGGGATGGATTTTATTGGGAATTTGGGATATTTGGATGTTTTTTATTGGGATTCTGGGTTTCTGGGATGGATTTTTTTGGGATTTTGGGATATTTGGGGGTTCCCAGAGCCCTCCCAGTAACTCCCAGTTTGTCCCAGTACTCCCCAGTGCTGAACAAGCTCCACTGGGATGGATTTTATTGGGAATTTTGATTATTGGGATAGTTTTTATCAGGATTTGGGGATATTCGGATGTTTTTTATCGGGATTTTGGGTTTCTGGGATGGATTTTTTTGGGATTTTGGGATATTTGGGTGTTCCCAGAGCCCTCCCAGTAACTCCCAGTTCCTCCCAGTACTCCCCAGTGCTGAACAAGCTCCACTGGGATGGATTTTATTGGGAATTTTGATTATTGGGATGGTTTTTATCAGAATTTTGGGATATTTGGGTGGATTTTATGGGGATTTTGGGTTTCTGGGATGGATTTTTTTGGGATTTTGGGATATTTGGGTGTTCCCAGAGCCCTCCCAGTAACTCCCAGTTCCTCCCAGTACTCCCCAGTGCTGAACAAGCTCTACTGGGATGGATTTTATTGGGAATTTTGATTATTGGGATGGATTTTATCGGGATTTTGGGATATTGGGGTGGATTTTATTGGGATTTTGGGATATTGGGGTGGATTTTTTTGGGATTTCGGGATCTTGGGGGGTTCCCAGAGCCCTCCCAGTAACTCCCAGTTTGTCCCAGTACTCCCCAGTGCTGGACAAGCTGCACTGGGATGGATTTTAATGGGAATTTGGGATATTTGGGTGTTTTTTATTGGGAATTTTGGGTTTCTGGGATGGATTTTTTTGGGATTTTGGGATATTTGGGGGTTCCCAGAGCCCTCCCAGTAACTCCCAGTTGCTCCCAGTACTCCCCAGTGCCGAACAAGCTCTACTGGGATGGATTTTATTGGGAATTTTGATTATTGGGATGGATTTTGGGTCACGGGGATGGTTTTTTTTGGGATTTTGGGTTTCTGGGATGGATTTTTTTGGGATTTCGGGATCTTGGGGGGTTCCCAGAGCCCTCCCAGTAACTCCCAGTTTGTCCCAGTACTCCCCAGTGCTGAACAAGCTGCACTGGGATGGATTTTATCGTTAATTCGTGTCACTGGGATGGTTTTTATTGGGATTTTGGGATCTTGGGGTGGATTTTTCGGGGATTTTGGGATATTTGGGGGTTCCCAGAGCTCTCCCAGTAACTCCCAGTTGCTCCCAGTACTCCCCAGTGCTGAACAAGCTGTACTGGGATGGATTTTATTGGGAATTTGAGATATTTGTGTGTTTTTTATTGGGATTTTGGGATATTGGGGTGGATTTTTTCGGGATTTTGGGATATTTGAATGATTTTTTCGGAGATTTTGGGATATTTGGGGATTCACAGAGCCCTCCCAGTAACTCCCAGTTTGTCCCAGTACTCCCCAGTGCTGAACAAGCTCCACTGGGATGGATTTTATCGTTAATTTGGGATATTTGGGTGTTTTTTATTGGGATTTTGGGTTTCTGGGATGGATTTTTTTTGGATTTCGGGATCTTGGGGGTTCCCAGAGCCCTCCCAGTAACTCCCAGTTCCTCCCAGTACTCCCCAGTGCTGAACAAGCTGTACTGGGATGGATTTTATCGTTAATTTGTGTTAATGGGATGGTTTTTATTGGGATTTTGGGTTTCTGGAATGGATTTTTTTGGGGATTTTGGGATATTTGGGGGTTCCAGGACCCCTCCCAGTAACTCCCAGTTCCTCCCAGTACTCCCCAGTGCTGGACAAGCTGTACTGGGATGGATTTTATTGGGAATTTGAGATATTTGGATGTTTTTTTATTGGGATTTTGGGATATCTGGATGGGTTTTTTTGGGATTTTGGGATATTTGGGGATTCCCAGAGCCCTCCCAGTAACTCCCAGTTCCTCCCAGTACTCCCCAGTGCTGAACAAGCTGTACTGGGATGGATTTTATCGTTAATTCGTGTCACTGGGGTGGTTTTTATTGGGATTTTGGGATATTTGGGGGGATTTTTTGGGGATTTTGGGATTCTGGGATGGATTTTTTTGGGATTTTGGGATATTTGGGGGTTCCCAGAGCCCTCCCAGTAACTCCCAGTTTGTCCCAGTACTCCCCAGTGCTGAACAAGCTCTACTGGGATGGATTTTATTGGGAATTTTGATTATTGGGATGGTTTTTATTGGGATTTTGGGATCTTGGGGTGGATTTTTTTGGGATTTTGGGATATTTGAATGATTTTTTTGGGGATTTTGGGATATTTGGGGGTTCCAGGACCCCTCCCAGTAACTCCCAGTTCGTCCCAGTACTCCCCAGTGCTGAACAAGCTGTACTGGGGTGGATTTTACTGGGAATTTTGATTATTGGGATGGATTTTATTGGGATTTTGGGTTTCTGGGATGGATTTTTTGGGGATTTTGGGATATTTGGATGGAATTTTTTTGGGGATTTTGGGATATTTGGGGGTTCCCAGAGCCCTCCCAGTAACTCCCAGTTCCTCCCAGTACTCCCCAGTGCTGAACAAGCTGTACTGGGATGGATTTTATTGGGAATTTGAGATATTTGTGTGTTTTTTATCGGGATTTTGGGATATTTGAGTGGATTTTATCGGGGTTTTGGGTTTCTGGGATGGATTTTATTGGGATTTTGAGATATTTGGATGGAATTTTTCGGGGATTTTGGGATATTTGGGTGTTCCCAGAGCCCTCCCAGTAACTCCCAGTTTGTCCCAGTACTCCCCAGTGCTGAACAAGCTGTACTGCCGCCTGGCCAAGCCGTGCCCGGTGCAGGTCAGGGTGGGGGTCCCGCCGCCCCCCGGGGCTCTGCTCCGCGCCGTCGCCGTCTACAAGAAATCCGAGCACGTGGCCGAGGTGGTGAGGAGGTGTCCCCACCACGAGCGCTGCGGGGGAGGAGGTGAGACACCAAAATGGGGCAAAAAAACGGGATTTTGGGAAAAATTTAAAAAAAAAATGGGGAAAAACGGTGAAAAAATGGGGAAAAAATTCAAAAAAATGGGGAAAAAAATTGAAATAATGGGGAAAAAATTTGAAATAATGGGGGAAAAATGTGGGAAATGGGAAGGGGGGAGGAGGTGAGAGATGGGAATTGGGGGAAAAAACGGGGAATTTGGGAAAATTAAAAAAAAAGGAGGAAAGAAATTTAAAATAATAGGGAAAAAATGGGAAAAAATTCAAAATAATTGGGAAAAATGGGTGGGAATGGGGGGAAATTGGGAAATTTAGGGGCTGATTTTGGACTTTTCGTGCTGATTTTGAGGTTTTGGGGCACATTTTGGTGTTTTGGGGCTGATTTTGGGGCTGATTTGGGGTTTTTGGGCTGATTTTGGGGCAGATTTGGGGGTTCTGGGGTTGATTTTGGGTTTTTGGGGTTGAGTTTGGGGTTTTGGGGTTGATTTTGGGGTTTGGGTTCGATTTTGGGGTTTTTGGGGCCGATTTTGGGGTTTTGGGTTTGATTTGGGCATTGATTTTGGGTTTTTGGGGTTGATTTGGTGTTTTTGGGGCTGATTTTGGGTTTTTGGGTTTGATTTGGGGTTTTGGGGCTGATTTTGGGGTCAGGTTTTGGGGTTCTGGGGTCGATTTTGGGTTTTTGGGGCTGATTTTGGGGTTAATTTTGGGTTTTGGGGTTGATTTCAGGTTTTTGGGGCTGATTTTGTGTTTTTGGGGCTGATTTTGGGGTTCTGGGGCTGATTTTGGGGTTAATTTGGGGTTTTTTAGGTCAATTTTGGGGTTTTGGGGCTGATTTTGGGTTTTTTGGGGCTGATTTTGTGTTTTTGGGGCTGATTTGGGGTTCTGGGGCTGATTTTGGGGTCAGGTTTGGGTTTTTGGGGTCGATTTTGGGTTTTTGAGGTCAATTTTGTGTTTTTGGGGCTGATTTTGGGGTTCTGGGACTGATTTTGGGGCCGATTTTGGGTTTTTGAGGTCAATTTTGGGTTTTTGGGGCTGATTTTGGGGTTTTGGGGCCGATTTTGGGGTTTGGGTTTGATTTTGGGGTCAATTTTGGGTTTTTGGGGTTGATTTTGGGGTTTGGGGTTGATTTTGGGGTTAATTTTGGGTTTGGGGATCGATTTTGGGTTTTTGGGGCCGATTTTGGGGTTGGTTTTGGGTTCTGGGTTTGAGTTTGGGTTTTTAGGGCTGATTTGGGGGTTGATATTGGGTTTTTGGGGCTGAATTTGGATTTTTGGGGTTGATTTTGGGGTTGATTTGGGGTTTTGGGGGTTCTGGGGTTGATTTTGGGTTTGTGGGGCTGATTTTGGGGTCAGGTTTGGGTTTTTGAGGTCAATTTTGGGGTTTTGGGGCTGATTTGGTGTTTTTGGGGCTGATTTTGGGGCCGATTTTGGGTTTTTGAGGTCAATTTTGGGTTTTTGGGGCTGATTTTGGGGCTGATTTGGGGTTCTGGGGCTGATTTTGGGGTTAATTTTGGGTTTTGGGGTTGATTTCAGGTTTTTGGGGCTGATTTTGGGTTTTTGGGGCTGATTTGGGGTTCTGGGGCTGATTTTGGGGTCAGGTTTGGGTTTGGGGTTGATTTTGGGTTTTTGAGGTCAATTTTGGGCTTTTGGTGCAGATTTTGGGGTTTTTTGGGGGGTTTTGGTGCTGATTTGGTGTTTTTGGGGCTGATTTTGGGGCTGATTTTGGGTTTGTGAGGTCAATTTTGGGTTTTTGGGGATGATTTTGGGGCTGATTTGGGGTTCTGGGGCTGATTTTGGGGTTAATTTTGGGTTTTTGAGGTCAATTTTGGGGTTTTGGGGCTGATTTTGGGGTTTTGGGTTTGATTTTGTGGTTAATTTTGGGTTTTGGGGTTGATTTCAGGTTTTTGGGGCTGATTTTGGGGCTGATTTTGTGTTTTTGGGGCTGATTTTGGGGTTCTGGGGCTGATTTTGGGGTCAGGTTTGGGTTTTTGGGGTCGATTTTGGGTTTTTGGGGCTGATTTTGTGTTTTTGGGGCTGATTTGGGGTTCTGGGGCTGATTTTAGGGTCAGATTTGGGTTTTTGGGGCTGATTTTGGGGTTAATTTTGGGGTTTTTAGGTCAATTTTGGGTTTTTGGGGCTGATTTTGGGGCTGCTTTTTCGGTTTTTGGGGCTGATTTTGGGGTTCTGGGGCTGATTTTCGGGTTAATTTTGGGGTTTTTAGGTCAATTTTGTGTTTTTGGGGCTGATTTTGGGGTTCTGGGGCTGATTTTGGGGTCCCCCTCAGGTGATGCCCCCGCCCAGCACCTGATCCGGGTGGAGGGGAACCCCCAGGCTCGGTACCAGGACGACGAAACCACCAAGAGACACAGCGTGGCCGTGCCCTACGCGCCCCCCGAGGTGACCCCAAAACCCTTCCCTGGGACCCCAAAATCCCTTCCTGAACCACCCTGGGAGCCCAAAACCCTTCCCTGGGACCCCAGAAATCACCTCTGGGACACCAAAAACCCCCTGGGACACCAAAAATCTTCCCTGGGACCTCAAAACCCTTCCCTGGGACCCCAAAAATTCTCCCTGGGACCCCGAAAACCCACCCTGAACCACCCTGGAAACCCTAAAACCTCCCTTGGGACCCCAAAACCTTTCTCTGGGACCCCAAAAATCCCTTCCTGGGACCCCAAAAACCTCCCTGGGACCCCAAAATCCCTTCATGGGACCCCAAAAACCTCCCTGGGACCCCAAAATCCCTTCCTGGGATCCCAAAAACCTCCCTGGGACCCCAAAAATCTTCCCTGGGACCCCAGAAATCACCTCTGGGACCCCAAAAACCTCCCTGGGACCCCAAAAATCCTCCCTGGGACCCCAAAAACCTCCCTGGGACCCCAAAAATCCTCCCTGGGACCCCAAAAACCTCCCTAGGACCCCAAAACCCCCCTGGGAGCCCAAAAATCTTTCCTGGGACCCCAAAAACCTCCCTGGGACCCCAAAAACCCCCAAAACCCCACCAAAACACCCCCAAAAACCCCAAATATCCCCCCGAGGTGACCCCAAAACACCCTGGGACCCCAAAAATCCCACCCTGGGACCCCAAAAATTCCCCCCAAAACCCCCCAAAACACCCTGAGACCCCAAAAACCTCCCTGGGACCCCAAAAACCTCCTCTGGGACCCCAAAAATCGCCTCTGGGACCCCAAAAATCTCCCTGGGACCCCAAAAATCCTCCCTGGGACCCCAAAAACCTCCCTGGGACCTCAAAAATCTTCCCTGGGACCCCAAAAACCCACCCTGAACCTCCCTGGGACCCCAAAAATCTTCCCTGGGACCCCAAAACCCCCCCGGGACCCCAAAATCCCCCCTGGGACCCCCAAAAACCTCCCTGGGACCCCAAAAATCACCTCTGGGACCCCAAAGATCTTCCCTGGGACCCCAAAAACCTCCCTGGGACCCCAAAAACCCCCAAAACCCCACCAAAACATTCCCCAAAACCCCAAATATCCCCCCGAGGTGACCCCAAAACACCCTGGGACCCCAAAAACCTCCCTGAACCACCCTGGAAACCCTAAAACCTCCTTTGGGACCCCAAAAATCGCCTCTGGGACCCCAAAAACCTCCCTGGGACCCCAAAAACCTTCCTTGGGACCCCAAAAACCCTCCTGGGACCCCAAAATCCCTTCCTGGGACCCCAAAAACCCACCCTGAACCACCCTGGAAATCCTAAAACCTCCCTTGGGACCCCAAAAACCTTCCTTGGGACCCCAAAATCCCTTCCTGGGACCCCAAAAACCTTCCCTGGGACCCCAAAAACCTCCCTTGGGACCCGAAAAACCTCCCTGGGACCCCAAAAATCTCCTCTGGGACCCCAAAAACCCACCCTGAACCACCCTGAAAATCCTAAAACCTCCTTTGGGACCCCAAAAATCTCCTCTGGGACCCCAAAATCCCACCCTGGGACCCCAAAAATTCCCCCCAAAACCCCCCAAAACACCCTGAGACCCCAAAAATCTTCCCTGGGACCCCAAATATCCCTCCTGAGGTGACCCCAAAACCCCCCTGGGACCCCAAAACCCCCTGGGACCCCCCAAAATCCCACCCTGGGACCCCAAAAATTCCCCCCAAAACCCCCCAAATCACCCTGGGGACCCCAAAAACCTCCCTGGGACCCCAAAAATCTCCTCTGGGACCCCAAAATCCACCCCTGGGGACCCCAAAAATTCCCCCCAAAACCCCCCAAAACACCCTGGGGACCCCAAAAATCTCCTCTGGGACCCCAAAATCCCACCCTGGGACCCCAAAAATTCCCCCCAAAACCCCCCAAAACCCCCTGGGGACCCCAAAAACCTCCCTGGGACCCCCCTGGAAACCCCAAATCCCCTCAAAGACCCCAAAACCCCCCCAAAAATACCCCAAATACGCTCCCGGTGTGGCTGAGTTCTGGGGTCTGGGGTATTTTTTGGGGTGTATTTTGTGTTTTGGGGTGTATTTCGGGGTGTTTTTGGGGTGTATTTTGTGTTTTTGGGGTGTATTTTGTGTTTTGGGCTGTATTTCAGGGTGTTTTTGGGGTGTATTTTGTGTTTTGGGGTGTATTTTGTGGTTTGGGGTGTATTTCAAGGTGGTTTTGGGGTGTATTTTGTGTTTTGGGCTGTATTTTGGGGTGTTTTTGGGGTGTATTTTGTGTTTTGGGGTGTATTTCAGGGTGTTTTTGGGGTGTATTTTGTGTTTTGGGGTGTATTTCAGGGTGTTTTTGGGGTGTATTTTGTGTTTTGGGGTGTATTTCAGGGTGTTTTTGGGGTGTATTTTGTGTTTTGGGCTGTATTTCGGGGTGTTTTTGGGGTGTATTTTGTGTTTTGGGGTGTATTTCAGGGTGTTTTTGGGGTGTATTTCAGGGTGTTTTTGGGGTGTATTTTGTGTTTTGGGGTGTATTTCAGGGTGTTTTTGGGGTGGATTTTGTGTTTTGGGGTGTATTTCAGGGTGTTTTTGGGGTGTATTTTGTGTTTTGGGCTGTATTTCAGGGTGTTTTTGGGGTGTATTTTGTTTCTTGAGGTGTTTTTGGGCTGTATTTCGGGTGTGTTTTGGGGTGGATTTTGGGGTGTTTTTGGGGTGTATTTCAAGGTGGTTTTGGGCTGTATTTCGGGTGTATTTTGGGGTGGTTTTGGGGTGTTTTTGGGGTGTATTTTGAGGTGTTTTTGGGTTGCATTTGGGCTGTGTTTTGGGTTGTATTTGGGCTGTATTTAGAGTGTATTTTGGGTGGTTTGGGCTGTATTTTGGGCTGTATTTCGGGTGCTTTTGGGGTTGTATTTCAGGCTGTATTTCGGGCTGTTTTGGGGCTGTATTTTGGAGTGGTTTTGGGGAGGTTTTTGGGGTGTCTTTCGGGGTGTATTTCAGGCTGGTTTTGGGGTGTTTTTGGGCTGTTTCTGGGGTGGTTCTGGGCTGTTTTTGGGCTGTATTTTGGGGTGTTTTGGGGGTTTTTTGGGGTGTATTTCAGGCTGTATTTTGGGGTGTTTTGGGGCTGTTTTTGGGTGGTTTTGGGCTGTATTTTGGGGTGTATTTCAGGCTGTATTTTGGGGTGTTTTGGGGTTGTATTTTGGGGTGTTTTGGGGTTGCGTTTGGGCTGTATTTAGGGTGTATTTTGGGCTGGTTTTGGGGTGTTTTTGGGGTGTATTTCAGGCTGTATTTTGGGGTGGTTTGGGGTGTATTTAGGTTGTATTTCAGGGTGTATTTCCGGGTGGTTTTGGGGTGTATTTTGGGGTATTTTTGGGGTGTATTTTGGGGCGTTTTTTGGGTGTATTTCAGACTGTATTTTGGGGTGTTTCTACGCTGTATCTTGGGCTGTATTTTGGGGTGTTCTGGGGTGTTTTTTGGGTGTTTTTGGGCTGTATTTCAGGCTGGTTTTGGGGTGGTTTGGGGTGGTTTTGGGGTGGTTTTGGGCTGTATTTCAGGGTGTTTTTGGGGTGATTTTGGGGTGTTTTGGGGTATTTTTGGGGTGTATTTCAGGGTGTATTTCAGGCTGTATTTTGGGCTGTTTTGGGGTGTTTTGGGGGTGTATTTCAGGCCGGTTTTTTGGGTGGTTTTGGGGTGTATTTCAGGCTGTTTCTGGGCTGTTTTTGGAGTGTTTTCAGGGTGTATTTCAGGCTGTTTTTGGGCTGTTTTGGGCTATTTTTGTGGTATATTTCAGGGTGTTTCGGGGCTGTATTTCAGGCTGTGTTTTGGGCTGTTTTTGGGGTGTATTTTGGGCTATAATTTGGGGTGGTTTGGGCTGGTTTTGGGCTGGTTTTGGGGTGTATTTCAGGCTGTTTTTGGGCTGTTTTTGGGCTGTTTTGGGGTGTATTTCCGGGTGTATTTCAGGCTGTATTTTGGGCTGGTTTTGGGCTGTTTTGGGGTGTATTTCAGGCTGTTTTTGGGGTGTTTTTTGGGGTGTATTTCAGGCTGGTTTTGGGCTGGTTTTGGGCTGTATTTTGGGCTGTTTTTGGGGTGTATTTCAGGCTGTTTTTGGGCTGTTTTTGGGCTGTTTTTCGGGGTTCCCCTCCCCTCTAAGCGCTGTCTCCCCTCTCCAGGTGGGCTCCGAGTGCACCACGGTTCTCTACAACTTCATGTGCAACAGCTCCTGCATGGGGGGCATGAACCGCCGGCCCATCCTCACCATCCTCACCCTCGAGGGGCCGGGGTGAGCCCCCAAAAACCGGGGAACCCCCCCAGAACCTGACAGGATTCACCCCGAAACCCGGACAGTTCCCGTCACCCCCGAAAAAACGGGATTTCTGCACCGAAATTTGAATTTTCTGCACCAAAATTGGGGTTTTCTGCCCCAAAATTTGAATTTTCTGCACAGAAATTGGGGTTTTGTGCACCAAAATTTGAATTTTCTGCACCAAAATTGGGGTTTTCTACCCCAAAATCTGAATTTTCTGCTCTGAAATGTGGATTTCCTGCACCAAAATCGAGGTTTTCTGCAGCAAAATTTGAATTTTCTGCCCCAAAATTTGAATTTTCTGCCCCAAAATTTGAATTTTCTGCCCCAAAATCTGGGTTTTCTGCACCGAAATTTGAATTTTCTGCCCCAAAATCTGGGTTTTCTGCACCGAAATTTGAATTTTCTGCACCAAAAACTGAATTTTTTGGGTCTAAAATGTGGGATTTTTTTAAAATACGGGATTATTCACCCCAAAACCCTGACAGTTCCCGTCACCCCCAAAAAAACAGGATTTCTGTACCAAAATCGGGATTTTCTGCCCCAAAATCTGAATTTTCTGCCCCAAAATCTGAATTTTCTGTACCAAAATTGGGTTTTCTAGCCCAAAATCTGAATTTTCTGCTCTGAAATTTGAATTTTCTGCACCGAAATTGGGGTTTTCTGCACCAAAATCTGAATTTTCTGCTCTGAAATCTGAATTTTCTGCACCAAAATCTGAATTTTCTGCACCAAAATCTGGGTTTTCTGCACCAAAATTTGAATTTTTTGCACCAAAATTTGGGTTTTCTGCCCTAAAATCTGAATTTTCCTGGCCGAAATCTGGATTTTCTGCACCAAAATTTGAATTTTCTGCACCGAAATCGGGGTTTTCTAGCCCAAAATTTGAATTTCCTGGGTCTAAAAATGTGGGATTTTCCCTAAATATGGGATCATTCACCCCAAAACCCTGACAGTTCCCATCACCCCCAAAAAAACAGGATTTCTGTACCAAAATTTGGGTTTTCTACCCCAAAATCTGAATTTTCTGCTCTGAAATCTGAATTTTCTGCACCAAAATCAGGGTTTTCTGCACCAAAATCTGAATTTTCTACCCCAAAATTTGAATTTTCTGCCCCAAAATCTGGGTTTTCTGCACCAAAATTTGAATTTTTTGCACCAAAATTTGGGTTTTCTACCCTAAAATCTGAATTTCCCTGCCCAAAATCTGAATTTTCTGCTCTGAAATCTGAATTTTCTGCACCAAAATCTGGGTTTTCTACACCAAAATTTGAATTTTCTGCACCAAAATTGGGGTTTTCTGCACCGAAATTTGAAATTTCTGCACCAAAATCTGAATTTTCTGCACCAAAATCTGGGTTTTCTGCACCAAAATTTGAATTTTTTGCACCAAAATTTGGGTTTTCTACCCTAAAATCTGAATTTTCTGCTCTGAAATCTGGATTTTCTGCCCCAAAATCGGGGTTTTTTTGCCTTAAAATCTGAATTTTCTCCTCTTAAAAATGGGGGATTTTCCTAAAATCTGGGATCGTTCCTAAATTTGGGATTTTTCACCCCAAAAATTTGGGGGTTGGGGGGGTCCCTGGGTGGGGTTTTTGGGGTGGTTTTGGCTGATTTTGGGGTGTTTCAGGGTGTTTTTGGCCGATTTTGGGGTATTTTTGGCTGTTTTTGGGGTGGTTTTGGCCATTTTTGGGGTGTTTCTGGGTGTTTTTTGGGGTGTTTTTGGCCGATTTCGGGGTGTTTTTGGCTGTTTTTGGTGTGGTTTTGGCCGATTTCAGGGTGTTTTTGGCCGATTTCGGGTTGTTTCTGGCTGTTTCTGGCTGTTTTTGGGGTGTTTCTGGCTGTTTTTGGCTGTTTCTGGCTGTTTTCGGGGTGTTTTTGGCATTTTTTGGCTGCTTTTGGCTGTTTTCGGGGTGTTTTTGGCTGATTTCACGGTGTTTTTGGCTGTTTTTGGTGTGGTTTTGGCCGATTTCAGGGTGTTTTTGGCCGATTTCGGGTTGTTTCTGGCTGTTTCTGGCTGTTTTCGGGGTGTTTTTGGCAGATTTCAGGGTGGTTTTGGCTGTTGTTGGGGTGTTTTTTTCTGTTTTTGGGGTGTTTTAGGCTGTTTTTAGGGTGTTTTTGGCTGTTTTGGGGCTGTTTTCGGGGTGTTTCAGGGTGTTTTTGGCTGTTTTCGGGGTGTTTTTGGCTGATTTTGGGGTGTTTTTGGCCGTTTTCAGGGAGGTTTTGGCTGTTTTCGGGGTGGTTTTGGCTGATTTCGGGGTGTTTCAGGGTGTTTCTGGCTGTTTTTGGGGTGTTTTTGGGGTGTTTCTGGCTGTTTTGGGGGTGGTTTTGGCCGATTTCGGGTTGTTTTTGGCTGTTTCTGGCTGTTTTCGGGGTGTTTTTGGCCGATTTTGGGTTGTTTCTGGCTGTTTTTGGCCGATTTCGGGGTGTTTCAGTGTGTTTCTGTCTGTTTTCGGGGTGTTTTTGGCCGATTTCGGGTTGTTTCCGGCAGGGGACAGACGCTGGGCCGTCGCTGTTTCGAGGTTCGTGTCTGCGCCTGCCCCGGCCGCGATCGGCGCCTGGAGGAGGAGAACCAGCGCAAAAGGGGCGGGGCCAAGCGAGGTGGGGGCGGGGCCTGAGCCTGGGTGGGCGGGGCCTGGGATTGGGTTCATCCAATGAAAACGAGGGCGTGGCCTGGGCTTGAAAGGGGGCGTGGCCTGGGCTTGAAAGGGGGGCGTGGCTTGGGCTTAAAAGGGGGCGTGGCCTGACCGTGATGTGTCCAAAAGGGGCGTGGCCAACTCAGAGGGGGCGTGGCCTATCAGGAAGGGGCGTGGCCACGCTGGCTTAATTTGGGGTGGGGCAAAGTGGGCGTGGCCTGGGGGGGAGGGGTCAGCCATGGAATGGGCGTGGTCAGGGTGGGGCCTGAAAGGGGTGGGGTCAAATATGCTAATGAGCAGGTGGATAATTATGAATAATGGGCGTGGCCTGCTATGGGGGGTCTCCAGTGGTTGGGGGGGGTCTCAGGGGGGTTTTGGGGGGTCCCTGAGCCCCTCCTGCCCCTCCCCCAGCCCTGCCCCCCCCCGGCTGAAGCCCCCGAGAGCTCCAAGAAGAGGGTCCTGGACCCCGACCCCGAGATCTTCACCCTGCAGGTGGGGACCGGGGGTCCGGGGGGAGAATTTGGGGTCCCCAGGGGGAAATTTTGGGTCCCTGGGGGGAAATTTGGGGTCCCAAAAAAAATTTGGGGTCCCCAGAGGGAAATTTGGGGTCCCCAGGGTGAAATTTGGGGTCCCACGGGGGAGATTTGGGGTCCCCAGGGGGAGATTTGGGGTCCCCAGGGGGAAATTTGAGGTGCCCAGGGTGGAATTTGGGGTCCCAAGGCAAAATTTGGGGTCCAGAGAGGGAAATTTGGGGTCCCAAGAGGGAAATTCGGGGTCCCAAGGGAGAATTTGGGGTCCCAAGGGTGAAATTTGGGGTCCCAAGAGGGAAATTTGGGGTCCCCAGGGGGAATTTGTGGTCCAGAGAGGGAAATTTGGGGTCCCAAGGGGGAAATTTGGGGTCCCCAGGGGGAAATTTGGGGTCCCAAGGCAAAATTTGGGGTTTCAAGGGGGAAATTTGGGGTCCCCAGGGGGAAATTTGGGGTCCAGAGAGGGGAATTTGGGGTCCTGTGTGTGAGATTTGGGGACCTGAGAGGGGAATTTGGGGTCCCAAGAGGGAAATTTGGGGTCCCCAGAGGGAAATTTGGGGTCCTGAGGGGGGAATTTGGGGTCCCCAGGGGGAAATTTGGGGTCCCAAGAGGGAAATTCGGGGTCCCAAGGGGGAATTTGGGGTCCCAAGGGTGAAATTTGGGGTCCAGAGAGGGAAATTTGGGGTCCTGAGGGGGGGAATTTGGTGTCCCAAGAAAAAATTTGGAGTCCAGAGGGGGAAATTTGGGGTCCCAAGGAAAGATTTGGGGTCCCCAGGGTGAAATTTGGGGTCCCGAGGCAAAATTTGGGGTCCCAAGGCAAAATTTGGGGTCCAGAGAGGGAAATTTGGGGTCCCGAGGGAAATTTGGGGTCCCAAGGGGGAAATTTGGGGTCCCCAGGGAAAATTTGGGGTCCAGAGAGGGAAATTTGGGGTCCCGAGGGAAATTTGGGGTCCCAAGGGGGAAATTCGAGGTCCCCAGGGAAAATTTGGGGGTCCAGAGAGGGAAATTTGGGGTCCCGAGGCAAAATTTGGGGTCTCCTGGGTGAAATTTGGGGTCCTGAGGGAGAATTTGGGGTCCCCAGGGGGAAATTTGGGGTCCAGAGAGGGAAATTTGGGGTCCCAAGGGGGAAATTTGGGGTCCCCACGGGGAAATTTGGGGGTCCCCAGGAGGAAATTTGGGGTGCCCAGGGTGGATTTTAGGGGTCCCAGGGGTATTTTAGGGGTCCCCAGGTTGATTTTCAGGGGTCCCAGGGTGACAATTCGGGGTCCCAGGGATTTTCAGGGGTCCCAAGGTGACAATTCGGGGTCCCAGGGTGAATTTTAGGGGTCCCAGGTTGGTTTTTGGGGTCCCAAGGTGAATTTTAGGGGTCCCAGGTTGGTTTTTAGGGGTCCCAAGGTGACAATTCGGGGTCCCAGGGTTATTTTAGGGGTCCCAGGGGGGGTTTTTAGGGGTCCCAAGGTGAATTTTAGGGGTCCCAGGGGTATTTTAGGGGTCCCAGGGTGACAATTCGGGGTCCCAGTACCCTCAAGGCGCTGCTTTTGTGGGAGGGGTCTGTCCCTAAAGCCCCCCCCATCACCCCAAACATTTTGGGGGGGGGTCCAGCCCTTTTGGGGACCCCCCCTGAGCCCCGATTTTGGGCTGGGGGCAGGTGAGGGGCCGGAAACGCTTCGAGATGCTCCGGACCATCAACGAGGCCCTGGAGGCGGCCGAGGCCGCGGGGACGGCGCCGCGAACGTGAGACCCCCACGGGGTTTGGGGGGGGGGCTGGGGGGGTCTCTGGGGTCAATTTGGGGGTCCTGGGGGGTCCTGGGGGGTCCTGGGTGGGTCTGGGGTCATTTTGGGGTCACTTGGGGGGGCCTGGAGGGGGTCTGGGGTCACTTTGGGGTCACTTTGTGGGTCCTGGGTGGGGCTTGGGGTCATTTTGGGGGTCCTGAGGGGGGGGCTGGGGTCATTTTGGGGTCAATTTGAGGGTCCTGGGGGGGTCTGGGGTCATTTTGGGGTCACTTGGGGGGGGCCTGGAGGGGGGTCTGGGGTCACTTTTGGGGTCACTTTGGGGGTCCTGAGTGGGGCTTGGGGTCATTTTGGAGGTCCTGGGGTCACTTTGGGGGGCCTGGGGGGGGCCTGGAGGGGGTCTGGGGTCACTTTGGGGTCATTTTGGGGGTCCTGAGGGGGGGCTGGGGTCACTTTGGGGTCAATTTGAGGGTCCTGGGGGGGTCTGGGGTCATTTTGGGGTCACTTGGGGGGGCCTGGAGGGGCCTGTGGGGGGGGTTGGGGTCATTTTGGGGGTCCTGGGGTCACTTTGCGGGGGTCCTGGAGGGGTTGGGGTCACTTTGGGGTCACTTTGGGGGTCCTGGGGAAGAACTCGGGGTCACTTTGGGGGATTTTGGGGCGACTCCGGGGGGTCTCTGTGAGGGAATTTTGGGGTGACTCCAGGGGGTCTCTGGGTGGGAATTTGGGGGGAATTTGGTGAATTTTGGGGTGACTCCGGGGGGGTCTCTGTGAGGGAATTTTGGGGTGAATTTGAGGAATTTTGGGGTGACTCCAAGGGGTCTCTGGGTGGAATTTTGGGGTGACTCGAGGGGGTCTCTGTGAGGGATTTTGGGGTGAATTTGGGGAATTTTGGGGCGACTCCAGGGGGTCTCTGTGAGGGAATTTTGGGGGGAATTTGGTGAATTTTGGGGTGACTCCAGGGGGTCTCTGGGTGGGATTTTGGGGTGAATTTGGGGAATTTTGGGGTGACTCCAGGGGGTCTCCAACTCTCCCCTCCCCCCCCCAGGAGCAGGGGGCGTCGCCCGCGGGGGGAGGGGCCGGTGCCCCGTGGGAAGAAGCTGCTGCTCAAGCCGGAGTCGGGGGACTCGGATTGACCACGGCCCCCTCCCCTCAGGCCACGCCCCCTCCCCTGCAGGCCACGCCCCCTCCCCTCAGGCCACGCCCCCTTTCCAACCACACCCCCAATCCCCGTTTCCCATTGGCCCATCCCGTGTAGCCCCGCCCCTTTTGCTTTTAGCCACGCCCACCCGTCAATCAATGCTTTAACCACGCCCCCTACCCCCTTTAACCCCCGAGCTTTAGCCACGCCCACTTTAACCGCCCCGCCCTTCACTTTTAGCCACGCCCCACTTTAATGAGATGCACCCTTTAAGCCACGCCCACATCCTGCATGATGACGTCATTCCCCGGCCACGCCCCCCCCCCGCGCGGGTTTTTAATGTTTTTATACAATAAAGGAATTTTTTTATATCGCCCCTCCCCCCACCCGAGCCTGAGGGGGGAGGGGCACGGGGGGGGAGGGGCACGGGAAGGGATCGATTTGGGGGGGTCAAAATTTGGGGTCCCAGTTTGAGGGGTCCCAGTTTGGGGAATTCCCAGTTTGGACGATCCCAGTTTGGGGAGTTCCCAGTTTGGGGTCCCAGTTTGGGGAATTCCCAGTTTGGGGAGTTCCCAGTTTGGGGACGATCCCAGTTTGGGGGGGTCCCAGTTTGAGGGGGGGGTCCCAGTTTGGGGAATTCCCAGTTTGGGGACGATCCCAGTTTGGGGGGTCCCAGTTTGGGGGGTCCCAATTTGGGGGTCCACAGTTTGGGGAATTCCCAGTTTGGGGTCCCAGTTTGGGGAATTCCCAGTTTGGGACGATCCCAGTTTGGGGGGTCCCAGTTTGGGGAATTCCCAGTTTGGGGGTCCAGTTTGGGGGTCCCAGTTTGGGGAATTCCCAGTTTAGGGAATTCCCAGTTTGGGGTCCCAGTTTGGGGTCCCAGTTTGGGGAATTCCCAGTTTAGGGAATTCCCAGTTTGGGGGTCCCAGTTTGAGGGGAGTTCCCAGTTTGGGGGTCCCAGTTTGGGGGTCCCAGTTTGGGAACTGGGAAAATGGTGGGGTCCCAGTTTGAGGTACTGGGAGCCCAGTTTGGCTGTAACTGGTCCCCAGTTTGGTTGTAACTGGTCCCAGTTTGGCTCTAACTGGTCCCAGTTTGGGGTTACTGGTCCCAGTTTGCGGTTACTGGTCCCAGTTTGGGGTTACTGGTCCCAGTTCAGCTGTAACTGGTCCCAGTTTGGCTGTAACTGGTCCCAGTTTGGCTGTAACTGGTCCCAGTTTGGGGTTACTGGTCCCAGTTCGGCTGTAAACCGGTCCCAGTTTGGCTCTAACTGGTCCCAGTTTGGCTCTAACTGGTCCCAGTTTGGCTGTAACTGGTCCCAGTTTGGGGTTACTGGGATCCCAGTTTGGCTCTAACTGGTCCCAGTTTGGCTCTAACTGGTCCCAGTTTGGCTGTAGCTGGTCCCAGTTTAGGGTAACTGGTCCCAGTTTGGCTCTAACTGGTCCCAGTTTGGCTGTAACTGGTCCCAGTTTGGGGTTACTGGTTCCAGTTTGGGGTAACTGGTCCCAGTTTGGCTCTAACTGGTCCCAGTTTGGGGTAACTGGTCCCAGTTTGGGGTTACTGGTCCCAGTTTGGGGTTACTGGGATCCCAGTTTGGCTCTAACTGGTCCCAGTTTGGCTCTAACTGGTCCCAGTTTGGGGTAACTGGTCCCAGTTTGGGGTAACTGGTCCCAGTTTGGCTGTAACTGGTCCCAGTTTGGCTCTAACCAGGTCCCAGTTTGGCGATAACTGGTCCCAGTTTGGGGTTACTGGTCCCAGTTTGGGGTAACTGGTCCCAGTTTGGCTCTAACTGGTCCCAGTTTGGGGTTACTGGTCCCAGTTTGGGGCAACTGGGATCCCAGTTTGGCTGTAACTGGTCCCAGTTTGGCTCTAACTGGTCCCAGTTTGGCTCTAACTGGTCCCAGTTTGGCTGTAACTGGTCCCAGTTTAGGGTAACTGGTCCCAGTTTGGGGTTACTGGGATCCCAGTTTGGGGTAACTGGTCCCAGTTTGGGGTTACTGGGATCCCAGTTTGGGGTTACTGGTCCCAGTTTGGCTCTAACTGGTCCCAGTTTGGGGTAACTGGTCCCAGTTTGGGGTAACTGGGATCCCAGTTTGGCTCTAACTGGTCCCAGTTTGGGGTAACTGTTCCCAGTTTGGGGTAACTGGTCCCAGTTTGGCTGTAACTTGGTCCCAGTTTGGGGTTACTGGTCCCAGTTTGGGGCAACTGGGATCCCAGTTTGGCTGTAACTGGTCCCAGTTTGGGGTAACTGGTCCCAGTTTGGCTGTAACTGGTCCCAGTTTGGCTCTAACTGGTCCCAGTTTGGCTCTAACTGGTCCCAGTTTGGCTGTAACTGGTCCCAGTTTAGGGTAACTGGTCCCAGTTTGGGGTTACTGGGATCCCAGTTTGGGGTAACTGGTCCCAGTTTGGGGTTACTGGGATCCCAGTTTGGGGTTACTGGTCCCAGTTTGGCTCTAACTGGTCCCAGTTTGGGGTAACTGGTCCCAGTTTGGGGTAACTGGGATCCCAGTTTGGCTCTAACTGGTCCCAGTTTGGGGTTACTGGTCCCAGTTTGGGGTTACTGGTCCCAGTTTGGGGTAACTGGTCCCAGTTTGGGGTAACTGGTCCCAGTTTGGCTGTAACTGGTCCCAGTTTGGGGTTACTGGTCCCAGTTTGGGGTAACTGGTCCCAGTTTGGGGTTACTGGGATCCCAGTTTGGCTGTAACTGGTCCCAGTTTGGCTCTAACTGGTCCCAGTTTGGCTGTAGCTGGTCCCAGTTTAGGGTAACTGGTCCCAGTTTGGGGTTACTGGTCCCAGTTTGGGGTAACTGGTCCCAGTTTGGCTGTAGCTGGTCCCAGTTTGGCTGTAACTGGTCCCAGTTTGGGTTCCCCCCGGGGGGGGAGGGGTTAAGGAGGGGGCGGGGCCTCCCAGGCCGCCCCTCCCCCCCCGTTCCCCTCCCCTGCCGCGGCTCCTTCTGGAAAATTCCGTCCCCTTCAGCCGACCTTGGAGCGCGGGGGGGGCCCGGGGGGGGCTGGAATTGGGGGGGGGGGTCCGGGATAACCTTGGGGGGCTCCGGGAATTCCGGGAATCCCCAAAAACCGCCCGGAATTCCCAAAAAAAACCCGGGATTGGGGTGGGGGAGGGGCGGGGGGGGGGGAGGGGCACCATCTGGCCGGGATTAGGGGGGGGGAGGGGCGCGGATCAGGCGGGATTTGCCCCTCCCCCCCCTCCCCTCCCCCCCCCCGGGGGGATGTGGGTCAGGAGGGGGAGGGGAAGGGCTGGCTGAGGGGGTTAATTAACCTTAATTAAGGGGGTAATTAATGAGGGGAGGGGTGATTTGGGTGGTTCCAAATAAGGGAATTTCGGGGGGGGGAGAATTCCAGAGGGAAAACCTGGAATGTCGGGAGGGGGGGAGTAATTAAAAGTTAATTAATCAGGAAGTATTAATTAATGGAGATTGGTTAATTAATTAATGGCGAGTATTAATTTAGGCGTTAATTAAGATGAAGCGTTAATTTGGGGTGTCTGTTGGAATTCCCAGGGAGCAGATTGGGGTGTCCCGGGGACGTTAATTAAAGAGTTGTTAATTGAGGGAATTAATTGAGAGTTGTTAAGTGTGGGGGTTAATTGAGCTGCGATTAGGTTAATTAAAGAAATTGCGATTGCTCTTTTAATTAGAAGTGTTCTCTTAGGAGAGTGTTTCTTTAGGGGATTAATGGGAGCTAATTGGGGATCTCAGTGATCATTAATAGTGATTAGAGAGGTCAATGTTAGTTATTAATTGGGGTTGTCCTAATTAGGGGTTGTCATTAGTCATTAGGCTAAGCGTATTAGAAGATTTTCATTGGGGATTAATAAATGGGGGGCGATTCAGGGTCTCAATAAGGGCTTTTAAGTGGGGGATTAATTAAGGAGCTAATTACAAGCTATTAATTAGGATCAGGTAATTAGATAGGTCTCTCTTAGGGACTATTAATTAGGCACATCGTTAATTGAGAAGTCTCTTGGGGCTATTTGTGCTAATTGAGGGTTTCTATGGGGACTATTAATTAGGGGACTATTAATTAGATCTCTATTAGCAGCTATTAATTAGGGTAATTAGGTAAGAAGCAAAACGTTTATTAGGGACTTAATTAGGGGTGTGCTAATTGTGGGGCGTCTTTTGGGGGTTATTAATTAGGGGGGGTCCATTGGAGGATCTTAATGGGGGATGTTAATTAGGAGCTGTTAATTGGGGAGGCGTCTTAATTAGGGGGTTCATTAGGGAAGGGGATTTGTGGTGTTAATTACGGGGGTGTTAATTTGAGGGGTTAATTGGGGGAGGGGTTAATTAGTCCGTTGGGGGAGGGGCGGGGAAATTTGGGGCAAATTGGGGCGATTTTGGCGTCTCCCCCCCCCCGATGACGTCATCGCCGAGGCCACGCCCCCTCTGCTGAATGGGGTCTCCCCTGCCAAGGGGGGGAGGGGACCCCGTGTCCGGGCACGGGGCCCTGGCAGCGCTGCCCTAACGAGCTCGTCAAGCTCATTAAGCGCCCCAACCCCCCCCCGTGGCCTAATTAACACCCCCGGGAGGAGCCGCGGCCCGGGAGACAAAAAATCACCCAAAATCGCACCAAAATCACCCAAAAATGACCAAAAATCAACCAAAATCACCCCAAAATCACCCAAAATCATCAAAAATCACCCAAAATCACCCCAAAATCACCCCAAATCCACCCAAAATCATCAAAACTCACCCAAAATTACCCAAAAATCAACATAAATCACCCAAAAATCAACAAAACCCACCCAAAATAACCCAAAATCATCAAAACACACCCAAAAATCAACCAAAATCAACCAAAAATCAGCAAAACCCACCCAGAAATCACCCCAAAATCAGCAAAAACACCAAAAATCACCCAAAATCACCCAAAACTCATCAAAAATTACCCAAAAATCACCCAAAATCAGCAAAACCCATCAAAAATCACCCCAAACCACCCAAAAATCAACAAAAACCACCCCAAACCACCCAAAAATCACCTCAAAATCAACAAAAATCACCAAAATCTCCACAAAAATCACCAAATGTCACCAAAAGTCACCCAAAAATCAACAAAAATTACCCAAAACACACCCAAAAACCACCCAAAATCAACAAAAAATCAACAAATCCCACCAAAAATCACCCAAAAATCAACAAAAACCACCCAAAATCAGCTAAAAATCAACATAATCACCAAAACCCAAAAATATTCCCCAAGAAACACCAAAAACAACGAAAGTATCCCCAAGAACCCCTAAAAAAACCCAAAGTCACAAAAAAAAACCCCAAAAAAATCACCATTAACCACAGAAAACAACAAAAAAAATCCAAAATATCACCAAAAAATCATCAAGAAACACCAAAAAACACCCAAAAAAATCCCAAATAATCCCAAAAAACACCAAAATCCGGGATTTTCACCAAAATCCGGAGGTTTGATAGCGAAGGATCCACCTGATTGTCCCTAAAAGCACCAAAATCAGCCCAAAATTTTTCCGGGGGAACGTTCTGGAAGGGAGAAGGAGGATTCAAGATGGCGGAGGGACAAGATGGCTGCCGGAGGAGGAGGAAGAGGAAGAGGAGGAGGGAAGATGGGGTGAGGAAGGGCCAAGATGGCCGCCAAGGTGGCCCTGGGTTGTTCTCATCCAAGATGGCCACCAGGATTCCAAGATGGCCACCAAGATTTCAAGATGGCCACCAGGATTCCAAGATGGCCACCAAGGATCCAAGATGGCCACCAGGAAAACAAGATGGCCACCAGGATTTCAAGATGGCCACCGAGAATCCAAGATGGCCACCAGGAAAACAAGATGGCCACCAAGGATTCCAAGATGGCCACTGAGGATCCAAGATGGCCACCAAGGATCCAAGATGGCCACCAGGGATCCAAGATGGCTGCCAAGTATTAAAGATGGCCACCAGGGGTTCAAGATGGCCACCAGGATTCCAACATGGCCACCAGGAAAACAAGATGGCCACCAGGGATCCAAGATGGCCACCGAGGATTCAAGATGGCCACCGAGGATTCAAGATGGCCACCGAAGATCCAAGATGGCCACCGAGAATCCAAGATGGCCACCAGGAAAACAAGATGGCCACCAGAGATCAAAGATGGCCACCAGGAAAACAAGATGGCCACCGAGGATTCCAAGATGGCCACTGAGGATCCAAGATGGCCACCAAGGATCCAAGATGGCCACCAAGAATCCAAGATGGACACCAGGATTTCAAGATGGCCACCAGGGATCCAAGATGGCCACGGAGGAACCAAGATGGCTGCCAAGTATTAAAGATGGCCACCAGGGGTTCAAGATGGCCACCAGGATTCCAACATGGCCACCAGGAAAACAAGATGGCCACCAGGGATCCAAGATGGCCACTGAGGATTCAAGATGGCCACCAAGATTCCAAGATGGCCACTGAGGACCCAAGATGGCCACCAGGGATCCAAGATGGCCACCAGCCGCAGTCACCGCTTGCGATAGGAATCCAAGATGGCCGCCAGCAGCCGCCATCTTGGACTGTGGGCGGCGCCATCTTGCTCTGCTCAGCCAATGGCAATGCCGGAATCTCGGTGGCCATCTTGGTCCTCATTTGCATAACGGCGGTCGTCTTCTCTGCCTCAGCCAATGGCGGCCTTGCTTTGCCGTCATTTTGTCGGCCATCTTGGATCTCATTTGCATAATGGCAGCCATCTTGGCCAGCTCAGCCAATGGCAGCCCTGATCCCCCATTATTTTGTCGGCCATCTTGGATCTCATTTGCATAACGGCAGCCATCTTGGTCAGCTCAGCCAATGGCAGCCTCCCCTTTCCGCTGTGTCGGCGGCCATCTTTGCCTTCATCTCCACAGCCACCGGCGGCCATCTTGGCCTCCACCAACCCCCATCTGCCGCTGCCATCTTGCTCCTGACTTACCCAACCAACGTCGGCCATCTTGGTGTGCCGGCGGCCATCTTGATCCTTCCTACCCAACGTCGGCCATCTTGGTGTGCCGGCAGCCATCTTGATCCCGCCAGCGTCCACGATGCGTCCAGAGCTGACGGCAGCCATTTTGATGCCAGTCCAGTCGCGTCCAGTAGAGCGGCGGCCATCTTGATCTCACCTACCCAACGTCGGCCATCTTGGTGTGCCGGCAGCCATCTTGATCCTGCCTACCCAACGTCGGCCATCTTGGTGTGCTGGCGGCCATCTTGATCCCACCAGCGTCCACGATGCGTCCAGAGCTGACGGCAGCCATTTTGATCCCAGTCCAGTCGCGTCCAGTAGAGCGGCGGCCATCTTGATCCCACCTACGCAACATCGACCATCTTGGTGTGCTGGCGGCCATCTTGATCCCACCAGCGTCCACAATGCCTCCAGAGCTGACGGCAGCCATTTTGATGCCAGTCCAGTCGCGTCCAGTAGAGCGGCGGCCATCTTGATCCCACCTACCACATGTCAGCCATCTTGGTGTGCCAGCGGCCATCTTGATCCCGCCTACCCAACATCGGCCATCTTGGTGTGCTGGCGGCCATCTTGATCCCACCAGAAGCCACGATGCGTCCAGAGCTGACGGCAGCCATTTTGATCCCAGTCCAGCCGTGTCCAGTAGAGCGGCGGCCATCTTGATCCCGCCTACGCAATGTCGGCCATCTTGGTGTGCTGGCGGCCATCTTGATCTCACCTACCCAACGTCGGCCATCTTGGTGTGCCGGCAGCCATCTTGATCTCACCTACCCAACGTCGGCCATCTTGGTGTGCCGGCGGCCATCTTGATCCCGCCTACCCAACGTCGGCCATCTTGGTGTGCCGGTGGCCATCTTGATCCCGCCTACGCAATGTCGGCCATCTTGGTGTGCTGGCGGCCATCTTGATCCCACCAGAAGCCACGACACGTCCAGAGCTGACGGCAGCCATTTTGATCCCAGTCCAGCCGTGTCCAGTAGAGCGGCGGCCATCTTGATCCCGCCTACCCAACGTCGGCCATCTTGGTGTGCTGGCGGCCATCTTGATCCCGCTCAAACCGCAGCCACCCTCCCGTGCAGCGCGGCGGCCATCTTGTTTGCCATCTCTGCATCCAGGGTCAGCCATCTTGATCCCAAACTTTGCTCGGCACCATCCCCGCTGCGGCAGCCATCTTGTTCCTTCTCCCCACACCCACAGCGGCCATCTTGGCCCAGCGGCCATCTTGGACCAGCGGCCATCTTGGCCTGGCAGCCATCTTGGACCAGCGGCCATCTTGGACCGGTGGCCATCTTGGACCAGCGGCCATCTTGACCCGGCGGCCATCTTGACCTCCCCCGATACCAAACCCCCCAAAAAACCCCCTTAAACCCCCCAAATTTCCCCCAAACTCACCAAAACCGGCCCCGAACCGCCTCAACCGCACCCAGGAGACAAATTTTGAGGCCAAAACGCCGACATTTGGGACACGAGGGAGGAGGGAAGGGACAAGCCAGGGCCCTACTGCACCGTTTAATAGATTTATCATATAAAAAATATCTATGTACATTTATTATTCTTAGATTAGGAGCATCCGGGTGGGGGCGGGGCGGGGAATTAGAGCCGAGCGGGGAGCGGCGGCGGCGGCGGCGGCGGGGGAGGAACCGGGGGGCTACGGGGGGGCCCGGGCGGGGTCAGTCGCGGTTGATCCGGAGGCGGAAGGCGACGCGCCCGGCGAATTTGTCGCGCTCGTCGTCGGTGCGGAGCCCGGCGGCGTTGAGCCGACATTCCACGTGGTGATCCACGTTGGCCGTGGCGTTGGAAAACTGCACGGCCACCACGGGCTGGGTGTAATTCACCTGCCAGGGGGGAAAAAAAAGGGGACGGATCGGGAAAAATCCCGATTTTCAGGGAATTCCGGGGTCGGGGTGGGTCAAATGTTCCCGTTTTCAGGAGCTGGTGATCCCCAAAATCCCGATTTCCAGGGATTCGGGTTTCCAGGTGATCCCCAAAATTTCCATTTCCAGGGATTCGGGTTTCCAGGTGATCCCCAAAACACCAATCCCAGAGATTTGGGTTTCCAGGTGATCCCCAAAATCCCCATTTCCAGGGATTTGGGTTTCCAGGTGATCCCCAAAATTCCCATTTCCAGGGATTCGGGTTTCCAGGTGATCCCCAAAACACCAATCCCAAAGATTTGGGTTTCCAGGTGATCCCCAAAATCCCCATTTCCAGGGATTTGGGTTTCCAGGTGATCCCCAAAACGCCAATCCCAGGGATGTGGATTTCCTGAATTTTTCAGGTGATCCCCAAAATTCCCATTTCCAGGGATTCGGGTTTCCAGGTGATCCCCAAAATCCCAATTTCCAGGGATTTGGGTTTCCAGGTGATCCCCAAAATCCCCATTCCCATGGATTTGGATTTTCAGGTGATCCCCAAAATCCCCATTCCCAGGGATTTGGGTTTCCAGGTGATCCCCAAAACACCAATCCCAAAGATTTGGGTTTCCAGCTGATCCCCAAAATCCCCATTTCCAGGGATTTGGATTTTCAGGTGAATTTTTTTGGGGGAAAACCTCCATTCCCAGGTGTCCAGGAAATCCCAAAAATCTCTTTTTCCAGGGATTCCGGTGTCTGGGAACCCCCAAATCCCCCGCCCCAAGAAGAATCCAGATGTCCAAGGGGACAAACTTTTGGGGTCCCCTAAAACCACTTGAAAGGGTCCCAAACCTTCAGGAAATCCCCCCAAAAACCCCTTCAAGGGATCCCAAACTTCCAGAAACTTCCACAAAACCCCTTGGGAGGACCCCAGGGATCCACGAGCCCCCTCCCACCGGGGTTTTGGGACCTCTCCCAACTCCCCAGAGGGGTCCTGGGTTTTTGGGGTCCCCGGGGGTTTTTGGGGTCCTGGTTTTGAGGTTCCAGGGTTTTTTGGGGTCCCAGTTTTTGGGATCTCGGGGATTTTTGGGATCCTGGGGGTTTTTGGGGTCCCAGTTTTTGGGATCTCAGGGATTTTTGGGATCCTGGAGGTTTTTGGGGTCCCAGTTTTGGGGTCCTGGGGGTTTTGGGGTTCCGGGGGTTTTTGGGGTGCCAGATTTTGGGGTCCCGGGGGTTTTTAGGGTCCCGGATTTGGGGTTTTTGGGGTCCCGGTTTTGGGCTCCCAGGGGTTTTTGGGGTCCCAGGGGATTTTAGGGTCCCGGTTTTGGGGCCCCGGGGGTTTTTGGGGTCCCGGGGGTTTTTAGGGTCCGGGATTTGGGTTCCCAGGGAGTTTTAGGGTCCCAGTTTTTGGGGTCACGGGGGTTTTTAGGGTCCCGGTTTTGGGGTCCTGGGGGTTTTTAGGGTCCCAGTTTTGGGGTGCCGGCTTTTGGGGTCCCGGGGGTTTTTAGGGTCCCGGATTTGGGGTCCTGGGGGTTTTTAGGATCCCGGTTTTGGGCTCCCAGGGGTTTTTGGGGTCCCAGGGGATTTTAGGGTCCCGGTTTTGGGGTCCTGGGGGTTTTTGGGGTCCCGGGGGTTTTTAGGGTCCCGGATTTGGGTTCCCAGGGAGTTTTAGGGTCCCAGTTTTTGGGGTCCCCGGGGGTTTTTGGGGTCCCGGTTTTGGGCTCCCAGGGGTTTTTGGGGTCCCCAGGGGTTTTTAGGATCCCGGATTTGGGGTCCCCGGGGGTTTTTGGGGTGCGAGGCTCACGTGGACTCGTTTCCCGTAGTAGGGGAAGTACATGAGGTCGATGGAGCCGTTGGGGGGGAAGAGCTGCATTGGGCCCAGCAGAGCCGCGTCCTCCTCTCGCTGCGGGGGGGACACGGGGGTGTCCCCAAATGTCCCCAAATGTCCTGGGGGACACCCCCAAAAAACTCCCCCCACCCCAAACCCCCCCCCAGACCCCATTAAGACCCCTCAGGACCCCCCCCCACCCCAAAAAAATGATCCTTAAAGCTTCCCTGACCCCCCCAAATAAATCTGGGATCCCCCAAATATTCTCAGCACCCCCCCCAAATAAACCCGGGAACCCTCCCCAAATAAATCAACCCCCCAAATAAATCTGAGACCCCCCAAAATAAACCCAGGACCCCCCCAAATATTCTCAGGACCCCCCCCAAATAAACCTGGGAACCCTCCCCAAATAAATCAACCCCCCAAATAAATCTGAGACCCCCCCAAATAAATCTGGGATCCCCCCAAATATTCTCAGGACCCCCCCAAATAAACCTGGGAACCCTCTCCAAATAAATCAACCCCCCAAATAAATCTGAGACCCCCCAAATAAATCTGGAACCACCCAAAATAAACCCAGGACCCCCCCAAATATTCTCAGGACCCCCCAAAATAAACCCAGGACCCCCCCAGATATTCTCAGGACCCCCCAAAATAAACCCAGGACCCCCCCAGATATTCTCAGGACCCCCCCAAAAAAATCCGAGACCCCCCCAAATATTCTCAGGACACCCCCTCTTTAAATCCCCCCCCAAAATCTCCCCGGAGCCCCCTTGGTGTCCCCAATCCCCCCCCCAGGGACCCTCATCTGCCCCTCCCAGTGCCCCCAGTTCATCCCAGTGCCCTCCCAGTGCCCCCCCAGTTTGTCCCAGTTCATCCCAGTGCCCCCCCAGTTTGTCCCAGTTCATCCCAGTGCCCTCCCAGTGCCTCCCAGTTCGTCCCAGTGCCCTCTCAGTGCCCCCCCAGTTTGTCCCAGTTTGTCCCAGTTTATCCCAGTGCCCCCCCAGTTTGTCCCAGTTCATCCCAGTGCCCTCCCAGTGCCCCCCAGTTTGTCCCAGTTTGTCCCAGTGCCCTCCCAGTGCCCCCAGTTCATCCCAGTGCCCTCCCAGTGCCCCCCCAGTTTGTCCCAGTTCATCCCAGTTTATCCCAGTGCCCCCCAGTTTGTCCCAGTGCCCTCCCAGTGCCCCCCCAGTTTGTCCCAGTTCATCCCAGTGCCCTCCCAGTGCCCTTACGGTGGTGGCCGAGTGTCCCTGGGCCCCGCGGGCAGCGAGAGAGAGACAGTCAGAGGGACATGGGGACATCGGGGGGACATTGGGGACACTGCACAGGGACATTGGGGACATCGGGGGGACATTGGGGGGACATTGGGGACATTGGGGGGACATTGGGGACATTGGGGGACATCAGGGGGACACTGGGGACACTGCACAGGGACATTGGGGACATTTGGGGACATTGGAGATGTTGGACAGGGACATTCGGGACATCAGGGGGACATTTGGGACATTGAGGGGACATTTGGGACACTGGAAGGACACGGGGACATTGGGGGGGACATTGGGGACGCGGGACAGGGACATTTGGGGACATCAGGGGGACATTGGAGATGTTGGACAGGGACATTTAGGACATCAGGGGGACATTTGGGGACATTGGGGGGACATTGGGGACATTGGGGACACATTTGGGGACATTGAGGGGACATTGGAGATGTTGGACAGGGACATTTGGGGACATCAGGGGGACATTTGGGACATTGAGGGGACATTTGGGACACTGGAAGGACAGGGGGACATTGGGGGGACATTGGGGACATTTCGGGATGTTTGGGGACATTGGGTGACATTTGGGGGACATTGGGGACATCGGGGACATTTGGGGGGACATTGGAGATGTTGGACAGGGACATTTGGGGACATCAGGGGGACATTTGGGGACATTGAGGGGATATTGGGGACATTGGGGACACTGCACAGGGACATTGGGGACATTGGGGACATTTGGGGACATCGGGGGGACATTGGAGATGTTGGACAGGGACATTTGGGACATCAGGGGGACATTTGGGACATTGAGGGGACATTTGGGGACACTGGAAGGACACGGGGACATTGGGGGGGACATTGGGGACGCGGGACAGGGACATTTGGGGACATCAGGGGGACATTGGGGGGACATTGGGGACATTTTGGGATGTTTGGGGACATTGGGTGACATTTGGGGACATCAGGGGGACATTGGAGATGTTGGACAGGGACATTTAGGACATCAGGGGGACATTTGGGGACATTGGGGGGACATTTGGGGACATCAGGGGGACATTGGGGGGACATTGGGGACATTTGGGGGACATTGGAGATGTTGGACAGGGACATTTAGGACATCAGGGGGACATTTGGGACATTGAGGGGGACATTTGGGGACACATTTGGGGACATTTGGGGGGATTTGGGGGACATTTGGGGACATTTGGGGACATTTGGGGACATCCAGGACACCGCACGGGGACACTGGGGGACACCACGGACCCAAAAGCTCTGTCTGGGGACCCCCGGATGGAATTTGGGGTGAAATCGGCCAATTTTGGGCCGCCAAAAAATCAAATTTGGGCTCGGCCAATGGGATTTGGGGATTTTGGGACACCCAGAGGGAATTTGGGGTGAAAAAAGCAGATTTTGGGACTCCCAGATGGATTTTGGGGTGAATCCAACAGATTTTCGGACACCAGAGGGATTTTGGGGTGAATCCAACAGATTTTGGGGCTCCCAGAGCGATTTTGGGGTGAAAAAAGCAGATTTAGGGACTCTCACAAGGATTTTGGGGTGGAACTCTGGGGTTTTGGGACACCTTACAAGGATTTTTGGGGGATCTACCCAATTTCGGGATCTCTAAAGGGATTTTGGGGTGAATCCGACAGATTTTGGGACTCCCAGAGGGATTTTAGGGTGAAAAAAGCAGATATTGGGATCTCTAAAGGGATTTTGGGGTGAAATAAGTGGATTTTGGGATTCCTAGAGGGATTTTGGGGATGAACCTCCCCAATTTTTGGAGTCCTAGGTGGATTTTGGGGTGAAACGAGCAGATCTGGGGACTCCTAGAGGACTTTTGGGATCGAAGAAGCGAATTTTGGGATTCCTGGAGGGATTTTTGGGGCGAATCCACCCCAGTTCTGGGAATTCTAAAGGGATTTTGGGGTGGAATGAGCGGATTTTGGGGTTTTTTGGGATGTTCCAGAGGGACCCCGCCCTTACCAGGTCACCCTTGGTCCGGGGCCGCTGGGCAGAGACAAGAGACAGTGAGGGGACATTTGGGGACATTTGGGGACATTGGGGACATTTGGGGACATTGGGGACATTGGGGACATTGGGGGACATTGGACGTGTTGGGGACATTGGGGACATTGGGACATTGGGGCATTTTTGGGGACATTGGGGACATTGGGGCATTTTTGGGGACATTGGGGACATTTGGGGACATTGGACGTGTTGGGGACATTGGGGGACATTTGGGGACATTGGGGGGACATTGGGGATATTGGGGACATTTTGGGACATTGGGGGACATCATTGGGGACATTTGGGGACATTGGGGGGACATTGGGGACATTTGGGGACATTGGGGACATTTGGGGACATTGGCGGACATTTTTGAGGACATTTTTGGGGACATTTGAGACATTTTTGGGGACACACTGAGGGGACACTGAGGGGGACACTGGAGGGGCCATGGGGGGGACACCCAGGAGTGACCCAGGGGGGACATTGGGGGACACCTGAGGTGACACGAGAGGGGACACCTGGGGACGCTGGAGGTGACACCTGGGGACACTGGGGACAATCCAGGGGACACTGGGGGGACACTGGTGACACTGGGGGGGTGACACGGGGGGGTTTGGGGACACCAGGGGGGGTTTGGGGACACCGGGAGGGGACGGTGACGTCACCTTGGCGGCGCAGACGATGTTGATGCTCTTGTTCTTCCCCGGGAAGAAGTTGATGACCTGCGGGACCAGTACGGACCAGTATGAACCAGTATGAACTGGTATGGACCAGTATAAACCAGTATGGACCAGTACGGACCAGTTTGGACCAGTGTGGACTAGTATGGACCAGTACGGACCAGTATGGACCAGTATAGACCAGTTATGGACCAGTGCAGAGCAGAGCACTGCATTGAACAGCCGCCTCCCAGTCCATCCCAGTCCATCCCAGTCCATCCCAGTCCATCCCAGTCCATCCCAGTCCATCCCAGTTTCCTCCCAGTCCATCCAGTCCATCCCAGTCCATCCCAATCCCATCCCAGTCCATCCCAGTCCCACTGAACCCAATGACACAACCCAGTATCCACCCCAGTCCCATCCCAGTCCATCCCAGTCCATCCCAGTGTGCCCCAATCCCATCCCAGTCCATCCCAGTCCATCCCAGTCCCTCCCAGTCCATCCCAGTCCATCCCAGTCCCTCCCAGTCCCATCCCAGTCCCTCCCAGTGCTCACCCGGTTGACCTTGACGAGCACGCAGGGCTGGCCGGAGCCGTAGCCGTAGTGACCATGGGGGCCGAGCCCAGTGCTCCCAGTCCATCCCAGTCCATCCCAGTCCATTCCAGTCCATCCCAGTCCATCCCAGTTCCATCCCAGTCCATCCCAGTTCCATCCCAAGTCCATCCCAGTCCCTCCCAGTCCCTCCCAGTGCTCACCCGGTTGACCTTGACGAGCACGCAGGGCTGGCCGGAGCCATAGTGACCATGGGGGCCGAGCCCAGTGCTCCCAGTGCTCCCAGTCCATCCCAGTGTGTCCCAATCCCATCCCAGTCCATCCCAGTCCATCCCAGTGTGTCCCAGTCCATTCCAGTCCCATTCAAGTCCCTCCCAGTCCCATCCCAGTCCCTCCCAGTGCTCACCCGGTTGACCTTGACGAGCACGCAGGGCTGGCCGGAGCCGTAGCCGTAGTGACCATGGGGGCCGAGCCCAGTGCTCCCAGTGCTCCCAGTCCATCCCAGTCCCTCCCAGTCCATCCCAATCCCATCCCAGTCCATCCCAGTCCATCCCAGTCCATCCCAGTCCATCCCAGTGTGTCCCAATCCCATCCCAGTCCATCCCAGTCCATCCCAGTCCATCCCAATCCTATCCCAGTCCATCCCAGTCCCATCCCAGTCCATCCAGTCCATCCCAGTCCCTCCCAGTCCCATCCCAGTCCCTCCCAGTACTGACCCGGTTGACCTTGACGAGCACGCAGGGCTGGCCGGAGCCGTAGCCGTAGTCGCCGTGGGGGCCGAGGCCGGCGCAGGGTCCGAGCAGGGAGCGGTTGAAGCGACAGGCGCGTTTGGGGTAGTTGGGAACGCTGTCGTCCGGCTGTTCGTTGTAGCGGCCGGCCGGACAGGCGGCGTTACGGGCGGCCTGGACGCTGTCGTTGTACGCTGCGGCCACGGCAACGCGCTCAGGGGCTGAGCGCTGCTGACCGGTTCTGACTGGTTCTGACTGGTTCTGACCGGTTCTAACTGGTGCTGACTGGTTCTAACTGGTTCTGACCGGTTCTAACTGGTTCTGACTGGTTCTGACCAGTTCTGACCGGTGCTGACCAGTGCTGACTGGTTCTAACTGGTGCTGACCAGTTCTAACCACTTCTGACCAGTGCTGACCAGTTCTGACTGGTTCTGACCAGTTCTGACCGGTGCTGACCAGTGCTGACCGGTTCTAACTGGTTCTGACCGTTCTGACTGGTTTCTGACCAGTTCTAACTGGTTCTGACTGGTGCTGACCAGTGCTGACCAGTTCTAACTGGTTCTGACTGGTTCTAACATGTACTGACCGGTGCTGACTGGCTCTGACCGGTTCTAACCAGTTCTGACCAGTTCTGACCAGTTCTGACTGGTTCTAATCACTTCTGACCAGTGCTGACCGGTACTGACCAGTTCTGACTGGTTCTAACCTGTACTGACTGGTTCTGACCGGTGCTGACCGGTTCTGACCGGTTCTGACCAGTGCTGACCAGTTCTAACTGGTTCTGACTGGTTCTGACCAGTTCTGACCAGTTCTGACAGGTTCTGACCAGTGCTGACCAGTTCTAACTGGTGCTGACTGGTACTGACCGGTTCTAACTGGTTCTGACCGGTGCTGACTGGTTCTAACTGGTTCTGACTGGTGCTGACCGGTACTGACCACTTCTAACCACTTCTGACCAGTTCTAACTGTTCTGACCGGTGCTGACCACTTCTAACCAGTTCTGACTGGTGCTGACCAGTTCTAACTGGTTCTAACTGGTTCTGACCAGTTCTGACCAGTAACGGACTGGGACCAGCCCCGAGCCCCAAACCCCAACCCTGGTACCGTCTCGGTCACTCCCAGTTTGGGTTGGATCATCCCAGTTTGGGTTTATTTCATCCCAGTTTGGGTTTGTTCCATCCCAGTTTGGGTTTGTTCCATCCCAGTTTGGGTTTGGCTCATCCCAGTTTGGGTTTGGGTCAACCCAGTTTGGGTTTGTTCCATCCCAGTTTGGGTTTATTTCATCCCAGTTTGGGTTTGTTCCATCCCAGTTTGGGTTTGTTCCATCCCAGTTTGGGTTTGGTCCATCCCAGTTTGGGTTTGGTCATCCCAGTTTGGATTTGGGTCCTCCCAGTCCCTCCCAGTCCCTCCCAGTCCATCCCAGTCCCCCCAGTCCCCTCCCAGTCCCCCCCAGTTCCCTCCCAGTCCCCCCCAGTTCCCTCCCAGTCCCTCCCAGTCCATCCCAGTCCCCTCCCAGTCCCCTCCAGTCCCTCCCAGTCCATCCCAGTTCCCTCCCAGTCCATCCCAGTCCATCCCAGTCCATCCCAGTACACTCACGCTCCAGGAACTGGTGCAGGGCTCTCACGTACTGGTGCCAGGTCTGGCTCTGGCTGACGTTGAAGGTGACATCGAGACCCTCGGCACAGGGACGGATCATCAGCCCTGGGGACATTTGGGGGACATTGGGAGGACATTGGGGGACATTGGGGACATTGGGGACATTGGGGACATTTGGGGACATTGGGGGGACATTGAGGGTTTGGGGACATTGTGGGACACATTGGGGACATCGGTGGATTGAAGGAATTTGGGACATTGGGGACATTTGGGGGGATTGGGGACATTTGGGGACACTGGGGGACACTGGGGACATTGGGGGACATTGGGGACATTGGGGACATTGGGGGGACATTGAGGGTTTGGGGACATTGTGGGGACACATTGCATTGGGGACATCGGTGGATTGAAGGAATTTGGGACATTGGGGACATTTGGGGACATCAGGGGGCTTTGGGGGGACCTTTGGGACATCGGGACATTTGGGGGGATTGGGGACATTTGGGGACACGGGGGGGTCACATCGGGGTCAGGGCGGTCACGGTGGGGGAGGGGGACGTGGGGGGGGCATGGGGGAGGTGACACAAAGGTCATGGGGGGGTCACCTGGGGGGTCACACGGGAGGGGGAGGGGATGGAACACACGGGGGGGTCCCAGTGACCCCAAACCCTTCACTGCCCCCACCCCAAATTCCCTCAGGACCCCAAACCCAGGACCCCAAATTCAGGACCCCAATCCAGGACCCCCACCCCGGACCGGACCCCCAAGACCCCCAAAATCCCCTCCAGACCACACTGGACCCCCCCCTACCAGACCCCCCCCCGGACCCCTCGGACCCCCCAAGACCCCTCTGGACCCCGCAGCCCCCCCCAGACCCCCCCAGACCTCCCCAGGACCCCCCCAGACCCCCCCAAGAACCCCCAGGACCACCCCAAGACCCCTCTGGACCCCCCCCAGACCCCACCAAGAACCCCCCAGACCCCTCCAGACCTCCCCAGAACCCCCCCAAACTTCCCCAGGACCCCCCCAGACCCCTCAGATCTCCCCAGGAACCCCCCAGACCCCCCAAAAACCCCCTGGATCCCCCCAAGAACCCCCCAGACCCCCACCCCACATCCCCCAGGACCTCCCTAGACCTCCCCAGAACCCCCCCCAGACCCCTCTGGATGCCCCCAGGACCCCCCAAACCTCCCCAGAACCCCCCCAGACCCCTCTAGACCTCCCCAGAACCCCCCAAACCTCCCCAGAACCCCCCCAGACCCTTCTGGATGCCCCCAGGACCCCCCCAGATCTCCCCAGGACCCCCCCAAGACCCCCCCAGACTCCACCAAGAACCCCCAGGACCCCCCAAAAACCCCCCAGACACCCCCAGGACCCTCCCAAGACCCCTCCGGACCCCCCAGGACCCCCTCGGAGCCCCCAGAACCCCCCCAGACCCCTCTGGATGCCCCCAGGACCCCCCCAGATCTCCCCAGGACCCCCCCCAAGACCCCCCCAGACCCCCCCAGGACCCCCCAGGACCCCCCCGGGGGTCTCACCGGGGGTCAGCAGCCGGTCCTGGTACTTGGGCACGTGGGGGTCGACGCTCTGCAGCATCACCCACATGGTGAGGGCGAAGAGCCCGGCCAGGAACCCGTAAAACACCAGGTAGAACAGCAGGGATCAGCCCTGGGGGGGCCAAATTTGGGGGGGTCAGGACCCCCAAAAATGAACCCCCCACGGGGAAAAACCCCCCAGGGGTCAGAGACCCTGAAATCCCACCCAAAATGAGTGAAAAATCCCTAAAATCAGGGATAAATCAAAAAAAAATCAGTTTGGAAGAGCAGGATCAGCTCTGAGGGGCCAAATTTGGGGGTCAGGACCCCCCAAAAATGAAAAATTTGGGGTCACAAACCCCAAAATGGGTGAAACAGCCCCAAAATTTAAACGAAATTTAAGTTTAAATAAAATTTTAATTTAATAAAGTGGTAAAAGAGACCCAAAACTGGGGGAAAATCAGGAAATAAATCAGGTTGGAGCAGCGGGATCAGCCCTGGGGGGGCCAAATTTGGGGGGTCAGGACCCCCAAAAATGAACCCCCCACGGGGAAAAACCCCCCAGGGGTCAGAGACCCCGAAATCCCACCCAAAATGGGTGAAAAAGACACAAAATTGGGAATAAAACCGCAAAAAAAGTGACTTTGGAGCAGTGGGATCAGCTCTGGGGGGGAAAAATTTGGGGATCAGGACCCCCAAAACCCCCCAGGGGTCACAGACCCCAAAATCCCACCCAAAATGGGTGAAAAAGTCACAAAATTGGGATTAAATCCGCAAAAAAAGTCACTTTGGAGCGGTGGGATCAGCCCCGGGGGGTGAAACTTGTGAGTCAGGACCCCCCAAAAATGAAAAATTTGGGGTCACAAACCCCAAAATGGGTGAAACAGCCCCAAAATTTAAACAAAATTTAAGTTTAAATAAAATTTGAATTTAATAAAGCGGTGAAAGAGACCCAAAACTGGGGGAAAATCAGGAAATAAATCAGGTTGGAGCAGCGGGATCAGCTCCGGGGGGTGAAATTGGGGGGTCAGGACCCCCAAAAATGATCCCCCCACGGGGAAAAACCCCCCAGGGGTCAGAGACCCCAAAATCCCACCCAAAATGGGTGAAAAAGACACAAAATTGGGAATAAAACCGCAAAAAAAGTCACTTTGGAGCAGTGGGATCAGCCCTGGGGGGTGAAATCTGGGGGTCAGGGCCCCCAAAACCCCTCAGAGGTCACAAACCCCCAAAATCCCACCCAAAATGGGTGAAAAAGTCACAAAATTGGGATTAAATCCGCAAAAAAAGTCACTTTGGAGCAGTGGGATCAGCCCTGGGGGGTGAATTTGGGGTCAGGACCCCCAAAAATGAATCCCCGAGGGGTCAGAGACCCCCAAAATCCCCAAATCCCACCTTAATATGGTGGAAAATCCCTAAAATCGGGGATAAATCCCCAAAAAAATCAGTTTGGAAGAGCAGGTTCAGCTCTGAGGGGCCAAATTTGGGGGTCTGGACCCCAAAAAATCCCCCAGACCCCTCCAAAATTTCCCAAATGACACCAAATAACCCCCAAAAAACCCCAAAATCCCCTAAATACCCCCCAAAAATGCCCCAATGGCATCAAATCCCCCAAAAATGCCCCCAAAAACTGCCCCGAATACACCAAATACCCCCAAAAGTGGCTCAGGGCTCTTAAAATTCTCCTAAAATTGCCCCAGTTTTATAAAATAACCCCCAAAACTGCCCCAAACACCCAAAATACAACAAAAATCCCCAAAAATCGCCCCGAACACCCCAAAATCGCCCCAAAATCCTTCAAACAGCCCCAAAAAATCTTCCTCGGGCACCTCAAATTCGCCCCTAAAACGTCCCCGAGTCCTAAAAACGCCCCCAAAATCGCTCAGATCCCATCAAAAACCCTCCAAAGTGCCCCAAAAATCCCAAAAATCCACCCCAAAACTGCAAAATCCACCCAAAAACCACCCCGGAACCCCCAAATCTCCCCCCCAAAATTGCCCCGATGGCAGCAAAGGATCCCAAAATTTCCCTTAAACCTTTTAAAATTTGCCCCAAATTTCCCCAAATCCTTCGAACACCCCAAAAATTCACCCGAAAATTGCCCCAAAACCCCGAAAATTGCTCCAAACCCCCCAAAATTACCCCAAAACCCCAAAAATTGCCCCAAACCCGCCAAAACTGCCCCAAACTCGCCAAAACTGCCCTAAATACCCCCCGAAATTGCTCCAAAAACCCCGAAAATTGCCCCCAAACCCCGAAAATTGCTCCAAAACCCCCAAAACTGCCCTAAATACCCCCCGAAATTGCCCCAAAAACCCCGAAAATTGCCCCAAAACCCCCCAAATACTCATTAATTTACCCCAGAAATGTCAAATCACCCCCGAAATTGTCCTGAACCCCCCCAAAACTGCTCCAAAACCCCGAAAATTGCCTTAAAACCCCGAAAATTGCCCCAAAACCCCGAAAATTGCCCCAAACCCCCCAAAATTGCCCCAAAATCCCGAAAATTGCCCCAAAACCCCCCAAAACTGCCCCAAAACCCCGAAAATTGCCCCAAACCTCCCAAAATTGCCCCAAACCCCCCAAAACTGCCCTAAATACCCCCGGAAATTGCCCCAAAAAACCCCGAAAATTGCCCCAAAACCCCCCAAATACTCATTAATTTACCCCAGAAATATCAAATCACCCCCGAAATTGCCCTGAACCCCCCAAAACTGCCCCAAAACTGCTCCAAAACCCCGAAAATTGCCT